>OY740775.1:45977892-46697892 GCA_963513935.1 Aphrophora alni | reverse complement strand
CCTTTGATAAAATACGTACATTTATCAAATACGCTACATTTGAGTAAAATTTGTTTGTACTGAAATGGTAACGTAAGCAGTGAATATATATATATATATATATATATATATAGTGTGTGTGTGTGTGCGCGCGTGCGTGTGTGTGTCTTATTTCTACGTGGGCCTCGTAGGTTTGTCTGTAAACGTCCAAGCAAAAATTCCAGGTCATCGATTAATCTAGAATATTTTAAGTTATTGTTGTTACTGCTTCTTAAAACCATTCTTACAAATGTAATGTGTTCCAAATCCATTTACTGTTAACATTTTTTAAAATGTACACTCATAAATAAAAGTCCCTAGATATAAATGCGGGTAAACATTCCTTCTACCTCTTCAAATTCAATGTTGAGGAATTGTTTTGTGAATCAAATCATGAACATCATTGGCATTGTGAGAGAGTGTTAGATCTAACTGTAAAACGAGTTTGCATCATCGATTTAGGGAAGAGGATATAAGCAAAGATAAAGAGGACAATATTAGATCCAAACATTGACTTTAGGGACACGATCAAGATTAACTTAGTCGTGGACGACTTTCATTGCCAAAATTAAAACATTATGATTAAAGTAAACATGTCCTGAAGTATGTAAAATGGTGTCATCAATACATATTCTCATCCGTTTCAATTATCAATAATCCCTATAGAAATGTCGTTTCTTTTAATATGATCTTCTATCCGCAAAGCATCAAATAGTTGAAGTGGCACACAAATGAATAACACTAAACAACAGTTGGTTCTTTTAACAACTGTTTCAAACACGTACAGTGTATCCTTTGGTAGGGAGCCATAACAATTTAAAGAACAACCCTGACTTTATGGACACACTCTATGTAAAATTAGTTTGGAACAGAATTTCTCACAAAGACATTTATTAAATAAAACGCGTTTCAACGACCATTTCGCTATCTTCAGTCATCCATTGGTTACAATAATCATGTAGTTAATTATCGTTTTATTATTTTAGGCTATGCATCACTGAAGATAACGATATTGTCATTGAAACTACTTTATGAGAAATTGTGTTTAATTTTAATTTTAAAACATGTCTCATGTCAAGTTCAATGTTTATTTATACTGTATAGAACATACTCTGTCAAAACAATCTCTATTATTTGAACATTATTATATTATAAGGTGTCTCATAAATAATTGACAAAAGTTATTTTGGTATACAATAATTATAAATAAATCAATATCATGAATAATTGTTTATGTTTATGATTATTTACAACACAAATTCCTTTTATGAATATCTGAACTTCGTAAATATACCACCAGGGAAGTCTCTCTGTACTTTGAACACCTGATATATAACACTATGATTTATTTAGACTTTCTGAATACATTATTGTTTCATTAAAAGTGGGAAACGGAATGAATATGGTTTTCTCGCAAAAAGTAAACTGTAAAAAAAGATTAGATGCAGGGGGGGGGGGAGAATAACACAGCTGGTATATGTTTACATCTGGTAGATAAAACTTGAAAACGTCTTTCATTCAATGTGGCTTTCTCAAAACGACTTTTTTACTATAACGACTTCGTATTAAATATGTATATTGTTTTTTCTGTGGTTTATAAAATTTTACTCTAAAATACAATTTATAATATCGAAGTAAACTCATGTAAGGGCGGCTGCGCTCTAGATCGATACGGAACAACAATAGTCTAAGGTTGTTTGCGATACGCAACCATTATCCAAAAGATAGGTGTAACTAGTGCGAATTCAAAATGTTGTAGTGTCGAACAGATGTATATTCGTGCGATAACGATATATATCATAAGATAAATATGTATTAAGCGACACTCTCGGCCTATCTCTTGCTTAGTAGTGTATGATAATTTAAAGTGGCAAGATATATATAGGTAGAAATAACGCTAAAGATAAACTTATTCATTTTTTCCACATCAAAATTGTTGGAAAATATCCCTCTTTATTGAATTTAAGCTACAATAAAACAAATAACGCGACAGGATTGAAGGATCATTGCAATCTAATTAAAAAATAAAGTAAAAAGTTACGTTTTAAAGAGAAGTATTGTCTGTATACAGTAACTTGGCGTCTGAACCCTTGGCTACCTGCGAGACACGACACTATTCCGTTTGTAGAAGCCGCCAGTAGAAAGCTCTTTACACAGCTACTTTTTGCATAATCACATACTTATTATTTACATGTTTACGTACTATTTACACACATTTGTGTCGTGTTTGGTATCAATTTGCTTATATTTTCCTAAACATTTTAATTATGCTGAAAATTTTAAATTGTGTCTCCCATAAAAAAGTTAAACAGTGCAGTGTTAAAGCTAGTAGGTGACTCATCACTGAAACAGCTGGGTGAGGAAGAGAGCGAGGGGGGATGGTCCGGGTCCAGAAGCCAAGTTACTGCATACAGATAATAGTCACGAATGCAGGTAAGGAATGAACATTTTTTGGCGCATAAAAATGCTTTATTTTTCTTTTCGTGTTGAGGTACTTTTCTTGTAACAACCGCGGAACTGTATCGCATATTTAATAAACTATACTATTGCACCTAATACCACCTTCTCTCCTTTCTTTTTCAGTTCAAATACCAGATCACGAAAACGTCATATTCACTGGAAGAGTTCGTGGTTGCAACTAATGAACTGACTCGAAAAAATGTCTCATACAAACATCGTATAGCTTTGGTGTGTAACAAAATTATCTTAAGATAAAAGTCGCTCATTGCAGTTAAAGTACTCTAAGGATCGCAACGCTTTTAGTGTGCAGCCGGTCTTAAATAAAACACAAATAAAATATTTTTGTCTTGTTACACTTACTGTAAAATACGTACTGTATTTTAATTGTTGTTTAGAACCTCCCAGTCATCATCTCCTTATATGGAAAAAAAAACAATAGAGTATAAAATTCTTTAATAGCGTCAGGGTCTAAAAAGAACGAGAATAGGTCAAGAGAGACCTGACAAGATAGATGACCTATTCTAACCTAAGACTACATATGCAGTTAGGTCTTACCGGATTACCAAGCCCGTAATCACTGTAATTGAGTCTCTTGGAATCTCTACTAGATTGGTGTATTCGTTGATTTCTTACATAACTTTAAATTTCACAAATGCTTATTTTATACGCAGTGAAAGTTCTATAAACATCGAAACGCTTTTAGTGTGCAGCCGGCCTTAAATAAAACACAAATGAAATATTTTTGTCTTGTTTCGCTTACTGTAGGAAGAATAGAGCATACAATTTTCTAATAGCGTCAGGGTCTAAATTGAAATAGAATAGGTCAAGAAAGACCTGATAGGATAGAGGAAAGAGAAGGTTCTAACCTAAGACTACATATAAATAGTATAAGTCCAGTTAGGTCTGTTGGGATTGCCAAGCACGTTTACACTATAATTGAGTCTATCTGGGCAAAAATATGGTTTATTAAATTATAAAGATAATTAGATGTGTTTAAAGTTGATTGGTTGATTTGTTACATAACTTTAATTTTCACAGATAAATAAATGGCTTATTTATTCAAGGCCTCAAAAGATTCTCCCTTCCCCAAATGAATTTTTATTACATTATATTTTCCAATTTTTACTCAATGGCATGGTTCTAATATTTACAATAACATTGTTTCTTGGTGTATATTAGAAACAGTTATTTCATAAAATATAATGTATATATTTTTTATAACTAAAGATTTAAAATATGCATGTTCAACCTTTGACGTTATGCAACTATTCACTTTATAGACCTTACAACTTCAAATCCATTTTTTATTTTAAATTTAATAATGATTAAGTTTCTTCAACAATAATACTTTCATAGGTGCTGTGGAAATCTGAGATATTTTTGAAAACTAAAACCTTCGACTTCGTTCAACGTAAATTGTTATCAAATTAAGCTCATCTACAAATAGGGGGGAAATTGTTGATGTAACTTTAAAATGATCTCCCTCTAACGAAGATGTTATGTTTTACTTTCCTGGACTATAAGTTCGACATGTATATTTAAATAGAAAATATTTTATAAATTGAGACTTAATTTATTTATACGTTTATTATATTATCAATTTATTTAAATAATTTATTTAGACTGACTGTCTGAAGAATACGTTTATGTAATTAGCCTCTTCGTATTCAGAGAACACTCTGACCTATATATTATTGAAAGCTACTTCACTACGTAGCTCTGTACTATGTTGTCAGTGGAATGCTTGATTACCTTCATCTAACAGAAATAGTTCATGCTTAATCATGGTAGGGTTTAGTCATTATATGGTTGTAACTACAGCCACGCCAGTATGATTATTTCATTCAAGAATACATTTGTTTCTATGTTCTATATAATAAAAACGTATCGTGCACATTATCAATGTACTCTACTTGAATTGGCACTATTTTTGATAGAAGTTGGGATATTTTTTTCCACAAACTCATCACCTCACCAATATTTACAACTCAATTATCCATGATTGCTCAGCTTCGAACTATTGACCAAAAATCTACAGTTCTTATACTAGGAGAAGCTATGTTCAAATTTAGTAAAGAAAATTTCTGCCGTGGTTATGGGAACAAGGTGCCCAACAAAATCCAATTGTTCATTTTTTAACACCATACGGGAAAAATATGGTTTATCTCTTTTAAATGGTTGGCTTTTCTCTTATCTTCATAATATTAACAAATGTTCTTTTTTCTCAGAAACAGTTGAAGATAACTTTTTGCAGTTTTTTTTGTATTAATTAGGTCTTTGGACATAACTGGAAATGAAAAAAGTAGTGCTAACTTAGTTATAGAATTTTTAGTATATTAAGAAAAATAGTTAAACTCCTACTGTACTTCACAGTTTGGTTAACGCAGTTTTGTTTTTGTTTCAAAAATTTCAAAACACATGTAAAACATTTTAAAACTAAATACCCGTAAATAAATTAGTTCTTATTGTATGTAATTACTGTATACAGAAATCTAGACAATGAGAATGAAGAACAGCTTACTTTAGTCCTAAAAGATTTCAAATAGTTCTAGAAATTTATCATTTTTTAATATTTTCGATTACCGTAGACACATAAACCATACAGAATTTTAAATATGAAATTGCGAGCTATAATTAGAATAAAGAACAGAAATTCGATTTTTTTTTTCATAATTCAGGAAAGTAAATTTCTTAATGTAATATATCTGCTACAACAGACTGATAAATTGTTCATCAGGAATGTGTACAATAGTTTATTAGATAGTGAATAGAAATAAGGTTTAGATGTAAGATGTTACAATAAGTCAACAAAATAAATTGTATTGATTTCTTTTTTATAAGATCAAAGTAGTATTCAACGTTAAAATCTAAATTTTGTTTAATAAATTTAATTACATTTAAAAATAATTCTGGTTTTTCAATTTCCCTAGAGAAGAAATAAGTACAGTGCTCTAAATTAAAACAAAATAAAGGAAAGCAATTTTTTAATTTTGATGAGATAACAAGAGCTCCAAAAGGAACGTCCTTGAGACAGAGTCTGAGGGAATAAAAAATAAGGTGAGGTAGAAATATAAGAATAAAATCATTGTTTTTGAAGTGTTAGAATAACATAGGTTAAGACTTCAAATTATACTTGTACTTTTTAAATCAATTGTGTACGAAATTTAAAGAGAAGAAGGGAAGAGGGGTTTAGGCTCCGTAATTTTAACTCTCTGCCTTTCTCTCTGTATCTTTCGTCCGATGTTGTTGTATATATGGTGGTGTATATATTTTGTCCGGTGGTGTATAGAGAGATATATGTATATATTATATTACTATACGACCCCGAGATAGGATACAGAAAAAGTAGGCTTGTGGGGAGGTATAATTTTTTTCAAAAGTCTCAAAACCATTCCCCTCTTCTTCCTGGCTTCATTGCTTCCCGAGTTATGGCACTTCCTTCCTATTTGGTTTTCTTCCTCCTTTTTTATTTCATTATGCTTATTTAGTTATTACTTTTGATTATTTATTGGTCTGTTGAACACATTACATTATAGTTACTTATTAAATTAATTTTGTTTTACGAAAGTTTTTCGTTTTACTCCTCTTTCTTCCTTTTAAAACTTTTTAACTATTTATTTTACGGTTTTGGTTTCTTATTATTATTTGTTCTACTTCACTTACTCTACAAAATGACATTATTCACATATCTAAATTCAAACTTAAAAAAATTAACATGGGCTCTAATGGAGTTTTGCAAGTCGTGACATGAAATCCCTGAATTTTCAGTCCGTACAATCTTGCTTTGCTGGTAACCTCAGCTATTACATTACATTTTACTATAATAACTCTACTTATTTCTCTTATTACTTTGACTTATTGCTTATTTTGGTTTCATTTTTAAGATTTGGATTTTACCACATCCTTCCTTGATCTCGGTTTAAAGACCGTCTAATTTCCCCTCTCTAAACTAAAATTTTGATTTTAAAAGTTCTTTTATTTTAAAAATTGTTTGTTTCTTTAATTTTGCTGTATCTTGTTCTATTTTATTTTACTTTACACTTTTATCATTTTCTATTCCTATTCCTTGATAACATATTTGGTTTTTTGAAATTTGACATTATTTAATTTATTTTAATCAATCTTATTTCTAAAAAACATGTAATGTGAATTTATGTTTGATGTATACATACTAAACATTTAACAAACATGACTTAATAACAGATGATATAACTCTTATTCTATACAAAATACATACATTTTTCTCTTTGGTTTTATATAGTCCGCTAAGTCCTTTTATCTGAAATATTCTGCATAACATGAGTGTACTAACTATTATTCACATTTATACACTTTGACTTTATTTTACACATTTTATTTACACAAATTTTAACATCTTTCTAATCACTTTTGATGCAACGATAGGTTACATAAATTAAGACATCCCTACATTCTTACGATTTATGACTTTAATGGATCTAGTTATCTGCAAAGCAAACAAATTGGTCTCCTTAATTTCAACCTAATATGTTTTACGTCCGCTACTTCCTGTTCTTTACTTCTCTCGTGACTTAAGCCCGCCCATCCTGCCCTGCCACCCCCTACTCTCTTGCTCCGCCCCTCCACTCCTGACCCACTCCTTGCTTCGTCCTTTCCACTATTACCCCGCCCCTCCCAAGTTGCCCCGCCCCTCCCAAGTTGCCCCGCCCCTCTCAAATTGCTTCGCTCCTCCACTCTTGTCCCGCCCCCTTGCCACGCCCCTCCCAACTTGTCCCGCCCCTACTCTTGCCCCTCCCCTCCCTAAATATACAGTTTATATGGAATTTTTTTATTTATTTTTTTTCTTGACCAGTATACGAATTATAGTGTATAGTATGATCCAACATTTTTGATAAGAACAGTGAGATGCTGTATGAAAGAAGGGTGTAATAAATTAAACTAGACTATCCTGAGCCTGTTTTGTTTTCGTGAAATGTGTGTATGTGTGTGTTTTATCAATCTTATATGTTGTTTTTTACTCATATTATGACAATCGTAAACTTATTTTACTAAAATTACTGGCTATAAATGTAGAAAATGAAAATCATTGTTCTCTAAATTGTGTTTTGTTAACTTTACTTGAGTATATTACTGTACTTGTTTAAATATGAGTTACTCTAAACAAGAATGAATGATTTTACATTATTAAAAAAACTTCCCTCTATCTTGTACCTAACTTTTAAACCTCTCAACAATTTTCTTAGATTTAGTAAAAACATTGTTATTTGTATGTACTATTGCCGAATGTATTTCATAATTACTTTACTTATTCTGTTTGAACAGTTATTGTTATGTTATTGACAAGACATATTGTCTGTAATATTGTATCACGTGATATTGTGCTCGGTCTTACAACGGACATAATCCATGTAATAATAAAATCACACAACACTGAAACACATTATTCGCCACAACTGTGAAACACACATTACACAATCTAAACACGTTTTAAGATCACTCTGCGGCCAGAAGGAAAGATTATGGAAGGAGTTTACAGTACTTAAAAAGAGATGCTCTGAGTTTTACTACAAAACAAACTTCCTTTATTTCGTTTTACATGCTTTGCAGCACAACTCTACGGGTATTATAAAGTTTATGTAATGAGAATTTGGAATGAATCTGACAAAGAACTGGAAAAAAAAAATTATCTGTGTAAATTTTTGTTTTTACTTTTCGAACGTAGAAAATTTGTGTTTGCGATTCAATACCTGTATTTTTTAAATTTATATTCTCTTTTTGTCAGATCCAAAATAGAATTTAATAATGTTACAATGTTGTTCAAATGTGTGGGTATGGATGTGTAGAAAAGCCTTACTTTTATGTGACTTCAAACCCCCCACTGCACACTACTGAAGCGTTACGATGTTTAGAGAACGATCAAGTAATGCACGACTTTTATCTTAATATCATTTCACCACACACCAAAGGATATTTCTTCAAGTCGTATTTGTATTACTCTACAGGTCAGACGAATGGACAGAATGTAATGAAGTTTGATATTGTGGGGATATTGTACCTTATCTTGGGACGATTTTTAACTTTTTCGATAAATTTAAGTTTGGGAATAGCTAACATTAAAAAAAAAAATACCAAAAAACTCAAAATTCTGTTCTAATAATTATGGCGAAATCTTACTTAAGTAAAGCCACTAAGGCAGTAAATTTATTGTTTGTCATTTTCCTAACAAAAAATCGGTTCATGAGTTATCATCAAAATTTTTGCCTTTTATAGGTTAGACCCATTACATAATTTGATAATGTATAAATTATATTCAATAAACATTCCTACATATTATGTTCACTCTCATATTTAGTTAAAATCCCATAAATAATCTATTCCTAATATTATCACTTTTACTTTTGGAATAAAAAAAAAAATTGATTTATGATTTATTATATTTGCCTCAGCTTTTGATATATATATATATATATATATATATATATATATATATATATATATATTTATTTTGATTGTCAGTTTAGACTCTTCAATTGGGTTTAGTATAATTATAATTTAAATGGTTTTTACATTTAGAATATTATCTTACATATTAGATATAATATTTTTGATATGAATGATTTTGGGATTTATATTTATATTTTTTTAAATACATTTAGAACAATGAATTATATATTTTAAATCTATTTATAAAAAAGTTAAAATTTTTATTTTCAACAAAACAAGTTTTATTACTTTTATTTAAAGTTTTATTAACAATTTTCTTAGTTTATTGAAGGTTAAATATTAACCATTTCGTTCAATGCCCAATAAACCAACTTTTGGGTGTTACATTTAGAATTACATGTATGATTGAGCAGGGTAAGGCGGATAATGCTATCCAACTGGTTTTTAAGTTCAAGTAAACGAAATTTATCATTTAACTTTTGGGGTTTCAATAAAATATTGTTTATTTATTCAACTAAAGGTTAAATATTCAAGGTTAGGTTATATAAGTCTAGTAAAAATTACCGCGTTCATTGAATGTCACCAGAAACTGAAAAAATACCTTCTACCAGTGGTGTTAATGTAAATCAAAGTTTATATTCAATGTTTACTCTAAATATTTGCTTACCCTCTTGACTTAAAGTAGAGCAGGTGTTTTAGAACGTTAAAAACCGAGGGATGTTTTTGTTTATGTTAGGAAGTGCTTGCAATCAAAGTCACTACAAATAATAGCTATTTCTCACCTTTATGGTATCTAATTTAGTTACCACACTGCATCAAAAGTCGTTTGTCCTTTAAAACTATAAATTAATTTGTTTAGACTACTTTAAACTACATACGTTAGACAAAATCAATTTCTAAATCATAATTGAATGTATAGCCTAGGTCACAACCTATTTATTAATGCGTAAATATGAAATAAACGCCAACACAACACTGTTTGCAACTATTTCGTTTTCCTTCCTGATATTCCTAATTACAATTCTTAAATACCACAAAGTCTATTTTATTTATATAAAAGGAAGATGAAGTCTCTTCAGTCAAAAGTGGTCCTTGGAATAGTGCCATATGGCGCCTGTACTCTTGCAGTGCTCTACAGCTAAAACATGTTTTGGCTAAACCTAGAGACGTTTTACTAATTATAGACAACATAAAAATCGGGGGTAAGTGTCGTGACACGAAATTACGATCTACTCAAAATTGGCTATAACGATTTAAATGAAATATTTCTCAAGTGGAGCCTCTAATAATCTAAACAAACTGCATTCGTCGTCATCTATCGAAACATAATCCTGAGTTATTGGTGAAAAGAAGATAAGTATTAAAAAAATTGTCTCTAGAGAGTTCGTTGAATATTTAAGTGGGTGTGAATATTAATAATAACAAATACGGGTAGAAACAAAAACGCAAAAACTGTTTTAGTTGACGAATGATTGACAAAAACAGATTTGAAACTTAATAAATAAATTTTAAATGTTTACAAACTTGATATTCAATAAACGGTGCAAAAACATTGCACAAACTTGCTTTGTTTACGCATCATGAAAACCAAATAAAACTATATAAAATAAAACATGTCAGTTCGGTAGTTGCCAATCAAAAAGTGAAAATGAACTATGGATGCCGTCTTCGAAAAATATATGTTTATTTATAAGGGCCTAAACTTGCTTCCCTAGTGCTTTAAATACGTCTTCAGAGTAAATAGTATTTAATTTAAAACGAGTGTTAATACCGTCGATCAAGGGATCATATCTCTTCCCCCCCCCAAATTATTCCTGAAGCCTAATTTGTTTTACAAACTACACAAACGTTTGGATCATTTGCCGTAAAATTCTACGAAATATTTACAGCTGTTTTTGAGAAATTGCATCTTTTATAACAACCACATTTTTAAATCTATAAGTCAATTTGAATGTTTAAATAAAAAATCAGTATGCGATTATCGGCTATATAATTATGTGCAGTGCAGTACAGGCCAAACAAGTATATTTAATAAACTACTTATTTCGTGACGTTTTTATAATTTATTTGTGCATCTCAAAATTTGTGGGTTGCTGTCGTAAGATAAAAACTAAAAATATGATATTGTCAAAATCCGCTCCAATGATTTTTATCAAATTTTATTCATTTCTAGTCTCTTAAGATCAAAACAAAACATTGCAAAAAACATCCAAAAAATTGTTAGTGATTTATCATTTAAAAAGAAAAAAAATCGATAAAATTACTGTTTTAAAATACGTATCTCTATTCAAAATAATCTACACAGATTTATGTTTAACTTTAACGAAAATAAATGACCAAAACCCATGTCCAAAATTGTAAGTAAAAAAAAAAAAAAAAATTAAATAATAACAATAATTATTATTACCATCGAAAAAAATAGTGAACCTTAATTGCCGATATTATAAACTCAATTTTAACGAAATACATCTTCAGGAGTTCACTCATAGTGAGCGCTGGTGTAGCGGACTTGTATCTGGGTATGTATGACTACTTATCGTTTTGCAACTTTTGCATTTATCGAATGAAACAGCTGTCCCCCTTATTTCAATCATCATGTATATTTAAATAAATCCAAAAGTTCCTTTCCTAGTGGTATTAACACGCCCTAACCTTTTCGTAGAAAAGTGGAATCTTGCTAGCGAGAATGATATTTAACTCTTTGCTGCATAGTGATGCATATTATGTACATCGCTGTAAAGTTGACCATTGTTTCGTAGTGATGCATTGTTACATTACCTTATGAATTGTTTTACTATTGCTAAACCAAGCGCGTGGTAGTTTCTTGAACTACAGCTAAAGGTTACCCAAGATGGCAGAGGCATCTACTCTTATCTAATTTTAGGCTGGTCCTCTAGAGTAGTTATTTGTTTTGGAAGCACGTGTCCTGTTGTATTAGTGTCCTGTTATTTTTTTTTACCTTTTTTAAGATAAATAAAATACGATTTTGCATAATTACTTTTTTTATTGATCTAACTTTAGTTTAAATGACATAATATTATTATGATTGAACATATATTAGTTGGTAAATTTTACTATTAATGATTGATGCAAATATGCACTTAGGGTCCTTTTTTTATTTATCATGAAAATACATTGCTCGCAATAAGCCACGTAATTTGAAATCCGTTTTTCACTATTTAAAAAATTTTATTCGCTTTTATACCCTAGTATTACAAAATACGTAAATTTTTATCAGAAAGGGTGCCGGTTGTACTTGTGTTATCCATGGTACATGTTTCACTTACTAAGCTACAATAACCTTTTTGTAGAAATTAGGTTCATAAATCAATTTATAATAAGTAAAATTGTTTAATTTTTTTTTTTACATTAGCTCATTTTCAAAATATAAGTTGTATGAATGTTAGTAAATGAAAAAATGAACTCTTTATAGTAAATGTAAATGGTAATTATTAAATGTTATAAAACTTGAAAGTAAAACTTAAACATAACTTATCCTCATAAATATTGAATATAAGAATCATAATAACAATGCAAAGTAGGGGATTTTGTTTGTTTATAGCCTACAAATGGTACTTCTGGAAACAGTTTCTTGTTTCGTTTATACATAAAGGCAAATTGCAGATTGTGCACATCCAGGAAGTTTGTACATATTTTTTTCTTCGAAGAAGCTTTGTACACAGAAAACAACGGCGTCTTGTAGTAATTGTTTTATTTGGTGACTGGGACTCGAATGTCTTATTATTATTGGAACTTTAGGCTTCCATATGTTGGCTGCTTCTATCCCCCTTGGTTAAAGTGACTTGTTTTTTCTTGTAGAAATTTAACCCATCTTTTCACTCACTAGTCCAAAAACAATTTGGCGACGAAACGTTTTTAAGTCTTGTCGAGAGGCTGGTAGGCATTCATGAAAGACAAAAGCATTAACAATAGCAGCATCAATGAAGTAAAAAAAATCTTATGAAAACATTTTTTGCTTTTTCGTTGAAACGGCGTTTTTTGGAGACCCCAATTTTAAACCATTATCCGATTCTATGTCTGAGGGAATACCATGATATAAAACTTAGTCTTCAATTTCTTGTTCAGTAAGCTCGTCTTCTTTTGACATTTTATACACGTGCAGAAAGATAACTGAGCTGCAAGAACTTGTCAAATCCCTTTTCATTTCCCATTTCATTTTTGATTAAAACATTGTTTTTAATGAAAGATGACAAGGTATATTTTTTGTTTTTACTACTTATTCTCGAACCATAATATTTATTTACTTTCCATTTTGGGTCATTTATCTTCACTTTTCAATAAAAATTAGATAAGAATGGTTAAACCGATGATGCAAAAATTACGTATTTTATGACAGACTCATATCCGATTTTCATGTTTTTTTACCGATAACTTACCGGCATTGTTAGTGAGATGGTGTGTATAGGTTTTGTTTGGGTCGATAGAGATTACAGTAGAGACCCTTTATGAGCACCTTCCCCCAAATTCTGAGTTATCAAAAATGAAGAAGATTTCGATTAATCGCCACAATATGCCCAAGTAAAATTTAATTAAAATCGGTTCACGCCTTTGGCCTGTTGCGCACATATGACAGACGACATACGGACATAATTCAAAAACAACATTTTTTGGTTTCAAAATGGATATTACTGTGATAAACTCGAAATATCCTATATTTTTTACCCCTTTGCTCTTTACAACGTACAAGTGACAAAGTAACTAGAATTAATTTATACTTCAATAATAAATTAGTTAATTAAATTAGAGGTCGTCGATTATTGTTTCAAACCTGGACGTGAAGTCATTTAGTGACGTGAAATTTCACTTTAAAGGTGAAATAATTCCGTGAAAAGAGTACGCAAATTGACACCTTCCTAACAAACAACTGGCGGTTTCCCAAAAACACAGCTATAATCTGGAACGTATCGACTTACACCGACGACAATTCTTTTCTAATTTTATAGTTGACACAAAGTGTCTAATCCCAAGAATTAATACTGTTATATTCATTCACTAATACTGAAACAGTATAACAATTTTCTTTACTTATTTTTCGAGAACTCGTGTTATAACTCTTTTACGGTCTTGCGAACGATCAGTTTAGTTTTCAAGTTGTAAATATTAAAAAAAAAACTATTTGTTTTATCAAAATTTTTAATAAGTGTATAAAAATATTTGTTCTATTACTAAACAAATATAATTATTGTATAATACCACTACTGCAAACATACAAAATTATTATTATTATTATTATTCCAACGCATAGAACCCCGAAGACAGTTTTTATCTGTTCCTAGCGGAACATTGTTGAGAACAGAAAGACGTTAGAGGTAGTTAGTGAAACTGCGGCGTAGAATAGGCAATCTGTCGACGTCATTTTTTACCTAACTTAACCTAAAATAACCAAAGTGTCACTCTGCTTGAGAGGAATAAGGCAGTAATACCGTAGGTTGGTATGACGTTCGAACAACATTGCAAAGAAAACAGTTGAATTTTTGTAGATATGTTAGAACAAAAAGAGCAATAGATATTGCTCAACAAATCCAAAATTGGTGTCCATTTAGAAACAAGTTCTAGAATGAAATTATCTCATTTCTAACGGTAGAATTGTTTTTGGTTACCTCAATATGTCACTTTAAACTGAACAGTTTCACAAAAACAAATTAAATAAAACAAACATTTTGTAAAATATTTATTTGCATATATATATATATATATATATATTAAAAAATTTATACTTTTATAACAAATTGTTAAATAAAATTGGAACGTATTAATAAATAAGGAAATTACTATTATATTTGTAAAACTTCTGAAAACAGTTAAATTAACTGCAGTATTAAATATTCACGAAAATTATGCAATAACTTTTTACATAGGATGACTAAGGGAAACGGGAAATTCTAATAATTCTGTTGGTAGCTCTGGGCAATTGTTGACGACGAGTAAAGCAATACAACTTGCTTAGGCATAGTTGCCATTTAGTTATCATGGATGGCATTGGTACGCCACTTGCTTTTATCATCAAATTTGTTTATAAAAACAATAACTGTGGAGAGACTGCGCGTAGAAAATTTCGCCGACACTATAATTTAGGACTTCATAACAATTCAATTAACAAATGGTTAAGAAATTTTCAGGAAACTGGTTCGGCGATAAAAAAGAAATCGCATGGGGTGAAATGATTCCACGACGTTCAATTCGTCGTCATACAATGTGTCTACAGTTGTATAATTCAAGTGTTCAAAGAATATTGGTATAGGACCTACGTTATCATCCGTATAAGGTGTAGATTGTCCTGGAAGTAGAACCGAATGACCGAGATATAAACTTTTCTTTATAGTTAGTTCCTCGGGGTTTAATAGGGTGCTCTATAAACAAGCGCCAATATAGTATCAACCATCCTCATTATACAATGGAATACAAGCAGATCCTCTAAAGTGTAGTCCTAGTAAGAAAAAAAAAAGTTTCTTGAATTTTGTATGAAATGTTAAATTGTGTTAATAGAGCAAAAGGTGTTTTAAACAGTTGTTACACAGAATTTTGAGCCTCGTAAATGTGTATATCACTATTACTTGACGTCAACTAAGCCCTAATTTGCCTTGTATATGTGTATAAATTAAAAAACCGCCACGTGTTTAGCTCATATCAGTGTATCGGCCCCGGTGAGATTCGAATTTGTACATATGTGAAGAAGTATTTGACTCTCTACGCTCATGTCGATGACTCGGCCCTGCAAGCTCTTGAGCCTAACGAAATTCACATTTTCTTTGTAGATTAGAGTTCGAAATCACACTAACATCGCTTTTTGTTATCATAGAGAATTAGGGTTAATACAGTTATATGCATAATTAAAATCTTCAAATATTTATCTAATTTAGAGTGTTGTAAGTTGAATAACACTCGAGATATAAAAATATAACTTTTTATAATGGCCTACTTTTTAACAATGTAATTTTGAAAGTTTCTATAGAGTCTATATGAACAAACTACAGTCCCCTACACTAAATTTAATTATCCTATATAAACATTTTCTGACCATTATCGTACTTATGTTCAGTACAACAACATCGGCGTGTGAAAATTAATTTTTCGGTTTTCTTAGGAAATAAAGCGTAAAGATCAGTCAAAAAAATCTTAAGTCGACATTTTTATGTGATTTTCAAACTTCTTCATACTTCGTACATTGTGCTACTAAAAACTGTATATAACTTACAACCTCCAGAAATTGTCAATTTCAGGGGTTTTCTAATTTTACAATGTCTCTTCAAAAATGTCCAATATGGAGTAAGCTATAAAGTGGCCACAAAATGTGCAAAATTGTATTAAATACAGACATTAAATGGAGTGGAAACCAAGTCTAAACTGTGATTGATTGATGTGACTTGATGGTGACGGATCAATCAGTGCTGTCAATCTGATGTCATCTGTCAAACACATGATGGCCGAAACAAACTAATCAAGTTTATAACCTAAATATACTTTTTTTATTATTATTTATTATCAAAATCTACGTCATGAACAGTTTGACTTTTAAGAAAAGTCCATATTTAATAATTTATAATGTGATTGTTTTAAAGTGAAATATGAAGTTATTATTTTTTAATTTTTCATATTGAAATTTCAAAAACATCTTCATTTTGCAACCCATTAAATTCTATTTAATTACTAAATACTTTTAATATATATCGCTCTGGCTAAGAACCCTAGAATAAATACAACTTCATATTTCGATTAAGACCAACTTTTGGGCAATCCATTTAGAGGATCTGATTATATTACATTGTGTGACGGGATAGGGTAACCTTGATGGTGGCAATTAACTTGTTTTATTTCAGTTGTTATGAAATAATTGTGCTGAACTTGATTATTCAAGTTGTTTGATGTTAATCATACAGTGATAAAACAAATGTACAAATTAAAAATCGTCAATCAATTTATTTTGATTGAACATTTTGATTGTAGTTCTGTTTGTGGTTACTAAATCAATAATAATGAAAGTTTTACGATATGAATACTCTATCTAATCTCAATAACAGTTTAAAATCAGTAGTTAAATGTTATTTCTTTTAGAGTTATTCACAACAAAATGATTCTGTATTGTCGTACTGTACTCGTTTTATTGTTAATCAAGTACATTTGTTTTTTGTAAAATAGTTTCATTATTGATCGGAGTTATATTGTGGGAAATAAAACTGGTTGTAACGAAATATGTGTTTGTAAGTTATTTATTATTCTACTGTCAAGTGATACATAGAATAACGTCAGTAGTGTTTTGTTTTATATTTTACACAAATCTGTCACAGTATCGCCAAATAAACAAAAAAAAATACGAAAATTGATAAGGGTATCTACGAAACAAATGTATTTTATGTCATTTTGAAGGTAATAATTTAACAATACACATTTATATAATAAAGTATTGTACCTTAATTTTCCGTCAGTGAACTTCTTTTTCTTTAATCTTGACGCGTTTCGAGATTTTTATCCCATCATCAGAAATTCCCTCTATGGATGGAGGTCGTCAAAACGTTAAATTTCATATTCTTCTATTCTTAAGGTACAATACTTTATTATATATATTAGTGACTTGGATACTGGAAAAATGAATTCATTAATACACATTTAGTTTATTTCCCTACTTTTTAATTTCTCACATATTATACATAGTATAAGGAATGTCTGTCTGTCTATCTGTTGTCCATCTGTCCGTCATATGGATTTTAATGAACTTCAGAATGTGGATTAGTTTTGGCCTTATCACAAACCATCTTCAAAAACACTCCCCCTGTCTCTCTCACATAGCTGCTAAACATTTTCACTACTGAAAGTAAAACAACATTCTTTTACTACCAATCATTCTTACGTTTTAAATTAAAATATGAATGATGTGTGTGATTTATTTTAGGTTAAGGAATCGCTGATAAAACATATAGTAAATATATATTACCATATTTAGTAAACGATAAAATATCGCATCGATTAAATAAAGCAGAATAATGCAATTTTGCCCATGTGGTAAATGTGTCCCGTCGAATTATTTTAACTATGTTTAATAGAAAAGGAATATTTTGTAGTATTTAAAATGTTAAATGACTTGAAAATACTCTCTTTACTATCCTTTCTTAATATTATTGGTCTATTTAGAAAAGGTTATAGCTTAAAATAATATATAGGTTATGTTAAGGTAGGTGAGTTTGGTTAGGTTATGATAGGTTATTTGATTAATAGGCAATACCATATAATTAAACGTAAAAATAATTTATTTTTTATATAGGAAAAGCAAAGGACGGTTACAACTACTGGAAAACTGTGATTGATATGCAGTGTATACATTAAGTTTTAAAAGTACAATCTAAAGTATAGATTTACAAATAGTTACAATACAAGGAAAAGATACTTACAAATTATACAAATTATATGAATGGTAAAACAAGAACTCGCACAATACATTTATTAATACAACAATAATCAAATTAGACAAGCTACTAAACCTCATATCATAACTGGGGTACATTCTCTATTTCACCCATAAGGGGAGAGAGAGAGCGAGAGAGGGGATAATGAAACCAAAAGGAGAGAGACAAAGAGAAGAAATAAAATAAATGACAGAGAAGAGGGACAGAGGCAGAGTGAGGAGAAAGAGAGAGGTAGAGATAGATGAGAATGAGTAATTCGAGTGAAGTTAAAACCATCAGGTCCTCTCTTGCACTTAAACTCTTTAATAATTGTATGTCATAAGGACCTTAAACTAAAAACAAAAGATAATATAAAAATTTGAATAAAGACATAATATACAGTAAAAATATAAATATCACAATTTTAAAGATAAAAGTTAAAATATATATTATGTTCAAACATTTTAAACATGTTCACATTTATGCATGTACGATAAATGTATAAACAATTTCTCTCCTCACACCCAGAGCAATGATTCTTCACGTTCTTCCTATTCACGTATTACAACTTAAGATAATTTGTGAGAGATAGATAGAGAGAGAGAGAGAGAGAGAGAGAGAGAGAGAGAGAGAGAGAGAGAGAGAGAGAGAGAGAGAGAGATGGGTGTCGTTATGATTTTTCCTGTATCATACAGGAAAGTGTATGATACATATATAAGAAGCAAGTGTTGCTTATGCCTTTAAGCGGATTTATCTAATGAAACAATACAGGATATGTGAAAAGCAAAACCAGATGCAATAATAATTAATTCCAGCTATCAGAGCCGTGAAATCAGAACTTTCGTTTAGCCACCAATCTGAGCAATGCAAAGCCATTAATTGGTAACAACCAAATTTATCTCTGAAAAAATAAAACTATCTCTTTGTCATTGATATGCAGAATTGTAAGGAATTATGTTGTAACTTGAATAAAACACGTCATATAAACAAACAATGGTATATTTTTTTGCGATTATTCAGAATTTCAATATGGTTTTATATGAGCACGTTATAGTCCCCTATACCAAATGTCGTGTTCTTATCTTAATATTTGTGGACGATATCGTACTGACGTATAGACGACAATGATAATGAATCGTTAGCGACTCCAACAAAGACGGCAACAAGGAAAGTCGAAATTTATTAGATTTCCTACGGCCATAAAAACCGAAGCTCAGTCAAAAAACCAAGGTATATATTTTTTACTATTCCCCAAATACCCACATAATTCGTATTGTCAGAGATATATTCAAAAGCTAATATATATTTTATTAGAGAAATAAAATGATCTTTAATACAAACTAAGTTACAGCAATACAGAACAGTTTCAAATTTACAATAAGCACACTTGTAAGACATTACGGTTATTCAACTTGAAGTTAACAAGGAAATTAGCAAACTATACAGAAAAGCCTAAGAACCGGATTCTGCGATCTTAAAGAGTTTCAATGTACAAAATTGCAAAAAAGTAACATCCAATCAGAAAAAAACCCAGCGAGCATTAACCTATGAAATCCAAAGCTAATTTAAAATGACTAACTGAGTAACAATTAAGTGAGGGAGACGTGAGGCCAGTTTTTTTATAATACTCAAAACAACCAGACGTAATAACAAGGATATTATAAAATAAAATGTGTTAAGATTCAAAATTTAAAAAAGTTCATAAATCAAACTAACAAGTGTATTTCTAAGACAAGATAAGCCACAAAAGCTAGTTTAAAGTGAAAATTCAAAAAAATAAATCAATAATAATGTCTGATAAAGAAGTATGATAGGTGTGTCAATTTATAATGTTATTTATAATGTCAATGTTACAACGTAAAAGTGCTACAAACGGAAACACACCTAATTATATGAGTAGTCTGTAATTTAAAACATACATGTAAGCGATATCTCATAACTAAAAACACTTAATTAATACTAAAACTAAATTTAAATTAAACTTAAAATCAAATTAAAGTCAATACAACAAATTAGATTCACAATAATTGAAATAATCTTTAAATCAACTATTTATAACTAATGCTATGTTTAAAAAATTCGAAACTCCTTTGGTATAAATTATCTGCAATAAGGATCTTACATTACCTTTCAAACAATTTTAAAGGAGCTAAAAATTCAAAAAGTGAGCCAAAATTTATGTAATTATAATATAAAAATAAAAAACAGGCTAGTTTTAAGTAATATGAAAATATTACATTTTGTTAGAGTAAGTAAGGAATTGTATATTATATTTGACAAAACTCTTTAAACAAAATCGATTTTTGTATTAATAAATGTTGAGTGGGCTGTATAGAAAAGATAACAGAGTTCTTTTCTAGTGGAAATCTGAATATTTTAAATAATAATTCGATCAATAAATTCTAGTAAGTGAGATAAATATTGTTGCTTACGGTTAATATAATGTAGAAATAAGTCATGAAATATTTTAAAATTAAAACAAACTATAATTTTTCCAAACAAAATAGTAATAATAATACACAAGTTAACCTCGTCTCTACACTTATTTAAAACACCGAGTCAGATATATATATCCTATCCCAGCCAAGCTGTAATGATTCTGGAAATCGTATCTGGTGGTCTCCCAACATCCATAACTTACAACGCTAGTATAAAAATTCTTACGGTGTATTGGGTGAGTAATAAAAACTAAGGACGGAAAGACATAATGTTTTAATAAACTAAACAATCTATTTTAATGTTTCCGATATAATCAATGTTGTACCATCGTCACAACGTGAATGTTTATGACAAATAAAATGTATTTATTTTATAATATTTTAATTAAAACATCGTGTCAGAAGAACCACTCACGCTAATGGTGTAAATAGTCGCTAAAGTTTTCCATTATAATTCCGTTTTCACATTTTACAACTCTAATAAACGCTGGAAAAAACATTGCACAGACTTTTCCACTCGCCGATCTCCAAACCATTTAAAAACGAACATAAATCAGTTATTACCTGTCATGTAATCTTGGTAGGTGTCAATTAATAAGTGAAAATAAAGCGGAATACAATCTTTGAAAATATAAACATATATAATTAAATAAGTCTACATTCTTAGCTTGTGCCATAAACGGAATCTCAACGTAAATTTTATTTAATTCGAGCTTTTAATGAAGGCGGTTACAATTTATTTTTTGTATATTACCAAATATATCTGAAATGTAATATTTTTTAATTCCATGTGAATTTTTTTACTTTTTTACCGATAACTCAAAAACTGATATTTTAGGAAAGATGGCGACGATATTGTTTGGTCCTTAAAGCGTACACTTAAGCAAATTGTTAGTGAAAACTTTCTCCTAAAAAAAATACAGGAGATACAGCTACTATTTGCCCTAATGTAAAATAAAATAGACAATTTTTCAGAAATAATAAATTTAGGACTCGGCTAAATAAATTTATCAGTTGGAGATAAAAAATACTGAAAAACTTATCGGATAAAATTCAAAAGTTTTACACCAACATCAACGCTGTTCTCCGTACACAACACTTTCCTGTCGTTTGGAAAGAGACTAAAACATCGGTTATCCACAACAAAGGAAGGATATACATTTTATTATAATACAGTGTGTCCCATAAGGTACTTCAATGTTTGAATTGTCTTTGTTTGTGTATCGTTTTGGTTCAAATGGTGCATGAATGTTCCAGATCAGTAGACAAGTATATTATAAAATGTTCAGATAATGTTCCTTTCAAGCAAAATAGCGGCTGTTTTAAATAAAACACACAATTTTTAGGCTATTAGACCAACTTCATTGTCTAATCTAACCTGGCCTAACCTAACCTAACCTAACCACTACAGACTTCTTTTTGTGGGGCTACCTTAAAGAACGAGTTGATTATCACACAATCACTACAGATAAGGAGATAAAGAAATTATTGAAATTGAAATTCTCAAGATCCTACAACACTCTCAGGCATAGCAATAAAGCTTTCATTCGACGATGATATCAAACAATGCAAAGCGGTAGATTGTTTCCAAATTGAATAGTCATCATTTTTTTTTGTTTCATACTTTTTTGGTGATTATTTTTTTCATTATTACTCACTTAAAAGTTAATGCAATTTCTAATGTAGTAACAATCTAGTTAATAAAAATAAGATAATCTAATAACACAAGAATTACGTTATTTTAAACAGCCGCCATTTTGTTTACATATAACATATTCCCTTCAACGACAAGTGAAAAATTGGATTATTTTCATCGGACACACCGTTCAATTATTTTATTTTAATTAATTTATATCAGGAATTGAAATAGAATTTTAAACTGTTGTTACAGTTTTTTTTTAAGTTAACAGTTTTTTGTTGTTAAGTTTAGTAATCTTAAGAAATTTCGAACTTTATTTTTTAACTGATAAAAAGTGGTACAACATGTGGTCCATCCGTCATCGTTGTAGTCTGCACGAGTGTGCTCATAATAAAACTCTATTTCAGAAAAATCAAATTTAAAATGTCAAAATGGCTATCATTTAAACATTGTTGTCAATATGTCATGTATTATTCAACCTTTAATGTGCTACAGTCGATACAAATTTACAGTTTTCACTTCTACATGCAATGGTACCAACCCGACCTCTTTACAATTATTATGGTTTGAAATTTCAAACCATAATCGCCAAGAAAATGTGATATTTATAAACAAACGTATATCTCAACATAGTCGAAATATTTTAATTACAAAACATACTTGTTTAACGTAAAATTGAGTGTACAAGTAATTTGTACTAAAAATGTTTTCTTCTCTGGCTCAAAATGTAGCATGTAGAGTTATTTAGAGAAGTGCTTTTCAAATTGTGTGTTGAGAGGGAGGCACTTAAACGCTTTAATTAATTGTGTTTTACTGTGGAATAACAGCTGGATACTCATAAAAGAGGATTATGATTAATTAAAACGCTCTGACCATGGAATGTGAATTTTACATCTCTTATATTATTAAAGGTTGGATGTAAAATCAACGTAATGGATGTTGTTAACAAGAGGAATGAAGAGTTGAATGTGACTCATATTAAAATCTTCCAATCAGTTAAGATCAGCTGTTATAATCATTTCGATATACAGGATATCATTTTATTGTGAACAGTATTGGTATCTCATAAACTATTCATACAATGAAAAATGATAATTCTCTGCCTTCATCATTATTCACGGAATTTAAAAACGGGGTTTGAAAATTTGGAAAAATGGTCACCATTGTCAAAAAAAAGGCTGGGAATTTGAAACATTCGTAAGAAAACTCCTATTAAAAAAAAATAAGCGTCAATAATGTTAGACTTTCTTATTCTTGGGGCTATTGATAAATCTTCTCGTTTAGGAATTATTAAAGGCGCTTTAATTTAAAAAAAAAAATTGAATTTTGGTAAAGTTTCCTTACTTCCCATTGTTGCATAGAGATAAAATCTGAATTATGCATAGTCTAGGAATTGTAAATCTCAATGTTTGACCACTATTAAAGTATCCAGTTTATGGAACAGATCTCAAATCTACTCAAAGCATAAATCAGGAATTAAATAGCTAGAGAAAATAATAAATTTGGAACAAATTACAATTTACAACCGTTTAGAAAGTAAATAAGCGATTATGTCTAAAAGCTATGTACTAAAAGTATTATGATACTTTATTTAATAATTTAGTTAAAATAATTGCAAAAAAAAATCAACAGCATTAACAATTTCAGATAACATTTACCAAAACTGTATTTGTTATTTAAATAGCTGTTGGGTGAATTATGAAATAATAAATTACATACACATTAAATTGTGAGGTTTTATACTTAAGAGAATAAAATTTGAACAAAAACTCTCACAAATAGTATTTTTATTTATAAGAACGCTTTTAAACGACAAAATCGCCATCTTCAGTGATTCACGAGCAGAAATATTTGACCTATTATAAAATGTAACTTTATTCTGTAGGAGTAGAACTCATTTTATTTTCTACATTTTTTTATGTGTCCATATTGATAGAAAGCGTTTTGCCTTTAAACAAAAGAAAAAAAGGCATTACAATGATTGAAATATCTTCTTTTTTGTGCAATATCAATGAAGAAAAATTTAGAATCATTTCACCTTAAATTATAGTGTTAAAAGTTGAATTAATCTTATATTATTAGTTTGCCTGTGAAGGTATTAGAAGTAGTTAATATAATATTGGGTGCTGGTTACTTACCTACAGTTTAAATAATTTTCTTTTCTTTTCACCGCAATCGTGTGCAATAATGCTATTTACGTTTTTCTCTTTTATTAACAGGATTACGAGGTTATTACAATATTTCCAGGACTATTCCCTAAAGAAATAAAACTCCAATTTATGTAGCTTTAATATTTCCAAGATAAACGACTTGTTATTCATAAAACACCTATTTTGTACAAAATTAAAACTTCCTCAATTTTCTTCATTTAGAAACACATTTACTGATTTAAAATATTTTATTCACGTTTTACAATCAGACTGACTTTTATAAAAGAAATTATTGATAATAAAACGCTTGCTTACTCTGATAGACAAATTGATATATAGTAAGTTATATTGTTTATAAATCAACTCCAGTTCTAAGCTTCAGCTAGGTGCCCTTATCTTTTACTTGCAACCAAGTCAATGATCCTAAAAGTCTGATCCTAAAATTAAAGTCTAATCGTAAACAAGAATATTATTATTTGTGACTTTTAAAGTTCACACTAAAACATTTAATCAATACTATTACTTACGCAGTATACAAAGTCTTTCTTTTGAAGAATTTATATGACCCTAGGACACCGAATAATATATATTAAAGTTATGGAAAACAAATGTAATTTCCAACCCTGACCTCCCAAGAAAATGTGATATGAGTATAATTACGAGATCCGGCAGGGCCGAATTATCGATACGAGCGGATTGAGTGGAGGCGTCTTTATATATGTGCATCGTTGAGGCCTACAAGGGCCAATACATTGATTGAGCATAGCGAGTAAAACAGTACAGACATACACATTTATGAGTTTTGTAAGGACTAACCGATGTACACAAAGTAGCGATATATAATAGTAAAGTTATTATCGAAACTGTCCTTTCGAACTCATTCAACCCACGAAAAAATTATAGATATAGGAAGGAAAACCATTAGATCGACACTACCGTTTTTAACTATATTGAACCCCTGAGGTTGGCATAGATAACAAAACTGTAGTAACAATTATATCGGATTGAAGCCAGGGTAGCCAACTGAGTGTATACCGGTACTAAAGTATAAATTTTTTTAAAGTAAAAATTGCAAGGTGGAGTATAACATAACCCAGTTTTCCTGACTAAGTTGAATTGAAAGTTTTGGTATAAAATTCGTAATAATATCTCGTTATATGATTTTATTGGTATAAAATTTAGAAGAATTTCTGCTTATATATGTGTGCTTAGATGTTTACTGTTTACAAGTTGTTCTGTTTTCACGTGTAGCAAACTTCATACTTAAGTTGATGACATAGAGAGATGAAGCGTATGTAGTTCAGAATGTGTAAAAACATATGGAAATAATTGCACATTTCAAAAGTAGGTTTAGTGTCAGCATGTTGTTAAGCATTGCTATGTAAATGAGAATACCCTGCTCACTGTTGATAGTACTGAAGTGGTATCTTTGTTTGTTCTCTCAGTCATTGGATATAACTCATCATTGGTGATTCATGCAAAGCAACATCTATGGAAGTATGTCAAGAACTTAGCTTCAGTAGAGTAAGGAGTAAACCTCATAATATACTAGATTCAGATTATTTCTTAAGAAAGGAATATTTTTCTGACGTTTTTATCTATAGTTCATCAATTTATTATTTTTTTTTATAGAACAATTAACATTTAATCAATTACTCAACCGTTACTAGTAAGGGCATTTAAACTTAGCTGATGAAAAATTAAGACTTGGAATAGTTCAGGATATGCCATTGAATATAATCGTCTCATGATAAAATAGTAAAAATAATTTGGTTTCCATCTTGTCACATTAACCTTCAAGTGATCTTTAAAACAAAATTGTCAAAATGTTGTTTTTTAAAAACCTAGTTCATAAATAGTTCTTCATGATGAAAAACTAGACTATTAAACCTTAAATAAACCGCTGTGGATTCAATGTTATCTTTAAAAAAATTGCATCTATTGGCTAACAATTAACTCATTACTGAAAGAGTTTAAAATCTGACTTTTATTTTGTCTTGTTGTTTAAAAGCGAAAAACATTTTGGTCATCATCGTCTTATAAAAAAAGAAGAAGATAAAATGAAATAAACACCCCCTAGCCCACGAATACTCTAATAGTATCAGGGTTGAAAGAAAACAAGAGGTGGTCAAGAGAGACATGATAGGAAAGATGAAACAGAAAGATGTAACCCAAGACTACATGAAGGAAGTTGTAGATTCAGCTAAGACCTCAGGTCCTGGAGGTAATCTGACTTTTAAATAAACAAGTAAAAAACTAAAGGATTGTTCTACAGACAACCACTGGAAAAGGATTTAAACAGCTGAACTGTAGAGATAATAATTGAATTACTGTAGCCTTACGTACGTATAATGTGAACTTTAGATTTTTTTGAAATTTCTTAAAAAAAAAATTAATATTTTTTATCCTAAATGATATTATCAATAAATTATAAAGGGAGCTAAAAGCAACTTATAACTAATGTTTTTAATAATTTACAAGTTTTTATACACCCAAAAACACGTATATAAATACCAGTTTTCATTAAATATACATCCGTATAGAGAAAATAATACTTTTTATATTTTAAATTGAATCTGTTACTACAACGGTTGGTCTGCCCTTACAAATGTGTCTCATTTTATATGATAAAAATTAGAATGTGTCCAAAGTAGGCACAATTGTCAAGAGTCTCTAAAAGCGTGAAGAACTGCAGCAGACAATTTTGAAGAGAGGTCCTGTGGGTGGAATGGTATCTAACTTAAAGAGGGCTGCAACTGGGCATCATGGACATGTTCATAAGTGAGTTATGAGTTTGTACATATTTTACAGTTTCTGTTGGTGCTTTATTTGTAGGAATAAATTATCACGCTCTTAAAGTATCTTGTTGTAAGTCTGACTATAGAGTAGTACATATGATTTGTACATATACCATGGTTTCATACATTTATGACTTCACATTATTTGATTATAGCTAAAATGTATAAACATAACTGTAGAATTGAAGTATATGTTGAAAGTATACGTTTATTTATGTTTATATGTCGCATAATTATGTGTATATGTTGCATAATCTTGGGTATATGTTGCCTAATTATGTATATATGTTGCCTAATCAATTGAACACTTATACACCTTGAATACACATAATGATCAATGGAACATATTATTTCGTACATTACAGTATAAAGAATAATGAATCATCAGATTTTATGTATCTCAAAATTTGTGAATTTTTAAAGAAACCAAAACCTATTTGAAATATTTTAACAACTAGTTTTTAGTTTTTGGAATATATTTCATATACTGTTTACTGCCACGTGATATAAAATACATTTAACGGATATTCTGTATTGAAGTAGGTAACACGCTATCTAGAATAGGTATATTACAGTTGTAAATACGGCTTAATATTATTAATATTCAACAAACACAAGACTTAGGATCTAATCTAATGCCTTAAAAATTAACTGCCAGGAATCGTGATGTCATACTGTCCTGTTAATAGAATTTTACGAAATATATTTTACACATCAAATTCCACTTGAAAGTTCCGTCAAGGGTTCACTTACAGTGAGTACGGGCGTGGAAATCCCCAACTGGTTCTACACCGTTTCCCTATAGTCTTGGATTAGATCCCTCTCTTTTATTTTTCTATCTTGTATCTATTTCGACCCTGACACTCTTAAGGTAGAGAGTTAGGGTGTTTTTATTTTATGATCTTTTTTCTTTTTTCTTTTTTTGTTGTCGCCTTTAAATAACAAGAAACGAGTGTAAAAATTCAATCGCTAAATGATAGGAAAACACAATGTTCCACAGTAAACAATATTTTTGTAACGTAACCATGTTTCAATGACTAAATTATCATCTGCACGTACACAGACCATCAAACAAACACTAAAGATGAAATTATTTGTTACAAATAAAATGTTATTTGTGAATAATTGTGTTTTTCTTTCCTTGGATGTTTGACTTTCATTAACTGGCACAGGCACACTGTTATTAAACCACACTACAGATTTTCTGTATTTAATATAGCAGTTTGTATTGATTGAAAAATGTATGTTGTTAGTACAAATGCGAGACAAAGTTATTATTATTTCATTTGGTAACTTACCAGTTTTAACTTTGTCACATGTTCGAAGTATAGACAAAGTTATGTGGTGGAGGAAAAATTGACGTCAAATTTTAAGGTCCCTTGCGTTAAAAAACGGATGGGCTTTGAGAATGATGCCGCCTATCTATTTAACGTCTGTTTTATTTAATGTACGCTATAACCCATACCTGTAGACTGATTTTAACAAAATTTGGTGTATTGGCATATTTTTGACATATCTTGCGATTTAAAAAGATTTGTCTTATCTAAAACTAAAAATATACCATAATTTAAAAAATTCAAACATTCGTGTAACGATTTTGGTCAAATCTTGCTCAATTGTCTTAAGCCCCACACAAAATATATCTCCGAAAATTCCTGTCGGTGATTTATAGTTGAAAACAAAAAAATAGGTCATTGGAAAAACCAACAAAAGTCGTAAATTCTTAAAATTGGCTTAACTGATTTCGTTTAAACTTTGGAAAAAAATGTGAAGATTAATGAACCTTAATCTTTGTTCAAAAACGCAAGAAAAACAAATTAGAGTTTAGGATTATTTGGAAAACTCAAAACGAATCAGTTTACCGTCATAAGAAGTTCAATTTTAACAAAATAACATTTACTCTAACGTAATAAAATTAATTCTAACGTAAGAACTAAAATGAAAATTCTTAACAATATGATTGTATATTCATAACAAGTCCACGTTAATAGAGATTATAATAAAGTGTAAGGAAAGGAAAATAACATTCCCAGTCATACAACATTATATTCTCCATATAAAATATTTTACGATCATATGGTTGAGAGTATTTCTTTATTTCGATATAATATATCACCTGTCATATTTTTCTCAGATATTACAATGCTTGCTTCTATTTTTTTTAAAGAATTGTAGTACAGTAGATTTTCAATGAAAGTTGTACAAAAATCTGGTGCCATCGCCTCCAATGTTTTATTCATTTAATTAATAGTTTTGATTCTTCTTCATTTGAAATACTTGGAATAAATTGTTTAGTATAAATTAATAAGTCAATTCATACATGAAACAATTGAAATTTGCAAGTAAAACTCGTTTTTGTGTACAGTTGATGTCAAAAAGTCCTGGGGTGGTTAAATATAAACTAAAGAACAATTTTAAACTAGTAACAGTAGAAAGATAAAACTTAAAACATTTTTATTTTGTGTGAAAAAAATTTTTGGCGTGAAAGAACAAAATTTTTGGAATGTAAATCCCCTTTGGGTAATACCTTATTTAAAGATCTTGTTGAATGGTCAATAAGATCACAAACTAGAGGTTTGTTCCATTTCAAAATGGCGGCCGGTCAAATATTCAAATAATCTAATTTACTTTAGATCTAATCTAAGGAATTGACAAAGAGATCAAATTATTACAACAAACTCTGTGCTTTTTGTTGTAATAATTAGGCGTCCCTATTATTTTAATAAAAGTAATTTCATGTCGAAAATATGTCTCAATAAATAATTTGGTTAAAATAAGTCCGCACGTTTGGGCCTTAGCACACTGTATAAAACAGACACTAAATAGAAAGTTGGCATCATTCTCAACCATTTAAGAACTCAGGTTACCTCAAATTTTAAGGTCAATATTTCACCCACCACATAACGTCTCCCATACTACTTACATGTGACAAATTAAAAACTTGTACAGTAAGTTACTAAATGATAGAATTTTTGTCTGAAATGAATTTTTTGATTATTTGACCTCTAAATTTTGCAGTTAATTTCTATTGAACAAGACTTTTGAAATGCATTTTGTGATAAATTTACCTCATAATACTAATCATAGTTTTACACCAAAAATAATTTTAAAGATTCAGTTTTCTACCATTTCAAATATATTTCACTGTCTCGGGAGACTTTTTTACACCCTGTAATTGTGAGAGGTTGTTCTGTTTTACACAAAAATTGGAGTCCATTTGATGGAAAAATCTCTCATTTAAAATAGTATATTTTCTTACTAGGATCAAAAGTGAAGCTTTTCAATATAAGCTCACGTTTAACATGATAACGCTCCGGAAAATGAGCGAGGATCGAAAAGCTTCTTTTGGCCTAAGTGATGAACTATATTTTTCGTTATACCGCAAATAATAGCCTATAAGAAAAAAATTTCACTAAAACTAAAATGTTATAACCTATATACATTCAAATTGATGGCAACAGCTGTTTTATCGGTTATTTACAAAAATTATCGATCTTTTATATAGATGCTTTACAATCGTTATTTAATTCGTATAAACGAAGATGACTTCGACCCCAACTGATGGTTTTAGCAATGCATGTATTGGAAACAGCTGTTTTTGAAGCAGTATGACGAAAAATTATTTTTTCATTTTCAATGAAAGTCCTTTAAGTAATTTTGACAATCATTTAATATTGCAGGATCGTTTGAAATGTAGAAATCAATTTTAGTTTTAAAATACAAATATTACACACACGATAGCTACAAAACCCCTTCCAAAATGTCGTTTTTATTCAGTGTTTGCAAGGAACATTTACATTCTCAATCAAATAATATAGTAAAAGTATTCCGGAATTCTAAGTCTGGAACAAATTTTGAGACCAAATGACAACAATTGTTCTGAAAAGTCTAATGCTAATCTGCTGTGAATCACTCTTTCTGTTTCAACTGACAAAACTTATTGATGGCAATTAATTCAGGAATAAAATATTCGTTGATTTCCATTATCGAAGTACTTGCCAAACAATTCTCCATCCTAGATCGACTTCAGGATTGATGTTAAAGTTATATTCAAATTCGATATTGCTATTTTGATAGTTTATTTGTTATTCTTTTGAATTAATGTAATTTGTCTCTCTTTTTATTTTCAATTTGTAGCGTAAATTTAGAAATTTAAAGTATTTGTAAAAAAAAACTAACAAACACTGTTATAATCCATAATGGTTAAAATATATTTATTTTTGTTTTGTAAAAAAATAATGTTTTACTTCCACATACACTAGTAAAAGAGTAAAATTTTAAAATCAAACATATACAGAAATATTACCTTACCATTTGGAATAAAATATATTTTGCAAGTGTAATTAATTAATTATTGGATCATTAGAAGAATTACACAACTTATGTGTACATGCTGTTTTGAAATATTAATAAAGTAAGTTATTATTTTTCACAGTATTTTTATAAAACAAATTTTAAAATAGCATTTTCCTTTATATCTCCAGAACTAAGGACGCTGTAATGTTGCGCAACTTCTGAAACTGCTCATCAAAATATGATCCCCTGCAGTGTGGTAGTAAAGTCCTCACTTCTCTAAATTTCTTACCTTTTGGACAAAATTAATAACGCTCACGAAATATCTTTTGGACGAACATAATCTAAATAGTAATACAAAATATATTTGAGATTTTTAAATTATAAAATCGCTAAATATGTGAAATCAGGACACTAAACAGTTTTTAAAATTTTTGCTAGAATAATCTGAGAGAAGTATTCGAGGTTGAACAGAATTTTACCTGTGTGGTAATTATGAGCGCACTTAAAACACACAAAAGAACCACATCATATGACATATCAGATTAAGATGTCTGTTTTATTTTTTTAAAAAATAAAACTAATGGTACCAACAAATTTGACTTTTAACATTATTAAACAAGGTTTTTTAAAATTTGGATAACATTAAAAAAAAATTGTATTATATTTTTACAGTTACTACTACAGTTAAATTTCCTTTGCACACTTAATTTAAATAATCACAACAAACCAAATGATAATATGAAATGCAACTCTCATACTAACTGTAAGAACACAAAACATTAATTTTTTTAAAAATGTCATCCACATTTTGAAATAACGTTTTAATATAACCTAGTAGAAATGAAATTTGTTGGTGCCATTAATGTCGGCCTAAAATCCAATTTAACTTGATGTGTCACGTAATGTGGTTATTCTTTTGTATTTTGAGTGTGCCGAAAAGTACCACACTATTGTGGGACAGCTAAAATTCAGTTCAACGTTGAATGCTTCTCACAGATTAATCCAACAGCATTTTTAAAACTGTTTCGTGTTCTGATTCCAAAGTTTTAGAACATGTGTAATTTAAAAATTAAAAATACATTTTGATTTAGGTTACGGTATATTAGGTTCCGAAAAATATTTCCTGAGTGCCATTAATTTTATATCTTCTTGCACTTTAATAATGTCACAAGATACGAGTTCCCATTTAAAAATGTGGAGTACTTCAAAACTCCCTTTAGGGAATTTCAAATTATTATAATAGAAACCTCAGGTAACTAGTTAACAGTCTCAAAAGAGTTTGGCTATATTTAAATTCTTACAAAATTGACTAACACACTGTAGAATCGGATTATTATTCCGAATATAGAAGTCATATGATTCCGATTATCATCATCAACCGATTTTTAACATCTCTGACAGAAATGATGGAATAGACGATATCACAACTGATGACAATTTCACACATGCATTTGATTAAACACAATGATTAATGATTTACCTTAAGTCTTTACCAAAACAAAACATGAAAACATCTGTTTGTAGGTGAACACTTCTCGTCTTATTATTAAGGAAATAAGAAATTAAAAAGAGGTTTCCTGATAGATTTAGGCAGGGAGAAGATTACCAGTAACCACAAGAAATTACTGGTGCGACATTTTGAGTAGTTGTTCCCGTCAGAATTAAATTCACCCAATTAGTTTTAAGATCCCTAAAAATAAATTGAGTTTAAATAAATAGCAGTACTAAAATAATCATGAAGGCACTGTATACTCAAAGAATATTTTGAACCTTTTAATAATGTACTACTCAAAACATAATAGATGTTAATTTGTACTTAAATGATATTATCTACAAGTACTTTTCGGGCACTCTGTTACACTTCCTGTTGTGTGACAGTGAAGGATTACCAAACGACCGCAGTAAATTATCCAAAGCTTCACAACAGTTGTGTATAGTAAAGAGTAAAATTAAGCAATAAATAATAATATAACAATTGAGTGTCTGTTTTTAAAAATTCAATACAAGATAAATATGGGATAAATAATAATATAACAAGAGCGTGTCTATTTTTTTAAACATTGAATACAAGATATGGGATAAATAATAATATAACAAGTGCGTGTCTGTTTTTAAAAATTCAATACAAGATAAACATGGGATAAATAATAATACAACAAGAGCGTGTCTACTTTTTTTAACATTGAATATAAGATATGGGATAAATAATAATATAACAAGTGCGTGTCTTTTTTTTAACATTCAATACAAGATATGGGATAAATAATAATATAACAAGTGCGTGTCTGTTTTTTAAACATTCAATACAAGATATGGGATAAATAATAATATAACAAGTGCGTGTCTGTTTTTTTAACATTCAATACAAGATATGGGATAAATAATAATATAACAAGTGCGTGTCTGTTTTTGTAACATTCAATACAAGATATGGGATAAATAATAATATAACAAGTGTGTGTTTGTTTTTTTATCATTGAATACAAGATATGGGATAAATAATAATATAACAAGTGTGTGTTTGTTTTTTTATCATTGAATACAAAATATGGGATAAATAATAATATAACAAGTGTGTGTCTTTTTTTTTAACATTCAATACAAGATATGGGATAAATAATAATATAACAAGTGCATGTCTGTTAATTAACATTCAATACAAGATATAGTCGTTCACATAATTAATTTTGTGTACATGGGAGCAAAAATTGCATAAAAGCAAGTGTCAAAGCTAAAAACATTCCAAATTATTATGTAAACAGACTCATTGAAATAACTGTAAAACGGTGTAATTAAGCCTACACTGAAATATATACAAGGATGCCTTTTAAATCAACACTTAACATCAAAGAGTATTGTTTTAAATTTAATTGACTTTACAAAAAGTACGTATATTGTTTAATTTACTCTATGTTCAAACATTTGAAATCCCTTGCAAACCACAAATTCCAATATTTCTATTTATGTTTAACCTTTATATCTTTGACAGGAAAATTTGAAAAAAATGTCTTGTATTTTAACTCAGTTAAAACAAACGTGTAAAAATAAGGAATGAAATAATTTAAAAGAACAACGAGTAGAATTAAAATATTTTACGTGTAATAGATATTACAGTAACTTTACTCGCTTCTAACTTTCTTACTCGCTACTCCATCTAGCCAGAGTAGTGACGTAGCAAATCCCAGGAATAATGTATAATCACCTTTCTTCGCGTAGTCTTGAGTTTGATCCTTGTCTTTTATGATTCCTAACGGATCCTCTCTTAACTAACACTTGTTCTATTCTGACCCTGACACTGAATATTCAAGGAGTAGAGGTATTTATTTTACGTCTATTTTTTCTTCCTATTTTGTATAAGGCGATAATGACCGAGAGATTTATTACCTTTCAACAAGAAGGACAAAAATCTATTCCTTGCACATCTGTTTTGTTCGGGGTTTACCATTTGCCAGCTCATCACCACCCTGTTGCTCTTAAAACCCCCCTGTCGAAGATATCTCCTTTTGACTTCTGTAATCGGGTCTAAGTTGTTACACAAAGGTGTTAATACCTATTTTGTATAGTTTCGCATACCGTGTCTTAAGATCTTCCTCTGCCAGATTTCCAGCCTCTGTTCTCTTTCCGTTAGTGTCTAAGCTTCTTCTGATCCACACAAAATAAATATCCTCAACATCACTCGATTTATTTCACCTTTTAAATTAGTAGTTGGTTGATTGGTCTTGGATAAACCTTTCCATGCATAATCGAGCAACAATTTCTGTTTGAAGTCGCATTAAATTTATTCGTAAAAATATTACTGAACGACTTAAATCACTGCCTAACGTGTTTCTTAAAAAAAAACGATTCAAGAAATTCAATATAACAATTTCCGTTTTAAAATATTTATTTACGTAGGTAATTAGTAACCAAAAGGTAAAGTTATGTTAAATAAATACAATTACTACTAATATATTTATTAATTAATAAATATTATGTTAAATCTATGGTTATCAAACATGAGTAATAAATTTAGTTGAATACATGTCCTTCGTCATGAATATTGCGAATACAAATTGTGTCAAACTAACTAAAACAAATAATTTTTTTATGAAAATCGTACAATTTTGTACAAGTATGAAAGACATTACAGTCACTAAAAGAGTTCCAATCAGTTAAAAGTTCAAAATAAATATTTCAAATGGATGAATATTTTATATTAAGTGTGATTTTATTTAAAATAAGTGTGATTGTATAGGATTTAACAATACTACATTTTGTACTCCCCAGAGTACTTAAGGAAAAGACTATGTCTTGTGAACAACCATTTAAGAATTGAAACACTGTTTAGAGAGTAGGTTGTAGTTGGAGTGTTGGAAATGGTATTGCATTTTGTAAAGTAATTCTATGATCCATTTCAAGATTGAGATAACATAAATGTCTACGCGCGTTCAATACAGATAAAGTTTTAATGTAACAACTAGTAGCCTACTAATCCCGATAACTATACATTAGTTATCTACTGTATAGTAGAATAGTACATATATTTTAAAATATCTAAACATAATTCCAAAGCTACAGTTTGTTATGTAAAAACAAATAACTTCAAAATTGAACAACAAAATATGTAAATCTTCGTTAAAATTTGTAATGTTAATTTTTGATGCTGAATATCTTTATCGGTGTCATACTTTTTACATTCTCCCATGCACGTGGTATAGTTAACGTTATCTTATAGGCCAAAATAATCGACGTCAGTGGGTTTTGAAGTCCACTGAAAGCATGAAGTGACTTACAAAATGTTGTCTGGTGTCTGTCTTCTATGCTATCCTCTACGGCGCCAACGTGAGTTACACGTTCTTATCACAATAGGCTCTAATCATTTTAATCAAATTTCTTCGAGCTCAGCTTCTAAAGATAAAAATAACCGTATTGGTAGTTATTTATCCGATGATATTTTTCTTGTTGTTTGAAAGCGAAATAAAGGTCATCATAGCTTTATACAAAAAAGTCGAAGAGAGTATAAAATAAAATCCCCAAGCTTTCGAATACTCAAATAGTGTCTGAGTCGGAAGAGAACAAGTGTTGGTTAAGAAAGATCAGATAGGAAAGACGCAAGAGAGGCTCTCTAACCCAAGAATACACGAAGAAAGTGTAGATACAGTTAGGATCCTTGGGACCGTCCACACCCAGACTCACTATGAGTGAGCTCTTGAGGGTGTCTTTCCGATAATGCCGGTCTGTGAGTTGTATGTAATAACAACAAAATATATTCAGGAAATGTAATTTCTCAAAATCAGATCTACAGATTTCTGTCAAATATTAGGGATGTAATGTAAAAATTTAAATTCAATCCCGTTTACCAAATGGAAAATATCAAATAAAACGGTTCTGGAATAATTGACGATGAAACCAAAATGATTCATGAACGTTGTAATAATAATTCTCGATTTTAGTGAAATAATATTTACACAGGGCACAAGGGACACAAGTACTTGTCCTATTTAAATATATACATATTTTTTTAAACGGTACAGATTCGTGATTGTTACTTTTTTATTAACATCCATTTAAATTTTTTATTAAATAACAAAAGTAAATTTCTCAAATAACTTCCGACGCAAATTTAAATCAATAAAACAATACTTGAAATTCTCAGAACAATATCCTGCTTCACTTGGAAGTTAAAACATCAGCATTGCGCTTTAAGTCGAGACGAACTAATGAGTTATTATTATTAAAGAATACTGAAGTTTGTTTTAATTGAAAAACTTTTGGATTAAAATCCCAAAGTATTGTAAGCTATGTGGGGTACAAGTTTAATCCGAAGATGAAAATAACACAAATTAAAACACCCATGGCATGCATTAGAAAATATTTCTATCGATCGGACTAATGTTGACACAAGATTTGAAGCAATATAAAATGGGAATAGTGTGGGTTATAAAAGACAAAGGATCTTTTTTAAAGTAGTGTGACACACGTAGGATCGTAAACTGTATATGGATGGTATAATGTATATTTTACAGCTTTATGTTGGGCAATATGCTTTGTTGTTGTGTTGAATAATGTTTATGATATCAAAACACTCAACCTTGTAGATAAAATCAAAAATAAATTGTCATAATTTATATACTTCAGTAAAACGAATTCAACATTTCTATAAATAAAATATAATTAATTCAACAAATTAAGTGTTATTTTAGGTTTATATAAACGGTGCAATATTATTACAAACCTATCCTCAAAACCAAATTAGCAATGAACCAAAACTAATCACCGCACAAATTTAAGTTCGATGATAGTTGGAAGTCAAAAAGTGAAAATAAATTGTAAAAAGACGTGTTTAAAACAATATTTATAAATAAATAGGGTTTAAACTTTCTTCATTTATGTCAAATAAAAACGTAAATCGTATTTTATCAACTATTGAGCTTTTAATACCATGGACAAGGTTAATTTTTTTCCAATTACTCCACATCTCTAATGGTACAGTACTTCTCATATTGTACACAGGTTTGTGATATTAATGTTCATATTTAACTAAGATTTACCTAACGTATATATTATAACTAGCAGATTTAATAACACTACCGATTTTGAAAAATTAAATATGTTAAAACTGCGCCAAGATCCAATTTTTGCAGAGAAGTTGACTAGGTTTTGTTTGGCTCCTTAGATCGTAGACTTGAACAAAATTTTGTAAACATCGTTTGAGCTTATTTTGAGAATATTATAATTTTGTATACTTTCCTTCATGCTGGTACCCCTATATTTTAATAGTTAAAATTGAAAAATAAGTCCCGAGAAAGTCCCAAAATTTGTATACATACCAAAATTTGATTAAATTCGGGGGCACTTTGTTTGGGTTTATATAATATTAAGTCTTATATTAAGTCCAATAATTAAGTCGTATATCGAATAATTATAGAAGGATTAGTTTTTATCCACTTTTCTACTTGGACAAAATTTATATACATTCTCTGAGAATACAACTCTTAGATTAATTACATGTATATTGTTGTTTATTATATTCCGTCATTATTTACCTTGATAACATTAAATAAATGATAGAAGTTATTATAAATTAAAATGTAATGATAATTAAATAAAACTCATTTGACCTACAATAAACATATTTATTATAATTAGTTTTATTAATTTGTTTTATTAAGATACAACACTTTGTAGTATTATTACAATAAAAAAAATTTACCAAAACTGGTCTCATCTTGTCTGAAGCGTTAACCTTCATTTTATCCTCTGTTATAAATGAAATGACACTTTCAACTCTAATCCTCACGTTTTAATGTTACGTAATGCTGAACTCTTCAATGAAAGAGTCTTCGGCTGAGGAGGAAAGCGCAGCGAGCACGTAATAGACCAGAGGCAGCTGCGCTCTCGATGGAACATAAGCTAGCTAAGAAAGCTCTTACTCTAAGTATTCGGACCAGCAAACAAGAATGTTGGAAAAAACTATGCGACGAAGTGGATCAAGATCCCTGGGGTAAGGGATACAAACTGGTGACTCGTAAGCTTGGAGGGTGTAGAGTGAATCAGCCCCTGAGTGAAATGAAGACACGGAGGATAGTGGAAAGTTTATTTCCCAGTCATCCTCGAGCGCTCAATCCTGGAAAAACGCAAACCACTAGTACAAAAATACCACTGTTTACAGAGACTGAGTTGGTGGAAGCAGTAACGACGCTTAAGTGTGGGAGGGCTCCTGGCCCAGACGGAGTACCATCGGATGTGTTGAGAGTTGTGGCACGAAGTCACCCTTATCTCCTCTTAAACATGTTTAATAACTGCTTGAAGGCGGGGGTTTTTGCATCCCGATGGAAGGTAGCTCGACTGGTCCTTGTTAATAAAGGCAAGGGATCTTCTCCGGATGACCCATAGTCATACAGACCGTTGTGTATGTTAGACACAACAGGAAAGTTGTTGGAGAGATTACTTAAGCTGAGGCTAGATAAGGCCATAAATGATGCTGGTGGACTTTCGGACCGACAACATGGATTTCGTAAAGGCCACTCGACGATTGGGGCCGTACAGCAAGTAATTGAGGCCGTAAATGCAGCAGATGATGCATGCCATGCGGCGAGACCTATCGTGTTGCTGGTAACGCTTGATGTTAAGAACGCCTTTAATTCGGCTCGCTGGTCGGATATGTTAAATGCTCTGGAACACACGTTCGGCATACCAGATTATCTCCTGACCATAATAAAGAACTACTTGAGTGATAGATGGCTGATATGCGAAAGTGAGAGTGGTTACTTTACCATGGAAATGACTGCAGGGGCAGCCCAAGGCTCGATTTTGGGACCCGACCTCTGTAATATTTCATATGACGAGCTGCTTAGAATGGAGATGCCTGATGACACATATCTAGTCGGATATGCAGATGATGTAGCGGCGGTTATCACAGCAAGAAACGTCGACCTGGCCCAGATAAGACTAAGGCAGGTTATGCGCCGAGTCAACCAATGGATGGAGGAAAGGGGTCTGCAACTGGCAATACCTAAAACCGAGATTGTGGTGCTTACAAAGAAGAGAATCCCAACCATTCTTTCGATGCATGTTGGATCCAAAGTAGTGGCCACAAGAAAATCTGCAAAGTACCTAGGAGTAACTCTTGACAACAAGCTAACCTTCTGGGAACATATACATGGCGCCTGTGACAAGGCAGCAGCTGTAACTGCGTCTCTTGAACGACTCATGGCAAATACAGGAGGGCCGAGGTCCAGTAAGCGACGGCTGTTACTAACTGCGGTACAGTCGGTTCTGCTGTACGGTGCCGAAATATGGGGAGATGCAACAAAGTTAAGGAGGTATCGAACCCGATTGTTATCAGTGCAGAGGATGGGGGCACTAAGAATAGCCAGTGCATACCGGACTGTGTCCGAGGCAGCGGTGTTAGTCGTCGCTGGAGTTATCCCCATCGATCTTCTAGCCCAAGAAAGGAAAGCCATCTTTATAAAAGGCAAAGAGCTTGACAGAGCTGAAGCTTTCAGTAGAGCGCGACAGTGTACGATGGCCGCGTGGCAGAGGCGGTGGATTGGTGACACTGGGGGTAGGTGGACTGCGAGGCTGATTGGTAACATTCAGGACTGGATGGACCGCAAGCATGGGGAGGTGAATTTCTATCTCACCCAGTTCCTGACAGGACATGGTTACTTCAGGGCGTATCTTTATAACATGGGGAAGGTGTCCTCACCTAACTGTAGGTACTGTCGACCAGATAGGAGCGATGACGTGATCCACACTTTTTTCCTTTGTGATCGATTTGAGCGTCAGAAAAAAGGCATAGAGGAAATCATCGGAGAGTTCACTCCTGATACTGCAGTGAAAAATATGATAAAAACAAGAAACAATTGGAATGTGGTAGCGACATATGTCGAATCCGTGTTGCGTAGCAAAAGAGAGGAAGGGTGCCTGGAACAGAGATGACTGTGGAACAGATAGAAGTTTAGTATAACAGACAAGAGGAGAACACAAGATGATACAGGCGGCCAGGCTGAAGTTATGCGAAAGCGGTTCCAGTCTGGATTCCCGCGGTGAAGAGGAGGTTTTTTAGTCGGTAAGAGTCCGGCACAACCTGGGCAGAGCCCTAGGTGAGAAAAGGTCCTTGATGGATTTTTCCTTCTCTATAAAAAAAAAAATAAATAATAAAAAAAAAATGCTGAACTCAGCATACAGGAAAATACTACTGCTTCTTCGGGAAGAGAATGGCGGCCGTTTCGAACACCTTAATTAGTAAGAATTTGGTTTATTTTAAGTTAAAAAAATTAAATACAATGTAATTCCAAAGGAATTACCTTATTTATTTTTGTTCTATGTTAAAAAAGAAATAAATTGCAGTGAATTAAATGTATAACTTGAAAGAAGCGTTATTTTATAATTCGTATTATTCAAAAAATTGGTGATCTTATTTTTATCGATACTGAAATATAATACATGTTTTTCAATTTATACATAAATATTAACATATTTAAATATTTTTACTTTAAACGTATGAAATATTAATGTTATGTAAATTATCGGAGAATATATCGATGTGAATACAACATTTGAAATAATCTGTAATAACACTTTGATACCTGGTAAAATATTAATTTTATGAAACTCATACATTTTAAATACTCATTTGTTGAACAAATATGTTTGAAATATATACATATTAAAAAGTTATATAATGATCAGAAATAGGTAAGTTTTATCTATATTTCCTCCTTTACCCAGCTTCTAAATAAGTCTTGAATCACGACCTTTTTAACGCTAATCTATCAAACGAACTAAATCCCTTTTAACTGACTTCCTTTTATATTATCGTTTATTAGTCATTAAATGCTTATTCGCAATGAGCTGATATCAAGGCAGTATGTACAGAGTATTCAACAATCACTCTGTCAAACTTTGGGGAAGTGATTCTGGACATTGAATTAAACAAAGTCACGAATAACGACGTCTAAAAATCTTTGTTTTCCTTCTGTCTGCGTCTCTTTTACTTTCCCAAATGTACGTAATATAGAGAAAGTAATGTCATGGATCAAAAAATTAAAAATTCACTGATGTATCCGTTTTGGGAACCCCTGAATTTAAAATTTTGGAATGATGACCCTCCGTCTGATATGATTAAAATCTAGTATGTGGACATATTTAATTACAGCTCGTTACTTATTTTCCATTTCTTTGATTGTTCAAAATTTGGATCTAATTATCATTAGAAAAACACCAATTACTACTTTCTCGAAATCGGCTACAACTATTTTGATCTAATTTTTCTCAAGACAAATGTATTTGTCAACATCTCTTCAAATATACCGGTTCCTGAGTTATTGGGGGAAAAACACAAAAAATCCACCATGGCCTATAAAATATATCGTTTGTAAAAATCGAATTTACAGATATAATTTTTATTTTAGTTAAATGTGGAAATACATGACCGAAAAACATGTGTTAATTCGTAACCAGGAATATTTGGCAAACAAAAAAAAATTAACTTGTCCGCCGTCATTAAAGCTTGATTCAAATATATTTTACGTTGAAGACAAGTTTATAGCACGAGGGAAACGCATATAAACTCTTGTTTTTCCCGACCCTGACGCTATTAAAGTATTCTAGGGCTAGAAGTCTTTATTTTATATCCTTTTCTTCTTCTTCTTCTGTTTTTTTTATTTTATAAAAAGCATCATCGAGAAGTTTTAAAGGTTCGTATTTAAACAAGAAAAATAATAATTTAAATAAAAAAATTAAGAATTTTATGTTCTAGGACTGACTATAGGTTCATAATTTTATATACATAAATCATGGAAACGTCTAATTAAGCTATGCCAGTAGTCCAAACAACAGATGATAGGGTTACGGAGTGAAATGAGGTAAGCCATAAAATTTTGGGTAGTTTCCCATAAAAATAAACTAAAATTCAAAAACTAAAAATAAAACAATACTTATTTAAACACAAATCCCACCTCAATGTCATCAATTGTAATGACCTAACCTAACTGTTAAATCAAAACAATAAATTTACTAGTAATTTGTGAAAAGGGATGATCTTAGTATTGATTATTTTGAATCATGATTATTCTACTTCCTTATTAAGTAACATGGACCAGGTTTACCCAAATATATAATAATCCTCTCTAGAGGTACACATTCAGATTATTTTGTATAATTTTAATAAAAACTATATTTAGTTGATTCACAGAAATATGTATATTAATTACTCATCAAATATTACAAATAACAAAGTTTCTTTATTTACAAATATTTTATAATAATAATTAAAGTTCAGAGAGTGATTTTGTATTGTAATTTATAAAGTTTATTTCTTGAAACATTTAAAACTTTGAATAACGATTTTAATTTTACTTCAAGATTTGATAATATATAGACATTTCCAAGTTAAGTATCATTATATAAATTCAATTTTACTTTTATTCACAAAGAAAGAGAACCAATATAATGCTAGCTATGAATTTTCAGGGACAAACTCTGTGGTTAAGAAGACCTCTCTTTAAATATCATTTCCATATCCTGTCTTCACACATCTAAGTACTAATTACGCCTTTCATTCTATAGATGGCATTTTCTAAATCAAGGCTTAATTGAATATCAATAATCCAAGAATCAATCAATTATTAATGGTGTCGAGACCATTAAGGTACTTTTAAACCTCGCATACAAATGTCTATCAATTTCAGAAACAACCACCCATCATTACAATTAGAGTATTAGTATCAAAATTGATTTCAAACTCTGTTAAGTTCAATATAATAGAAATCTTAAGTCCTGGGGTTTTATCATTTGATAACGGTAGTTGATAACGGTAGTTGATTTATATTCTCGAAACGTGGCGTATTAGTTTTTATAAACATAAATGAAGGAAAGTGTCCCATTAAACATAAGTAGTAATTGATGTTTGATAAAATTATAATAATAAATTTGATCAAACTATTTTTTTGAACTTACGTGTTTAGAATATATCATCATAATAATTTTAAAACGATTGTGACAGGAATAATGGCGGAGAGCAAGGTTCAAGTTGTAAATTTATAGGTATGCAACGTTCTACAGCTCTGGAATATAATGCATCCTCAATTATATATTTTATAAATAAAGCAAATTAATTGAAAGCTAATATATAGTCAAATACTAAATTATATTGTTTGAAAAATCTTGTTGCTATTCTCGTTAAAAAACTATTTCTTACCCAGTATTATAAAATTATTAAAAATGACGTAATTGTAATTATAACAGTTCTTATTGCAAAATCATTCATTACATTGGTAAAGGACAATGTTAATTAAGCATATTCTCTTCCAACAAAGTTATTGTTTTCAATTATTTAAATAGAATTTAAACCTATTTTACTTTACTGAAGTTGTATCATGTGATTTGTTTTGAACGTATATTGTTTATTGTTAATACTACTATAAACTTTTATGTAACACTGTAAAATCACCATAAATGAATAAATTAAATACCTCAATAAAACATTGTCCTAAATGAAACCATATGGCTTCACCTACCAAATTAATATAAATGTAGAAATTGGTACACAATTGAACACAATGTAGACAAGGAAAATATTGTATTAACCAAATATTATACTTGAGAGAAAGATTGAAAATAATTTATTATTTCAGATAATGTTTATGAAGTTTTAAAATCTGTTTTTAAAGAAACCCTGTTTGTATTGTTCGTTTTTAGTTGTTTCATGTGTTAATACTCGAAATTTTGCCAAATTATAACTTATTTTGTATTATGTAATGTAATTTAAGTGAAAACAAATTTACTGTGATGATAAAATAAATTAATATATAATTAAAAGTTAATGAAATAAATTTGCAAACACCGCACAATTAAAATAAATTAAAAACTATATAACATACAAAGACGCACCGTTATAATAAAACTTTAACCAAACTTCCCACAAATGATAAGTTTATTGACTCAAACTTGTTTCAACGACATTGTCGCCATCTTCAACGATGCATAAGGTACAATAATGTACGAATGAATCAATGTTTTATTGCTCGTTTACGATGTTACAAAAGTTGAGTAATTACAAAATTGCATTGATTAAATTAAATAATATTATCAAACATTTTCAAAATTATTTTTTATTACAATACTAAATTTAACTAACAACTCTATTGAATAACACAGGAGCAATAGACATCCTGAGGTCAAACTTGTTTGGAATATTAAACATACAAACACTAAAAAACAAAACAAAAATCATAACAGAAAGTAGGGTTCGACCGACTTACATTGACACTTACATAATAATGTTTTAAGTGAAATAGCATAAAATAAAAAAATGACTTCATTGTTTTAAATAATAGTAACGTTATACGAAACATAATTTTTACAACAGGTAATAAACCATAACATACACTTATAACAAAGAGATAAAAATATGTTAAAGAAGGAAAAGAGAGAGAAAACAGTTTTAATCATTGGTTGGCTTTAAAAAACAACTTTATATCGATACATTCTAACAATAACATTCAAATTAAATAATTTTTAAAACATATTTATATATGGCAGTATTTTCCATTAATAAGCATTATAAATTTTGGCGCCAGGTAGGAATAGAAATATCTATAAACTGGTAATCTATAATAAGTTTTTTGTGTAAAGTTCTTCTTCTAGATACCAAGTTGGACTTTCTTTTTGACTTCAATAGGGGAAGAAAACAATGTAGTACTTTCTATTAATACATTTTTTGAAGGCGTAATGTTTCAGTTCTTATAGAAAAGTGCGGCATGTTCGATTTTGGACTTTATTGATATAATTCAAATTATTCTTTTCTATTTAGGTATATTGTAGATTATAATTTCATATACCAACTTCGAATTAACTAGTTAATAAATTGTGTTTAATATTTTTAATGTACAAAAAATGCTAAGATTATAAAACACTCTAATGTAATATACAAATTTATTATGTAGAAATTCAAAGTGCACCTTCAAAGTTACTCCCGAGTCTTGGAAAAAAATCAGAGTTTATTTCAATATTATAACATTTCCAATATTTAATATACAAAAATGCAATTTATTTTTGATTAGTTTTTGCTAGCTTTAACAGTAGGGAGTTTTCTACAAATCTATTATTTGTATTATATTTTATGAACAGAAATAATTATGAATTATAGCAGAGGATGTTGTTATGCAATCATAGCTGGAAAAGTGAAAACCACTAAACTGTTATGGGAATTTTCAATATAGAAAAGTACATTCAATATATTATGTAATTAAACTTCAAAGTTAGTTATATTTATTTGAATTTAAATGACTTCATTGAAGTGCACCGTATTATTTTAAAATCTTCTTTATCTGAAAATATTTCTTAAAATAATCGTTAGTACCTGTTAACATTGTTTACCCATCATTTAACTATGTATGTGAGAAATAAAAGCAATTAATTTATCACAGGTATGTTTAAGCCAATAATTTTCATTAAAAAAATCTCAGTAACTTTCTGAAAACATTAAATCAAAATATTATAGCACTAAACTGCCGTAATATTTACACAAAAGACTGGCAGAGGGTCTTACAGAAGAAAAGTTTAAAATTTGCTCTAGTTAATAATTAGGTGAGGTAGAATATATTCTCATTAATTAATTTTAATAAATTACACTTTAATACATTTCTAATAGCTCATTAAATGGTGATATAAGATGAAACGAGAGGGACTGATTGATATAATTATATTAATTTTGCTTGATAAATCTGAATGTAACTTTGATTTAATGTAACAGCTGGTTTCAAAGCGACCCGTTTAATCACCAATATTTGTGAATTTTTTGACTACCACCAAACTGATTAATAACTCTGTAAACAATAATTACATGTCATAATAACGTAATTTTAGTGTTATGAACAACTTCACAAAATAGTTTGTAAGGAAAAGATTTCACAGTTTAACTAATAAAAATAAAACAGGTTTTAAGAAACATAAAACGACAGAAAATAAGCCTCTTAAGACAAGATGAAACAAAAATAAGGGGAAATGATAGGTATGACGAGATGAAATTTATAAAAGTGCCTGTCATGAATCATAATTGGATAAACTGAAGTGAAAGTAAAGACAAGATTTATAGATAACATCAGGTCTTATAAATACGATAAGAAAATTTTGAACTGTATAATACTTTTATTAGAATAAAAATAAATTAGACGTTCTTTGAGATTACAACATAGTTGTAAAGAAAGTAAGAGGTTGGACACATTGAAAAATAGGGAAATGTTCAATTTAAAATTAAATAAGGGTAATGTAATTAACAAATAAAATAACCATTGGTTAGAAATAATGATACAAAATATGTCGTTGCTATGAAAGGCGGATAATTTTACTTTACTTTATTAGCTATTTTGGACCTTTTATTCATAGGTCTATTTTTCTGAAACATTGAATCAACATGTACAAAAGTTATGGTAAGAGGATAATGTCTTCATAATTTGTGCACATGTTCCTGATTTCAGTCCTATATGTGCTTAAAAATTTACGGTTTTGACCCATCTACCTGAGAGAAAAATTGGAAAACTATAATTAAATAAATGGTCACAAATCTAGATTAAGAAAGCTACAATTATATGGAAGAGAATTGGGTGTGTTGACGTCATATGGGATATATATATTCCATGAAAAGATGTTTAGTATTATTCTACCACAATGGGCTGTTGCAAAACAAAAACCAAGGTTTGCAAAATCATTAGTAAATAAGTTACCCTTTTTGTTACGTGCAATCCAATTAAAAGTATTTTTTAAATAAAACTAAAGGTTTCAAACACTTCTATGATCTAAAATCTATGCTTTATTCATTTCATTACATTTTGTTATTGTACATATATTTATAATAATGAGCTATATTAAATTTGTAGGCCTACATAAGGAAATACAATTAATACAGATAATATATACTTTCCTAATAAATTAGACATAGACACAGAGATAAAAACTTAACAATCAGGTGAAAAGGTAAAAATAAAAATACAGTCAAATTGCGTAAAATAAACTAGAAAGCAAACTAAAACCACCATTGCAAAAAGTAATACATAGATATATAAATAAATGTACATATCAATACACATAACATTCAAGAATTAAGCATTCGTCAAGTATGAACCATCAATTAAAAACTCTTTTAAGGCAGTTTTAATTTGTTTACAATTCAATTGTCTTAATTGTACAGATATCATATATTAAAACATTTTGCTTCTGTATACGATGGCTTCTTTCCAAATAATTTATACGCATGAGATTCAAAATAAAAGTCCTTATTATATATTTCGTAACAGTGATAATGTCCAAACTTTTATAAGTTTGTTTTATTTAACACAACGAAAAATCATTTGTTTAAATAAACATGTTTTGTAGTGTCATAATTTGAAATTACCAACATGCATTATAGTACCCTAATCCCCTTTATATCTTCAGTAGCTGTCTAATTGTTTTTTCTCAATTTTAAACAGTCTTTTAACATACCGTTCTGATGAATTTCTCTAGAACTAATATCATAACTTGAAAAATGATCAACGAAGGTAGAATATACAATTTCATTGTTATTAAGTCGCAAATAGTATTTTCTCTACTGAGGGTATATTATGATTAAACTGTGCTCAGGTTGTAGTTATCCTTCAACTAATAGAGAGCTTTTGGATATTTCCTGAAGTCTAAATGAGAGTTACATCTTACAACTTCATTTATTTGCTTTAAAATATCTTCACAAAACATTTGCTTTTAAAAACTAACTTGAAACAGAGTGATAAGTCAGATTATAATCGTTAATTTTGTTTAACTAAGCATTAATTTCAAACAAACGATGAAATGTCTAAATAAAAAAGGGATTAGGAAAAACGTTTTTTATAAAGGAAACTAAATATTTTATTATATTTATAAAACACAGAAGTACATTTTAAAATCTTTGTAGAACTTACAGGAGGACGCAATTTTAATTCTTTCTATTTGTTTTATATACGTGCACGTCCACCTATAAATAGGTCCCTGTAAATCCTTGTGTAACATTTGAATAAAATGCACATAGTTGAGTTGACATTTCAAGAAACAAGCTTGTAGGTCAAAAGCTTATGAAATTTATGCAGCGATTGTGTTGATTTATGACCGGGGGGAAGTTTATGTTATCTTTATTTTATTTTATTCTTTTACTTTTATTAAAATGGGTTTTAGTATACATATAGGATACAATATAAAACTTGTACAAATACAAAGATTATAGTTTTACATAAATTTTGTATATTGCAATTAAGTTATATTATTAGGTAAAGACACCCCTTAACAATTAACAATAATAAATAATAATAATAAAAAATAAATTTATAATTAATATGAATTATTTGTGATTATTTTGTGTGCAAAAAAATCTACACAGTAGCTACAAATAGTTTGTGTCTGTCATATAGTATAATATATGGATATTGATGTGGATTTTAAAAAACTTTTCTTAGTTTTCCAATAAGATAACTTATAATATAAAACTTGTACAAGTACAAAGTGTAAGGCCCTTCTTTTAAATTTAGGTTTTTGAGTGCTTACACCTTTGTAAGATATTGGATTATTTTTTATTATGTAAGCCTTTAGAATTTAAACTTGTATTTAGACTTTACCTTTATCCTTGGGGGCTCCACCAGACTCTTGGAACGAGTCAAAATTTTGCTTAGTTTGTGAGGCACTCCAAAAGAACTATTAGGTTTTCAATAATTACAGAGACATGCTATGTGAAATATTTAAGTAATATTGATAAATTGATAAATCATTTATCAATCATCATTTACAACAATATTACAATATCATTTACAACAATAAATTTTAGTTCTAATCTTATTTATCTATTTTACACTATTTAAATAAAATACATCCCTTAACATCTTATCCTTTAATTTATTCTTCAGTAGCTATTAATCAAACAAAGGTTATGCTCCCAATTGCTTTTTGCTTAATGCTGGAGCTAATTCTTATGACACAAAACCTTTTAAAATTTTAGTTTACTTTAATCTGACATTTATTGTTTATGAAATCTGGTATTTGATTTAATTACAATTTAATCACCGAGATCTGTCTTACAAATACATATTACAAATATTACATTTTACTTACATAATACTCTCTCTCTCCTTTCTTTAGACACTGCACCCTTTTTTATATTTTTGATCCCTTTTATTACACTACACTTTTATATATTTGAACTCTTTTATGACACTACACTACACTTTTACGCTTTACGCGGACACTCCCGTTTTCACTTTGATGTTGAGTTTTATTTTAAAGACTGACTTTTACTTAAACAATGAAAGACTTATTTAATTTTAATATGATAGATAGATTAGTTTTGTTATATATTTTTAATTTCGAATAAATTATTTAACAACTTCGGCGACCTTTTGATGACATATTTTAGGTGTTATTCTGTTGAGAGATGGAGATTGACAGACCGCGTTTTTTTAGAGAAACGTTTCCCACTTCTTTTTCTCCTTTCTTCTGATTGGATCATTTAGATTTATTTGAATTTTAAATCGTTCTGATTGGTTTTTGTATTTTGCACAATCTTGCAGACATTCTGGTTGTCATCAATATAGCTTCCTTGGGAAACTGTTCAACTGCAGGCGTCTTGTTTTATGAAATTCAATCTAACACATCCGTTTGTACATCCGCTAGTCGACTGTATTCTCGCTAAGTTTATTTTACGTATAAATTTTATTACAACTTCTTTTGTTTGAATTTCTTCTCATAATTATTATTTTTGAATATTATTTATTGATTTTTTGTTTAATTTTTATTAAATACGGGTGTTTCCAACAACCCTTACAAAAGATTATATTTGTATATGTTATTTTCATATTGCAATTAGTTTATATTGCTAGTAAAAGGCACCAATTCACTATAATTCATATGAAATATTGTGATTTATTTTATGTGCAAAAAAACCTTTACACAGTAGCTACAATATATAATTTGTAGCTGTCATATAGTATGGTACATTGTTATTGATGCGCAATGCAATATAAAAATTCTCTTTGTTTTCTAATAAGATACAATATGTAAAGCTCGTACAAATACAAAGATTATATTTCTAAATGTTATTTTCATATTGCAATCAGTTTATATTGCTAGGAAAAGGTACGACTTGACTATAATTTATATCGAAAATTTGTGTTTTTTGTATGCAAAAAAACTTTTACACAGTAGCTACAAATATATAATATATAATTTGTAGCTGTCATGTAGTATATTATATGGTTATTGGTGTGCTTTGTTATATAAAACTTCTCTTTTTTTCCCAATAAGATACAATTTATAAAACAAGTCCAAATACAATGATTTTACTTCTATATATGTTTTTCATATAAGGAAAAGGCACGACTTGACTATAATTCATATGAAATATTTGTGATTTATTTTGTATGCACAAACCTTCTACAAGGAAAATTAACTACAATATAATTTTTGATGAATAAAAACCAAAGTTGATAAGGAAAACGAGCGTTCTTCTTGGAAATGAAGCCTTGGGTTAAATCCCTCTCTTTCAGCTCTACTGTCAGGTCGTGTTAACAGCTTTCCTTTACCAACTCTTCTTCTCTTCCGACCCTGTTGCTAATAAATTATTCCAGGGTTATGAGGGTTTTCATCTCCTTCCAAGGTTTTCCATGGGTTTTCTTCTTTTTACAAGGAGATTATGACCGAGATTTATTCCTTTGAAAGAATGAAAAAAATATCTTTAACTCAGAGTGAATAACTATCTTGTGGTTATTATTTTGATATATTTGGTAATTGCATTGATACTATTGTAGATCTGATGTTAGAAGGAGTTTGGTAAATGTAAACTGTAATACATTGAAAGAGTCCCACCAGATCCATGATTTTTAAAAAAATGTCCATTGCTTATGAACATGTCACTCATATCCAATGTTCATTGGTATTATGACTAATTATGATTAGTAACTGACAAATTTGAAGCTCCATGATGAGGATTGATGTTAGGTCTTGTTGTTGGTGTGGTTTGTGTCAATCACATAAAATAACAACTTTGAAGCAAATTGAAACACCTTGATATTTTTCCAATAAGTAAGTACAGTAGGCTACTGCTGTCTGCTTTCATTTATTCAATTTTAAAACTAAGTCCTCTATGGACTAAAATTAGGAAAATAATTTTAAAATGTATATAGTGTATTGTGTATTTTTGATGATTTTTCGTATGTTATCTGTTTTTTGTTGTAGTGCAGTTCCTTTCAGCCTAATGTTAACCCCGATTATAATAAAATTTGATTTTTGGACCTACTTTGACCATATCTTATACTTTTTCATTTTTTTTTTAGAAATAAAAATATGGGGTTTTCTTTCACTATAAAAACATAACATTTCGATTTTTCCAAAACAAGTTCCAATGATTTTGAACAGATTAATTTCAAGTGTGGCCTCTAAGGCCCAGAAAAACACATTGGTCGCTTTGAATTAAAAATGGCAGTTTTTTCAAGTAATAAATGCTTTAATTCATAATGTAATTTGAAGAGGACTTCTCTTGTCAAAATAAGCCGAATATTTTCTTCCATGGTGTTTTGCTTAGTTAGATAAAAAAAACCCAAACTCCTAAATGGAATAATTTTAGTTATCATTCAAGAATTTAATTATTTTTGATTCTTCTTATATTCATAGAATACAGAAAAAGTTAACTTGAGGGTTAAAATTCGTATTCAATATTTTGAATGTAGGCTATATCCTTTTTAGGTCCACAGAGTTAAAAAAAGTTTTTGGATTTTTTATTGATGCCTGTCTTTTGTTTTTTCCGATATGCAGTTCGTTAAAACTTGGCTGGACCGATATTAATACATTTCAATATGTGAGCATAATTTGACCACACCTTGGGACTTGTTTTATTTATTTTTTTTACTCAAAATTGTTATTTAATTATTATAAGAAATGAACAACAATATTATTTTATCATAATAAGTTTTAACGATATTAATGAAATTATACTCAAGTATGTCCTCTAAGGACCCAAACTAAACGTTATTTCTCATTAATGTCGGTTCTTGAGTTATAGGTAAAAACCATAAAATAGGGAACGGTGTTTTTTATAAAATACTCATTTTATCGAGACTACCAGTGAAATAGTAAGTTCAGGAATAATAGAAATTAATAGCTCGAATTTTAATGAAATAATGAGAACGCGTTTATGGCCAAGAAAAAACTTAAGAATTATGGAAATATTTTTTTAAGGACGGAATGGTTTATTTTCAGTTTTTGTCTAACAATTAACATATTCACATTTTTTAGCGAATTTCTTTTATCTTTTCAAGGGAGAATAGCTTTTAATTTTGTTTACCATCTTTACATTTAAAAGTAATCTGAACACTTAATATTATCGTAACTAAGTGGTTCTTGGGCTTGATTTTCTTGTGATATGATGCAGATTACGAAAATAATATTTGTATGACTATATACTTCGAATTTTAAAAAGTTGTTCTGGCTGTACCTATAGGCCAGTTGGTGACTATTAACTAGAACTCGGAGCGGTCGGGCGAGGGGTAATTGGGGTGGTGATGCTCGACCAACCGTACTAAGCTCTCCGCCGCCACGAACCGTAGAGGCTGCTATAATTGATATCATGTGCATCAGTACCTAAGGAAATTTTCTCCACCTAAGAATAAAACTTAAATCCAAAAGAAAAATATAAACCAGTAAACAACATTGCAAAAACATTTCCTTCGAAACCCATCTCAAAAATCTCTTTCACTACTCTCTAATCCCGAGTTAGCGAAATAATGAAAAATATTCCAAAATAATCTCTATAAAAACAATTTTTGTAGTTACTTGTTTGGGCTGTATAGCACTGTATATACAACAGACAGTCGCAAGTTAGACAGATATCAATTCAAAAACCACTGTTTTGGACTCAGCGTATCTCCGCAAAAAAATATGTCACTGATTTTTGACCAATCACAAAACTTTCCCCGTACTACGTATACATTTGAAAGTATTGAAGAAAGAATACCCTAGGCTAACCACTTATCGGATATTTGTGTGTATAATATAACTCCACCACTGTATTGTGTATTATTTAAGTCCCCAGCTGGTCTAGTGATTACCACTCTAGGCACAAATATTTACGGAGTTGACCCAGATTCATGGGGAATATTGGAAAGCTACATTTAGTAATATCTTTGGTTGAGAAGGCAAGATTACTGCGACGGGAATTTCAACGTGCTAACCACACAAAAGTCCTCTAGTAGCCATAGACTCTCCACCGTGGAGTTTAGATTAAGTTTATTACTGATTATTTAAATACACTTTTACAGTGTTCTTATCAGGTATGAATATTATCATTTACTATAATTAATTTCTCTCGTAAACACTTAGTGAGTTATAAACACTTATGGAACCCATTTAATGAAGCAAAGTGAAAGGGGATTATGTGATATTATATGGATTAACAATGAAAGTGTCGTTTTATTTATAGCAGTGGATAAAATGAATGTCAACATTTTAGGTTATAGAAGATTATCCAAGGTTTTTACATCCCTGATATTTTTAATTGTAATATAACACACTTCGTGATAAGTAGTTTAATAGAGGTACTAAAGGATTGTCATCATGAGTCTTATTTTTATATTAATGACAACAACATGTTACAATAAGCGTAATAATTTAAATATGTTATCAATAAAATATTGACTTCCACTAACTATACGTGAAACAAGATATAACAAAATGAAAAGAATTGAGTATGAAAGAGTTGTGATATTATTATAAAACTTGTACAAATTTGTCTAAATAAACTATGTAAAAACATTACACAAACTGTTTCGCTCACCTAAAACGTAACTGGTAGCTATAGATATTTAGATAGAAGGGTAGTCAACCTATTTGCCTGACGGCACAATATTATGAGTTTTTGTAAATGTATATTTAGGTAATCACAAAAAAAAAACATTATCTAATAATCTAATGCAGGAACTATTTTGTTAATTTAACTTATTAATAAATAGTAAAAAAATTAATATAATATTAATTGAAAATTAACACCAAATAGTGACAACCCTTGTCAACGTTATATAAACCATGATATAACGCTGTTTTAACACATAAGTGCTGATTATAAACACATAAGTTAACACACTACGGAGTGCTCTAGGGAAATTTCGGCCCCCAGGGTAACCAGTTGTCACTCTCACTAACCTTAACAGTTCATAATAAATTTAGCATACACTACTGAAAAGTTACAATGGTCAATGATTGCTCGCCTGAATCCGGTGTGGAATCCTTGTGTCCTTGAGTGGTTGAGATACAAACTCAGCGATTCAACTGGAATCCCGACCGCTAAAATAAACCCGTCAAATACCCATTAGAAAAACCAAAACTTGTATTACGAAATTTCTAGTGAATGTCGGTCAAAAGTCAAAACAATTAACCAACATTAAATATTTATATATTTCAATAGAGCCTAAACTTACTTTACTTTCTACCATTACGCATCTTCAGCATAAATCGTATTTGATTAAATTTCGAGCTTTTAAGTTCAGATGTCATGATTCATTTTTTGCTTTTTTCCTTTTATTCCTGAATGTAATATCTCATTAGTTGCGATTCTGCACACTTGTCTTGGTAATTAATGATCATATTTTGCTGAAATTTGAATGAAAATGATAGACTCGATGAGAAAATATTTATTTTATAACAACCCCATTGCCGATTTTTTGGGTTTTTACTGATAACTTATTCTTGATAGTAACATTTTATTAGTTGCGATTCTGCACGCTTGTCTTGGTAATTAATGATCATATTTCACTGAAATTTGAATGAAAATGATAGACTCGATGAGAAATTACTTATTTCATAACAACCCCATTGCCGATTTTTTGGGTTTTTACTGATAACTTATTCTTGATAGTAACATTTTATTAGTTGCGATTCTGCACACTTGTCTTGGTAATTAATGATCATATTTTGCTGAAATTTGAATGAAAATGATAGACTCGATGAGAAAATATTTATTTTATAACAACCCCATTGCCGATTTTTTGGGTTTTTACTGATAACTTATTCTTGATAGTAACATTTTATTAGTTGCGATTCTGCACACTTGTCTTGGTAAATAATGATCATATTTCGCTGAAATTTGAATGAAAATGATAGACTCGATGAGAAAATATTTATTTTATAACAACCCCATTGCCGATTTTTTGGGTTTTTACCGATAACTTATTCTTGAAAGTAACATTTTATTAGTTGCGATTCTGCACGCTTGTCTTGGTAATTAATGATCATATTTCACTGAAATTTGAATGAAATTATAGACTCGATGAGAAAATACTTATTTCATAACAACCCCATTGCCGATTTTTTGGGTTTTTACCGATAACTCACGAACCGGCATTATTTGTTTGTATCGTTACAGGATATAATTGAGTACATTTTTTTATCAATATCGTTAAAGCCGATTTTGGTAATATGGCATGTTATTTTATTATATCAGATACCCCCAAATTTTGAGTTATATACAAAATGAAAATAAAAATTCCGAGGTGTGGCCAAATTATTAACAAATGCCGAAATGTGTTAATATCGGACCACCCGTTACGGCTACATGGAACTGCATATATATGAAAAGCGACAACAAACAGAGACAAGACGAAAAACCTGTTTGCACTCACGAGGTCTACGAATATATCCGTAACAACTGGACGACGATTTTTACCCACCAAATAACTTTTTACTGTAGAACGTTTATTGTGAGGAAGTAGAAATAATTACATGCTTGAAGCATAACTAAACTTATTCCATTTAGGACTTGTTTGCTTAACAAACTTTAGGAACAAATCAAGGAAGAAAAACATCATGTTTATTTTGTCAATAAGATGAGATCTACAACAAGTATATTGCATATTTAATTATTCAAGTGAAATAAATAATAACTACAGAGTTTATTACTTAATTTGAAAACAAATACGGGCATTCTTGTTCCCATGGCGACCAGTATGTTTTGTTTAGGACTTTATAGGCTGCAATAGAGAAAAAGTATTCAAAATCATCAGAACCGATTTTAGGGAAATAGTACTTTTGTGTCTTTCTTGTGATTGTAGTTTAATGAACACAAAACGGATTACATAAGACAGATATTGTTTTGAAAAAAAAAAAAAAAAAAACTTTTTTCAAACTCCTTTTTCTTTCTATATGCTATTGTCCGTCTCACTTCGACTTCAGAAATTTGAAAGAACGTATAGTGTTTTCTAAGGATAATTTCTTAGCAAAAGAAAGTAAACAGAAGTACTTTACTTATTTAGTGGAAGCGCTTATTGGCAAAATATCAAATATCTTCAATTTTCTTAAGTAACTTTCTTTTGTGTGAATGACACAAACCACAAAAATAAATCCTAATAAATATATTTTCTCGACCGTAAACTTGCAGATTTCTTAATTACCAATTTATAACGAACATTCGCGATGAGTGACATATTGTTTATAAGTAATGGTTAACCTTTAGATTAAAAAAAAAATCATGGCGGTGTTGTGGGTGGGACCGGGGTCATTATTCTTATTTAGAGCTGACATTCATTCTAAAATCAGACCTACAAATTAATAATAATTCTCTTTATTTTATAATGAGAAGGTTAGAAAATTCTTATTGACAAGGATTATTGCATTATGCTTGTCAAAAATTATTAAAATAATAAAAACTAGATTCTTATTGACTCTAAGTTATAGATCCTGTTTTTAGTTCTTTAAAGGTAAACATCTCTGTCATCATCGCCTTGTAGAAAAATAAATAAATAAAAACCTTCATAACCCTCGAATATTCTAATAGCGGCACAGTCGAAAAAGTTTGTAAAGGAAATGTGACAAGACCCGATATTAAAGTTCAAAGAGAGGGATCTAACCCAAAGTTTCATTTACAGGAATAAGGTTTGTTTTCCTTAGCACACTTTTATTTGTGTAAATTTAAATGAATTAATAATGATGTTGTATAAGACAAGGTTTCTATTTGCTCCGTCAATTACGTTGTAGTTAATTTTACTGGTAAATTATTTTTGACTCAAAATAAATCACAAATATTTGTTTTGCCTTTTCCCAATAAATATAAACTGATTGATATATGGAAAATACATATAAAATTATAATATTTGTATTTGTACAAATTTTATAAATTGTTCTTTTTGGAAAACAAACGTTCTACATAATAATGCACATCATAACCATATACTGTAGTATATGACAATATAGAGCATTACTTTATTTATTATTTAAAGATTTTACTTATTATAAAATATTTATTAAGCTTAAATATGCATAAAAAATCCATTTTCATAAAAGCAAAGGAATAAAATATAAGAAAGATAAGATAAACTTCCCTCTGGCCATAAACCAACAATATCATTGTGCAGATTTCATAAACTTTTGACCTACAAAAGGTAAAATTGTAAATTTACAACCACACAAAGGATTGAAATCGTAATTTGTGCCCAAATAACTAGAGCCAACTTACCAAAAATGTGTACATGTTAATTCAAAGATTCAACCAAATAGATTTATAAATAAATTATCAAATACTAAAGTTAGGTACAATTTTAGCAATGCCCAGATTTGTCACAATATTATCACTACTAGCTGACATGCTTCGAAGTATCTCTTATTCAAAAACTGTAATTGTACCGCTTCATCTGCTTGGGGATGCCCTTTATATAGCCTACCTCTCCGTCCCTCTTCACTCTCTTCTAAGTTACGTATCTTCTTCTCCCTCCCACTCTGTAACTATTTAATTAGTTCTAACATTTGTCTTAAAATATTATCTTCCTTCAACAACATGGGAATTAGTAACATACGAGTACCTATATGAAAAAAGTAATCCCCGGATTAACTAAAGCCGTAGCAAAAGGTTTTAGTTAAAGATCAACTTTGAAATTAAGGAACTTTGGGTGAAATACTCCAAGGGAAACTTTACAGATCACAGGTTCCAATGTGAAAATGTCTATTTACGTCACTTTACAAAGTAAAATAAATAAGAGAAAATTATTAAGCTTTATATCAAGTCATGACGCTTACAAGAAGCATCTTAATACCATGTGATTATTTCAAGGAAACCTAAAATGCAGACTATGTAACCATCACCAAGAAACAGCAGAAACTATACTTCTAAAATTCTAAGATTTAGGACGTAGAAGACAACTGATCTTAGGTACAGAAGTGATCTTTAAAGCAACAAGCAACCTGGTTTAGGAAAATCCTGTCCTTAACCAAGGTCATAGAATTAAGCTATTTAGGTATATGAGGTACTCAAAAAGCCTTAATGGGCGTGTAGGAAGTAGGCTATATTTCAGCATAATAATAATAATTTATATGAAAGAAGAAATCCCCAAGACACAAATAAAACACTAACACAATTAACTTTGGCAAGTTTATTAAACGCTTACGTACATTTCGGTAACATAGCTACTATCCTCAGAGAGATACATACCAATAGAATACATTTTACTGAAATGTTACTTCCTAACGTTAATTGTGTTAGTCTTGTATTTGTGGTTGAAGAATAACGTTATTAACCACAAGGTTCGTTGAATACTGTATACATTATATTTAATTGTTAATTTGTTGGTCATTATATTCCCCCATTTTATTTTAAATGGACTACTTCCATATTTATCAATGACCAACCGCTTTCCTTATATGTCCTAGAAATCTTGTCTTTAATTTCCTAAATTTTTTTCCATTAATGATGTTGTACTGACAGATTATATACTCCATTCATATTATAACTATACCCTTAATTATTTTTTTAACATCATCCTAAGGGTGTTATTTTTGTAACCTTTTATATTGTATTTATTAAAAGCTTTTTATTCCATATAACTTAAACTGTGAAAACTTTTCTTAAGACAAACTATTTTTTTGACATTGTTTACCTAATACTATGCAACACCAAAAGCAAGATATTATACATGTAATTACTAATTTACAGCATTAATCATTTCGATGATTAGAAAATAGAGTTAAATCACAAATATCGGTGATTTAACTGGTCGTTTTGAAACCCACAGCTGTGATAATTTGATAACTTTGTTAACTAAGGTATCTGCCATCGACAGTTGTAACTCTTTGACAGAAATATAAATATAAATATGTTTTATATATTAAGTTAAAAGTTATTACTAGAAATTGACGATATGTAATGGCATTTTAATGCCATCCCGTGACTTTTCCATCTTTATTTCCCTTGTATACAACTTTTTTTTTCTTATTGTTACAGGTGTGTATTTTGTGTGTTGATTTGTTAACTAAAGTTACATTCTTATAACACACAAAATAATTGTAATTATATCATTTGATCATTTAATTCCTTCTCATTAAGATCAATTAAAGAGCGTTTGGAAAATAATTAAAGTAGAATTAATTGCAAGAATTAAAGAGGAATTGTTTGAAATTAATTAAAGAGGAAATTCTGTCGAATAGTACGTCTGTTAATAAGCTCTGTACATAATTAGTTTAATGTTTGCTAGAAAACTACTGTACTTATTTAATGAAGGTCGGCTCTTTCCTGTGAGAAATTAATCGAATTTGATACAAATTTTAAACATCTTTTCTTGAGTTTAAAAGTGATTTTTCCCCCACATAAACGCAGTGTAAGGAAAGTTATATTATGGGTAAACAAATTTAATAGTTAATTTCGATTATATAACTAAATGTTTTTAGATAAAAGTTTAAAAAACACGGTGTACTCTCACAAAGTCTTTCTAATTAAAATAAATTTAATTCACTTTGATCTTTAATTACGTATGACATTGAATGCACATTTGTGATTTGAATATATATGTTTTATTTTAGGCGATTTGACTTTTCCATCTGTAATTCTAATAATATCATTTCCTGCTATAATTTATAGTTATATTTGTGCACAATATAATACGAATAATACATTGGTAGAATACTCCTTACTGTTAGACTATTTTAAAACCTAATCTTAAATATTTGAATTGTTGTTTAGATAAAAATTGCTCTTGACTTGTGAGATGTTTAAAATAAAAATATAAACATTACATAGGACTATTCCTGGAGTACAGTGCAATTTGAAAACATACATAAAATATTTGTGTTTTATAAGCTCTGTTTGTAAAAACTATTAAATATAATTTATTATGCCTTAGTTAACTCGAAGTTGGAATATCAAATTTGTCATAAAGGAATTTAATAATTATATCAAGGAAAATCTAAAATTTAACACGCCGTATCTTTCTTTAATAACTTAAATATTTTGATGTTAGAAATCTATATGTATTTTAAGTATTACAAATTTGATTCAATAGAAGTGGTAATAAAAAGACTCGGTATTCAGAAGGTGATACTAACGAAACAAAATGTAGGCCTACCTAAGCCAAATTTAACAGTTTAAAAACATCTATTCGTACCTGCCACCGACAGTTGTAACTATTTTACAGAAATATAAATATGTTTTATAAATTATATCAAAAGTTATTACTAGAAAATTGATGATATATAATGACATTTTAATATAATCCCTTGATTAAAACCCTTTTCTACCTTTATTTCCCTTGTATACAACTTTTTTTTCTTATTGTTACAAGTGTGTATTTTGTGTGTTGATTTTGTATTTTGTATTTGTTGATTTTGTGTGTATTTATCTTATAATGACATCTTATATAACGTTCCTTTTCTATAACACAATGAAGCCATTATTTTAATTTGTGTTATTTTCTTGATTAAAAATTATCATGCAAGTGTCAGTAGAACTCCGTCGGCGCTTTCGTTTTATTTATATTTTTTGTTTTCCTTCAAGTTAAGTTATTTTTTGTTTGTAAATTAAATGATTATCCCAAAAAGGGTATAACCTCAGGATGTTATTGTTCCTGTAAAATTCAATAGAGTTGTTTCACTAAATTTTATTTTATTCTAGAATAAATTTAATAATATAATTAATTTTATTATTACAATTTTGTAATTAGTCAACTTATCATCATTGAAATATGGCGAAATTGCCGTTGAAATCCTTTTGAGACATTAAAATTATTATTTGTAGGATATTTGTTTCAAGTTTATATTAATGTTGCCCCATTGAATGTTATATAGTTTGTAATTTATTTGAATTGTGTGGTGTTTAGATATTTATTTTATTAACTTTTATTAGCAATAAATTTGTTTATACTTAAATTACATTATATGAAGCAAAATAAATTAAAATTTGACAATATTTCTAGTATAAAACAATAAGATCAACTCAAAATGAATACTACAAAAAAGATTTTCTCCCTTAAAAGCAGATTTTAAAACTTCATTTTCTGAAATATTAAATAAGTGCAGACTATATCCCATATGTACAATATTTGTCTAATACAACATTTTTCTTGTCATCAGTGTTTACTAATTTTCTAAATTTGTCTTACTTTGGTTGGTGAAGCAATGGGGTTCCATTTAGTATATTGTATTATTAAATTATCTAATTATACATTTATGTTGGTGTTATTGTGCCACATAAAAGTTTTTGGAGGTAATGACAATAGGCAATATGTGTTCAAAACAAATCACATGATACAACTTTGGTCAAGTAAAATATGTTTTAAATTTATTTAACTATTTATATAATAACTGTGTTTGAAGTGAATTTTCCTAATAACAAGAATGATGTTACAACAAGAACTGTTAGAGTTGAAATTACGGTATTTTTAACAATTTTATGACACTAATTATGAAATATTTTTTTACTAGGTTTACAACTCGATTTTTACAAACAGTATAATTTTGTATATGGCTATATAATTAGCTTTTTGTTATAATTTGCTTTTTTTATAAAAGATTTAATTAAGGATGGGTAAAATAATTGGGTAGGCTACTGTTGATTAAGTAGTTATTAATCAGTCATTAGAGCTGAAAAACGATACTAACCTCTGAATTTGCACTTCAAATCCTTCGTCTGCCATTATTTCGTCCCAATCATTTTATTATTTTGTTGGTATTTTAAGAACACATAAACTAAAAAAGCGATTTATTGAAATTTATTATTATCATTTTATCAAACAAATCAACTACTAATATGGTGTAATCTGAACTTTTCCATCATCTATATATATAAAAGCCACTCACTGACTAACTGACTAACTCATCACGATTTCTCAAAAACTACTAAACGGATTACAATTAAACTTGGAATATAGCTTCCTCATAGGTAATAGGTGCTCACTAAGAAATCTTTTGAAAAACCATTGCGTTTAAGCATATTAAAAAAAAAAAAATCTGAAATTAAATTGTTCTCTAAACTACAAAGGTGAAACGAGCTGAGGCTTCTTACATTCCTTCTTTTCAAATGTTTGATGCTTATGGTATACAAAATACACAAAAGATTAATGTTTTTAACTAAAAATCGGGTCTAAATACAAGATTTAAAAAATCACCACTAAACCAAAATGACGGCTGGCATTTCTCTTTGACCGATGGAGAGTTGCTTCTTTCAGCTGATTAGATTTGAAATGTTTACAGTTTTTTCTCATACGTTAAAATGCCTTTTTGTTTCAGTATTTACATAAACATGTTTATTTTTAGTGATACGCACGGGTATTCAACGAAAACTTAAAAAGAATACAATTACGTTAAAAAGACTGAAAATACCAACCATAAAAATCTAATGGTGTCTGTGCGCGCGCGCGCGCGCGCGCGCGCGTATGTGTGTGTGTGTGTGTGTGTGTGTGTGTGTGTTACTCAATCACGTAAAAACTACTGGATCCATTGACCTTAAATTGTACATGGACATTCTTAGGGTCCCTGGTTAACACATAGGCCTAATTTTATTTAGAAATGCCACCGCCCCACTGGCCTTGCAAACTCCCTTAACACTCAATTATCTTGAGTGTTAAGAGCACAAAGGACGGATACTCTGCTAGTTTATGTATATAAAATGAATACGCCACGTTTCGTGATTGTAAATCAACTACCGTTATCAAGTGATAAACCTAGAGTCACAGGGTATAAAAGTGAAAAATCCATACTTCTTTCTTCTCCTTCTTCTTGATTAAAGGCAAAAATCTCTCAGTCATCATCGCTTTATAAAAAAGAATATTAAAAAGATAGATAAAATAGATTAGACCTCTAGATCTTGAAAACTCTAATAGCGTCAGGGTTGGAAAAAAACTAGAGATGATCAAAGAGACCTCTCAGGATAGATAAAAGGGCGGATTTGACACAACATTACATGTAAAAGGTGTAGATCCAGCAAACATGTTCTCTCGAGATTGCAAAGCCTTTTTACTCACTATAAGTGAGCCCCTAATAACACCATGTGATCTGGTGATGTGTCATGTGGATGTGAAAAATAACACCGTAGCCTAGTAGACTAGGTCAATGCTGAAAACTAAAAGTAAATCTACAACGTAAGAAAGGAACGCAGACTTAAAACCTATATAGTATGTATACATTATCATTTTCTTATATATATATATATATATATATATATATATATATATAAGAAAATGATAATGTCCAATTAAACCGTATTAATAATACGAACAATATATAATTATGGGATAACTTTAAACCAAACAATAAATAATTTATGAAGCTTCAACTGCACGTATAAATTTAAGACTAAACATTACCTTGATCACGGAGAGTGCTATTAATATATAAAATGATTTCATGGATAAAAATATAATTTACTAAATAAAAAGTGTGTTACGACACCGCAAAGTTTATTAGATATTATTTTGGATTGGATATACAATATTGCTAACCCAATACACTTTGACCTTATGATGGAAGAAATAATAAACATCGAACCCTAAACTAATCCTGTTAGCAGCAACATAACTTAATCTTACTCGTCTGATAGTGTTGATACTAAAATTGGATTATAGTTTAACTTTAAGAAGAAACGAAGGAAGTAAAGAGTACTTTGGATGTACAATGTTGCTTAAATAAATTCTTGCTTCAGAGGGTGATTCCTTTGGATGAAATAAAAAAAAAGGTTAGGTTTTGTTGGATACGTGGGAAAATGTTGGAACAATACTTTTGTAATATCATAAAACTTTGGTATAGCTTAAAAAACTTTATTATCTATTTCTTCAAAATGGAGGCCGTTAAAAATTTGTAGTGTTGAATTTTTCTAAAAGATTAACTTTACAAAAATATACAAAAGACAAAGAGGTTTCCCCTTTTAAAGACAAATCAAAGTTTTATAAATTTAATTATCTATAATATACAGAAGTGTACGATAACAGTTATTTAGCACTGTTATTGTATCTAATATGTGTTCAATCTTATTAATAAACAAAAATTTCAATAATATGGATTTTTCATTTATTACAAATTGAAGCAAATGTATTCTGTAGACAATACGAAGAAATTATATCTTTAGTTTTCTATTCTGTAAAGGATACGGTAGAGGAAGACATGAATTCCTGGATGATGACATATTATTGTGTAGGGGCTACGGAAGATTACGTTTCATCTCTATTAAAGTTTTTCATAAAAACTAGTATGGAGGTGGTAGTATTAAACTATAACATTAATCCCTGTATGAGGTAGTGAGTAGGAAAGTTCCATGAGCCCCCAACTACATGGATGTATAACCCACCGCAATACAGAATAGAATTAAAGCAAAACTAAATCAACGTCGTTAGATCTGACTTAAATAAAATCGTTGTAATAATTTTTTTATCCTAGTAGCTAATCCAAATTTTGAGTTTTCAAAATAGAAAAAAATACTTTGATATAGTAAAACTTTTCCCATATACTGAATATGACTTAAATTGGTCCAAGCGTTCACAGCAGCACAGACAGACATACAAACGCTATTCTCAGGGGTTTTCAAAACGGATATATCGATATATATTTTATGAACCATCACGTAAGTTTCTTTATACTACGTACATGTGAGAAAAGAAAAAAAAATAGGCCTATTCAATTATAAATTTACTCGTCATTTTTCTTAGGTTTCAAGATCCTTTCTATGTTTATATTTTATTAAAAAAAATTGTCGCCTAAAATGTTTCTTCAACTCACAACCAACAATGTCTCCACGTTGAGAAAATGAAAACAAACCAATAGCTCTTGAATAGTTTAGTAATGTGAAGTTAGGAAAACACTTAAAATGCCAACCCCGTTCACACTGGTAAGTATGTAAACTTTTCAAAAACTATAATGTTTAAAATTACATCCCAATATTTGACAGAGTGATTCTGGAACACCCTATCAGTAATATTCATGGCACTTACTATCAGCTCATTCCGAGTAAACACTTACTGACTGATAAACGATAATATAAATGGAAGTCAGTTAAAAGGGATTATGATCGATTGAGGAATTAGCGTTAAAAGGGTCGCATAAAAAAACCTATTAAGGACTTATGTATGTAGAAGATGGATAAAGAGGAAATACAGACAAAACCTGTTTTCATTTTGTAATTTTCCAATCTTTATATAACCATTTATTATGTAAATATAAATATAAATATAAATGTAAAATATAGCAAAAATATTAATTCGTCAAATGAGTAGGCTATTTAAAATGCATGAGTTTCATAAAGTGAATATTTTAACAGGGATCACAGTGTTATTACAGATTCTTTAAATGTTGTATTCAAATATTATATAATTTACATAACATTAATATTTCATAAGTTTAAAGTAAGAATATTGAAATTTGTTAATAATTATGTAAAAATATAAAAACATTTATTATATTTCAGTTTCAATAAGCATAATATCACAAATTATTTTTTGAATAACACGAATTATAAAATAACTGGTCTTTCAAAATTAAGTTTAATAACTTTATTAGACCAAAATTTTGTTTACTTGTTTTTTTACTATAGAGAAAATAAAGTAGGTAAATTTCTTTGGGATTAAACGGGATTTAATTTTTTTAAACTTAAAATTAAGCCAAATTCTTACTTGTTGGGTTTATTACGGGTGTTCGATGTGGCCGCCATTCTCTTCCTAAAGAAGCAATATTTCCTATGGAAGCAATCTAGTTCCTAAAGAAACTTTATTCCAAATATTAGTGACTACAAAGAAACCCTACACAGTTCTTCTGTTACTTGCGGATCACAACTGTAATGGTAGATACAAATAATCACTGTTTATTTAGTTACCCTCATATATGTAGTACAGAAAAAGTTATATTATGGGACAAAAACTATATTTTGAGATCCCCTGAATCCTAAAAGTGCCTCTATGGCGTATGTTCAGTGGTCCACAGCATAAACTCTTAGACCGGTTTTAATAGAATTTAGTACGTCTGTGTATTTTGGCTACAATCTTAGGAGACGTTTAAATTTATTTTATAACATAAAATATAGGGATAGCTGCGACAAGAAAACAAACATAACGATTTTAATAAAAACTGTACAGACGACAAACCGGACAAGCAGACTTCATTTCAATAGTTCTTCTTTTGTACTCAACTTACATGAAAACGGATCTGTATTTGCAAAACCACGACTATTTTACCCACACGTTAACATTCTCTATACATAACATGTTTTTGCAAAACCTATCACACACCATTTGTTACTGAGCGAATATACTAAGTATAGGCTAAGTTTGATAAACGTCAAACACTTCGACCTCTGTTATTTGGCTAATCTTCACGTGTCATAGCATCAGCAAACCGCTGTACTGATTTTCGCCAAGCTGTCAGTCCGTCGTCGTTGTCGTTGTGATCTGTACATAAAGCACGATAGCAGCCACCAAAAACGGGCTATTTGTTCTAGGGACCCTGTAATCGCGTTTGTTATGATTTTTCCTGTTTATTATTTACTCAAGTATAGGGTAAGTTTGATAATCGTCGAAAACTCTACCACCGTTTTTTTTATTGCTCATCACGACGTTTCATGAACTCAAAAATTGAAAAGATTATTTTCGATATGCTGTGAGTCGTTGTTTCCACAAAGTTATGTTAGGTAGATGAACTAAATATAGGTTTATCTAGTGTCCTCATAAAGAACTCTATTGAAATTTAAAAAAAATCGAATTTAAAATTAAATTGGTGGCTATTTTAAACCTTTTTTGTTCATATCTTGTGTATTCTTAAACTATGACATACCGTACTAAATTAGATAAAAATTGCAGACTCCAATGTCGTAAATGATATCAACCACGCCTCCATAAGACTAGGATTGTCTGGCTAAGTGATTGTCAAAAATGTAATTTATAGTTTTGATATCCCCCCAAAAAGTGATATTCGTATAGTAACGAAGACCAAAACACAACACAAAAATAATGAATGGAGGCTCTGTGACATATCTACGACTTTGAGACCCGCCAAGGCCGAGACAAACGAGCGAAGCGAGTGGAAACGTTTTAATATATAAACATCTACGAAGCTTAGCCAACGTCAAGAATTTATATAAAAAAATACAAGTTTCAGAACAACTGTTTTAAATAATGTTTACCTACTATATAAGACTCCTTGCTTTACCAATACAATTTAATATTCCTTCAAGCCCTAAGAAAACACCTTTTGGCCATTTGATTTAGAGGATCTGCTTGTATTACATTGTATGATGGGACTGGGTAAGTACCATGATGTACCTATAACTTGTTATGTTTGTCATATTCACATGCATTTTGTCGTTTTACTGTCTCAATATATCCACAACTATAATCGTATTTACTGTCATCTCGAGTCCCGACTAAGTACTTAGTGACTGATGAAGGACAAAGAACACTTATAGAAACCATTGAATGAAGCAAACTGAAATAGGATTGTGTGGCATTGTGAGGATTAGAGTTGAGAGTGTCATTTCATTTATTGCAGAGAATAAAATGAAGGTTAATACTTCAGAGTTAATGAAATAAGTTTTGGTAAACTTGATTGTTATAATAATACTATAAAGGGTTGTATATTAATCAAACAAATTAATATAGGTAATTATAACATATATGTTTATTGATGGCGAAATGAGTTTTATTTCATTTTATTCCACTTTAATAACCATTAAAATTAATTTAATGTTATCAAGGTAAATAATGATGGATTATTAAATACCAACAATATATATATGCAATAAAGCTAAGAGTTGTATTCTCTAAAACTCTAATTAATAATATTTCCAAGTAGAAAAGTGATTAAAAACAAATCGTTCTATATTTATTCGATGTAAGACTTAATTATTGGACTTAATATTATCAAAATCCAAACTCGTGCCCAACTTTTAATCAAATTTGGTATTAGGCACATTTTGGACTTATCTCAGGACTTTTGTTTCTTTTTTAAAATTTTAAAAAATGTAGGGGTAGCACAAAGGGAAAAAAACGCAAAATTATGCGTTTCTCAAAATGAGGTCAAACGATGTTTATAAAATTTTCCTCTAGTGTAGCTTTTAAGGAGCTAAAGCTATGGGTCACCCACGTCAACATATCTGCAAAAGTGCGATCTTGGGGTCCTTTTAACGTACTTAATTTTTCGGAAATGGTAGTTCAAATTAAATCGACTAACTCAAGTCTTAGTTAAATATGAACATTAATATCACAAACCTGTTTACAAACGAGAAGTACAGTAGTATTAGGGATGTGGCAAAATTTCTAAAAAAATACCTTATTAAAAGCTCAATACTTAATCAAATACGATTTAAATTGAGGATGTGTTTACGACATAAACGAAGAATGATTAAATCCTATTTATTTATAAATATTGTTTCAAACATGTCTTCTATACTTTATTTTACTTTTTGACTTTCAACTATCGAACTTAAATTTGTGCGTAATAATATTTCACAGCATAAAATAACACTTAATTTATTGAATCAATTATATTTTATTTATAAAAATGTTGAATTCGTTTTACTCAAGTATATAAATAATTATGATATAATTTATTTTTATTGTATCTACAAGGTTGGATGAATTATGCAACACAACACTGAAGCATGTTGCCCAACATAAAACTGTAAAACATACAATATACCATCCATATACAGTTTACGGCCACTACGGCTGTCAGGAAGGTTTATGACAATATATAAACTACTTAAAAAAGATATCTTTTGAGGTTTATAACCCACACTATTCACATTTTTTATTGTTTCAAATCTTGTGTCAACATTATTCCGATCGATAGAAATATTTTCTAATGAATGACATGGGTGTTTTGATTTGTGTTATTTTGAGCTTCGGATTAAACTTGTACCCCACATAGCTTACAATACTTTGGGATTTTAATCCAAAGTTTATCTATTGTAACAAACTTCAGTATTCTTTAATAATAATAACTCATTAGTTCGTCTCGACTTAAAGCGCAATGCTGATGTTTTAACTTCCAAGTGAAGCAGGATATTGTTCTGAGAATTTCAAATATTGTTTTATTTATATAAGACAACAAACAGAAAATTGATTGAAATTTGCGTCAGAAGTTATTTGAGAAATTTACTTTTGTTATATTATAAAAATTTTAAATGGATGTTAATAAAAAAGTAACAATCACGAATCTGTACTGTTTAAAAAAATATTATATATTTAAATAGGACAAGTACTTGTGTCCCTTGTGCCCTGTGTAAATATTATTTCACTAAAATCGAGAATTATTATTACAACTTTCATGAATCATTTTGGTTTCATCGTCAATTATTCCAGAACTGATATATTTGATATTTACCATTTGCAAACGGGTTTGAATTATAAATTTTTACATTGCATCCTTAAAATTTAATAACAATTTTTAGATCTGATTTTGAGAAGTTACGTTTCCTGAATATATTTTGTTGTTATTACATACAACTCACAGACCGGCATTATCGGAAAGACACCCTCAAGAGCTCACTCATAGTGAGTCTGGGTGTGGACGGTCCCAAGGATCCTAACTGTATCTACACTTTCTTCGTGTATTCTTGGGTTAGATACCTCTCTTGCGTCTTTCCTATCTGGTCTTTCTTAACCAACACTTGTTCTCTTCCGACTCAGACACTATTTGAGTATTCGAAAGCTTGGGGATTTTATTTTATATTCTCGTCGACGTTTTTGTATAAAGCTATGATGACCTTTATTTCGCTTTTAAACAACAAGATAAATATCAACGGATAGATAACTACCAATACGGTTATTTGTATCTTTGGAAGCTGAGCTCGAAGAAATTTGATTAAAATGATTAGAGCCTATTGTGATTAGCATGTGTAACTCACGTTGGCGCCGTAGAGGATAGCATAGAAGACAGACACCAGACAACATTTTGTAAGTCACTTCATGCTTTCAGTGGACTTCAAAACCCACTGACGTCGATTATTTTGGCCTATAAGATAACATTCTCTATTCTACGTGTATGGGAGAATGTAAAAAGTACGACACTGATAAAGATATTCAGCGTCAAAAATTAACATTACAAAGTTTAACGAAGATTTACATATTTTGTTGTTCAATTTTCAAGTTGTTTGTTTTACATAACAAACTGTAGTTATGCAATTATGGTTAGAAATTTTAAAATATATGTACTAGTCTTATAAGTTATCAGGATTAGTAGGCTACTAGTTGTTACATTAAAACTTCATCTGTATTGAACGCCCGTAGACATTTATATTGTCTCAATCTTGAAATGGATCATAGAATTACTTTACAAAATGCAATACCATTTCCAACACTCCAGCTACAACCTACTCTCTAAACTGTGTTTCAATTCTTAAATGGTTGTTCACAAGACATAGTCTTTTACTTAAGCACTCTGGGGAGAATAAAATGTATTATTGTTAAATCCTATACACTCATACTTAGAGATTAGGATACTTTATAAAGTGGATCAAAAAATTTGTTTTTTCACCCTTTTATTACTATAATATTTACTCTTCAATGTACACGTAGTATAGATAAAGATATAATATGGGTAAAAAATCTATGTATACTTTTTTGACAATTTTATGAATATAAAAAGGGACTACATTATTAGAACTTTGCTGGTTTAGAATTTATTCGATAGTGATCTTACGTTACCGATCCAGTAATTTTCAGTTATATAAGAAAACAGATAAAGTTATTTTCAACAATCATACCGCCACAAACATTTGGAAATGAACATGAAATTTGCTGTAGTGGAATATAGCGTGCTCGTATTGACATTTTTTAAAAAACCTAATTGAAATTCTCATAGTGGTGGCCATTTATAAACAGTTTTTTGTTTATATTGCAAATCAACTTCACTTTCCATGACAAATAGGGAAGTTATTGTCAAAAATGTAATTTTTAGTCTTGACTCCTGACAACGACGACGGATGTACTGCATGTCAAAAATCACGTTTTCGGTTTCCTGAGACCATTAAAACTTGACCATCTATCATGAAACAGAGGTCAATATTTGTTATGATTACCAAACTTACCCTATACTTCTTATACTGGGTAAGTAAATACAAAACTACTAGTTGACAAAGTTTCAGGTAACAATAAAATTATATATAATTATTATTACATTACAGTCAAAATGTTATTTTCAGTCAGCTTGGGAGATGTTGAAGACTGGAAACATTTAAAACATATTATGGCGTAATTGATTAAATAAAACGAAAAGACTTTGTTATTAAAATATTATAAAGTCGAAATTGATTTCAACAGGATAAAAATTACATGTTGTAAGAGAAAAACCCCTCAATGGTCTAGTTTTATATTATCATTACAGTTTATAGGTATTAAACTCACCTTATCATTAAATAGACAGTGTTTGTTTTAGTATATTTTCTTCCCACATAATCCTTGTTTGAATATATTTCTTTCTCATATAATGTTTGTTTGATTTCCACACAGTCAATATATCATATTTCAAAATAATACAATATATATATATATATATATATATAATTATTTATTTATATATATGATGTATTTTGAACTATTAATTGATTGAAACTCTCTTAGTGAGTGAAATGTACTTAATGCTCGTATAAAATGTTTTTAAAAAGGATGAAAATTATACTTTATTCATAAAAAAAAATTTGTTTTAGTTAGTTTGCCACAATTTGAATTCGCATTATTCATGACGAAGGACATGTATTCAACCTAATGTATTGCTCATGTATCATGGCCATGGATTTAATATAATAATTTTGAATTAATAAATATGTTAGTAGTAATTGTATTTATTTAACATAACTTTACCTTTACGTTACTAATTACCTACTTAAGAAAATATTTTAAAACCGAAATTGTTATATTGGAGTTCTTGAATTGTTTTAAGAGTCACGTTAGGCAGTCGTGCAAGAATTTTAACACGATTTAAAAATAGAAATTATTGCTCGATTATGAATGACAAGGTTTATCTAAGACCAATCTACCTTGGACACTAACGAAAAAGGACAGAGGCTGGGAATCTGGCAGAGGAAGATCGTGAGACACGGAACGCTCGGCGATTAAGTTCAAAATAGGTACTAGTACCTTTGTGTAACAACTTAGATCTGATTATAGAAGTCAAAAGGGTTGGGTTAACCAAATGGTTAACCAAAAACAAAACAGGTGTGCAACGAATATATTATTTTGTGTCCTTGTTGTTGAAAGGCAAAAAACCGATCGGTCATTATCGCTTTATACAAAATACCAAGAAAAAATAGACATAAAATAAATACGCCTACTCTTCGAATATTCAGTGTCAGGGTCAGAAGAGAACAAGTGTTAGTTAAGAGAGGATCCGTTATTAATGATAAAATACAAGGATCAAACTCAAGACTACGCGAAGAAAGGTGATTATAAATAATTCCTGAGGTTTGCTACGTCCGTAAGAGAGCAATGGCTAGATGGAAGAGGGAGTGCTTTGAGGATAATTGAAGTGACAAACTAGACGGAGAAAGTTAGAAGCAAATGTGAATTGAGTAAAGTTACTGTAATATCTATTATATGTAAAATATTTTATTCTACTCGTTGTTCTTTTAAATTAATTTCATTCCTTATTTTTACACGTTTGTTTTAACTGACTTAAAATGCATGTTATTTGTTCAACTTTTCCTGTCAAAGATATAAAGGTTAAACATAAATAGAAATGTTGTATTTTGTGATTAGCAAGGGATTTAAAATGTTTCAGGATACGGAAATTAAACGATAAACGTACTTTTGTAAAGCCATTTAGATTGAAAACATTACACTTTGATGATAAGTGTTGAAATTAAAGGAAATACATCCTTGTATATTGTATCCATGTTGGTTTAATTACATCGTTTTACAGTTATTTCAACTAGTCTGTTTAAATAATAATTTCGAATGTTTTTTTGCTTTGACATTTGCTTATATGCAATTTTTTCTCCCATATACACAAAATTAATTATATGAAAGATTACATCTCCTATTGAATGTTAAAAAAAACAGACACTCACTTGTTATATTATTATTTATCCCATATCTTGTATTGAATATTTAAAAAACAGACACTCACTTGTTATATTGTTATTTATCGCATATCTTGTATTGAATATTTAAAAAAACAGACACTCACTTGTTATATTATTATTTATCCCATATCTTTTATTGAATATTTAAAAAACAGACACTCACTTGTTATATTATTATTTATCCCATATCTTTTATTGAATATTTAAAAAACAGACACTCACTTGTCATATTATTATTTATCCCATATCTTGTATTGAATATTTAAAAAACAGACACTCACTTGTCATATTATTATTTATCCCATATCTTGTATTGAATATTAAAAAAACAGACACTCACTTGTTATATTATTATTTATTACTTAATTTTACTCTTTACTATACACAACATTTGTGAAGCTTTGGATAATTTACTGCGGTCGTTTGGTAATCCATCAGTCACACAACCGGATACAGAGTGTCCTAAAAGTATCTTTAGATAATATCATTTAAGTACAAATTAACATCTATAACGTTTTGAGTAGTACGTTATTAAATGTTTCAAAATATTCTTTGAGTATACATTGCTTTCATGTTTATTTTAGTAGTGCTATTTATTTAAACTCAATTTATTTTTAGGGATCTTAAAACTAATTGGATGAATTTAATTCTGACGGGAACAACTACTCAAAATATCGCACCTGTAATTTCGGAAGGTTATAATCTTCTTACTGCCTAAATCTATCAGGGAACCTCTTTTTAATTTCTTATTTCCTTAATAATAAGACGAGAAGTGTTCACCTACAAACAGATGTTTTCATGTTTTGTTTTGGTAAAGACTTAATTAATAGGTAAATCATTAATCATTGTGTTTAATCAAATGCATGTGTGAAATTGTCATCAGTTGTGATATCGCCTATTCCATCATTTCTGTCAAAGATGTTAAAAATCGGTTGATAATGATAATCGGAATCATATGAATTCTATATTCGGAATAATAATCCGATTCTACAGTGTGTTAGTCAATTTTGTAGGAATTTAAATATAGCCAAACTCTTTTGAGACTGTTAACTAGTTACCTGAGGTTTCTATTATAATAATTTGAAATTCCCTAAAAGGAATTTTGAAGTACTCCACATTTTTAAATGGGAACTCGTATCTTGTGACATGGCATAATTAAAGTGCATGAAGAAATAAAATTAAGGGCACTCAGGAAATATTTTTCGGAACCTAATATTTATCGCAACCTAAATCGCGGTATTAATATCAAAATGTATTTAAAATTTTAAAATAATAAAATTGTGTAATCAGAACACGAAAAGTTTTAAAAATGTTGTTGGAATAATCTGTGAGAAACAATCAACGTTGAACTGAATTTTAGCTGTCGCACAATAATTTGGTACTTTTCGGCACACTTAAAATACAAAAAAGAACCAGATCATATGACATATCAAGGTAAATTGCATTTTCGGGCAAAATTATTGGCATCAACATATTTCATTTCTACTAGGGTATATTAAAACAGTTATTTCGAAATGTGGATAACATTAAAAAAAAAAAAAAAAAGTATTCTTACAGTTAGTATGAGAGTTACATTTCATATTCACATTTGGTTTGTTGTGATTATTTAAATTAAGTGTGAAAAGGAAATTTAACTGTCGTAGTAACTGTAAAAGGAGTAACATTTAAACGTTACATTGTTATTAAATGGCATCCATATTTTGAAAAAAACATGTTTAATAATGTTAAAAGTTAAATTTGTTGGTGCCATTAGTTTTACTTAAAAATCAACTTAACTTTAAGTGTGCCAAAAATTACCACACAGGTAAAATTCAGTTCAAGGTCAAATTCTTCTCTCAGATTATTCTAGTGATCATTTTAAAAACTGTTTAGTGTTCTGATATTACATATTTAACAATATATAATTTTAAAACCTCAAAATATTTTGCACTGCTATTTAAATTATGTTCGTCCAAAACATAATTTGTGAGCGTTATTAATTTTGTCCAAAACGTAAGGTAGAGGAGGAAGGACTGTACTAACACACTACAGGTGATCATACTTCGATGAGCAGTTTGAGAACTTGTGCTTCCTCAGTTCTAGATATATAAAGGAAAATGCTATTTTTAAATTTCTTTTATAAAAATACTGTTAAAATAATAACATACTTCATTAAAAATTCAAAACAGCATGTACACATAAGTTGTGTAATTTTTTTAATGATACATTAATCATTACTTAATGATAAATTAATTAATTACTCATGAAAAAATATTTTATTCCAAATAGTAAGGTAATATTTCAGTAAGTGTTTGATTTTGAAATTTTTCTTTTTTACTAGTGTATGTGGAAATAAAACATTATGTTTTTACAACAACAAAACCAAATATATTTATAACCATTGTGGATTAGAACTGTGTGTTTTTTTTACAAATACTTTAGATTTATAAATGTACGCTACAGATTGAAAATGAAATGAGAGGCAAATTACATTAATTCAAAAGAATAACAAATTGGAATTTAATTCTCACAATAACAGTAACGAATCTGACTATAATATTAACATCGCTCCTGAACTCGATCTAGGATGGAGAATTGTTTGGCAAGTATTTCGATAATGGAAATCAACGATTATTTTATTCCTGAATTAGCCATCAATAATTTTTGTCAGTTGAAACAGAAAGTGATTTACAGCAAATTAGCATTAGATTTTTCAGAACAATAGTTGTCAATTAGTCTCAAAATTTGTTCCAGACTTAGAATTCCATAATACTTTCAATGTATTGTTTGTTTGAGAATGTAAATGTTCCTTGGAAACACTGTTTCAAAAGGACATATTGGAAGGGGTTTTGTAGCTATCCGTGTGTGTAATATTTGTATATAGAAACAAAAATTGATTTATACATTTCAAACGATTCTGAAAAATTAAATGATTGTCAAAATTATTTAAAGGACTGTCGAAGAAAATGAAAAACGAAATTGTTTAAATAAGAGACTTTTGTATCTGTTAAAAACAGAATGACCTCTCACAATTCTATATACAGAGTGTTTAGTTAGACTAACGAGACGGTTAAATAAATTTTAATTTGAAAAAAGTATAAGACTGAATCTTTAGAAATATTTTTCATATAAAACTATTTTTAGTATTATGAGGTAAATGTATCACAAAATAGATTTTTCGAGTGGGCAACTCATTTCATATCTCATTTTATAAGTCTAGTTCTCAGTAGAAATTAACTGCAAAGAATAGAGGTTCAAATAATCAAAAAGTTTTCTATTCATTTCAGACAAAAATTCTATCACTTAGTAACTTATCAGTTATTAATTTGTCACATGTAAGTGGTATGGGAGAAGTTATGTGGTGGGTAAAATATCGACCTTAAATTTTGAGGTAACCTGAGTTCTTAAATGGGTTTTGAGAATGATGCCGCCTTTCTATTTAGTGTCGGTTTTATACAGTGTGCTAAGGCCCAAACGTGTGGACTGATTTTAACCAAATTATTTATTGAGACATATTTTTGACATGAAATTACTTTTATTAAAATAATAGGGACGCCTAATAATTACAACAAAAGAAAAAAAATAGAGTTTCTTGTAATAATTTGGTCTCTGACAATTTCTTAGAGTAGATCTGTAGTAAATTAGATTATTTGAATATTTGACCGGCCGCCATTTTCAAAAGAAACAAGATAGCGACCTTTAGTTTGTGCAGTTATTGACCATTAATCAAGATATTTAAAATAGGGTATTACCCAAAGGGCATTTATATTTCAAAATGTTTTTTCTTCCTCGCCGAAAAAAGAAAGGCACAACGTAGTTTTTTTAACACAAAATAAAAATGTTTTAAGTGTTATCTTTCTACTTTTACTAATTTAAAATTTTACTTAATTTATAATTAACCACCCCAGGTTTTTTTACATTATCCATACACAAAAACGAGAAACTTAAAAAAATTTATTTCAAATGTTTCATTATGAATTGACTAATTTATACAAATCATATTATTCCAAGTATTTCCAATGAAGAAGAATCAAAACTATTATTAAAATGATTGAAACTTAGATGCCAATGAACCAGATTTTTGTACAACTTTCATTAATAGTCTACTGTACTACAATTCTGAAAAAAATAGAAGCAAGCAATTTCAACTCCGACAATTGTGAGTAACATACACCCGCATGTGCACGCTTATACGTTCGTAAATTCAATGACCGGTGACAAACAACCTTGTCTAAAGGAGTCAGTAAAAACCTATTGTAATATTTGAGAAAAATATGACAGGTGATATATTATATCGAAATAAAGAAATACTAACAACCACATGACCGTAAAATATAAATTTTATGACCCGGAATATTATTTTCCCTTCCTTATATTCTCTATTTACGTGGACGTGTTATCAATATACAATCATATTGTTAAGAATTTCATTTTAGTTCTTTCATATGAGAAATAAATTTTATTACGTTAGAGTAAATGTTATTTTGTTAAAATTGAACTTCTTAAGACGGTAAACTGATTCATTTTGAGTTTTCCAACTATCCAAAACTCTAATTTCTTTTTCTTGCGTTTTTGCACAATTCTTGGTTTGGTTAGTTAATCTTCATATTTTTTTCCAAAGTTTAAACGAAATCAGTTAAGCCGATTTTAAGAAGTTACGACTTCTGTTGGTTTTTCCAATGACCTATTTTTGGTTTTCAGCTGTAAATCACCGACAGGAATTTTCCGAGAGATGGTGAACGATATATTTTGTGTGGGGCTTTAGATAATTGAGCAAAATTTGACCAAAATCGTTAGACGGATGTTTGAATTTTTTGAATTATAGTAAATTTTTAGTTTTAGATAAGACAATTCTTTTAAAAAATTCTAAGATATGTCAAAAATACACCAAAACGTCATATTTCGTTAAAATCAGTCTACACGTATGGGCTATAGCGCACATTAAATAAAACGGACATTAAATAGATAGGCGGTATCATTCTCAAAACCCATCCACTTTTTAACTCAGGGGACCACAAAATTTAATGTCAATTTTTCCTCCACCACATAACTTCGTCTATATTTCGTATACGGGACAAAGTAAAAACTGGTAAGTTACCAAATAAAATAATACTAACTTTGTCTCACATTTGTACTAACAACATACATTTTTCAATCAATACAACCTGCTATATTAAATACAGAAAATTTGTAGTGTGGTTTAAGTTTAATAACAGACTGTGCCTGTTAATGAAAGTCGAATATCAAAGGAAAGAAAAACACAATTATTCACAAATAACAATTCATTTGTAACAAATCATTTTTTTCAGTTGTTTCATGGTCTGTGTACATGGAGATGACAACTTGGTCATTGAAACATGGTTACGTTAGAAATAAATTGTTTACTGTTGAACATTGTTTTGTCCTATCATTTAGCGATTGAATAGTTACACAAATGTTACGATGTGTTTCAAAAATGATGTAATTTGTTGCGTTATCGATTTTAACGAATTGACAACGACAAAAACATATCTTTTCTTATTGTTTAAAGGCGACAACAAAAAAAGGGAAAAAAAGAAAAAAAAAAATATCGTAAAATAAAATCACGCTAACTCTCTATCTTAAGAGCGTCAGGGTCGAAAAAGATACAAGATTCCATCACGAGAGACAAGATAGAAAAATAAAAGAGAGGGATCTAATCCAAGACTGTGTAGAACCAGTTCGGGTTTTCCACGCCCGTACTCACTGTAAGTGAACCCTTGACGGAACTTCAAGTTTAATTTGATGTGTAAAATATATCTCAATATTAAGTATTTATTTAATCCCAAAATACTCTCTGTGTACATTATAAGTGTAATTATCCAAACTTCATGATTATAATAAATAATTGAATATAAAATCATAGATTGCCAGTGTGTAGTGATATTTAGTTAGGATCCATCATTGATTGCCACTACTCCCCTACTTACGATTTTTCCAATTAATTTTATTTACACTTGGGACGCTACAAGTCCCTATTGGGGAGAATTAATTAATTTTATGATAAATATTCTATTAACGGGACAGTATGACATCACGATTCACAGCAGTTTATTTTTACGTCCTTAGATTAGATCCCAAGACTTGTGTTTGTTGAATATTAATAATATAAAGCCGTATTTACAACTGTAATATACCTATTCTAGATAGTGTGTTACCTACTTCAATACAGAATATCCGTTAAATGTATTTTATATCACGTGACAGTAAACAGTAGATGAAATATATATTCCAAAAACTAAAAACTAGTTGTTAAAATATTTCATATAGGTTTTGGTTTCTATAAAAATTCACAAATTTTGAGGTACATAAAATCGGATGATTCATTATTCTTTATACTGTAATGTACGAAATAAAATGTTCCTTTTTAACATTATGTGTATTCAAGGTGTATAAGTGTCAATTGATTAGGCAACATATATACATAATTGTGCGATAAATAAATAAATAAATAAATATATATATATATATATACATGACGAGTCGTATACTTTCAACATATACTTTAATTCTATGTACGGTTACGTTTATACATTTTAGCTATAATCAAATAATGTGAAGTCTTAAATGCATGAAACCAATTTATATGTACTACTCTATAGTCAGTCTTACAACATGATACTTTAAGGGCGTGATTATTTATTCTGACAAATCAAGAACCAACAAAAACTTTAAAAATTGCCCAAACTTACAACTTACTCCTGAACACGTCCGTGATGCCCAGCTGCAACCCTCTTTAAGTTAGATACTATTCCACCCACAGGACTTCTCTACAGTCAAAAAGATTCCAAATTGCCTTCTGAATCACGTTTTCTCTCTCTTTTTTTTATCACTATAACAATTAATTGTGTTACATTTGACACACATCATAATTGTTATCATATAAAATAAACGAGACGGATAAGGGTAGGCCAACCGTTGTAGTAAAAGATTCAATTTGATATTACAAATCTTATTGTCTCTAAACGGATGTATATATAAGATAAGTTGTATTTATACACGTGTGTTTTCACGTGAAAAAGACTTTTAAATTGTTAAAAATATTAGTTTTTAGCTGCTTTTTGCACCGCTTATAATTTATTGATAATATCATTTAGGATAAAAAATGTTATTATTACTTTTTTTTTTAAGAAATTTATTTTGAAATGTGTTCTCTTTTTTCCCTTTTATAAAAGTAAATCACCAAAAAAATCTAAATTTCACATTATACGTGCGTGAGACTACAGTAATTTAATTATTATCTCTACAGTTCAGCTGATTAAATCCTTTTCCATTTGTTGTCTGTAGAACAATCCTTTAGTTTCTTACTTGTTTATTTAAAAGTTAGATTACCTTCAGGGGATCATTCATAGTGAATACGAGTTTGGCGAACCCAAGGACCGTAGCTGGATCTACAACTTCCTTCGTGTAGTCTTGGGTTAGATCCCTCTCATTCATCTTTCCTATTATGTCTCTCTTGTTTTCTTTCAACCCTGATACTATTAGAGTATTCGTGGGCTAGGGGGTGTTTATTATTTTTCCTCTTCTTCTTTTTTAGAAGAAGATGATGACCCAAATGTTTTTCGCCTTTAAACAACAAATAAAAGTAAAACTCAGATTTTAAACTCTTTCAGTAATGAGTTATTGTTAGCCAATAAGAGCGATTTTTTTAAAGACACAATTGAATCCACAGCAGTAAGGCTTAATAGTCTAGTTTTTCATCACGAAGAACTCTTAATGAACTAGGATTTAAAAAAAAACATCATTTTGACAATTTTGTTTTATAGATCACTTGAGGGTTAATGTGACAAGATGAAAACCAAATTATTTTTACTATTTTATCACGAGACGATTATATTCAATGGCGTATCCTGAACTATTCCAATTCTTAATTTTTCATCAGCTAAATTTAAAAGCCCTTACTAGTAACGATTGAGTAATTGATTAAAACTTAATTGTTCTATGAAAAAAAAGTTATAAATTGATGATCTACAGACAAAAACGTCAGTAAAATATTCCTTTCTTAAGAAATAAACTGATTCAAGTATATAATGAGGTTTACTCCTTACACTACTGAAACTAAGTTCTTGACATACTTCGATAGATGTTGCTTTGCATGAATCACCAATGATGAGTTATATCCAATGACTGAGAGAACAAACAAAGATACCACTTCAGTACTATCAACAGTGAGCAGGGTATTCTCATTTACATAGCAATGCTTAACAACATGCAGACACTAAACCTACTTCTGAAGTGTGCAATTATTTCCATTTTTTTTACACAGTCTGAACTACATTAGCTTCATCTCTCTCTGTCATCAACTTAAGTGTGAATGTTGTTTGCTACACTTGAAAATATTTTCGTAGAACAACTTGTTACTGTAAACTTGTAAACAGTAAACATCTAAGCACACATATATAAGGAGATATTCTTCTAAATTTTATCCCAATAAAATCATATAATGAGATATTGTTACGAATTTTATACCAAAACTTTCAATTCAACTTAGTCAGGCAAACTTGGTAATGTTATACTCCACCCTGGACGTTTTACTTGAAAAAAGTGTGTAACTTCATTGGGATTGCCACTTTATAGTTTAATACCTGTATACATTCAGTTGGCTACCCTGGCTTCAATCCGATATTGTAGGTACTACAATTTTGTTATCTATGCCAACCTCAGGGGTTGACAGTTGAAAAAGTTCGTGTCAATCCAATGGTTTTCCTCCCTGGATCTACACTTTTTTTTCGTGGAAGGAATGAGTTCGGAAGGACAGTTTTGATAATAACTTTACTATTGTATATCGCTACTTTGTGTACATCGGTTAGCCCCTTACAGCACTCATAGATGTGTATGTGTGTATATTAAAACTGTTTTACTCGCTACGCTCAAGTGAATGTAATGGCCCTTGTGGGCCTCAACGATGCACATATATAAAGACGCCTCCACTCGATCAGCTCGTTTCGATAATTTGCCCCTGCCGAATCTCGTAATTAGACGCATATCACATTTATTGGGAGGTCAGGGTTGGAAATTACATTTGTTTTTCATAACTTCGCTATTTGTCTTAGTAGGGTTGTAGGATGGAACCAATAATTCTGAAAATTTGTATATAATTTAGTTTAAAAAAATACAAGATATGAACAAAATAGTGAATAACATTAAAAAAAAATAGAGTTCTAAAAAATTAATGTTCAAATCTTAATTTCTGCGACAGCTTTCATGTTTATATAGAGACGACAAAGAAAACGTCAATGGACGGACGGTTTTTTGACATATATATTTTTCTTTTGTCCTAAGGCCATATAAATTCTTCAAAAGAAAGACTTTGTATACTGCGTAAGCAGAAGTATTGAAATAATGTTTTAGTGTAAACTTTAAAAGACACAAATAATAATATTCTTATGTACGATTAGACATTTATTTTAGAATCAGACGTTTAGGATCATTGACTTGCTTGCAAGTAAAAGATAAGGGCACCTGGCTGAAACTTAGAACTTAGGTGGATTTATATAAACAATATACCACCAGCTTTTTATTATCAAGTATTTCTTTTATAGAAGTTAATCTGAGTGTGAAAAGTTAATAACTAATTTTAAATCTGTACATATGTGTTTCCAAATGAAGAAAATTGAGGAAGTTTTAATTTTGTACAAAATTTGTGTTTTATGAATAACAGGTCTTTTATCTTGGAAATATTAAAGCTACATAAATTGGAGTTTTATTTCTTTAGGGAATAGTCCTGGAAATATTGTAATAACCTCGTAATCCTGTTAATAAAAGAGAAAAATGTAAATAGCATTATTGCACACGATTGCGGTGAAAAGAAAAGAAAATTATTTAAACTGTAGGTAAGTAACCAGTACCCAATATTAGATTAACTACTTCTAGTATCCTCACAGGCAAACTAATAATAAAAGATTAATTCAACTCTTAACACTACAATTTAAGGTGTTAAATTATAATAAATTATATTCTAAATTAAACGGATTGTAATACCCCAGGTGGCAGACCAGGTAAACTGGAAAATCCACCCTCTAAGGAGGTCGGTCCCAAGGATTCTGGGGGGGACCAACTATTGCTAGGTGAAAGTCCATTTAAGAAAAGTACACTATTAAGTAGATCTCCACAATCATCTGGGAGTAACGATAAAGAACTAAATTCTGACTTGTTAATGGAAAATAAAGAGCTTAGAGAAAAGATTGAAAACCTTGAAGTAATTGTTAAGCAGTTAAGACATGATATGCTTGAATTGAAAAATGAAAATTACATTCTTAGGAAAGACCGAAATATAGAAGCCAATAGTCAGACTGAAATAAACTGTGGTAAAGAAAGCATCGATTATCATACGGATGAAGAAGAATTAGCCAAGGAGACTGTGTGGAAGGTTAAACAAATAAGGCAAAAACACAAAAAACGTAAAGCTTCTACATCGCCTGATGCTTCACCACAACAACAAATTATAAAAGAAAGTGAACAAAGCAACAATCAACATACAAGGCAGGGAGAAAAGAAGCCCACTGCCCCACCACCAGTAAATTTTATTGAAATAAAAAAATATGATCATCTTGTTGAAATGCTTGGTAAATCTGGAGTCAGTAGTTACAAGGTAACGTTTGTGAGTGGTGTTCACAAGGTTAATGTAGCAACAGACGACGATTATCGCAAATTAATGGACCATTTAAAAGAAGGAAACTTTCAGTATTATACATACGAAGATAAAAATAATCGGCCAATAAAAGTTATGGCAAGGGGTATTGACCCATCATGTGATGAGCAGGCTATTGCTGAACATTTAAAGAATAGGAAATTTGCAATTAGTGAAGTTGTCAATATTAAAAAGAGGGAAAGAACAGGAAATGATGTAAACTTAAAACCGCTTCCTCTATTTATGCTAGTTTTCAATAAAACAGAAAATATTAAAAAAATATATGAAATTGATCAGATATTAGGGTTAAAAGTCAAGATTGAGCCATTACGTAAGCGTTCAGCTATGATCCCACAGTGTAAGAGATGCCAACGGTATGGTCATACACAGGGGTTTTGTAATAATAATCCTAGGTGTGTTAAATGCGCAGGTCATCACTCTACGAATAAGTGCGAGAAGTTAAAAAGCAGCCCAGCCAAATGTTTCAACTGTGGAGAAGCACATCCTGCTAATTATCGTGGATGTATGGTAGCCAAAATGGCCCAAAAACAAAGAGATGATGGTAGGCGCATACAGAGAGGAAATAATATAAGAAACCCGAACCTTAAAGGAGTGAAGCAAAGTACCATACAACCAATTGATATACAGGTGCCAAAAAACCCCTTGTTGCTGGTAAGCAATGAACCAGTAAGGAGGCAACTCACGCTGGAAAAGTCCTTTGCTCAAGCTGTCAGGAGCAGTAAACCTGGCTCTGAGAAAGATAATTCACTGACTCCAAAAATGCCTGACATGTTCCAAGCTATACTGACTGAGCTTAAAGAGCAGAAAGCAGTTAATAAACAAATTCTAGACAGATTAGATAAGCTTGAAATTAGCAACAAGTATGTTGCTGCTAATAAAAGAAAGTAAACATGCAAAGTTCACTTAGGATAGTAGCATGGAATGCTAATGGACTAGTCCAGCGAGCTCAAATGCTTGAAGCTTTTCTTTGGAGTGAAAAGATAGACGTGTGCCTAATTTCAGAGACTCATATGAAAAGAGACTCTTACTGCAAAATAAGAGGATATAGAGTTTATCACACAGTTCGCCCTGATAAAGTTGGCAAAGGAGGTGCAGCTGTAGTAATTAAAGAAAACATAAATCACTTTGAACAGATTAATTATGAAACCAGTGCCATTCAAGCAACAGCTGTAAATGTTAGGACAAAATCTAAAGACATCACAATTGCTGCAATTTACTGTCCACCTGGACAAGCGCTCAGTAAAAGTGATTATCTGCAGTTCTTTCAAGTGATTGGAGATCGTTTCATTATTGGTGGAGATTTCAATGCCAAACACACTTACTGGGGATCAGCAAATATAACTCCAAAAGGTAGACAGTTGCTTGCAGCTGCAGAAGCAAGAAGCTGCCATTTTCAATCTACTGGCAAGCCTACGTATTGGCCCAGTGATCCGGCTAAGACTCCGAGTTTAATTGACTTTTTTGTACTGCGAGGTATTGCATCTCAATATGTCACAATTGAGGAGAATATTGATCTTGCATCTGACCACACGGCAATCGTCCTTTCATTGAGTGAATCAGTTATTAGCAGGACCCACCCACCAAAGTTAGCTAATAAACTTACGGATTGGGAGGAATTTCGTAAAGAAGTTGAGCAAAGAATCAACCTAAGTGTACCATTAAAAGCAAATGATCAGTTGGACCATGAAGTGGAAAAACTGGTTACGGATCTTCAACAATCAGTATGGAATAATACTCCAATTCTGAAACCTAAAACACCTGGGCTGAACTATATCAAAGAAGTAAGAGGCATGGTACAAGAAAAGAGAAAGGCACGTAAAAGATGGCAGCAAAGCCGTTCTCCGGAAGACAAGAGGGTATTAAATAAGCTTACTCAGCAACTTAAAGAAGAAATAAAAATCATTAAGAACGAAAGCTTTCAGTCCTTTTTGAGGGAACTGACGGATGATAGAGATACTGACTATTCTCTCTGGAGAGCAGCTAAGATATTAAAAAGACCAATAAAGTATGCACCACCGATTCGCAGAGATGACGGTAAGTGGGCCAGAAGTGACAAAGAGAAGGCAGAAGTATTTGCTGAATATCTGACAAACGTGTTTCAACCTCACTCACCGACTGGTATGGAAGATATAGCACCAGTTAATAATACAGATCATACGTTGGTCAAGAAATTCACACCAGCAGAAGTCATCAATGAGATTGAAAAAAAGCTTAAAATCAACAAAGCTCCTGGTTATGACCTTATCACAGCTAAGATACTCAAGGAGCTGCCATATAAATGTATAATTAAGCTAACACATCTTTTTAATGCGGCAGTACGGCTTAGATATGTGCCTATACAGTGGAAGATTGCTGAGGTAATTATGATCCCAAAACCTGGGAAGACATTGGAAGAAAAAACATCATACCGACCAATATCATTACTACCAACTATTGGAAAACTTTTTGAAAGGCTACTTCTAAATCGACTTAAGCCAATTATTGAGGCTAGGCAAATTTTTCCAAATCATCAGTTTGGGTTCCGTAGTAGGCACTCGACTATAGACCAAGTACATCGCATAACTGATGTCATAGAGAGATCATTAGAGGAGAAAAAAATATGTGCAACTATATTCTTGGATGTGGCTCAGGCTTTTGATAAAGTGTGGCATGAGGGCTTGGAAAGTAAACTTGATCGCTATTTACCGAGGCAAATGAGTGAGATTTTAAAATCGTATATATCTGATCGATACTTCAGAGTAAAACATGGTGAGGACTATTCTGGATTAAAAAGTATTGCTGCTGGAGTCCCTCAGGGTAGTGTCCTAGGGCCAACTATATATTTACTATACACAAGTGACATCCCAAAGAATGATGGGGTTTTGACAGCCACATTCGCTGACGACACCGCTCTAGTTGCTACTGGACAAGACATGCAAGCAGCTACTGCCAAGTTACAATCAGCCATCAATTGTGTTAACAGCTGGACTAGGAAATGGCGTATTAAACTAAATGAAGGAAAGTCTACTCATGTCAACTTTACCAACAAACACTATGTGTATCAGCCAGTTATGATTAATGGACAGATCGTTCCACATGCAAACGAGGCAAAATATCTGGGGATGACTCTGGATGCTAAACTTCGTTGGAAGTCACACGTGAAAAAGAAACGTGAACAACTTGGAATGAAGTACAGACAAATGTACTGGCTTATTGGAGGGAACTCTGAATTGTCCGTACATAATAAACTGCTTCTGTATAAGCAAATCCTAAAGCCCATCTGGATCTACGGCATTCAATTGTGGGGATGCACCAAAAAAAGTAACATCCAAGTAATACAGACATTTCAAAACAAAGTGCTTCGTTGTATTGTCAGAGCACCATGGTATATCCGAAATGCAGACATTCATCGGGATTTGAAAGTGCCTTTAGTCGCCGAAGAGGTACAAAAGTATGCTGGAAAGCATGCAACCAGACTCCGTGATCATCAAAATTTAGAGGTGGCACATTTGATCAGCAACGTCCCACAAGTGCGGAGGCTGAAGAGAAAGAAACCTGTTGACTTGGTGCAGGATTAATACATATGATCAAGTGTAGTTGCATTGTGAAGGACGACTCTGGACGTCTTTTCACCACACAGCCAGTTTGATATGAGAAAAATATTGCTAGATAGTTCTAACTAGTTGCAATTGTATATAAATAAATATAAAAAAAAAAAAAAAAAAAATTCTAAATTAAAGGTGTATTCTATACATTTGTAGGCTACTAACAACATACATTTTTCAATGAATACTAACTGCTATATTAAATACAGAAAATCTGTTTTGTGGGGTTTAATAACAGTGTGCCTGTGCCGGTTAATGAAAGTCAAACACCAAAGGAAAGAAAATACATAATTAGTCGCATTATATGATAAACATTATTGATGATTAATTTTGTTTTAATAGGAATTTTCATAGGAATATTTAAAGTATCCTTCCATTTGGGAAAATTGTTGCTATTTTTTTCAAATTTTCGTACCCCGTTTTTAAATTCCGTGAATATTAACGAAGGAAGAGAATTACAGTATTTCATAGTATGTATAGTAGTATAGTTTTTCGAGATACCAATACTGTCCACAATAAAATGATAACCTGTATATAGAAATGATTATAACAGCAGATCTTAAAACTGATTGAAAGATTTTAATATGAGTCACATTCAACTCTGCATTCCTCTTGTTAAAAACATCCATTACGTTGATTTTACATCCAACCTTTAATAATAAAAGAGATGTAAAATTCACATTCCATGGTCAGAGCGTTTTAATTAATCACAATCCTCTTTTATGAGTATCCAGCTGTTATTCCACAGTAAAATACAATTTATTAAAGCATTTAAGTGCCTCCCTTTCAAACGTAATTTGAAAAGCTCATCTGTAAATAACTCTATGTGCTACATTTTGAGCCAGAGAAGCAAATATGTTTAAAAAAATTTCTTGTACAATACATTTTACGCTAACAAGTATGTTTTGTAATTAAAATATTACGACTATGTTGATATATACACAATTTGGTTATAAATATCACATTTTCTTGGAAGTTATGGTTTGAAATTTCATTTTTGAACTTCACTACTTTTCATTGTAGAGATGTAGGATTGGTACCATTATATGTATAATTGAAATCTATAAATTTTGATCGAATTTACCTTGTTTTAATTGAATAAATCATGACATATTGACCACAATGTTTAAATGATAGCCATTTTGACATTTTAAATTACATTTTTCGAATTACAATTGGGTTTTATTATGAGCACAATATAGTTCCCTATACCAAATATCAAGTTAATATCTTAAATTTTATAGCCTCATCGTTCTTAAAGCTGGTGTTTCCAAGATCACGCCAGCGTCAACTGTCCGGCATGATATCCATTTGATATCACGTGAGTTTGATGTCCTTTCAAGGTTAGCGTGAGGGTTATTTGCAAGGAAACCTGATTTCCCGGTTTTCTTTACGTGCGATATTTTAGTATCATTGTTGTAACCAACCAGGTTAGTTGATTTGCTACTGGAAGAAGAGCAAGAAGAATGTATTTTGTTAGAAGGTATTATGAAAGAAGACCCACGTATGATGTTCCAAAAAAGTCAAGATGGAGATTGGTTCAGAATATACATTTCGACATTTTTGATGGACGACGAGACAAAGTTTCGTGAATATTTCAGAGTCAGTACAGAATTATTCCAAACTATTCTTATGTACATTCATGAAGATATTTCTCAGGAGGCTTGCAATCGGGTCAAAACTCTCATTTCATGAACAGAATATCTACGAGATTCTTATCAAGCTACAAGAGAAACGTTTAAACTATATTGTTAACGGAAATACAATATGAAAATCATAAATAAAACAAGACAATTAACTTTCACCACACAGTGTCCCAACCCTGTCTTTTCGGCGTGCTACGCTCAGTTTGATAGATCAAGTTTGATAGCGTGCACGCCGTGGATTCACTCGGCCTTGGAAACCGTGCCTATATTGAAGCATGGTTTCATATTCAATTTCATTACATCACCACGTTTGTCTGCTCACGCTGTCCGTCCGGCGTGAAACCTTAGCTTAACGTACAAACTACAACGATGACGGATGGACCACATGTCGAAATGTGGTCCATCCGTCATGTGGACCACATGGACCACAAAATTACTCTTTTGTTTTCTCTGGGGCATAAAAAGTGAAGATCAGTTAAAAAACAAAACTCGATATTAAATAAGATTACTAAACTTATCCTATATTTCAGACAATAAGTAGTGAAAACTGTAATAAAAGTTTCAAATGCTATTTGAAATAATTCAATTAATATAAAATAATTGTACGGTATGACCAATGACTATTTCAATTTTTTACTTTTCGTAAAAGAGAATATGTAAACGAAATGGCGGCTGTTTAAAATAACTTAATTCTCGTGTTATTATTATATTTTATTTTTATTAACTAGATTGTTATTACATTGTATTAACTTTTAAGTGAGTAATAATGAAAACAATAATCAACAAAAAAGTATCAAAAAGAAAAAGATGACTGTTCAAATTGGAAACAATCTACCGCTATGCATTGTTTGATATCATCGTCGAATGAAAGCTTTATTGCTATGCCTGAAAGTGTTGTAGGATCTTGAGAATTTCAATTTCAATCATTTCTTTATCTCCTTATCTGTAGTGATTGTGTGATAATCAACTCGTTCTTTAAGGTAGCCCCACAAAAATAAGTCTGCAGTGGTTAGGTTAGGTCGAGTTAGGTCAGGTTAGGTTAGGTTAGGCCAGGTCAGGTTAGGCAATGAAGTTGGTCTAATAGCCTAAAAATTGTGTGTTTTCTTTAAAACAGCCGCTATTTTGTTTGAAAAAACATGATCTGAACATTTTTTGATATTCTTGTCTACTTATATGGAACATTCATGCACCATTTGAACCAAAACGATATACAGTACAACTATTCCACGACAATTCAAACATTGAAGTACCTTATGGGACTCACTGTATTATAATATATATATATATATATATATACAAATATATATATATATATATATATACAAATATATATATATATATATATACAAATATATATATATATATATATATATATATATATCTTTCCTTTGTTGTGGATAACCGATGTTTTAGTCACTTTCCAAACGACAGGAGAGTGTTGTTTACGGAGAACAGCGTTGATGTTGGTGTAAAACTTTTGAATTTTATCCGATAAGTTTTTCAGTATTGTTTATCTCCAACTGTCTCACCACATAAAATGTGAAAAGAAGGTCGAGTCCTAAATTTATTAATTCTGAAAAATTGTGTATTTTATTTTACATTAGGGCAAATAGTAGCTGTATCTCCTGTATTTTTGGAGGAGTATTTTTTTGAGGGGGAATTTTAACTTAAAATTTGCTTAAGTGTACGCATTAAGAACCAATAAAAGATCGTCGCCATCTTTACTAAATATCAGTTTGTGAGTTATCGGTTAAAAAAATTAAAAATATTAGGTAATTCCTGAAAATAAATTTCTTTAAATTTTAAGCTTATATAAACAAATTAATTACTTAGACACGTTCAAAATAGAAAATTAAAAAAAATATTTTACTCACTCAGAAATATTTGGTAATAAACAAAAAAATGAATCGTGACCGCCTTCACGAATCAAATACGATTTACGCTGAAAATTTGTTTATGGCACAAGCGAAGTAAGTAGACTTATTTAAATATATATTTATATTTTTAAAGATGGCACTCCGTTTCATTTTCACTTATTGATTGACAGAGAGGTTCACTTATTATTATTGTTTTATTTTTTCAGTGATAAATTTTGTTGTTATCAATTAATGGTATTGCTCAAATTCGTGGCTGAACGGAAGTTCTAATTTCACGGCTCTGATAACTGGAGCTAATTATTATTGGATCTGGTTTAGCTTTATCGCATATCCTGTATTGTTGTTTCATTAGATAAATCAATTAAAAGGCATAAGCAACAATTGCTTCTGTATGATACAGGAGACACCCATCTCTCTCACATACTCTCTCTCTCTCTCTCTCTCTCGCTCTCTTTTCTCCTTATGGATAAAATAGAGAATGCATCCTAGTTATGATGTGATTAAGTAGCTTGTCTAATTATTATAATTGTGTATGGATGTTTTAAATGACCACAAATATACAATTAATTTTATTATTGTATTAATGTATGTATTGTGCGAGTTCTTGTTTTACCTTTCATATAATTAGTTTATTGTAAGTATCTTTTCCTTCTATTGTAACTATTTGTAAATCTATACTTTAGATTGTACTTTTAAAACTTAATGTATACACTGCATATCAATCACAGTTATCCAGTAGTTATAACCGTCCTTTGCTTTTCCTATATAAAAAAAACAAATTTAATTCTTACATTTAATTATATGGTAATGTCTATTAATCCTGAACCGGAAATGGACAATATGTTTGAAACAAAAGATTTTTTAGGAATATATAGGAAACCCACTAACTTATCATATCCTAACCAAACCCACCCACCCTAACATAACCTATATATTATTTTAAGGTAGAACCTTTTCTAAATAGACCAATCATATTAATAAAGGATACTTAAGAGAGTATTTTCAAGTCATTTAAGATTTAAAATACTTACAAAATATTCCTTTTCTATTAATATAGTTACAATAAGGTGACGGGACACATTTACCAAATGGGCAATCTTGCATTATTTTGGTTTATTTAATCGATGCGATATTTTTGCGTTTACTACACCTGGCAATATATATTTACTATATATTTTATCAGGGATTCCTTAACTTAAAATAAATCACACAAATCTTTTATATTTTAATTTAAAACGTAAGAATGATTAGTAGTAAAAGGATGTTGTTTTACTTTCAGTAGTGAAAATGGTTAGCAAACTATGTGAGAAAGACAGGGGGAGTGTTTGTGAAGATGGTCTATGATACGGCCAAAACTAGTCCACATTCCGAAATCATTAAAATCCATACGACGGACAGATGGACAACGGACAGACAGATATTATGTGTGAAATTAAAAAGTAGACAAATAAACTAAATATGTATTATTATTAATATTACCTTCACAAATGACATAAAATACATTTATTTCTTAGATACCTTTATTAATTTTCGTATTTTTAGTTTATTTGACGATACTGTGACAGATTTGTGTAAAATATAAACAAAACACTACTGGCGTTACTCTTGACAGTGGAATAATAAATAACTTATAAACACATATTTCCTTACAACCAGTTTTATTTCCCATAACATTACTTTGATAAATAAAGATATTTTACTTTACAAAAAACAAATGTACTCGATAAACAATAAAACGAGTACAGCATGACAACACAGTACTGAACGATGACTTTTATGCACAGTACTTTTTTGAATGACTCGTAAAAAAAAGAAGAAGAAAAAAAGACGGATTTTAAACTGTTATTGAGATTAGATAGAGTATTCATATCGTAAACTTTCATTATTATTGATTTAGTAACCACAAGCAGTACTACAATCAAAATGTTAAAAAAAAAAAATAATAATTGACGATTTTTAATTTGTACATTTGTTTATCACTGTATGATTAAGATCAAACAAAAACAACTGAAATAAAAGAAATTAATTGCCACCACCATGGCAACCCTATCCCGTCGCACAATGTAATAAAATCGAATCCTCTAAATGGATTGCCCAAAAGTTTGTCTTAATCGAAATGTAGATCAAGGGTTCTTACCCATAGTTGATATATATATATATTCAAAAGTCTTCACTCGCTTCGCTCGTGGCAATGTGACGGCGTTGGATAGCCTTGTGGCTATACATATGTGAAGGAGCCTCCACTCTCTAGGCCTTGTGTAGGTAACTCGGCCTTGCTGGATATAGTAACTATAAAAATCTCCCATTTTCTTGGGTGATCATGGTTTTAAGTTATATGTTTGACAATAACTTCCCAAGCTGTCATCGTAGAGATGTGGGTTGGTACTATTACGTACAGAATTGATGTCTGCAAATTTTCAACCAATTTACTATCTTCTTAGCTGAATAACAAATGAAATAAAGCCCTAAGTCACGCAGCCTTACTTTAGAAAATTAACTTTTACGATTACACATCAATATGTTTGACTTGGACGTATTTAAATTCCGCTCTCCAGGAGGGTACTAATTTTAAATTGAATGACAAATTTTACTACTGTGATTTTATTAAAGGAGTTATGACTAAACTATTTATCATTTTAAAATGGGTAATTAAAATATAATAATTGGATTGTAATGGAATTAAATACAGTACAAAATAACAGTTTATTTTCCTGTTGTTAGAGACTGCAATTAGTTTTAATAGTTATTTACGTCCCTAAAGTTGTATGGGAATTATTATAGGGTGAGTGTTGTGTTTAACCAGTGAGTACGTAAAGCGAGGTCCTTAATAAATACACGAAAACTATAATTAAGCAAAACTACTCAATTGGCGTACAATAGTTTATCTACCCCCCTATCATTGTATAAATGAAATTATTTTAATTCGAGACTAAAACAGGTTAACAGTACCTTCTCATTTGTAATATTTTCAATTCCATTAATTTGTCTCATATCTATAACATATTACTTCATATTGATTCTTAGATTTTACAGGCAACAGACAGATTTAGATGCTAATTCTTCAATATCTGATGGTAATGTTTAATCGAAATCGCTCATTTTTTAACTTATTAAAGGTGAAAGTACACTGTTGAAAAACAAAATTTCTAAGACTAGATTACGAGCTAAGGTAACATACAACAGCTGATTTAATAAAAACATTGTACAGTACTTATATTGAAGAATCATAAACAGCTGATGGTAAATATTCAAGAGGTACATAATGGTAACGCCATGGGTCATTATGTACTTATGGACATAATGGAATGTTTTATGTACCTCGTTAAATAGAGAATTTTTAAAATGTGGGGTAGAATAAATATATTAAGAGAGATAATTGGAGGGGGTGGGGAGGTAAACATACGTAGTATAAAGTTGTTTGAGGATGGGTCAGTTTTGGAGTCACCTAAGTTGAAATATGTGCTTTTCTGACGTCTGCCTCTCGACAAATGTGCAGTGATCTATAACAAAACGCTTCGATTAATTATAATCAAATTCCTTATGTTGGTATATTTTATCCATATCTCTGTACTAAACATAATTTTTATCATAACTTGAAATTAGCAAAATTAGGTAATATCTGCTCTCAACCACTAAGACACATGAGTGTAATCAGTCTTAGTTGACTATTCTACGCCAGGAAAAAAATTCTCCTTCACAAGTTCTGAGATTTGTCACCCCCAGGTAGAATGTATTTAGCTGAAAATATAACAATTTTGAATTATATTGGTTTCTGCCTAATTCTAAATTGTGCTAATTCATAAATATATATTTATATATATTTATTAAATTGTTGTTTGAAATTAGTGGGGTGCAAAAAGAAGAAGTTCTTGAAAATTTCAATTTTATAAAAAATTTAACTTCATTTTTCACTTTATAATAATCACATTATAAATTATTAAATACGGACTTTTCTTAAAGGTCAGACTGTTCATGACGTAGATTTTGATAATAAATAAAAAAAGTATATTTAGGTTATAAACTTGATTGGTTAGTTGCGGCCATCATCTGTTGAAGATTGACAGCACTGATTGATCCGTCACCATCAAGTCACATCAATCAATCACAGTTTAGACTTGGTTTCCACTTCATTTAATGTCTGTATTTAATACAATATTGCACAGTATGTGGCCAGTCTATAGCTTAATACATATTGGACATTTTTAAGAGTCATTGTGAAATTAGAAAACCCCTGACATTGACGATTTCTGGAGGTTGTATATACAGTTTTTAGTAGCACAATGTACGAAGTATGGGGTAAGTTTGAAAATCGGATAAAAATGTCGACAAGATTTTTTTGACTGATCTTTAAGCTTTATTTTTTAAGAAAACTGAAAAAGTAATTTTCACACGCCTTTGTTGTTGTTCTGTACGTAAGTACGATAATGGTCAGAAAATGTTTGTATAGGATACTTAAATTTAGTGAAGGGGACTGTAGTGTGTTCGTATAGATTCCATAGAAACTTTCAAAATTACATTGTTAAAAAGTAGGCCATTATAAAAAGTTATATTTTTATATCTAGAGTGTTATTCAACTTACAACACTCTAAATTAGATAAATATTTGAAGTTTCTAATTATCCATATAACTGTATCAACCTTAATTCTCTATGATAACAAAAAGCGATGTTAGTGTGATTTCGAACTTTAATCTACTAAAGAAATTTGAATTTCGTATGGTTCAAGAGCTTGCAGGGCCCAGTCATCGACATGAACATAGAGAGTAAAATACTTCTATACATATGTACAAATTCGAATCTCACCGGGGCCGACACACTGATATGAGCTAAACACGTGGCGGCTTTTTAATTTATACACATATACAAGGCAAATTAGGGCTTAGTTGACGTCAAGTAATAGTGATAAACACATTTACGAGGCTCAAAATTCTGTGTAACAACTGTTTAAAACACATCTTGCTCTATTAACACAATTTAACATTTCATACAAAACTCAAGAAACCTTTTTTTTCCCTTTACTATTACTACACTTTAGAGGATCTTCTTGTATTCCATTGTATGAGGCTGGTTGATACTATATTGGCGCTTATCAACCTGTTTATAGAGCATCCTATTAAAACCCGAGAAACTAACTATAATGAAAATGTACATATTGAATTATTTATACAATACCATATGAATCACAGTTTTCCAGTAATTATAACGTTCCTTTGTTTTTTCTATAAAAACATATTTAATTCGTGATTTTTTTTCTATGGTAATGTATATTAATCATGAACTAAAAACGACAATTTGTTTTAAACAAAAGATTTGGTTGGGAAATATATGAAATAACTGACAAATTAAACATCTAGAAAACCATAATTCATAAGCTAAAGCTTATTTAATTTGATAATAGTATAATATCAGCTTAAATAAGTAGTTAATGGGTAATTCATGGGACTTACCTAGACACATCATACAATATAAACAAGCAGGTTCTCTAATTTTAATGGTTATAAATTGGTTTCTTGGAAAATGTAGAAAATGTTAAATTGTATTGTACGATCTAGAGGTCTTTATCCAGAACAGTAAGTTTGATTAATACCGTTGTTAAATAGGGGTTTAAAACACAGTAGTAGTGTAGATTAGTCCCACTTTGACATCAGTTAGCCCATAACACGCCTTGTAGATGTGTATATGTTAATAGTAGCTTAGCTGGTTTCCGTATATTGGCTCTGCCAGACCTCGAAGCAGTACATATGTAAAGGAGCCTCTACTCGCTTCGCTCGTGTCGGTTACTTGGTCCTGCGGTTTTTAATACTACGAATTTTCTGCATGGTTTCAAATTACGTTTTAGAAATTACATTGTAAAGAGGTGAGATTGGTACCATTGGATGCAGTATTGAAATCTGCAAATGTGATATGTGAATCGTTTATTAATATACATCATATGAGGAAAACTAGCCGCCATTTTGACATTTTAAATTACCTTTTTTGGATTTTATAAACCTTCTATATCTGCAAACTATAGTTCCTGATACCAAATTTCATATTTCTATCTTAGGTTTTGTGGCCCTTATAGTGCGTAAGTATAAAAGAAAATGACAGCAAATCGGCGTCATGTCGAAAACTTCTTTTTCGATTACCTGAAGCCTTAAAACGAGAATATCAGTCAAAAAACCGAAGTCAATAATTTTGTAAATACCAATCTTACCATATATTTACTGGGTAATAAATACTTTATAATGGAAAGCTGGTATATTATAAACGTTAAAATATAGGTAAAAATACTTAAAAATTAACTCCAATAGACGCAGAGATGAACACAAATTTTAAGTTTTAATAACTGCATAATGACGAAGTTGTCGGTATTTACGTTTAATACTCGTATATCAAAAAATGTTTATAACATCTCTGCTAAACGTCAGCCGATCAATTCCTTTAAGGCTTTAATTTAGTACAGTGAGAATAGATTTATAAAGACAAATTTAGAACAAATTAAAGAACGTAGCTTTAAAATACTTCATTATTAAGGAACCGGAACCTGGTTCTCTGGAGAGTTTTAATAAGGGAAGAAAGTGAAACGGGTTAAACATCGTTTTTTGTTTTTATCTCTTAGGGTATGAATTAATTGTAAAAAAAAGTTAAAGAAAGATTGTAAAGATCATAAAATTTCTTATAAGTTGAATTTTCACTTGTTTTGATTCAACTAAAAATTGACAGAGTTGACCATTCTTCTTAAAATGCGACTTTTCAGACAACTTGAGACACATTGATTTCTTAAAAAGGAAGTATTTTAAAACAACGAGTAATAGTTTTTTTTACCTTTAAACATTTTAATTTTGAGGGAATTTGATAGCTATTTTCATGTACTAATATCAGAACAAAATAAATCAACACCAATTATATTGTACGTCACTTTGTAGGAGCTTAATTAATTTGTGTTCCAACTTTTATTATATTACATAGGTATGTGTTCATACATATTTTATTAACTGAATTATTAGTTTTTTTAAACTCATGATAACGTATTACGGAATCACTGAACAAAATTAAAAACTCCCGAATTAAACGTGAATGGGAAAAATGTCCGTCAGTCGCAGTTGTTGCGTCGTACAAAGTTCGTAGTGTGTGGATGTACTAATTTAATAGCATTGCGCTATTTACATACACACCCTAGCTGTATCACATGGCGACATCAAACTGAAGCTATTTAAATAAAGATTTAATCATGTACTAACTTTGATACTGACAAATTGTGCATTGCCATTGAAATGTCAAAAAGGTATAGAAGAATATTATATACTTTAACTTATTGAATATATATTTTTATGTTGAGGACGAAAAAGGAGGTAACACACAGAAATGATATCGACCTGTAGTTTACTTGACCAAATTGTAACAAGATTAATAAATATAGAAGTTACTTCACTCCACTCTTATATAATAAATAAGATATTGAATATACATTAGTCAACATACAAAGATAGAAATCCGATCGAAAATATTTACATTTTAAAGTTGTTTTACTCCAAATATTTTCCTACTTTGTTTTTTTTCATCGGTACTCAAATAATCCAACTGATTATTATCTTCTCCAGTTTATACAGAAAGAGAGAAAATCTTTTTATTCTGACGACAAGAGTTCATCAATCATTGATTCTTAAGATCTGTTGAATTGATAGACTGAAATTGAGTGATGTTCTGAAATCTGGGACAAGTCAATCAAACTGTACAACAAAGTGTGTGTCTGATCAAAGAACAACAATAAATATAAAATGGAATACTTCTTTATTTTTTGTTATATGAGACTTAAAGGAAAATGTGGAGTATTTATTTTTGTTTTAATTCCATTCGGTAAAAATACACAATGTTTTTGAAAGGCTTAAATCAATAACTATATTTAATTTAATTGTTGTTTTTATCGTCAACACTTCACTTATCACCTAAACACTATATCTTTAAAGATGTCGATGTTATCGAAGTATTATAAAAAATAACGTTTAAATAAAAAATAAACGACTTTCAGATTTTAAAGTCATAAATAAAAAATTAAATGTTTTTAATATCCATTAAGATTTTTTTTTAAAAAGCAGTACTTGTAGACTGATAGAAAATTAAACTCAAACAAATTTTACTTTTCTATATTTTCCCCTTGTTGATTAAACGCAAAAATAATTTGTCGGTCATCAAAACCTTATAGTAGAGAGTGGGATACTTGAGGACAAAAGTGGTGAGGATGGTTTAGGTGAAGGGGTATATGTCACCCCCACCTTACCCCAATCAATTTTGTCTTCAGTTATCCTACTCTCTACTCCTTATATAAAAGAGGAAAAGACAGTAAAATAAAGATTCATAGCCCTCGAATAGTATAATAGCTTTAGGTTCGACAGAAAACAAGATTTGATTAAAAGTGGCCTGATAGGAAAGATGAAAGAATGGGATCTAGCTCAAGACTACATAAAGGAAGTTGTATATTCAGTTAGTGTTCATTGAGTTTACCACACCCGTACTTACTATAGTGAGCTCATGAGTGGTAATTTTCCATAAAACACAACTTAAAACACATTGATAAAACTGAAGATTAAAACTGTAATATTTTGAAATTCCTTTTAAATTTGTTTTTAATAAGGATGGATTATTGATATTATTATTATGACATAAGCGGATATTTGCCACAATTTTTGTATATAAAAACAAATACATGATGTTTGAGAGTATCTATTTACTCTCGATATAAAGTGTTAAACCAATAGTAAAATAGAAGTGAAATATACTAATAAAGTTTTGTGTTACTTTTTACATCAAAAGGTTTCTAGCATGGTAACGTACCGACCCGACGAGACAGTAAGGTCAAGGCTACCCTCATTAAAAAAAAAGTCTAAATACGCCTTAGATAACATGACAAACCACGCGGTAACATTGTTGTTACATAATGGGTCCTGGTGTAGGTGGTTTGTAATTTTCGTTGCCCAATAAAGAAAATTGTATTTATTAACAAATCCGTTAAGATGGAAATGTGTTAACATTTAGTCCGACATCCATAGTTAGCTAACAAACACTTCGTCCTTGTTTACTTCTCCAAGAATTCCGTCACAGAATTGTCATCGTATATCTCGGTCATTCGGTTTTAGTTCTTGGACAATCTACACCTTGTACGGATGAGAGATTAGGTCCTGTACAAATAATCTTTGAACACTTGAATTACAAAATTGTGGAGACATGGCTTGAAGACGAATTCAACGTTGTGGGCTTATTGTTACAGCACTCCGAACAAAATCATCGTTTTTTCGTTTGAGAACCATACCCACTCTACCCATAAGGTTTTTTTTAAAATTACTGAACCAGTTTCCTCAAAATTGTTTAAACATGTGAATTGTTAATTGAATGATTATAACGTCCTAAATTATAGTGTAGGCGAAATTTTCAACGCACAGCATCTACACTTTTATTGTTATTTTAAACAAACTTTGATGATAAAAACATGTAGCGTACTATCGCCAATTATGGATGATAACTAGATAACAACAATACCTAAATAAGTTGTATTACGTTACTCGGTGTCAACATTCTCCCAGAGCTACCAACAAAAATATCAAAATATCCCGTTTCTCTGAGTTTTCCTGTATAAAAAAGTTATTGCATAATTATCATAACTATTAACTCTTCTATTATTGCAGTTAATTTAACTGTTTTCAGAAGTTTTACAAATATAATAGTAATTTCATTATTTAATAATATGTTCCAATTTTATTTAACAATTTGTTATAAAATTTTAAACGATTAAATATATATATAATTGTATTTTATTATTTAAAAAAAAATTGTTTTGTAAAAATGTTGAGATTATAGTGACATAGTTAGGTAACCAAAAACAATTCTACCGCCAGAAATGAGTTAATTTCGTTCTAGTGCATGTATCTAAAAAAACACAAATTTTTTTGTACTAAAATATCTATACTTATTAAACTGTTTTCTTTGTAATGTTGTTTCAAGGTCAAACCAACCTATGGTAACAATGCTTGATCAAGGAATTACCGCCTTGTTCCTCTCAACCACAATGACACTTTGGTATTGTCAGTCATTTAAAATCACTTACATGATGTCGTCAGATTGCCTATTCTACGCAGTAGTTTCACTAACCATCTCTAAATGTTCATCTGTTATCAACAAAGTTCCTCTAGGAACAACTTAAAACTGCCTGCGGACTTCAAAACGTTGTAATAATAATAATAATTTTGTGTGTTTGCTGTAGTGTTGTTTATTAAAGTTTAGAATAATTAGTTTTGTTTAGTGATAGAATAACTATTTTTATACACTTATTAAAAATTTGGATAAAACAAATAGTTTTTTTAAAAAATATTTACAACTTGAGAACTAAACTGATTGGTCACATAACCATATAAGGGTTATGATGTCGTCGACGTAAGAGTGGATACGTTCCAGATTATAGTTGTGTTTTTGTGACACCGCCAGTTGTTTGTTAGGAAGGTGCCAATTTTCGAACTCTTGTCACGCAATGATTTCAGCTTTAGAGTGAAATTTCACGTCACTAAATGACTTCACATCTAGGTTTGAAACATTACTGGACGACCTCTAATTTAATAAGCAATTCTAATTAACTAATTTATTATTAAAGTGTATAACTCATAATAGTGTTATTGGTTCATTTCCACTTTTTGATTAGAAGTCACAGTTTTGGTGACGATAAAAAATAGTTAGTTTTTATTTGGTTTTGAATACGGGTAAGTGAAAACGTTTGTGCAATGTTTTACAACATTTATTTTTCGGAGTTGTAAAAATAACCCTTAGATTAAATTTTTTACTACTTTATTATTTAGGTTTTTTAACCCTTCATGAGATTTCCCCAAAAACCAATTTTCAAGATAAAAGTAAACGCGTTTTTGTTCCTCAGAAATCATATTTTTTACTATTTTAATGATGTGTTCTTAGTATGACCTTTGAGTTTCCCATTGTCGTGACCTCATTAAATATCATTCTCGCTCCAGAGATTCCACTTTTTCACCGAAACGCTTATGGCGTATTAATACCACCAATTAGGGCGTGTTATAACACAAGTTAGGGCGTGTTAATACAATCAGTTAGAGCGTGTTAATACTATAAGTTAGGGTGGTTAATACCACCAGTTAGGGCGTGTTAACACAATCAGGTGGGGCGTGGTAATACTATAATTTAGGGCATGTTAATACCACCAGTTAGGGCGTATTAACACCACCAGGTAGGGCGTGTTAATACCACCAGTTAGGGCGTGTTAATACCATCAGTTAGAGCGTGTTAATAAAATCAGTTTGGGTGTGTAGGAAATGTATACCTTTATTTAAATATACAAAGTGATGGAAACAGGTGTGACCGCTGTTTTGTTCGATAAGTACCAAAGTTACAAAACAACATTCTCAATTAAAGCAAATTCCAAAGACGATTATCTTATTTAAAAAAAAATCAAATTCAGGTGAAATTTAAACTGGAGTTTATAATATTTTTCCAGAAGGTGTCCATGGTAAACAATCACTATCATATTGACAAATACAAAACTTAAATTTTACGACAAATAGTATTATCGGCTTAATATTTCGTTTATAAATCTGAGTGTCTGAGATTGCTAGTGGAATATTTTTGTACTTTTTATTTTTTAAATTGAAACACACAAGTTTTCTTTCAAAGTTATCGTAATAATAACTACTTGGGTGTGGTTTATTTCGAAATGAGTAATTGTTTATTTATCCATTGTGTCCTAAGCTTTATATTTTTATATCAATGGAATGATCCTTGTTCACAAAGAGAGATTGTCAGTGTTTTGTTTATTTGATGGACGTGGTCTACAACTTGTAATTAATTGACGACTTTTTTTTGAGTGGGAATACAATGAATTATTAACTGTCAACAATAAACAATGATTCTGTAAATAACATACAGGATAGGAAAAGAGTACATTATTTTTATTAACATCGAATACACAGGAAGTTTATTTAGGTAAAATATATTCATGAACAAAAGAGTATTGCGTTTGATTCGAAAAGTAACTATATGATACCATAATAACACAAACAGAAATATAATAAACTTAACCCCACTACAATTTTAATCCCATGGACAAACCACTTCATCTTAATCGATAAGTAATACGTACGTACGAGACAGTGGGCCCATGAAACATGATTTTCATTGAATATATTTTATTTAAATGTTTGTGAAAGTGTTTTGTTGAGTGTTTCATGACAACGGAGAAGCTTCTCCAATAATAAACTTGATAATGGTTGAATAGCCGAAACAGCCTCCGTTTTAAAATATACGAAAATTGACTATTGACGATGGTAAATTGTAATATCATACTAATGTAAACAATAGTCGTAATGGCGACAAATAAAATAAATTGTAAAAAAATGTAGATTCCGTTATGATCCTCGTGTCAGCCACACCAGCACTCACTACGAGTGAGCTCCTGAGGGTGTATTTAATTAAAATTGAGTTTATAATATCGGAAATTCATTTATTTTTCGATGATAATAATAATTATTATTAATTTTAATATTTTATTTATTTATAGATTTTATTTTTTGTTCTATTTTAACAATTTACAAATTTACGACTTACAATTTTGGATACGGGTTCTGGTGATTTATCTTAATTCATTAAAATTGAACATAAATAGGTATACACGATTTTTACGTATTTTATAAAAGTAACATGATCAATTTTTGGCGTCTTAATGATAAGTCACAACAAGAATTTTTTTGGGAAAATAAGATAATTCGTTTTTATTTGATCTTTATATTGTTATACTTGAACAAAATTTGATCAACATCGTTAAAGCCGATTTTGAGGTAATTATATTTTTAGTTTTTATCTTACGTCAGCTACACCAAATTTTGAGATAAGGAAATAAATGATAAAAAAGTTCCGACATACTGTCAAAATATGCCGCTTAGCAAATTAGATTACATTTGTATACGTGTTTGAGCTGTTCACTGACTACTGCACATACATAGACCGATAAATGAGTAACGATATTTAAAAAATCACTGAAAGTATGTTATTATTAAAAAAAACTTGGAGTTGTTATAAAAATACAATTTCTCAAAATTAGCTGTAATGCTTTCGTAAATGTGACAACAGAGGATCCAAACCCTCGTGAAAAATAGCTTGTAAAACAAATTACATTTCAGGAATAATTTCCATAAAAACAGATATGATTCCTTGACCGTCGGTATTAACTTTCGATTTTAATAAAATACTATTTAGTCTCAAGACGTATTTAAACACTAAGGAAGCATGTTTAAGTCCATATGTTTTTCAAAGACGGCATCCATAGTTCATTTTATTATTTTGATTGACAACTTCCGAAGTGACATGATTCTTTATATGGTTTTATTTCGTTTTTATTTGAGTTTAAGGCTGAGTTAAAGAAGAAAGTATGTGCAATGTTTTTGCACCGTTTATTGAATATCAACTTTGTAAATATTTAAAATTTATTATAAAGTTTCTATACTGTTTTTGCCAATCATTCGTCAACTATAATGTTATTCCCTTGTGTTTCTCTACACGTGTTTGTTATAATTAATATTCACACACAGTTAAAACTTCAACGAAATCGGTAGAGAATTTTTTTAAAAATAACTTATCTTATTGTTCTTTTCACCAATAATTCAGGAACATTTTTGGGTGGATGACGACAAATGCGTTTTTCTTAAGTTATTGTACTTGAGAAAACTTTTATTGAAATCCTTATAGCCAATTTTGAGTATACGTAATTTCGTATCATGACAGTTTCTTCCAATTTTTAAGTTATCTAAAATTAGTAAAACATTTCGAGATCTAGCCAAAACATGCCAACATACACAATTTCATTAAAATCGTTCCAAGTGTGTTGGCTGTACTGCGAAAGGACAGACGCCATACATCATTACGAGAAACGCATTTTTGGATTCGGAGACCTCAAATTCATCTTTTTTTATAAATAAAATATAATTTGTGGTATTTAGGAATAGTAATTAGGAATATCCAGGAGGAAAAAAAAGTTACAAATAGTTATCTATTAGCGTTTATTTCATATTTACAAATTGCATTAATAAATAGTTTGTGAGCTATACATTCAATTATGATTTAGAAATTGATTTTGTCTAACATATGTGGTTGAAATTAGTCTAAACAAACTAGTTTATAGTTTTAAAAGCCAAACGACTTTTGATGCAGTGTTGTAAAATTAAACCAAATTAGATACCATAAGGGTGAGAAATAGCAATTATTTGTAGTGACTTTAAGTGCAGCACTTCCTAACATAAACAAAACGTCCATCAGTTTTTATCGTGCTACTTTAAGTCAAGAAGGTAAGCAAATATTTTAAGTAAACATTGAATATAAACTCTATTTTATATGAACACCACTGGTAGATGGTATTTTGCAGTTTATGGTGCTGCTCTTTTGATAAATGTGTTAAGTTTTACAAAAAATCTATGTAATGTAACCTCACCTTGATCATTTTGAACAAATACCTACAATAAAATTTAAAAAAAATGAAACCCCAATAATTAAATGATAAATTTTGTTGGATAGCAATATCCACCCAACCCTGCTCAATAATACAATGTAATTCAAGATAATATTCTAAATGTACCAACCAAAAGTTGGTTTCTTGTGCGTTGAACGAAATGTTAAATATTTAACCTTCAATAAACTAACAAAATTGTATAACAAAACTTTAAAAATAAGTAATAAATTATTAATATTGTATAAATAGATTTAGAATATATAACTCTTTGTCCCAATGTATTAAGAAAACCAAAAATTTAGATAAAAAATTGTCGAAATCAAAAAGATTATATCTAAAAAATATTCTAAATGTAAAATTCATTAAAAATACAAAATACAAAAACTAGTTGAGAATTCGAAACAGACAATAAAAAAAAATACGATATCTGAGGCAAATAAAAATATAATTGATAGATTATAAAATATGTTTGGGTCTAACTTATATAAAAAAAAAAAAATACATTGATAATTCAGGAACCTGTTTTTTTGAGAAATGACAAACAATAAATTGGTGTCCTTTACTTGAATAGGAATTTATGAAATTATTAGAACACAAATTCGTGTGTGTGTTTTTTAATGTTAGCTATCACCAACTTTAAATTTATCGACTAAATCTACCCGAGATAAGGAAAACTATCCCACCATATCGAACTTTAATACATTGTTCATTCTTTTGAGCTGTATAAGACTTGAAAAACATATTTCCTGCCAACACATTGTATTTTTGGTGTCTAATAAAATTATTATCTTAAGATAAAAGTAGCCAATAGCTTGATCATTATCAAAATATTGTAACGCTCTACTGTCCAGTCGGCTTTGAAGTCACATAATCATTTATTGTTTTCTACACAATCATACACACACATTCGAACAACATTAAAATATTTTGAAATTATATTTTTGATCCCACAAAACGAAACTATAAATAAAAAAAGTTATTCGTAAAGTAAAAGTAAAGGGTATTGATTCACTAACACAGTATTTTCTACATTCGAAAAGTAAAAGCAAAGATTTACGGAGATAAAATTTCTTTCCAGTTCTTTGTCAGATTCATTCCAAATTCTCAGTACATTAACTTTATAATTGTGCTGCAAAGCATGTAAAACGAAATAAAGGAAGTTTGTTTTGTAGTAAAACTCAGAGCATCTCTTTTTAAGTACTGTAAACTCCTTCCATAATCTTTCTTTCTGGCCGCAGAGTGATCTTAAAACGTGTTTAGATTGTGTAATGTGTGTTTCACAGTTGTGGCGAATAATGTGTTTCAGTGTTGTGTAATTTTATTATTACATGGATTATGTCCGTTGTAAGACCGAGTTTACTATACTGACACAATATCACGTGGTACAATATTACAGACAATATTGCTTGTCAATAACATTACAATAACTGTTCAAACAGAATAAGCAAAGTAATTATAAAAATACATTCGGCAATAGTACATAGTAATAACAATGCTTTTACTAAATCTAAGAAAAGAGTTGAGTGGTTTAAAAGTAAGGTACAAGATAGAGGGAAGTTTTTACATAATGTAAAATCATTCATTCTGGTTAAGGATATCTCAGATTTAAAACAAATACTTTTAAAAGTATAATAAAACTTTAAATCAAATTGTTACCAGTAATATGCGTTTGTGTCGTGAAAGCTATTGAATATTACAGGAAATATTTGTAATTAAATATGAAGTGTATAAAGTAAAATAAAAGAACTTTGAAGTAAGAAATTATATCCTTAGTGACTTTTGAAAAATATATAAATTAATTTAATGTGTTATAGTGAAAGCAGCTCAGTGACAATGTAAAATATGTTAAGGGGGAAAAGGACCCTTTTATTTTCTTACATATACTGCAAGTGGTATAGAGTAAAGTGACGGGTCACATAAAACTAGGTCGAGATATATCTGTTTTGAGGTCCCCTTAGTTGTTAACTAAAGAAATAAAATTATGAGATTTAAAGCGACAATTTATAATTGCATTAACAAATATTTCGAAAAGAATAAACAATTTGATCCAATAAAAACTTGTTTAAACTAATAGAGAATAGTTTACAAGGTATGATAAAAATATTTTAAATGGCATTATTTGATTTCATAACGTTATCTAAAATGTGAACAAAATTAATAAATAATTTATACACCAGTTGCAGTGTTGTTTAAAGGATTTATTTACAACTTTCGAGAACAAAAATACTAAATAACTGGAAAGAAGAAAAGAAGAGAAATAAACTTATGATTAATTGAAATACTTCTTTTAGTCATATTGTCTTACCAATTAATTATATGACTGACAAACATTAAATTCAACTAGCCTAAATAAAATAAAATGTTTAAATTAAGAGAATTTCTATACTTAATCTGAAACTGCAAATAAAACTCAACTTTTCTACATAATCGCTATATCGATTCCAGACATTTATCATTACGAGTGACAAGTTTTTCATCCCCTTTCATAAAAAATTGCTTACAACTTGACAACCATTGTCTTACTGTATTTTTAACTACTTAATCATTTCCGAATTGCTGTTTGGGAAGATCTTCTTTAATTGCACCGAACACGTGGAAATCACACGGTTTAAAGTCTGAACTATACGTAGGATGTACTCACTCTTACCAAATCAACTTCTGCCTTATGACTTTTGTGACACAAACAGAATGAGGAGGTTGCAATGTCTTGGAGATGGAACCTGGCTTATTTTCTTTAGAGGGAGAGTTTAAGCATGTCTCCATGCGAGTGAACTTCGTTTTGTTTCCGGAGTGAAACGATGAATCCAACTTTCTCCAGTCACAATTGTGTCCAAAAATTCAATGATTTCCGTATCATAACGAAACAAGAACTGCAGAGCCGATTGAAAACGCTTCCCGTGTTCTGCAGTTAATAATCGAAGCACTCTACGAGTGTACACTATTCGAAGCTGCAGATACTCAGAGATGATACTGTGCCACTTCCACAACGTAACCTTGTAACTTGTTGACACTGAACTGTAACTAATTAGACAATGTGAAGCACAAATAAAGTGTTTTCTTAGATTTGATTTCAAGTGAATTATGTACTTATGACATCACTCGAGCACTCGTCTTTAAATGTGTAACGTTTTATAAACACGATACGTACTTTTCAAAACAAAACACCCAAAGACAGTCACAATGAGAGACAGATTACATTTTGTATTGTGCTTGAAACTTAAACAACTTTTAATTTATATTGGAATTAATATTATTATTATTAAGCTTATTGTTTTTTGTTTACCACAACAATTATTTCATTTGGGGTAGGTGAACTACATTCAAATTAAATTGAAAATAGTTCTACTACGTTAGGCGAATCAATTTGCTGGATAGTGGAGACATTTCCTTCTGTCTCAGTGAATATTCGTATTAAGTAAACATTGAATGCGTTGCTCCACAACAGTCAATCAAAGTTAGCATAAAAAATCAATTACATTTCTTGGAATAAAGCGCACTGACGGAATCTCGCCTGTCTTTGTAGAGGAAGGTAGTACAGACAAGATCCTCCTCCCCTACCCGACATTTCTTGGCAGACATTATTTGAAAGTAAATAGTACTTTACCAATGCTTAGAGGTCAATTAAATTTTGAACCCCAACACATTTCTTATTTCACATTCTCTGTTTTCGTTAACTCCTTGATTATGTTGGATAAAAATAAAATAAATCCCTTCAACACTTTGACTTTTTCAAATATGCGTAGTATAGAAAAAGTTATGTAATGATTCAAAAAATTATATACAGTTCTTTATTGAATATTTCCGTTTCCAATATTCCATAGTTTAAAAAGAAAGTGGTTTATGAAATGTGTGTTGTATATACATTGAGATTTATTCGAATTCCGTTATGAGCACTTTTTGGTCGTGTTTGGGACTTTTTAAATGTTTGGATAATTCAAAAATTTAATGAAGCTGTCATGAGAAAAATATATAGATATTTACGACTTTTATCAAAATTTGTTCTTACGACAAAAACAAAAAATATATTTTCAAAAATTCTGGATTGTAATTATACGGGAGAGGGATTACAAAATGTGACTCAAATTATGAATGACTCAAATACTCAAAATTTTCTACACCGTAAAAATATATCACAGTTAAGGAATAATTGGTAAAAAAACAAAATTGAACTTTGTACGGCGTCATTAATAGCTCTAATTTAATCAAATAAGATTTACCCCGAGGACAGTGTATCGCACAAGTAAAGCAGTTTTAAGCCTTTTTAAAAAAAAAATACTTTGATCAAAGTCAGTGTCAATGGTTCATTTTGAGGGGCAATTAAGAATTTTATTGCTCTGTTCTTAACCCTCTCTAGCCTTTCTTCCGTCTTTCTTCAATTCTATATTTTCTCATTTTTATAAATACATATTTTTAATTTTTAAAGCCAAACTTTTAGCAAATTTTGTATTGATATCAAAACCAAAAATTAATTTCACTAGAAATTAAAGTCCATAAGAGATTTATTGTTTTTGGTGGAGACATTTCTATTCCACAAAATGTTTCTGTTAATTAATTATAGACATGACATAAATTATAGCGTTTAATTTTATTAACAATACCCCAACAATCAACACTCTACATCCCTATGGCTGAACATAAACAATTAAAACAATGAAATCGATTTTGCAAAACCCTAAAGCAACAAGTTTGTTCTTGTTTATTGTTGTGCGGGATAAGCACAGGGGGGAGGTATAATTTTCGTAACTGATGTTTGAAACAAAAGCAAAGGTTATTGTAATTTCTCTTCATCAACATACGTGTACGACATCAATGTAATACTGTATAAAATGAAGTGATTGAAACCTTAATGAGATGGTGTGACAGAAAACTGCTTCTGACACGGATTGTTAGGTGCAATCGTCTGTGTCGTTCCTAAGTATTATGCAACATCCAAATATAAGTCAATTTACCCTACATTTAATTTACATGTAGGCCAGTCATCAAGGATTATGAGATCACATTAAACCAACCTTAAGTTTATTTTTTCTGGAAAATATTTGTCTTAGTGCGTTGAAATTTTTTAAAAATATTTACAAGTGTTAATTGAATACTTTTTAATTTTCCATATAAAAGCATTATAGAGAATGTTATGTCATAAGTTTAAAACCCATTAAGGTTATAAGCATTTTGAAGTCCCCCTAATTCTACAATCCAAAATTTAGACAGTTTTTTATCAAATTTGATTTTGGCCACATTTTTCCCAAATCTAAGAACTTTTTTACATTTTATATTTATATATAAACTTAAAATTTGTACTAATTTGTTATTAAGAAAAACAAAATAAAATTGCGATTTATTTACAAGCGATTTTGTACAATTTTGTTTATGACAAAAAACCCCCCTTAAACACAGGAAACGTGTTACAACAGGTTGGTAGAGGTTTTAGTTTGATATGGTAATCCATTTACATTATATCAAGGTGCATCACGACTTATTTTACACTCTGTATATGAAACTGTAGACTAAAGCAATGTGAATGACATCTGTAGACAGAGTGGAAGAGGGCGTGGGAAGTACTTTTGTGTAATTCAACTGCTTTATAAGATATAACTTGACAATTCAAGAGTTATAATTAAGCACTTTCATACTTTAACTGACGTATATGACTATATATATATAAAAGTCTTTATACTTACACAGTCCTTTAAAATTGTAGACTATAAATATAGAATAAATATTTTGAACGTTTAAGTTCCACTAAAGGATTTGTTGGGACAATATTATTATAGTTAGTTATTTAAATCAACAATGCTCAAACAGACTACTGTATTTAGCTAGGTATTGCCTAGCTTTTTATACAGTACAAACTAGTTTATTGATTTAGTTTTAAAATATTTCACATGTGTGGGGCGCATTTAGAAAAGAATGAACTCCAGACTGAAATTTTCGAAACAAAAACAAAACTGTGATAGTAGATGGAAGGCTGGGGGGGGGGGGAGGGGGAACAGACTATCAAACGTCGCAATCCTGCAGATTGAAGGATACTAAAAAGTTAATGTAGTGAAAAACATTTCTTATACCAGACACGTGTTCGGTAAATATCCAGTACGTTCAAACCTCCATGACTTTCTATAACAGCTTTACTCGTTAGTTCAAACATTTAAATTAGTCCCATTCAACATACTAGCCTCCTACATTAAGACTATTCTTAAACTCTTGACGAGATGCGTTACTTTTGACCACAGTAGTCCACTTCCTCTTACTAGGTTAGTGAAGGAGGTTCCGCCATAAGAAACAAGTCGCTCATATTCGTTTTCATATTTTTGTATCGCTCCAGGCTTTACGCCATACTTTTTAGTTTTAACGCCACTTTCGATTGACAAACGTTGTCAAAATCACGCTAAGTACCGCTATAATATCACTATTAATATCTTGTTATGTTGATATCGCTTTCAATTATGTATTATTTAATATGTGTAAGTTAATGAACGTATAAAGGAAATGCACTTGTATTGCTATGTTCGTATTGATTTGTATTGTATATATTTAGTTGTCTTGAAGAGTTATTTGGATAAAAATGCATTTACGACCACTGCTCTCGAGTTAATAGTGATTTTTCTGTTATGTGAACTTTGCCCATGTGACAATGTAATTATAAATATCGAACTAATTTGGACAATTCAAAGTGCAGCTCATCTCAGCATTTCCATCGTTAGCGGAACCACGTGACTTGCATTTAACCATTATCTAAAAGAACAATATCTACGGTGAAGGTAGGAAAATCGTATAATTAATATTCATATGAATTTTTAAGTGTTATGTGGATATTTTTAAATATATTCTCACGCTTTGTGAGATGGTCTTCCTACCAAAGATTAAGTTAAGGAAATTTGACACTTGATATGCTAACTTTGTTTCGCATAAATAATCCGAACAACATGCGGACTGCAGTCTGGGCTGTGTAGCTCAGTATTTCCACTTATAATCATCCAATGGGATGCCACAGCACACCTTATACCCAAAGACAGAGAACACATGGTATAGATTTACATCGCATCACGAAAGTCCAAATCTCTCAAGATGATCTTAAAAAGAAAATATGTGAGTCGAAACATAAATTAAAGAGAAAAATTTAATATAATAGAAGGAAGGAGATTATCTCTCACATCCTCCTGTCATTTATTGAAAGCTGACGATGGCATTATTAAATAGTTTTAACCCACTTATACTTATACTTTTGCTGTTTTTCGAATGATTACTTTTCAGACCCTTTATTCTTTCTCAGAAATGGAAGAAGATATCTAAATATCTATAAATTAAAATATAGTTTTACAAGTTTTTTCAATTAAAATTGATGAACTATTTTTTAAATGTACTAAAAATTCTATAACTAAGTTAGCATTAAATTTTTAATTTCCAGTTACGTCCAAATACCTAATTAATACATTTTAAAAAAACTGTAATAATTTATGTTTTACTGCTGTGAAAAAAGAACATATGTTAATATTATGAAGACAGGAGAAGAGCGAACCTTTTAAAAGAGATCAAGTCAGCATATTTTCCCCGTATCGTGTTATATAAGGAACAGAACTAAAACACATGTCACATTGTTCCCACAACCACGGTTGAAACTGGCTTTATTAAATTTGAAGGTAGCTTTTCGTATTATGAGAATAGTGAGGTGATGAGTTTATGAAAAACATATCCCGACTTCTATCAAATATAGTGTCAATTCAAGTAGAGTACATTGATAATGTGCAAGATACGTTTTTATTATATAGAACATAGAAACAAAAGTATTCTTGAATGAAATATATAATCATACTGACGTGGCTGTAGTTACAACCATCTAATGAATACAGCATTGACTAAACCCTACCATGATTAAGCATGAACTATTTCTGTTAGATTAAGTTAATCAAGCATTCCACTGACAACATAATACAGAGCTACGTAGTGAACTAGCTTTCAATAATATATAGGTCAGAGTGTTCTCTGAATACGAAGAGGCTAATTACACAAGACATATTCTTCAGACTGTAAGGGTTTTTGAAAACACCCGTATTTAATAACAATTAATCAAAAAATCAATAAATAATAATCAAAAATAATAATTATGGGAAGAAATTCAAACAAAAGAAGTTGTAATAAAATTTATATGTAAAATAAACTTAGCGAGAATACAGTCGACTGGCGGATGTACAAGCGGATGTGTTGGATTGAATTTCATAAAACAAGACGCCTGCAGTTTCCCAAGGAAGCTACTGTATATTGATGACAACCAGAATGTCTGCAAGATTGTGCAAAATACAAAAACCAATCAGAACTATTTAAAATCAAATAAATCTAAATTTATTTATTTCAAATAAATCTAAATGATCCAATCAGAAGAAAGGAGAGAAAAGAAGTGGGAAACGTTTCTCTAAAAAACGCGGTCTGTCTATCGCCATCTCTCTACAGAACAACACCTAAATATGTCATCAAAAGGTCGCCAAAGTTATTAAATAATCTATTCGAAATCAAAAATATATTTTACAGTAAATTTTCATAAAAAAACGGTAAAAAAAATATAAATATCCTATTAGAATACGCAGTTGTGATGATACAAAAGTTGATCGAGAAACAGCCTCATTTCATGAAAGACGTTTTCAAGTTTTATCTACCAGATGTAAACATATACCAGCTGTGTTATTCCCCCCGCATCTATTCTTTTTTTACAGTTTAACTTTACGAGAAAACTATAATCATTCCGTTTCCCAGTTTTAATGAAACAATAATGTATTCAGAATGTCTAAATATATCATGGTGAGAAGCTTAGTATATCCAGATGTTCAAAGTACGAGAGACTTCTGTGGTGGTATATTTACAAAGTTCAGATTTTCTTGAGACTGTGAATTTGTGTTGTAAATTATTATTAAAATGTTTAATGGAATCATATTCATAAAATTGATTCATTTGTAATTATTATAAACCAAAATAACTTTTGCCAATTATTTATGAGACATCCTGTTATGTATTGATGTTCAAATAATAAATGTTGTTTTTTAAGAGAGAGAGAGAGAGAGAGAGAGAGAGAGAGAGAGAGAGAGAGAGAGAGAGAGAGAGAGAGAGAGAGATAGAACTGTGTGTTCTATATAGTATAAATAAACATTGAACATTACATGAAAAACGTTTTAAAATTAACAAAATTTGTAAGAAGTGGTTGATGTAACGCTTACCAGCATTTATATTTATAGAATTTTATTTTATGGGTGTAGACCCTATGTTTAAAAAATATCAACAATGAATTGATCAGGAATACATAATGAAAGAATAATTATTTTAAGAAGGAATAACATCAATAACAAAAAAATTCAAGATCGAACGTGAGAAGACTTGGAATTTTGCTTGGACGTTTTTAGAGAAGCAACTAGGCCCACATAGAAATTAGAAACGCGCGAGCAAGCGCGCTCACACACACACACACACGCGCGCGCACACATACACACATACACACACACACACACACACACACACACACACACACACACACACTCACACCACACACGCTGCGTTTCTTTTTTACCACAGCTTTTGTAAAAAAGCTAACTGTTTATGATGGAACTGTTTTGTGTTTTATTTATTAGTTTCAATTTACTATACATTCATAAATTATCAAAGGATGTTTATGAAATAATTATTCAAATATCATCGATCCCCTTTAGTTTGCTTGCAGATAGAATCCGGACTAATTAGTCCCCAGCGAGCGAGGAGAGTAACCCTTAGATGATCCCATGTCATACTAATGGAAAATTGTTTGATAACTCTTATAAATAGTCAAGCATTTCGAAAATGTGCGTCCTGAAGCGCTCCCTCGGAATATAAAATATTCTTTCAAAATAATTTCCGGTGATTAAAATAATTTAACCAATGTAATTGGTTAAATTATTGGTGTAATAGAATTTATTATATAATGAAAGGCTTATATTTTTATAGGAATTTTGATCTTCCGTTTAAATATATATCCGTTGATTATAGTTAGATTTTAAATTTAGATGTAAAAAAAATTAACAACAAGAATAAATGTTTAAACTGTCAAAAATATACAGAGTAAAATATAAAATTCTGCAATAACAGAAAGAAAATAGTTTTGTTACTGTAAAGCGGAATTTTACTTCTTTATCAAGATTACATAAAGTAAAATATTTAGTATGTATCGTAACCATCACGTCTTTTATAATAAAAACAATTTCGTAACATATAAGGAAATTAATATAAAATCCCGCTGGTCATGAAATAACACATTCTTTTCATTCCGTTTTATGAACTTAATTGATTGAAAGCAATTTTATTAGGGTATAAAACTTGACCTATATTTTACTCGTCTGCTGGACATCTTTTGGATTATTTGATTTAGACATTTAGTCTTTGCCGTCGTTCTTATAGTATAAGTATATATATATATATATATATATTTATAAATGTGTGTTTATTACTTAAACCTATACAGCTGCTTTTCTTTATTCAAACATAAAGTTAAATCTGTAATACTCTGGATTTTGTTCATAAACATTGAACTATTTGTAGGGGAAAATTTTAACAATACACGAAGGAGCTCTTTGGAACCAAAGGAATGGTCATGTCAAGTGGAGAAATTTAGTTATTTAGTTCGCTTGATGACTTTGGCCTTTTTTAAATCTAGCAGTATCTGAGTTAACCATTTACAGAAAAACAAAATTAACACATAACATTACTTTCATCTTTTAAAATAAAGAACAATTTGGAAAGAAATAATTGATTATTTATGCATACCTAAATATATATATATATATATATATATATATATATATATATATATATATATACATACATACACACACATATATATCCATACATCTGTAAAATTGATACGTCCTTAAAACAAAATAATTACATAACGTTAAACAAATCCCCCCATATGTTATAAATTACAAAATATTTTGATGAACAAAGATAATGGTAACAATTTGTTAATAGTGCTTGTTACAAAAATGATTCTAAGATTAAATTATTAGAAAATAAAAAAAAAAAAAAATTAATTATATATATGTATTATCTGCGTTGGCCAACTATAAAAAAGGTTTATTATGTAAAAAAAAAAATTAGAAAATTTAACTAGTAATTGACGTCAATTTTAATAATTTAGAAAATTAACCCCTTTGGGGTCGTGAGGTCCGAAATTGCTAGCTTGTCCCTTCCAATTAAAAATTTATTTTAGATTAGCATTAAAAAAAAATTGTTATTATTGTTTAAAAAAAAATACTTAAAACATCATATAAACAAATCTCACAACAAGTCCTCAATTAATGAAATACATAATTCATCTTTGCTTATTTTTTTTTTAGTTTTCACTTTTGCATTTTAAACAAGCTGAAATGTCCTTCGGATGAATTGTCTGTACTTAAATTTGAACTTGAAGTTATTGGTTGCAATACCAGCTTGAACCAAGCTGAGAAATATACATGTTGAAATTAGTAAATGAACAGAGACCTTTTACAAGTTTAAACACTTCTGTTCTAGATTAATAAGTAATATATTTCTCTGTAACTAAGCTCTGAAACTGCAATTTCTTTGAAAATAAAATGTTATATATGTCAAATAAGTCAATTGATGATTTCACTCCATAATAGATAGAAATAAAATGAATTGCTATTCGTTTTTAAAAGGACTGTTTGAATTTATACTCTTATAATTTACTCACAAGTTAAAGTTTAGTTATAATTGAAAACAGATTTTAAATTTTTACATTTATAAAGACAGTACATATTTTAACATAGTTAACTCAGTAAAATAAAACAGTAACTTTCTTTTACCTGGCTCAAGAGTTGTGGAAAACGTTTGAAGACGAGGCATGAATGCTGAAGATAATGTTTTTTGAATTTATAAAGAAAAAGAAACTGCCCACATTTTAGTGAAGCTTCTGAATTGACTATTCTTACTTTATTTTTCAAAAGAGTAATATAGATTAACGAAGATAACACATGATGACTGCAACGAAGATAGATTAACATGATAACGAAGATAGATTATAACGAAGATAGATTAACATGATGACTGCAAGGAAAAGATAAATTTTAGAAAACCTTTCGAACGAAAGTCATCAGCGCAAAACTGAGATCCGAACTGACTTCTTATCTGCGTGTGGGTCCCGTTAGTTAGCCACGGCAAAATCATCTGACTCTGTTTTCGGACTTGAACGCCAGGGTACAGCACCTCCCGACAATAAGTCCTATTAATTTCAAAAAGGAAAATTGGTATGTCGGTACAACATCTATAATCTCCTTCAAAGGAAATATTGTTTCTCTTTCAATATTACAAGATATTTTACATGGAGACGTGACATGGATTTCTATTTGAAATGTCTACCTGCTAGAGGGTAAAATTTTAATTACAGTTAAAAAACTTCAAATAAAAAGACTTTTCACAAACATGAAGATGTTTTTCGTGTTTATTTACGATGACATGTATAAGATATATTATACATGTCCTAAAACGGTTTGGCAGCTAGTTATGGTTAACGAAAGATTTTTCCCTGATTTTAATTCGCTTGTAAAATCCAGTCTTACTGAAATGTGAGAGACCCAAATTATGTGCAAATTTGGTGGTTGTATATGCAGTTTGAACTGAAAGCTGTAAAAAATATGTTTCGGGACTGTTTCTTTAATAGTTTATGAGAAAACTGTGCTATGAAAACTTTTTTATGTGCGCTATGAAATAACTTTTTTAAATGACCTACAAACGGGTAAACGTTTTCAACGAAACTTCCAAATAAAAAAAATAATAAATGCGAAAGAAGAGTTCAACAATAATATTTAATGATATTTGGTTACAGAGAAAATTTGAAACTTCTAAAAAAAAAAGTGAAAGTTTAGTTACGTGGAAATTTTCAATCCAAAAGTTGGTAATGGAAAATTTCAATTTTCGTCAAAATTTAAACAATGCTGTGTGTTTAGTGTAATAATCTGTCTGTCGTTTGTCAGTACACTTTCATATTTTTTGCTTAAAATATAGAAGAATATTTGCCGTTTGTATTTGATTAGTTTTACAAACTATAATGGTTTCTATCTTATATTATACCAATTTTTTCAGAATTAAATTCTCTACAAGTTTTGTTTAAAAAATTTACGCCATTTAGTAAAGTTATTTCATAGCGAACTTTAAAACGTATGTTTTTCAACCCCAATCATTTGTGTTTTACACCATTTTTTTTCAATATCTACTGGAGAAACAGTTCTGAAAGCTACTTTTTACAGTTTTTCAGCTTAAATTGAATAAAAACCATCGACTTTGCCCCTTAGTTTGGTTCTCAGGGATTTCAGTAAGACTGAAAGTTACCAGAGGATTATAAATCAGGGCGAAATCATACGCTAGCTGTAACTATCTACCAAAGAGTTTTAGGACGTATGTTTATATGAAGTATTTTCTATCTTTTGAATTAGCTTCTAGTAGAATTAGCTTAGAAAGGGGCGGTGAAATTTCGTGAATTACCTTGTATACGATTTTCTCTGTTCTACTTATTAATATATGTATAAGGTAATAATTTATATACAGGTTGATTCAAAATTCCAAGAGAAAGTTTTGGAGTTGATTTTAAAACAAATAATTATAAAAAATAAGATAATGCAATCTTAGTTTCGAAAACGCTTCGTTTTCCGTCTGTCAACTATTTTGTCTTTTCCTTTGAAAAATAAAACATTATATCTTTGGAAGTATTAAGTATACTAGAAAACCAAGACTTTATTTTGTATATATTAAAAATGGCAGACGTTTAAAATGTTTAAAGCCAAATATCTCGTAAACGTTATAAAGTTTCTGTGTATAATATAGATTGTAATTGTGTGAAAAACGCCCAAAAGTACCCATGATATTACGGAATCATTTCTAATAACTATTATAATCCATTGCACATAAATGCACTATAAATGCTTCCATTAACAAAAGGGCCGCTGTGTTATTTTTAATTTATATTTTTTCGTCGATATCTCGGTTATCCTTTACCCTACAGGAAAATTAAAAAAAAACAATATGTTTTTCGTTAAATGTGAAAAATCATTTCTTTTTTTTTTAATATTTTGTGAATATTTTGTAAATATTAATGATTTTCGAGATATTACACTAAAACATTTCAAATGTCAGCCGTTTTGAAAATGTAAAAAATGAAGTCTAGGTTTTCTGGTGAGGTAGTAGAAAGTTATACAAACTATGCGTATACCAACTCTTAACTAAATTTTAATTTTATTTACTTTCAGAAACGTAAAATGGCTGACAGACAGAAAATAATAGCTTTCCGGAGGTTTGTTCACATAAACTCTTTTTCCAATCTAGAACCAGCTCCCAAAATATTGCCATGCAATTTTGAATTAAAATATGTAGAAATTAGTTTTAAGTGCTTTATCAATCTAGCTAATAAATCAAACATGGATACAATAATACGTTATCCCTGAAATTCACACATTTAACCATAGAAGTCGCACAGTTAATATATGCGATGCGGACGGAGCTGGAAGTAAATTTTAGGTATACACAAAACCCGATTTCCACGAGAGTGGAGTCGCAGGCAAAATAGGTTAACATACAGACATAAAAAAAAAAATTATATGTCTAAAAATAAAAATATATTATATTATTATTTATTATTAAATTATATGTCTTTTAAGACATATAATTGTCTTAAAAGACAATTTTAAGTTTTACTATTTCAAAACTACCAACATTACCAATGATATTTTTGACTATACATTAAATTATTCAAAACTGTTCTTTGTTTGTTTTTAATATTAATTCCAGTTTATCATTTATAGTATAATCGTAAGTGTGTACATGTTTATATAACTAAGGCGGTGAAATAGTATATAGAGACAGGAGCTAGTCTTTCACGGTTGAAGCCAAACGTAAGTGGACCAAGGGAATCCAAGAGGAAGCTCTTAGTGAGCGTTGTATACTCAAAGGTAATACACGCAGATACGGTGTAGGCTAATGCATTGGAAAAAAATAACTACGGTTTAGGGCAATATTGCCGTGAGGATTGCTTCAACCTACAAAACGGTCTCAACAAGAGCACTGTAGGTAATTGCTAGACAACCACCATTGGTTGCCAAGGAAAAAAGAGTTACGAGTATACGAGAACAAGGGAATTCGACCAAAATAAGATAGAAGTCATTAGAAATAAAGCAAGAACCTTATTGAAAGACAGCAGGAGTGGTGGCAGATGGAAACAACTGGAAGGTGGGAACAAATGTTGATTCCTAATATTGCTGAATTTTGGACAGAAAACACGATGAGGTGAGCTTTTACATAGCTCAGGCGCTTAAATAGTTATTTGAAATGCTTCAAAATCAGAGAATATGCTGCATGCTACTACTACGAGGAGGAATGTGACGATGCAAGGGATACTCTTCTTCAGTCTAAAAAGTAGAATAAATGGATAAGGAGAAAATGTTTATTAAAGATGGAATAAAGTTTTCTGCTGAGAGTATGGTTAAAGTAAATGTTGGACTCGAAGGAGAAGTGAAATGCATTTGAACACTTTATTTATACAATAATAAATATTAAGCACGCAGATAGGTTAAAAAGAAGACCTTTAGCTTAGGTGTAGCATTCAAATTCAAAAAACCTACTCTGCAAAATAAATTTCTTTAACTCGTTCTCCACATACTACTTCCGTCGCTTGACAGATGCTGCCACCTGGCGAGATTGCCCAAAACAAATCATCGTATGATATCAGAGGGTAAAGTACGACGGCAAGACAGCCTATCTTCTAATATACCGGTATGCGAGTCTACCTGTAGTCACACACAATGTCTGACTTCTATACTTAGTTACGTTAGAGATGATTTTCCTTCTTGGTCTTCAAAATTTCTACCTCAGTTTTTTTTACAATGTTAATCTACAGTTTCTGTGCGTGTTAGTTCTAAAATGTTTAATAAATTTTCGTTTCCACGGCACAACCTTACGTGGTCTGCGACAGGATTTTTCCAGGTACAGATTTTATCATGTTTTAAATTTTTGTTAATGCTTTAAAATAATTTATTAATTATCATGTATTCTTTAAAATATGTATTTCATGTTTTATTTAATATTCAATGTTCTTTTGAAACTCAATGATTATAAAAAATTTCTTTTGTTAAAACATACTTTACAAAACCTTGCAAAGGCACATTTTGAGTTTTAAAACAATTATGTGAAATATGTGCAAACTAATGTTGAACTTTAAATGATCAAAATATCTTATTGAACATGTCAAATATAAAACAATTGGAGAAATCTGTTCTAAATCAGAAAATTTCGTTTTACAGACCTTGCAGATCTTTGCAAGTCTTATACAAGCTTTGTTTCAAACAAATTAAATATATATAAATAGATTTATAATCATCTAAGAAGCTTTTAAGTACAATCTTAACGAATTTCTGCTATACAATCAATTTTCTTTGATTTTGACAAATAACCAGATATTTTCTTTAATAATGAACATTAATGCTAAAACATGTCTGATTTTGTACAAGACGCTAAAAAAACATGTTTTTTGCCATAGCTAATATGCTGGTAGAAGAAACACTGCTAAAGATCTAAACATGTTTCGTCCTGTTAACAAAACACGTTTTATCCAACATAGCTTCAGAGTTTCACGTGCACAAAAGTGATATTACAAAAACTGACTTTATAGAACTCTAATTAAACTCATATTGTATATGTGCCTAAATTTATTTCAGCGAATATGTTTTCTTAAAAAAATATCTTTTAGATGTAGACTTGTGTAATTAATTATAAAATATATAAAATATTTATTGGGTGGAGCCTGCATGCAAACTTTCGGTCCTAACAGCCTCCCAGAGGTTATTTTCTAAATTAAAATAATTGACGTCAATTAATAAAATTTAATATTCAAAATTTTCTTTTCTTTTCTTTTAAAATAAACTACTCTTTTTATAATAAATTCTTTATCTAAAACATATATATTTATTGGCCAATATAGCATTTAAGAAACTTATCAAATAAGTAATATTATGTAACTGTTTTAAAAAAACTATCATTTCATAAAGTCAAAAGGGGGGAAATAAATATCAGTATCTTTACATCTTTTTTTATTTTGTAATTTTTACATATAAGGGCGTATAATCTTTTTTTTTTGATTAATTATAATCCTGTTAATTGTTAAGCTGTGCTCATTGTCTTTTGTGTTAAATTTTGTAACTATAAAATATATAAACTAAAAAGGGGGGATAAATTTTCAGAATCTATTGATTAAATTTTTTTTTATTTAAATTATAATATTTTACTTTAAGGGCGTATAACTTTTATTAATTATAATATTTTTAATCATAAGCTGTTTATGATAATTTTGTCTCAGGATGTCTTTCTCAGTTGTAAATGATAAAATCTGAAACGTCGAAATTTCTTTGTTTCAATAAACTTGAGCCTTGTTAATTACTAAATTTGTCTTTGTCTTTTTTTTTACTTTTCTTTTTCAAACATTGTTACCATTTTGGTTCCGCCTTTTCTTAAATTTAAGTCCCCTGGTAACATGTTTCTGGTAGCAGAGCGTGGTTTTCTCTAAATTATAGAGTCGTTGATTCTAGATTCTAGTGTGGTTAAATTAAATTATAGAGTTGTTAATTTAAATTTTGGAACCGTAGTTAATTTTCAAAATTTTGCATTGGAACTATCTAAATTTAAATTCAAAATTATCTTTGTTAAACAAGGCTCATTTTTATGTTTTGCAGCTTTTTCAAATACTGCACAACTGTTGCTGATGAAATTTTTTTTTATATATTTAGTTTAAATATTTAGATATCTATAAATCTATAGTCTCTTTTTTATTATTTATTTATTTTTATAAACATTTACACAAAAACTTCTAAACCAATTTCGATAAAATTTTTTTTTTATTATTATTTTGTCTGCTTAAATATTTTTTTTTTATATATATATATTTACATACACTGCACACTAGTCATTCACTGAATTTGATCCAGACAGCGGGCTCATTCGGGAATTCCAAAAAAAATTTAAATAAATAATAAAACCCAAAAATAGTTAGAAACAAAAAAAAACAAAAAAAAATATTCAAAAATTTCCTTCAAAATTTTCTCGAGTTTTCTTTCGCTTGTCTGTATCAATTCATACTTACACGCACACATATATACACTACAACTACACTACATATAATTCTTGAGTCTTTCTCTGGCTCTTTCATTTTTTTTTGCATCATCTTAAAAGAAATTTTTTTTTATTAAATTACTTGGTTTATTTTTTTTTAATAATTATCAGCAACAGTTAAAATGGCAGTAAACTTGCTGGGTTTGGTAAATGACCTAAAAAGAACTGAACTCACCTTCGAAGTCGTGGCTAGAGGTGGTGAGCAAGACACAATAGCAGAAATGCGAACCTCCCTTAGGTCCCTTTTACAAAATGGCGTTGAGCCCGAATTCGGAAATTTCACCGAAGAGATCCTTTTGCAGCAGATATCGCTAGCGCAAAACTCCTTGTTCATCTTACAGGATGACCTGGAGAACTTAGATCCAGAAAAGGGCTACAGAATACATCGTTTTCGCGGGCGGATGAATGCCTTCGGAAGACGAATAGAGTTCCTAACTCGGGTGCATACTGAGCAACTAAAAGTTGCAGATAACAACGTGCCACGGGATCTGGCCGAGCTACAGAACAATTTTGCAACACTCGAAGAAAAATTTAAAGCTTTCGATCCTCAGCAACCGACTCCCAGCAGTTCAAAAAGCTGTCCATACATTTCCTTATACGGAAAATTAAGTCATCCTGCCGAACAGATCATTAAAACAATTCCTCAGACAGATGGGTTCGACCTTGACAAATTATTAAATTTTTTTAAAATTTCTTTAAAAATAGTCAAAACTTACCCGGACGTAGCTTTAAACATTAATAATGTTCTGATGCCCTATGCTCAGGGCCCTTTAAATTCATGTCTGATTAGACATCAGACATTTAAGACTTTTCACAAAGAGGCCTTAAGTCTCTTCATACCTTCGAAAAGGTTGGCTTCTCTAGTGCAGGAGTTATTTTATAGGCCCCAGAAGACTAACGAGGCGGTGCACATTTTTGTTAATCAAATTAAAGAGGCTGCAGAAACTTTAAATTTAGATAAGTCCGAATTGGAGGTCACGGACGTCATTCTGGAGGGACTGTCTCCGGAAGTCCGCAACTGCTTAGTTTTTGTTGCCAAACCTAAAAATTTTGCAGACTTAGATCGGCTCTGCGCACATGTCAATAACGTCATGTATACTGACAGGCAAAGGGCTCCATTAGTGAGACCCGAAGCTAGAAGTACTAATTTTAGACCTACAAGACCAGTGGTCTGTTACAGTTGCGGTCAGCCGGGGCATAGAAGCCCAGAGTGTCGGAACCGGCCTCCAACAAGGCAATACCCTCCCAAAAACAGGCGCAGGCCAGTCTCCCATTTTAAAACCAACCACATCGGATTTAAACATAACCTGAAACCACATTTCTTTAATAAACCATTTTTTTCAAAATTTAAATTCAATTTCCTATCTAAGAAGAAACAATTTCGGCAATAAAATTCAAAATTACGTTACTCCCATCTGTTATCATTGTGGCATACCCGGTCATTATATCTGGGGTTGTAAATTCTTCTCTCTACGGAATAGGTCCAGGCAAACCTATTCCAGCTCTAAGCTTTCCAACTACAAACTTCAAAAAAAAAATAATATTTCTCTCAAATCTAGGAGTCTGAACGATCAGTTTTTGCCTTTGGTGGAAGTAGCTTTTGGGCAAATTAAAGTTAAGGCTCTGCTGGACTCCGGTTCAGTAAGATGCGTCATTTCTAAAGCCCTTTTTAAAAAATTAAAGAACACCAAGGCTTTTAAATCCATAACCAGGGTGAAGGCTGATTGTGTCACGGCTTCTGGAAAAAGGTTGCCCATTTCCTACTCTTGTCGTCTTCATTTTAAAATGGAACATTGTAGTTGGAATGTGGATTTTCTGGTGGCGCATAAGTTGTCGTGTCCTCTGATCCTCGGATCAGATTTCATATCTAAAACGGGACTGGTACTTGATCTTTCAGCAAAAAACTTCTATTTCAAATTTTCAAGGTCTATTGTTTTTCCTCTATGTAATTTTAGTAATTCTGCGTATAAACCTATAGTGTCCACAACATCTGAATCTACTGCTCCTGATCCTTTAGGTCATCTTCAAAAGAACGATAAAAACACCATTCAAAAAATAATTAATGATTTTCCTCAGGTACTCACAAAAAGGTTAGGTCTAACACATCTAGTTGAATACGATATTCAAGTGAAGGACAACACTCCGGTCAAGTGTTCTCCATACCAATTGGCACCTCCCAAAATGGAATACCTCCGCGAACACATCAACGAATTGTTAGATTCAGGAGTAGTAGAACCCAGCCGGTCGGCATATGCATCCCCTGTTTTTCTGGTTCAACATCCCGAAAAGAAAACAAGGATGGTGATTGATTATCGGAGGCTCAATCAAAACATCGTCGTCGAAGCGGTGCCGCTACCTAATTTACATCAAAGTTTTAACTGGTTTGTCGGTGCCAAATATTTCACAGTATTCGATCTAAATTCAGCTTATCATCAAATCCCTTTGTCTCAAAAGTCCAAACAAATTACCAGCTTTTGTACTCCTTGGATGCTTTATCAGTTTACTCGAGTCCCTTTTGGACTCTGTACTGGTGCCCAAGTGCTTACCAGACTCTTGGATCAGGTCTTCCATGACATCAAATTTAAATTCATTTTTAATTATCTGGATGACCTAGTCATCTACTCCAAAACTTGGGAAGAGCATCAAAAACATCTTCGCGAAGTCCTTACTCGTTTGCGGCGGGCTGGCTTGACTGTTAACCCAGATAAGGTCCGTTTTGCTGTGAATGAGATAAGCTTTTTAGGACACCTAGTTTCTTCTCGTGGCGTGCAAATCGACCCATCTAGAACAAAGGCAATTAGAAATTTTCCGCAACCCAAGAACCCTAAGGCCGTTTCCAGATTCATTGGAATGGTCAACTTCTTTGCTAAATTCATTCCTAATTTCGCGGAGCACGCTGCGCCTTTAAATCTGCTTCGGAGGAAGGGCCAAAAATTCTCTTGGCAAGCTGAACAAGAGAAAGCTTTTAAACATCTTCGGGAGGCAATAACACAGCCTCCGGTTCTCCGGATGGCCGATTTCGCCAAACCATTCATCCTGCAAACGGATGCGAGCTCGGTGGCCCTTGGAGCAGTTCTACTCCAAGAAATTGACGGCTCACGACAGCCCATAGCGTACGCTTCACGTACTTTAACACCTGCAGAAAGAAAAGCCTCATCTGCATATGAAGCCGAATGCCTAGCAGTAGTTTTTGGAGTGGAGAAATTTAGGCAGTATCTAGAACATCGGGAATTCCTATTAGAAACCGACAACCAAGCCCTTTCTTGGCTTTTAGCACGTCCTCGTCAACTTGGTAAATTAGGCCGATGGATTGCCAAGTTGACTTCCTTGAAATTTAAGGTAGCGCACATAAGAGGAACTCAGAACATCATAGCAGACTCCCTCTCGCGCATGTTTGAACCGGAAAATTTCAACGAAGAAAATGTCACCTTTTCGTGTACCAGTCTCCTTACAAATTTTCCTCTAGCTTTCCATGACATCCAGACTCATCAGAAGGCCGACCCTATTTTGAAAAATATCATTGCCGACCTTGAACAGAACATCTCTTCGGAGAAGTACTGTTTAAGTAAAGGTGTTCTTTGCCTGAAAAATCATCTGGAAAAGCCCACCAGAATTTATTTACCTCAGTCCTTAGTCGACCTGGTGATTAATTACCATCACGACTCCGTTGTGGGTGGTCATCTTGGAATACTTAAAACTTTGTTTAAGGTAAAGGAGAATTTTTATTGGCCAACTTTAAAACAGGATGTCACCTCTAAAGTGCGAGCTTGTTCGGTGTGCGCTGTAAGCAAACCTGCTCACAACTCCAAATTAGGATACCTTGCCTCAACGGTTCCCAATCGTCCCTTGGAAAAATTACATATTGACTACGTCGGACAGCTTCCTAGGACAAAACAGGGCTATAACATGATACTGGTCGCAGTTGACCAGTTCTCAAAATTCACCTGGCTCATGCCCGTCAGAGATGCAACTTCCCACAGTACAATTAAGGCCTTAAGCCAAAACATCTTCCAAAATTTCGGTTTTCCAAAGATAATAATCTCTGACAATGCACAATGTTTTGTATCACATGTCTTCCGCAACTTTTGTTTTTCTCGCGGTATTAAACATGCAACTTTATCCCCTTATCACCCCCAACCTAATAATGCGGAAAGACTTAACAGAAACCTTAAGGCAGCCCTTATCGCCTATCACTCCAAAAATTAATCCTCTTGCTACGACTCCCTTTGCTGGCTTCAGCTGGCCTTCAATTTCGCACATCATGAGACTCTTAAAGCAACACCTTTTAGTATTCTTTTTAATTTTCTCCCCAATACACCACTGAGTCTCAGCTGGAACATACACGATCTCCTTCCAAAACCTAATACTAATCCATCACAAGTTTGGCGCCAGGCCAAAGACAATATAATGAAAGCGCACCAAAAGGCCGAAAAGACCTATAACAAATTCAGGAAGCCTCATCTGTATAAAATCAACGATCTTGTCTGGTGTAAAACACACCCTCTTAGCTCTGCCATAGACAAGCGAGCTGCTAAATTGATGCCTCGATGGTCAGGTCCCTTCCGGATCATTGATTTTCTTACTCCAGTTACCGTTGCGCTTTCTTTCGCCAATTCACCTCGTTTTATTAAAAAAGCACACGTCGAGCAACTCAAACCTCATCATATAAATTAAATATTAACAAATTTCTAGAACCTTCTTCTTTACGATTTAATTTTCTTTCTGATCTTTCTTGGCCCGCACAAATTGTCATCTGGTAGTCTTCTTTCTGTGCACTGCAGAACATAATAAAATACGGAACCAAGCCGTATTTCCTCTAAGCCAAATGCACATCTGTATGTTTGGGCATCGGTGGGTTGAGCTCTCCTAGAGCCCCTCCGTGCCGTAATCTGTATAGATGTTTGCAGGCGAAGAGATATTGATTTTCCTTGTCCAGTGATATATCTCACTGTTTCCCGGACTTGACGCTTTTTAACCCATAGTCTGATCAACTATGAGGTTCCACTTTTCGGCAATGGCCGCTACATGTACCTGACATGTTTCCCTATCTAGACATATCTTGACATCGAGCACTCCGCGGGTGTAATCGATGCGACGAGAATATAGAGAGCGTCATGAACTCTTCTGTTTCTTCGTCACCATAACGTCTTCGGACGAGGACATAGTGAGTCCATTTTCCTTAATAGTTAAGTTTGGTGTATTTGTTCTTTGTTGTTTATCTTGGTGAAGGTATACTGACCGGTTCTGTCGAACTACATATAGTTAATGTGGCACTCGCTATGCATGTTAGTCTTAGGTTGTTTTTTTTGTCTTTCTCGAGGTCTAAAACACCTGTCTGAGAGAAATTTTTTTTTACCCCTTCAAGCACACTCTCTCTCCTTTTCTAAATTTTGCGGGAGGCCCTTCTGGCCCCTTTTCTTTTCCACTCTAACTCCGTCTTTCGGGGGGGGGGGGAGAGCTGTAGCATTCAAATTCAAAAAACCTACTCTGCAAAATAAATTTCTTTAACTCGTTCTCCACATACTACTTCCGTCGCTTGACAGATGCTGCCACCTGGCGAGATTGCCCAAAACAAATCATCGTATGATATCAGAGGGTAAAGTACGACGGCAAGACAGCCTATCTTCTAATATACCGGTATGCGAGTCTACCTGTAGTCACACACAATGTCTGACTTCTATACTTAGTTACGTTAGAGATGATTTTCCTTCTTGGTCTTCAAAATTTCTACCTCAGTTTTTTTTACAATGTTAATCTACAGTTTCTGTGCGTGTTAGTTCTAAAATGTTTAATAAATTTTCGTTTCCACGGCACAACCTTACGTGGTCTGCGACAGGATTTTTCCAGGTACAGATTTTATCATGTTTTAAATTTTTGTTAATGCTTTAAAATAATTTATTAATTATCATGTATTCTTTAAAATATGTATTTCATGTTTTATTTAATATTCAATGTTCTTTTGAAACTCAATGATTATAAAAATTTTCTTTTGTTAAAACATACTTTACAAAACCTTGCAAAGGCACATTTTGAGTTTTAAAACAATTATGTGAAATATGTGCAAACTAATGTTGAACTTTAAATGATCAAAATATCTTATTGAACATGTCAAATATAAAACAATTGGAGAAATCTGTTCTAAATCAGAAAATTTCGTTTTACAGACCTTGCAGATCTTTGCAAGTCTTATACAAGCTTTGTTTCAAACAAATTAAATATATATAAATAGATTTATAATCATCTAAGAAGCTTTTAAGTACAATCTTAACGAATTTCTGCTATACAATCAATTTTCTTTGATTTTGACAAATAACCAGATATTTTCTTTAATAATGAACATTAATGCTAAAACATGTCTGATTTTGTACAAGACGCTAAAAAAACATGTTTTTTGCCATAGCTAATATGCTGGTAGAAGAAACACTGCTAAAGATCTAAACATGTTTCGTCCTGTTAACAAAACACGTTTTATCCAACATAGCTTCAGAGTTTCACGTGCACAAAAGTGATATTACAAAAACTGACTTTATAGAACTCTAATTAAACTCATATTGTATATGTGCCTAAATTTATTTCAGCGAATATGTTTTCTTAAAAAATATCTTTTAGATGTAGACTTGTGTAATTAATTATAAAATATATAAAATATTTATTGGGTGGAGCCTGCATGCAAACTTTCGGTCCTAACAGCCTCCCAGAGGTTATTTTCTAAATTAAAATAATTGACGTCAATTAATAAAATTTAATATTCAAAATTTTCTTTTCTTTTCTTTTAAAATAAACTACTCTTTTTATAATAAATTCTTTATCTAAAACATATATATTTATTGGCCAATATAGCATTTAAGAAACTTATCAAATAAGTAATATTATGTAACTGTTTTAAAAAAACTATCATTTCATAAAGTCAAAAGGGGGGAAATAAATATCAGTATCTTTACATCTTTTTTTATTTTGTAATTTTTACATATAAGGGCGTATAATCTTTTTTTTTGATTAATTATAATCCTGTTAATTGTTAAGCTGTGCTCATTGTCTTTTGTGTTAAATTTTGTAACTATAAAATATATAAACTAAAAAGGGGGGATAAATTTTCAGAATCTATTGATTAAATTTTTTTTTATTTAAATTATAATATTTTACTTTAAGGGCGTATAACTTTTATTAATTATAATATTTTTAATCATAAGCTGTTTATGATAATTTTGTCTCAGGATGTCTTTCTCAGTTGTAAATGATAAAATCTGAAACGTCGAAATTTCTTTGTTTCAATAAACTTGAGCCTTGTTAATTACTAAATTTGTCTTTGTCTTTTTTTTTACTTTTCTTTTTCAAACATTGTTACCATTTTGGTTCCGCCTTTTCTTAAATTTAAGTCCCCTGGTAACAGAGGGATTATAATTAAGAAAGAAAAGTCGGTAATCAGACCAAGGTAAATGGGTTGAAACCGAGAGGTAATTCTGTGTGGGTTATTAACAGTCTGGAGAAAGGAGGTGGGAGTTTAGTGGGTACTCCGGATGATCCGGGGAGTCCCACACACCAGGAATCACATACGGGTTCCTGATGGTGCGTAATGCATTCTCCAACACTTCTGAGGAAAAATACACACAAATAAAACAAGTAAATTCTGTTCTTAAAAAGGGCTACACACTAGAGCAATAAAATATATATTGAAAGTGACAAAAGATGTTTAGAGGGTACAAGTTTAAGTTTTATTTTCAGAAGATATAATCTTCTTCAACAGTGTTGGAAATATACCTCTTTATTGATTTATAAACTGAAAAAAACTATCACAAAACTGACGTGATAGGTTTGCCCTGGAAAACCATTGCATTCGAATTAAAAAACTAAGTAAAAAATTACATTTTCAAGGACGTAATCGAAGGTTGCAATAAGAAATGAAAACTTAGAGAGGTTATTATATAAAATTCTTTAAATATTTTACCTGTTAAAGTGTTTTCTTGCAACTACTGCGGAAATGCCGGACATTCTTTAAATAAATGTACTCGATACATTTTTCTCTAATTCATTCTGTTTTTTCCACAATAAACATTTTAAACGTCTTCCATCTTGAAAATGTATAAAATGAAGTTATTTTTTTGTCTGACATTCTGGTAAAAGTTAGATTAATAAAGTGTTAGTTCACTCAATATCTTATCTACTTTCAAATATATAATGATTTTTTCCACGGACGACGAAAATTGAATCGTTTTCAGAACTATGTTTAGGGAACGTTCTTTATATTTTTATTCCTAGAATCAGCTCCTAAAATTATTTTGAATCACCCTATATTTACAAATGAATATTAAATTAAATTCCATTAGTCTCTAAAGACCCTTCAAACCCTTCTAATACACACAAATTAATAACATGCCATTAAAATAAATGCCATCAAGTTATGTTTAATAAAAACCACCAAATGGAAAAAGTTCTCTTTAACCTAATATGTACTTGATAACAAATCTAAACTTTAGTTCTTTCCTTGATAAATTAATCTCATTTAGACGAAGCAATTCTAAAGGCAAGTTCTACAGTTTTATATAGACTGAATATTTACTACGTCTACAATCTAGTTACTGATATTGAAGAGAGATAGTTTCCTCTTTAAGATTTAGTTATTGCCTAATGCATTATTAAGCTTGACATTTGGTGTAAGAAAAAAACATTTATCCATAACAGTACTTCAATTAAGTTAGACAAATATCAAGTTGACGGGCAGGTAACTATATCAAGTAAACACATTACAGAATTTACCCAGCCACATCATGCAATGCAATACATGCGGCTTCTCAAAATACAATGCCCATCTAGTCTTGTAGAAAATTATATATTCTAAAAAGTATATTGGGTAGATCAAGGAGTCTTATTGTAGGGTAAGTTTGTTTAAATAGTTGTTACACAGGTTTTCTGAACCGTTTAATTGAGTCTAACACTACTTTCTTGATCTAAGCTAGACTCTTATGGGACTCATACGGTATCTTGAAGCAATACATATGTGATGGAACCTCTTATAACTATACGAAAGTCATGTTTTCTTGAGAAGTCAGGATTCAATATTACATTTATGACAATAACTTGTGTTTATGTAGCCTAAGCTTAAATTAATGTTTAAAGTAGACCCTCCAGTAATCGTTAAAATAAACTCATGTTTTGTACAGATGTTAGGGAGTTAATTTCTATTTATTTAACAGCAACAACAAATACAATAATCGTCGTATTAGTTTTTAACTAATTGAATAAATTCGCCTTAATTGTGCCAAAATAACAATAAATAATAAGTTTTTGTGTGGTTAGGTCGTTGACACTTTAATTCACTACTACAACAGGTTTTTAAAATTTTAGGTCAACAATTTTCTTTCTATCTTTTTAATATATTTATATAATGATTGGATGTTAATAGTAATTAGTGATTCCACGAGTAATATCGAAAAACTAGAATTTCGGTAATAAAATTTATTTATAGCAAAAATCCTTAAATTGTTTTACAGCCCTGTATTTCTTGGGAAGTATTTAAAAAATCTAGTTAAAGCTTTGGTTATGATTACCTAAAACATAACAGGAATGCTGGACCCTCCCTATTATACGACTTATGTAGTAGAGGCGAAATGAGTTGAGAAAAGTAATAAAAATACAAAAGCAACGTGAGAGTGGAAGAGGAGGTAATGCTGCCGTATTCTCTTCTAATTTATACTGGGCTGTGCAGGACACTAACAAATGAGCCAGATAACGACGAGCACAGGCCGTAACAAAACAAACTGTTCTCATACATTACCAGAACTGTATTGACTTACAGAGATACATTGTGTAAATACAATTATTTTAAGACAATTTTAAATTTGTTTTCGATTGGTCAGAATTTCTTTTACTTCCCACATACGTATTATAGATGAAATTATGTGATGGGTCTAAACTTCTGTCAAGTTTTCGACAGATATATTCTCTTTCGTAAATGAGGTGTTCGTAGAGGGGTGGAGATATTATCTAAATTAGTGTGTTACATAAGTTGAATAACATACGCGATATGAACAAAAACACCTTAAAATAACCGACATTAAGTAGACAAGGTTCTACTTAAAACATTAATTTAAGCTTAAGCTACATAAAGACAAGCGATACACAATTCAGTTCAACGTCTTAATGTGTATAGAATAAAAAGTGCAAAAGATTTGCACAAACTTTCTCACACGCTCATTTATAATTGAAATACGAACCAAATAAAACTATAAAGCGTAAAAATGTTCGGTATTTGTTAGTAAAAAAGGATCATAGACAACGCCTTTAAACAAATTAATCTACATATTTAAATAGCCCTTTAACTTGCTTCGCTTGTGATAAAACGCGCTCTCGATGTAAATCGTATGTTTTTCAAATCGAGTTGTTAATGATTGCTACCGAGGTTCATTTTTCTTTTTTATCATTTATACCTTAACCAAGATTTTTTAATTTGTGATATTGCAAGTTTTTTTTTTCCCCCTCCACATTTCACTAAAATTTAATTGAACTCATTAAAGCCGATTTTACTAATTGAAACTTTTGGAGGGATGGCATCAAATATATTTTGTTTGGGTTGCTAAAGGCTACACATAAGAAAAATATAATAAAAATCAAGACCCGCTTATGAGAAAAATCGAATATATATATATATATATATATATATATATGATATATATATATATATATAATATATATATATATATATATATATATATGATATATATATATATATATATATATATATATATATATATATATATATATATATATAGCCTACCATATAGATGGTAGGCTACCTTCAAATTTTAAGTTGTAACATTCTTATAAAAGAACTCCTTTAATTAAACAAACCTAATAAAATCAATCCTGTTTTAAAAATCATATTGTAAAATAAAATTTCATCTCATTTAAAGAAACATTACTAAAGACAACTTACTACTAAATAATCACATTCAGAAAGTGATTATCGGATCAAAAGACAGAGTTGACCACCAATCGACCACTTTGAAAGATCACAAACATATATAAGAAGGCAACTAACTGATAATCAGGTGATCTGAACATATTTGATGCTTACATTTGACTTTATAGAATTCAGTCTGAGATACGTCATTCGATAAGTGTGCAAGTGAAGCTACAAAAATGTTTTAAAAATCTTCTGCATCTCTGCTGGTACTGGCTATTGCGTAAATAGTTTTACTTAACATTTTTTTTTTATTTGTCATCTTAAAATGTAGAAAACCAGGCAAACATTTACTTTTCATATAATACGCTAAGTTTTAATCGCAGAGATACCAAATTTAATAGTTACTTAAATAATTTTGTAAGCTTTTGTAGAAAAGAAATTAATCTGAGTTAAACTTGATTTGTGGCATTTTATCTGAAATCTAAAATTTTGATAAAAGACATTACGCAATTTCAGCTTGTTTTAACTTGTCTATGATTTCAGGATTGTCATATATCATCCAAACAATAAGAAACTCATGTTAAAACCACTGTTAATTCTTGATAGTTAACAGAGTGACAATCCTATATTTTATTTTTGAATTAATTTGTTATATATTTGTATTAATATATTTAAGAGTTAATTATTATTTTATTTTTATGTTCCTCTTGTATTCTATTGTACTGTCTTAGCGTATTTAGCTTATATATTTATTGTATATAATAAATTTAAAAAACTTCCTTTACTTCGTGTTTGGTCTTTTAACTTTGGATTATGTTTTGTTCTATAATAAAATTCTGTCCGCTCTCTATTTTGCTTCTACAAACATGATTCCTACATTACGCCCTATAGTTTAGAAAACCGGATAGCTGACCTCTTTACACAAAAACTATAAATCTCTAAAAGTTATTTAGAACTGTAGAACTGTTACTCATAAATAGTAACAAAACTCCACCAGAAAACATTACAATGCTGTATATCAATATCAATCGCGAAATTGCAAGATATCACGTTCTTTTAATTGTAAAATGTACTTCATTGTCTAAAGTACAATCAGGATCACAACTAATTGTTCATGAAAATAAACGTTCACAATTTGGTTCAATAATTTTGTTCAATAAGTGCTTGCTTTAGACTCGTTTCCCTCAGAACAACTTTTTGTTGGAAGTTTGTCCATTGTTTTAACCTAATTGGCGTAACTAAAACTATTAGAGAACAAAACAAACGTGTCAACAATATTGCACAAACATTAATTGATTCTGTCTTTAGAGGCTCAAAACTAATATTAAAAAGTTCCGAGAAATAGCAAAAATAGGCCCACATACAAAATTTCATTAAAATCTGTCTATGTGTTTGTACCTGTAAAGCAATGTACATACGAAGTCAAACAGACGCCAGACTCAAACATCATTTCCGAAATTACTTTTTTTACTCAGGAAACCTGAAAAATGGTTTCGATTCATAGTCTAGGTTGTATATTTTAAACTTAAAATAATTATTTTAAAAATAAGAAATCTCTCCCTAAATGTTACTAAATATTTGATTATTCTGGGTATCATCCCAATTCACTCCAAATGAACATCCCCATAAAGGACTAGTTGATAAAGTGTAAAATAGTTGATAAAGTGTACATTACATATACAAACAACAACAAAATGAAAAAAAACAACTTATATATAAACGTTGATAAATAGACAGTAAATAACGCTTCTCACAATTAAGCCCAATTACTTGAATCAACAATTAGTTGTTTGTTAAGCTATCTTTAATCAAGCCTGTAAACACTGTGGCCAAGAGGGTAGTAAACTGCTTTGATTGTCAATCGCTGAAAGTAAAATAAATAACATCCTTGATAAACAGACATAACATAGTTAACTATAAGGAAATAAAGCACAATAAACACGTTATTTGTACAATAATTTACAAAAAGGCGTTTCAGTAACTAAGTCATTATCACGACACTGATCTATGACTGGCTTCACACAAATAATAGCAAGGAAACTATTTAACCAGACCACAAGTCAAACCTATCATAATTTAGTCGGTAATATAAAGAATAAGATCATTATATCCCTCAGGGGATGCCTATAGTGAATACAAACTTTGCAATTCTGAGGGAACCTAACCGATTCTACAATTTTGTTCTTGATCAATTCTTGTTCTTTTCCGATGCTGACACTCTTTGAATATTTGACGGCTTTTTATTCTTTTCTTCCTGTTTTTATTTATAAAGCGATAATTACTAAAAGATTTTTCGCTGTTAAATAGGAGAAAAAAAAACATTATTATACAACATATGCAAAGCCATAATCAGATACATGAAAATAATACACACCTAATCCTATATTAAGTAATGGGTAAAAATTATCATAAAGGTACCTGAAAAATTGAATAAATTAAACACAATAATAAAAAGAATAGATCCTAACTAAACATAAAACTAACAAACAAATGAAAAATAATAAAAACAAATATATACCTAAAAACAAATGCAAAACAAAAACAAATTTTAACGAAATAAATAAATAAAAAATACAAATACAAAGGTTTTTTAAAAATACATTAAATCTATACAATCGTCTAACTACAAACTACATATAAGTGGCTAAATTGTGATGGTATTGGATTTAGGAACGTGGTCAAATTGCTTCATTGTTGTTATCTGTGGGAGACTTTGGCCTAACCAGTTATAGTTCAGTGGGTTTGCGTCGATGTAACAACTGTGGACTTAATCATTGAAATATCTTGTGTTTGTATTACACAAAAAAACGTTAAAATTGTATTTTCTTTCGTTTAGTGATTGTAGTTTGCACGAATACTGCTCGTTATATTGGGTAAAGTAGTTGTTTTAGTTATTCATGAAAGACTATTGTTTGCAGTTTGTTTTTAGATTAAAGGAGTTGTGAATATATTGGCGAATATTTTGTATAATTTAAGAAGAAATTAAGTAAAATGTTAGTACTTTGTTGATTCTTTTCAAGAAGAAAGATTGTGTACAATCTTCAGTTAAATCTGTTATTTTAAGTTTAGACACGAACTCAATTTCCTTTTCACACAATAGTATCTGCACTTTGTTACACTTTCTATAGAATAAGATCTTTAGAATTCTAAACAAACACCTCTAAATATTTACAAACATAAAACTATATCATTCAGATAAAGTTTTAATGAATTCTTAAGAGTTCAGTTTATTTCAAAACATACCTGTAAACTGTTAGACAGTGCCTATATTCTTATTAAAAATAAAATGCAATGTAGACAATTCCCTTTCAAACAATTTTTCGTAGCTCTCTACCAACTCGATTCCGCCATTTTGTTTCATTACACCACCGTACCTTGACACAAATACATCCAAACCAAGTAAAGTATAATTTAACGTATAAGAAGGTGGGACTATTTTATCAAATTCGTTTGAAAACGAATACCACGTTGGTGAGAACTTACTTTAGGTGCAGCCAATTTTAAATTTTCTATTAAAGGTTTTCCAATTAAATAAATATCTTTAATAATAATATAGCTCTCTGCAACTGATTTTGTTTTTACATACATTATAACAATAGAGATGTTATATATTTATTTAATTTAATTTAATTTTTCAAGCCACACGTTGTGCGACCAAATATAACATTAGAAGCGCCAAGCTTTGCTATGTTATTTTAATTTACTTTTAATTAAAAGCCACACGTTGGAGTGTCAAATATAACATTTACTTAACTGATGTTATTTATTTATATTTTACTTTAATTAACCTTTTCAATTTTATCTATTAACCACACGTTTTAGTGCCAAATATAACAATGAAGTTGTTATCTTTTAATTATTTTAAACTCTACTAAAAAGAACAATTTATAATTATAAACTCATTGACAAACAACGTTTAACTGGATAAAATCTTTCTTTTAATTTATCTTTGAATATATTACTACAAAACAATAAACATATACATGAAATATCAATTCTTACTTAACTAAAAACTTATTCCTCATTCATTCCTTAATTTTAATTCATTTATAATAGACATTAAAAATACAAAAATTACTTTATTTTAACAATTTGTTAAAACTTGAATCTGCAAATTATTAGTTCCCTTTGATTTTAATATATATTTCTTTACAATTTTAATTATTACTTTACATTATATTAACATTTATTATTTTTTTTAAATCTCGTCTAGCTCAGTGTTTAGATTTATTTAAAACAACAAAATCTCTTAATCTCGGGTCATAGGTCTTTTAATGGCTCAATTGAAAGTGAAATAGAATTTAAATGAATTTAATAATTATACAATTTGTTTGGTACTTATCAATTTGCTGGTCCTTCTGATCGGTCGATTTGCACTATTCCACTACAAATAAACTTTAATTTAATCTTTTATTAAAAGTACACCACACTGCTTAAAACACTTTCTTCTTTGGTGATAACGCTTTCTCTCCCTCCCTGAAGTTGTTCCAATTTCCAGCTTCTTTCTGTGATGACTGATATCCTTTGGCTCCGGTGAATTGAAACTCCTTTTCTTGATCTGCTTTTTAAAGAAAACTCCACAAAACTCCAAATCTGTACTTCCTATTATTACTTAATCTTCCTTTCCCTTGACTCTACTTTAAATTAAAACTTTTCAATAACAAAGAGACTTCTTGTCCCTTTAATTTCTGTAGACAATTCTATGGTACACAGAGCAGACTAGCTGTGCCCACAACCTTACGTCTCGCCGACCCTTGTAAGACTCTCCTTAAGAAACTATTTTTTAAGACTCCTTCTCTCGAACACTGGTTTTCGCGCCCTGTTCGCTGATTCGTGATTTTTTACTAACTTTCTCTACATGTGTTCTTTCTCGATTTCTAGTGGTTGTTTTTAAATCTTTCCGTTGTGTTTTTAAGCTTGAGAACGTCTTCGATTGGCCGACCCACTTTCTCCTTGCGTTTTTGTGTTTTTTCTGAAGTACCGTTATGCTTTCTACTTGATTTCTCTTTTTAGTAAAAAAAACTCTGCTAACCCAAGAATTCCGTTACTGTTCACACGTGGGTGCTTCAAGGTTCTTGAAATCCTAGTTCTATTGTAACCTAACACGGACATTTTTTAACTGCAGGCGGCAGCTGCCGTCTCCCTTCATTTGTTTAATATTGTTCTATATTTTCCATATCTATTATTTTATACAAGTTATTTTAATTATTTTATTGTTAGATTTCATGATTGCGATGTTTTATTTAGTTGAGATCATGATATCGTTACAACATTTATTCTGGTTTTAAAATTATTTGATGATGGTGGATGTTTCATATTATTGATATAGTTTATTTGTGTGTTTAAGAAGTAAGAAACGACGTTTCGATAGTATGTATCAACTACCGTTATCATGTGAATATTGTTAATTTGACTCTCGCGATGCGATCAGTCAGCCATTATGGAATAATCGAATATAAGCCAATTACAATACTATTAAAATACCTATTTACTCAACGATAATGGTGTTTAGATAGCGGGGATTATTTGGCGTGAGAGTTAATGACATGTCATAATATTGAATGCTTCTGTATGAAGAGCAGTTTTGTTTTACTACATCTACTTGACGGTAATAATTTGCACTCAATTCTAGAGCAACGGATTAAAAAAAATAACATCTCAAAGCAGTACAAATCAATACTAATACAGTTATATGTCATTTAGGATTCTATTTATTTTATATGTTTATTTCATTTTTACTTTCCCAAATCCACGTATTATAGGGGGTTATTTGAAGGGTTAGTCTCGAGTTTTTGACGGATGTATCCGTTTTGAGACCTCCTGAGTCCAAAAGAATGGTTTTTGTCATCATGTCCGTCGTGTGTGCACAGCTCTATAGCCAGATATACCATATGTACAAATCAGATCTATCAGTCTTCCCTTAGTGTTACTCCAAGGACCAAAACTAAATTATTGGTCGCCATCGTTCCTAACATTGCGGCTGTTATAACATAATTAAGTTTCAACAAATCTATGATACCGATTTCGTTCAAATTTGAGTTAAATATGAAGATAAAAGGCTGTTATCATTGTGCAAAAACAAAAATAAAATGTATTAATGTTGAGGAATGATCGCAACAAAACAAAACAAACCTGGACCGTTATAATTTTAATTAAATACAATTTACGATGTGAACGTGTTTATATCAGAAGCAAAGCAAGTTTATGCCTTTCTTTAAATATATTTGTTTAATGTAAGCGACAATGATTCGTTTTGACATTCTGATTGACAACTACAGATCTTATGACTACGAGTGGCCATAACGCATGCTAGTTTGCTATAGAATATCTCAGCTGATGCTAGGAGCTTACTAGGAGCGTTTTGCTAACGCATGCTTGTTTGCTATAGAATATCTCAGCTGATGCTAGGAGCTTACTAGGAGCGTTTTTCTAACGCATGCTAGTTTGCTATAGAATATCTCAGCTGATGCTAGGAGCTTACTAGGAGCGTTTTGCTAACGCATGCTTGTTTGCTAAAGAATATCTCAGCTGATGCGAGGAGCTTACTAGGAGCATTTTGTTGCAGTGTTAAAGAGGAGAGTTGAAAGATACGTGTTCTTATCGCACAGTCTCTGAACCTACTGTTGTTGTCATTGCAGGAGTTGATCCTATAGATCTATTGTCTAAAAGAAGAAACAAATTAACGAATTGAAATTAATCATCGGTAAAGGGGATGCCCAAAATCGAGGGAAGGATTCCCAGAGAATAGTTAAGAAAGGGGGCCAATGATAGATAGAGAAGAATGAACAGTTAGGCTGATTGTGTAGTTTTTTGACTTAATTATCCGCAACCACTAGACGTCAACTTCCACCTGATGCAATTCTTGACCGGTCACGACCAGTTTAGAGACTAAATACACAAAATGGAAAAATTTAGAGAGAACAAATTCTATTATTTGCGGAGCAAATTTTGATGATGAGGACTACACCTTCTTCGTCTGTAGTAGATCGAATGGAAAGAGGCTGCGGTTTGAGAGTATCATTGATAATAGAACGCCCAATAATACCATTGAGGGCATGGAAACGTTGAGACGAGGTGACTGATATGTAGAGTGCTATGTAAAAAGAGGGTGGTAACAATTTCTAAGCTATAGTAATAATTGAGCATAATTTAAATAGATCAAACATTGGTGTATTAATGCAACTCTGAAGTATTGTGTAAGCCTATATTCCGCATTGGATTTATATTGGAGAAAAGGAACTTATGGTTTAGTTGATAAACTGGATGAATCGAGAGTCCAAAATACTAGACTAGGTTTCCTAGATAATCAGTAAAATATATTTGTTTGTATCCCCCAAAATAAAATTAAATTCAACGATGGATCCAACATCTTTCTATGCACCAAAATATATATTCCAAACTCAGCCCACCTTGTGTAATTATTTAAAACTTATGCGTACTTATTTTAAAGTAAATGCATTGTCAAAATAAACAAGCTAATTTATTACGATTACACAATTAAAGCCATTAACCACAATAACAATAAAATTAAAATTAATTACTGTTCAAAATTAAATAAATTATATGCATTAGCCACAATAAAATATTTACATTTACATAAGTAATATGTATAAGCCACAGTCACAATAAAAACTTTTACTTTTCATAGTTACATAATTAATATCCATTAGCCAAAATAAAACCATTTACTCTTCTTCTAAACTACATAATTAATGTAGATTACAACAATAAATACATCTAATTTCCCCAATTACATAAATGATATGCATTAGCTACAATTAGTAGATTTACTTTTCACAATTACATAATTAATGCATTGACCACAATAACAAAATTTACTCTTCGCAATTACATAATTATTATGCATTAACCACATTAAAAAAAAATTCGTAATTATATAATTAATATGCACTAGCGACTTATTAATTTAATTTGAAGAGTCAGTTATTTGGCCTCAAAAAATACAAGACCATAATAAATGTTAGGGTTGTGAATGTAATGTTTTTGTTATTTATAAATTGTAACCATCTGACGGTCCTGCTTGTGACAGAGAAACATCTGTCATAAAATATAATGCAACAAAAAAAATTGCAAGGCAGTAAACAGGACAAGTAAATACCTTTATTATACTTTTTTATATTTATCATTCATAATGTTACATAACAGAGAAACAGATACAAGACGACGTTTCAGTGACTAAGGGGTTTTTAATATGACTTACATATATAGTTGTGTAAGTATTCACCCAAAGTATACAGGTTTGCCAACTATGACTAATATACCCACACATACGGAATTTGTGACGGAGACTGCTTACCCACAGCTGGAGTGGTTTCCCAAATGTTTAATTTGGCGCGAGGACATGACAACAAATAACACAAAAATTGTAAAGCGTGAGATTGACTGAAAAACTTTATAGCAATGTATACGTGTTGAGAATCATACGTAAATATGAAAGGAAAAACAATTATTAATAGACATATAAATTTATAGTATGCTATGAATTTGCGTTCTGTTTGACCAAGACAAGGTTTTAGTTTCACTCTGACTAAGTAAAATAAAAAGTAAGAATCCTGTCGGACGAACGTTCGGGCAGCAAGAGGACGGGCTCTGGTTTCCCATGCATGATCTTATTGTGTTATTCTTTAATTCTATGACTGTTATTTATAAATATATTCCATTCTGGTTTGAAAAAACTAATATCTAATCTCTACACTGTAATGTTTCTAATAATACGTATAATGGCAAATCCTGAAAATAAATAACAGTAAATTTTAATCACAATAAAATGTCACAAATATCGACCACCATAATATAATATAATCATATGGTTAAAACGATATAATTAAAATACTACAATTAATTTTGAGCACACTGTGGCAAACTTAAATAATAAAATTAAACACCCAATACCACTATTCAAGAACACAAAATTTATTTTCTTATGTACATTTCAGTAACAAAGTTACCATTTTCAGAGTCCCGTCATGTAAAGGGACTCACCCTATCTATACCTAATGGGAGAGACTAGGTCATTGATCAGGGTAATTAGTTGGCTCAATGCCATTGATTGAGCTAGCCACAGAAAGAAGTGAGGAAAGAACCTCACTTATAATATTTATAGAATTAGTGTTTGTTTAATACTCAAACTCTGAAGATGGTAACTTTGTTACTGAAATGTACATAAGGAAATATATATTGTTTTATTGAATTGTGGTATGGGATGTTTGATTTTAATCAAAACTATTTTATAAATTCTTAATGTTTTCATCCCCTGGCACAGCTATTAATAAGTAAACATCATACAACTAATTCATAAATAAATTCTGTAAATTCAAAGGGAGTTTAAAATATTTTAAAATAAATATTCGGTTTAAAAACATTGCACAAACTTTCTCACTCAACCGTACTGAAAACACAATAAATATTAACCAAATTAATTATTACTAAAACATTCATTTCTGTAGTTGTCTTCAAAACGTGAAAATAAACCATTGACTCCTTTTAAAAGAAATAACTAAGAGCCTAATCTTGCCTCACATCTGCCATAAATCGTATTTGATTAAAATCAAGGACATGAAAGTTTATACCTCCCACCAATTATTTATAAATAGTAACATTATTTAATGCGATTTCATATACTAGTGTGAGAAATTAAGTTCCGAATTTCACTAAAATTTGGCTAAACCGATTTTGATAAATTAAGATTTAAGTTCGCCATAGTTTTGGAAAAATGGTTTTAAGAATCGGCCATGGGATTTTGTAAAATACGTAGCTTTTTTAAATTGTCTCAACCGATTTCGTTCAAATTAGTAAAATGTGAAGGTAAGCATCTACGACGGTTCAAAATATTTATAAAAAAACAAAAATAATTGTTGACTGCCATCATTAAAAATTTGATTTTAATCACATATGACTTATATACTCAAAACGTGTTTATCTCACATGAAAAGCAAGTTTAAGCTCTTATTTATATAAATAACATTCTTTCTAAGACGGTGTTCATTGTTCACTTTAAAATTTTGATTGACAAGTGAAATTATATTTTTAGTGATGATTGTATTAGTTTTAATATGAGTGAGAAAGTTTGTGTAATGTTTTTGCAACATTTATTCATTTAGTATACTTGACAAAATAAATAAATATCTTCGCGTGATTCTCGCCTCTTATCCGGTTAAAAAAAACACGGATTATTAAATAGGGAAATCCATTAAAACACGGGACGGGTGGTAACGTTATTCAATGGGGATTTATAAAGGAAGTTGTGTTAACTCTGCTCAAGGGAAACTAAACATCCTACTGAGAATGTTTAGGAAAACAAAAAAGTTTTAAATTGAATACGTAATTTTAATTACAGTAAAAGTTGAAAACTGTTTATAGGGGAAAGTTACCTTCCACATCACCTATAAGTACTTTACAAGTTATAGAAAACAGCAGAAACATTCTCACTCATCTTTCCCCAAAATCAAATAACCTAAATTGTTTACCAAGAAAATGTCAATTTGGTAGTTGGCAATCAAAAACTTAAAATGTACCATGGACACAGTTTATGAAAAAATCAGGGGTATTCCAAAAGTATGGTACCTGTCTTGTATTTTAAAACTTATTTGTATATGTTAATTTAAAAAAAATGTTTTGAAGGGGTTGAATATTTTTTTAAAGAAGGTATCCTTTATCCAAAGACATTCCCAAAGTTTCCTATTTCAATCCCATCAAAAATTACAGTTTCCCACACTCTTGGAACACTCTGTATATATTTAAATAAGGGTCTAAACTTGGTTTGGTTTTGCAATACGTAAGTTCTCATAATACGTTTTTTATTAAAATCTAAATTTTAATGACGACAGTCAAGGTGATTTAAAAAAAAAATCATATATTATTATTTTTTCTTATAGTAGCTACCCACATATTTTTGAGTTTTCAGAAATTGAAAAAACGTCCCAAGATAGACTAATACATAACCATATACCAAATTTGATTAACGGTCCACAACAGCACTGCATATACGTCACAGGAAAAACAGACATCATATTAAAAAACCTTTTTTTTTTTTATCAGAGGACCAAAAATTAATCAAATTTAACGATTTAATGACCTATCAAATTACTGCCTGAATCCCACGTATACGAGGAGAAAGTGAAAATAGTTTACTTGAGAGAAAATAAAACTACAACACTAATAAAAACACCAAATAAAAACAATACATTAAAATATTAAAATTGCGTCATTTCTGTTTACAACGTCACAAGCACTTAATAGTAAAACCATCTGTTAATAAAACAATAACGCTAATCAATATTACTAATTAAAGGTACAACAAACTATTTATTAATAAAATATAAAAATCGAAACAATCGCACTTTCAAACTTACACCCATTCACTTAAGTTTCAACCACCTCACAACCCCCTCCCCCCCAAACACAAGGAACTACTCTTCGAGCGCAAAACCAACACCCTTTCAGAACTGAGAGTGATCTGTGATGCTTTTAGTGTATGGAAGCTGTCACAGTATAAGATTTATTAAATATCCACCATTATTCAAACTAGATTAATTAATCATCTCTATAATATAATTTTCGAGGGTCCCTAGCTGGATCTACACTTTTTTCCATGTAGGCCTAACATGTAGTCTTTGGTTAGATCTCTTTCTTTCATCTTTCTTATCAGGTCTCTCTTGATCAAATTATTTTCTTTTCTGGTCCTGACGTTGTTAGAGTATTCCCGGACTAGAAAGCTTTATTTTTGTTCTTTTCGTCTTTTTTTTTCGTTGTAATTCCGAGAAGTTTTTCGATTTTAAATATCAAAAAGAAAACTCTTTGAAGCTCAGAAATTAGAGGCTCTAGTGCTGCTATCTAACCGTTACTTCTGGTAACTTCAAGGACATCATCCTGTCTTCCATTCACGATAGCGCACTCTGAACCTGAACCCACAAAACTACAATAGTTCAACCCATATATTAAGCTTCACTGTTGTGTGCTATGGTACTTCTGGTTAAATATAAATTCAATGGTAAAAATAATAATAATGCTTCTACTGGAGTCTCAGTAGAATAACATATGGGTAACAAACTTTACTGCAAAATAACAAGGCTACCCAATGAGCGGAACAAAGTTCAATAATATCAAAATATGATAGTTCCGGAAACAGTTAACTTTTTAAGCTGAAATTTATTATGATATCTTTTTAACATGGTACGTTTTGGGCCAAAAATAACGTAAATAATAATAATGACGACATTGAAGTTTATTAGCTCAGTCATGTCATTTACAATGTCAGAATATTTAAAATATAGACAAATTAATGCCTTCACCAGTTGTATTGCAACGTTAAAAGGTAAAAACTCTTTCGCTTTCTAATGTACTGTAAATACAGGAAGCAATACAGGTAGAAAAAAAATGTCTAAAGTTAAGTGTAGATTGTATATACAAACATTCACATAGGTCTACAGGTAGCCAATATCTTCTAGAATGAAAATTTGTCTAAACGATCTGAAAGTCCCCCCCCCCCCTATTGACTTCAAAAAAGAAACAAAGAACTTAAAATAAAGACCCTTTTCATTTTGTTAGGGTTTTAAGGCTGAAATCCATTGCAGACATTATCGCCTTTGAAAAATTGAGCATAATGATGCTTCATCTTAAAACTTAGAAATGAAACAAAAACAATAACTCAAAATTTTGAAGAACAGTAACAAGACTAGTTTACAAACGAAAATAAAAACCAACAAAACATGTTAAAACACTGTAAAATGGCCCTGCAACAAGTTAGCAATTATAAACTATGGTAAATACAATTAAAAACAAATATTACAGCGAGGTAAAGGGCTCACCAACGTGTTAACAAAGATGAAATACAAACAATACAAATAATTTAACTTTTTATATTTCACCGATTATATTTAATAAAACACAAGTTTTATTTTAGGCTCTATCAATGACAAAATTCACAATAAACGATCATCTCTTTTTACAGTTGATTAAATTTAAAACATGACTGTTATTGTGTCCCCGTTATGTTATGATATTACACAGCTGAAAAAATATTATAAAATAATACACAGTTGAAAAGGGCTCCTGTAATCATCGATTTGAAAAATTGTTGTAAAATGTAGTAGAAAATCTTTAAACCATGAAAAAGAACAATAGCTGAACCAGGATATAAGCATTATCCTCCAACATTCGCTGAATATAATTGTGAAGGGCAAATGTTGTTCACGCACCTCTTAGAACAACACAGTCAATGTGGATGTGCTTAATCACACCTCGAAAAAATCGACATAATATAGGAATAACCAATACGAACAATAGTAATCACCACTTCCTCTCGATGACTGTCGCGTATTTAATTGACGGAGAGTGTATTTTACCTCCTTCAGCTTATTGGACTGTATATTTGTTCACTCTCATTCCAATTGCATATTCAAATCTAATTTAGTGAAAAAAACTAATTTGTTGATATAAGACCAGATACCATAACACGCCGTGTGACTAGCATCTGACTCATTGCCTCCTTCGTCGATTCGTCAGCTTTTTCACAATGTTTCCTGAAATTCCACAACGCCCAGCTACCGAGCAAAATGATACTCCGACGTCTTGTAGCTGAAGTCTGTGTATGGAACACAAAATATCTTCAACCAAGAGATTCTAAGAATACATATCCTGGATAGCCTGTAGAGCACTTTTGGAATCGGCACATACGTGACAGTGACGGAAACCAGATGGGACGGTATTAAGGCATTTCAAATAGCACATAGTTCAGAAGAATATACACTATAAGCTGAAGGTAATCCATACATATACGTCCGACCTGATGAGTAATAAGCAAAACCGACTTTAGTGTCCTGTTTAGAACCATCTGAGAAAATAATTTCACTTCATGGGTATTCATCAAGTATATAGTGAAACACTTAACGATCCACTAGATAAGGGATGTTATAGTATACTTAAAAAAAAAAAAAAAAAAAAAAAAAAAAAAAAAAAAAAAAAAAAAAAAAAAAAAAAAAAAAAAAAAAACAAATTGGCATATTAATGAGAATATAAAGACCTTCCCTCGAATATTCTAATAGGATCAGAGTAATCGAAAAAGTTGGTAAGACCTGATAGAAAAGATGTAGGAGATTGATCTAATCCTAATATTATTTGAAAAAAGGTGTAGATCCAGCAAGGGCCCTAGGGAATACCACACCTGTGTTCACTATAAGTGAGCCCATAAGCGTTTCCGATCAATGATAAAGGGGAACTTAGATCCCTCTATTTATGTTAAATTGTATGCACAAATTGTTGTATTATTATTTATTTTTATTGTATAGCCTATTCCTTTTCTCATAAAAATAAATATTAAACGAAGACACAAAAATAAAATATACAAATACTTAACACGCTTTTAAAATTAAAATAATGTTACGTCCACTTTGTTTACATAAAACTTTGAAAAGTAAATGAACTAAAACTTATGACATCCTTACATAAATAATTATTGTAATCCCTAATGAGAGAAAATACAATTTTCACAATAAAAATCTTATTTGATTTCCACACAAGTCTTGTTCATTCCAATGAATACAGTATATTACAAAAGAACATATTAAAAAAAATCTATTTTTCAATATTTCATATATTACGCGTAAAAAAACAGTCACTGCCCTGTATATTTAGGTTAGGTTAGGTTTGGGTAGTTGAGGTTAGGTTAGGTTAGGTTGAGTTAAGTAAAGTTAGGTCGGGTCAGATTAAGTTAAGTTTGGTTGTAAAAAAACTGAAATAAAACGTCGTAGCAAGCTGTATTTAAAAATTAAATCCAACAACGTTTTTCAAAATCCTTTGACGTCAACAATTTAAAACTTTCAAAGAGCCTGACAAGAGAATGATGTTATTTTTATATGTTTACACTTCAACACTGAAAAAATTACAGTTACAATTCCACCCTTCACTCACTTGAAACCTTTGTTTGCAAATTTGATTGACGTAAGTTAGCGTTGTTTTGAATTAATCAGAAGAACATATTTATTGTAATTAAATCGTTACAGTACTACAAAAAGAGTAATAATAAAAACTAAGAATATTTTAAAATTACAATGAAATTTTACTACGGTTGGGTATAAAAAAAATTTAAAAACATTAAAACATGTTCATTGTATAAAAAATTAGTTAATATATATAAATGGAAATAAAAAAAGGAACGTAATAATGGAACTAAAAAGTGAAAATAGAATTATGTAGTTGTAAAATAATGAGAATATAAATGTGTACTATAAATAATCATAAAATATTATAATAATCATATAAATGAAGTGACTAATCAATTTTAATTCAACATAATATGTGAATATAATTAATGCTTATTGAACTGTTATTGATGTATGTTTTACTATATTTTAACGTTGTGTTAGTGATTATTCAATTGTCATTTAACGCCTTTAACGTAACAGACAGCTGTGAAACGTTATTTCGTTCCAATTTTCTATTAATAGTATCAACATGCAGTTGCTATTATAGTTATCACTCAGCGTTACAAAATCCATAAAGTGTTTGTAGTATCTTATTATCCCAGTAATAGCATCATCCCAATATTCCTAATATATTTCCTGTTACGTTAAATAACGCATATCTCTAGTTCTCGGTTTCCAATACCTGGACTAGGTCTATTGACCGGTATTCTTTCTATAAAAGCCGCCACAAGTCAAATCCGTTGAGGGAGGAGCTAGTGGTCAACCCCTGACCTTGAATAAACCAATAGGGACCGTGCGGGTTTATCAACTTGCTGTGACAGCGCATTGCACTACGATTCTTCTGCATTTAAAAATATAGATACTGCATTAATTTTACATCAAAGTTTCAAAAAGCATTATTTAACTATCAATTTAAAAACAAATAGATACATAGCTACTTCCCTTCGCTGTAAACAAATAAATTATAAGTCATTTTCAACGAAAAAATTAATTTTCCTACTCAATCCATAAAATGTAATAGAAATCTTTCCCCTGCAAATTGCAAGAATCGAGATTAAAAACCAATATTTATTTTTGTACTGAGTTATTAGTATTATTATAGGAGAAATAATTATTACTGTTAAAGCAAAAAATGTTTTAAAATGAAATATGTCTTCTGACATAGTTTTAATGTATTAGAATAAACATGTTAACATTATTAAAACAAAAAAAACTATTGTTTAATTTATTGAGAAGCTATGAAAATATAATAAAACTACCGGTACTTATTTACACAACACTATTATAATTGTAAGAGACATCGGTATTTTAGCCTCGCTCGGAAGTTAGCCTCATTCGAAGTTAGCTGCTCGAATTGACAACCACGCGCTAGTCTTGCTCGTCTATTGTCTTAATGGATTTGATTCGTTACGAATGGTATAGTCCGTTCGTTCGAGTTTTTCGCTAATGTAACAATCTATAACTGTTAGCGTCAGGCAAAGTAATTTAAAGAACATTACTCTATATGTAACTATGTAGTAACTTAAATGTTCTTTTGGTATAACCGTGTACAATATCGAAAGTAAACAAAACCATATATGGTTTAGGAATAATTGACAAAACACTAAAATTAATCTTGACAGCAGTGATTAAAATCAAGATTTTAAACAAATATGATTTAATCTGAGGAAGAATTTGTGACATAAGCGAATTAAGTTGAAATATATTTAGTTTTGATGGCGTCCATGTTTAATTTTCACATGTTTACTGACAATTAAAGAATTGTAATGTTAACGACCAATCGTTTTGTCCAGTAATAACTCGATTGTGAATGGGTGCGTCAGAAAGTTTGTGCAATGATTTTGGCGATCATAACATAATGTACGAGTTCTTCAACAAACTGTGATATCTATATCTGTGATAGTAACGGAAAAAGAACTATAAATCTGCAAACCAGTTTAACAACACTAACTGTGCTCGCCGTTATAAATTTACGGTCGTAATAAAATTAAAATGTGGAATAAAAGGAAATAAAAGAACCCTGGGGTTCTTTTAAAGAGTTGCCCATAAAGTATACATCAAAACATCCGAGAACACGTCTTATCAATTTACAAGGTGTTTCTTGTTCGAAGTAGTAAAAGTTATGATAAGAACAAATTTGATTTAGAGGAATCAAACTACTTAAGATTGGCGTACTCTAAAAAATAATGAAGTGTTTACAAAATATATCCTTATGAAATTATTTAAGGATTCAGAAAGGATACAATTTATTCTATGGAATATACAATAAGTATTACCAATATCAAGATTTGTTTTTCCTTAATAGTTTAGACAGAGTGTCAGTTAGTAACCTGTAAGAGTATAAGAGTACAGCTGATAACCTTTAGACCTGTCACACATATCTGACCCTTGTCAACTGGAGATGCGGCCGCTCAGCGGACATAACCTTTATAATCGTATATATATATATATATATATATATATATATATATATATATATATATATATATATGATTAGTACCATTACATGCAGAATTGAAATGTGCAAAATTGCAACTTATTTAGTGCGTTATAAGTTGAATAACATTCCAGACATAAACAATAAAATTATTTCAATTTAAATGACATTTTCCTCAATTTCAATATGTTTACATACGAGCACATTATACTCCCCTATATTTAAAACGCATTGTGTTTGTATCCAAGTCACCAATAAATAACAGAGTAATTATGTCTGTCTGTGTGACTTTTTGTTGGAGTTTCAGATAAATTTTACATCCATCTTCAGGTAGGCACTACTAACTACATAACATACATAAGAAATAAAACTTTGTAACAAAATAAATGATGTTGAAACATTGCACAATCCCTCTCACTCACCGATCCCTAAAATCAAATTAAAAAGAAAGAAAACCTATTGTCACAAAAATGCCAGTTAGGTAGATGTTGTTAATCAAAAAGTGAAAAACAACAAAGGATGCCTTCTTTGAAAACATATTTATATATTCAAACACTGGGCTGAACGTGTCATTTTCTTCCTTCACTGGTCAATAATTTATCCACACTCCCAGATATTTAGTATCTTTTCTTATTTAGTCGGCATTGTCCATACGTCCGAACCGTACATAATGACTGGCTTTATGAGATTGTATTGTAGATAAACTTCTTAAGTTTCCTTGATAGTGAAGACTGCAGACACTAAAATGTCCATTGCATTCCGTGGCATTTATATCACTTCTTATTTCGTTCTGAGATGTTATCATGTAACAAAAATATTTAAATTCGTTAATACCACTGAAGGTAAAGCTCCCACCTGCAAATCAAGTAACCAGTGCTCGACACTAGAACACAAATACTTTGTTTTGATTGGTTTTATTTCTAACCTCAAAACGATCCTAGCTACAACTCCTGGTCGGTTATTTAGAGTGACTCTTCCATTCAGAGACTCACTTTCAGTAAGTGGGTGGCAATCCCGAGAGACCCTAGCTATATACTATTTGTTTCAAGTAGTCAAGGGTTATATTCCTCTCTTTGACCTTTCCTATCAGGTCTCCCTTGAACAACTATTGTTCTCTTCCAACCACTGACGCAATTAGAGTATTCGCGAGATAGGCGTTTTTATTTTACGTTTGTTTTTTCCTTTTTCAAGAGATAATGATGAAATGTTTTTCGGCTTTAAACAACAAGAAGTGACACTCTATTCCTTGTAATCACTGCCACATCATCAATGTACTTGTACTAGCCTGCTGGTTATGGTATCATCTAGATTTGTAGAATATTTTCTTTTAGCTGTTTTCTATGCAATGTAGCTTTGTAACTCAAAAACGCTATGCAGCTGTTACCTATTCTACTATTTTATAGACACTACTTCATAAGTTTTAAAGTATCTTAATTTTTTCATAAATTTAAACGATTCCTCTTGTTTTTTTCAGTCGTACACTTGTTTGAAGTCCATATATAGTTGCTGCAAATATATATTATATTCATATCATTATTCAAGTACTGAACGTAGTGTTATAATGTTATCTGCAGGTGACTTCCTTTGTCTAAAACTTTGATAAAATATTTGAATAGAAACAAACAGAAAGTTTAGAATAACAATATTTCATTTATTTATTTTGTAATTGATGTAATTTTGATACATTATTATTTATCATAAATATATACATTAATTAATTACACTATTATCTTTTTTTATATAGACAAGTTGATAGGTAACACAATGATACATACCCAGCTCCATTATACAATGTAATTCGAGCAAATTATCTACTCGTAATTGCAATTCCAAAATGTAGGTATCTTGGTGATCATAGGAAATGTTAAATTGTATTGATAAATCAAGCAGTCTTGCCCGATAGGGTAAGTTTGTTCAAAACAGTTGTTGCACAGGTTTTATGGACTTCTTAATTGTGTATATCACTACTATCTTTACTATTGAAATCTGGAATTGTTTATCCAATTTAGTGTCTTATAAGTTCAATATGTTTTATAAATTTCAATAAGATCCTCTACGAGCAGACTACACCAAATATCATGTTGCTATTTAAATTTTAGTGGCCGCTATTGTTCTAAGTACATATGATAACGACGACGGAATGAAGAAAATCACTTTTCTGTTTAATTAGGCCGTGTAACATGAAGAACAGTTCAAAAACAGAGTTAAAATTGTTTTTCGTTTATCAAATGTACCCTGTGATGTAAAAGGATTTATATAACTAATTACTATTTCTATTCTCCATACAGTTCACTAAATAGTACCTACCTTAGATAATTATTTGTTGAAGTTGTTTTGACAGGGATACTCTTCATCACAGAAAATGTTACAGAAATTATTTGGTTACAATTAAACCTGCAATATTTTAATTAAAAAAATTCAACCTGTGACAGTCATATTTCCCAGTTAAACTGGATACCACAACAATATCCAATTAAAATAAAGAAATATAGACGTTTTATCCACATTCAAAGCAATTTAATAATTTCATTTGGAAGTAATCGGATTGATTCACTGTGTTCACATTCACACACTTCAGTGCCGTTCTGTAGCGGGTTAAGAGAAACGCACTTTCTTAATACTACAATCAAACATAATAATAGAATTAAAAGTGTCTCAAATAATAACTGTTGCAATAAAAACGGTATAATCATTCCACAAAACCAAATAACAAGTAACCAAAAATAATCGTCACAAAATATGTCAGTTATAAACCAAATAGTTAAAATAAACCATGATTACAATCTTTTGAAAAATACCTATTTATAATACAGAGTGTCCCACGAAGAATTCACTATTTTTGAATTAATTTGTCGGATATATAGGAAGACGCCACAAACTTATAGCAGTCTGTGAACTAAATGTGTTTGATAAAAAAATATTTTGTTTTTCTTGGTACACCTTTGAACTGACGACTTTGGTATCCCCGTAGCCAATGAAACTTTTTTATTTCTTTGAAACTGATCCAGTTTCTAGTAATACAGGTTTCCATGTATAAATTGATATACTTGACGGAAGGAACCTCATTTGAGGAGGTTCTTTGAAACCTACTTATCGTTTTATATTCATTTTCGAAACAATTGAAAAGTTCATGGTTTCGATGTTAGATATAACCCATGAACTTATTGAACACAACCAAAAAAATGTTTCATTGTTGTGTGTTAACAAACAACAGCTGATCGAGATTCAACAGATGGCAATGCACATTATAATGGGGAAGTGTTTCTATTCAAAGATTAACGTCTCTTATTCCGCTATGCTGTTTTGATTGACCATGAAAACTTTAACTTCAGAGTAATTTCTTTACATATCTATGAATCATAACTGCAAAGTGTCAAGTTTGTAAAGTGTTCCATATGTCCGTCATAATAATTCAGAGATAGCAACCTTTTGTGGAGCACCTGGTATTTCAATAAGAGCATAAATAGCTTTGTTTATTTTCCAAAAATATGTTTTGATCATAAAAGATATTTGAGTAAAATTGAGCTTTATTACAGCATTAAGATTCATTTTTATTTTTCTTAATTTTTCTTGAATCGTAATTATTATTCTTTGGGATTTTCCATATGCGTTTTGGTCACTTATCAAACCGCCACGAGTCAAGTGCGTTAAGGGAGGAGCTAGTAGATGGCCTGACCTTAAAGAAACCAAAAGAGGCCTTGAGCGTTTGCCAACTCGTATTCCCGCTGTGACTGCGATTGGCACCGCGATTATTCTGGAGTTACGTTCATTTAAGGTGCTCAAAAAATCATAGACACTACACTTCAGATAATTTATTCATCAGTTGCAAAGAGCATAATTTAACTAACAGTTAAAAAATAATAGTTCCATAACTACTTTGCATCCTTGTAAACAAATCATCGGATATTTCTCAACGAAAACAATATTTCTCTTATTAACTAAATAAACGTAATACAAATCCTTCCCTTTATTGTAAGAAACTTCAATTAAAAATTGATATTTATTTTTATACTGTGTTATTACTATTATTACAGGGGGAATATTTATTACTGTAAAAGCAAAAAAAGTTTAAAACATAAATATGTCATTACCCCTGATATAATGTTAAACTATCAGTCAGACTAAACATGTTTAAATTATCAAAACAACAACCTATCTTATACTGTTTACACAAATATATTATCATTGCAAGACGTCGGTAGCCTTCCTCGGGGGTTAGCCTCGTGCAGGGAGCGTTCAAATTGACAACCTTGAGGTACACTTCCTCTCCTATTGGACAACTCAACGGACATGATTCATGGTGGACAGTATAATCTTAATGTACCACTAACATTTGAACATTATCGGTAGCGTCGATTTTGAGAAATTAAGTGTTTATAATAGTTCCTTGGCTGAGTGTATGTTTTTCTAAACACGAATAACAAAATAAGTTAAAACACAATTCAAGCGTTTTTTGTGTTTTTATTCATTTGGTATTGAAGTTTCCATTAGAGATTATTAGTAACACACGAGTCGGTATTTTTTGAAGAGATAAGGACAAATTTGATTGGGATACTTGAGCTAATTTTATCAAAAACATTAGAGAATGTATTTCAGAAAATTATAGTTTGTTGTTTTTTAATAGCTACCATAAAAAAAATTAAAAACTATCCTATAAATGGCCAAAATACAACCACTTATTAAATTTCATTAAAATCAGTCCACATGTGGGCTGTAGAGGACTGCACATAAGTAAAACAACATCATTTTAAAACCACTCTAAACTGTTATAATCGTAAGATAACTAGACATCTTTTTTACGTTCTATCACAAATGTTTTCTATACTCTACGTGAGACAGTAAAAATGTATTTTATTCTTTTATTGTGAAAACTACATTTAGCACACCCTGAGTAAAAAGTACATTACAATAACAAATAATTATTCTTATGAGGGTCGTTATTATTTTTAATGAATACAAATGAGCTGTCTTGGGAGTTTTAATGGGAGTCTAACAGCTTTCTCTCACAACACTGCTATATCACATGAATGTCTTTAATAACATATCTCAAATGTATTTTCAAAACCAGGAAGAGCTAAATATTGGTTCGGTCTAAATCAATTAGTACTTGTCTGAAAACAAAATTCATTATAATCTTAAAAAGTTGAGTTATAAATCTTTCTTATTTATAAATGTAGCGCATGTCTAACAATGGATTAAAGTGTCTGTATTCTAAAGTGCTTAAAATTGTATTTGGTATAAAATTTGAAATATATACAGTACAATTAATCAGATACTACGTTTGAAGGAGCACATTGGAAAATTACATAATGTTGTGAGAGTAATTTTAAGGAAATTATATTTGTTGTCAAAAATTTGTTTTAATTTGTTTGTAGGCCTATCTTTGTGCTTGTTCAGTTTAATATTGCCGCTCAAAAGGAAGTAATTAGTTCAATTATTTTTTTAAGTTGATCCTTCAACTTAAAACAAACTTAACAACTTGCAGTTGACTTAAGGTCTTAATTGTAAGTGTAATCATGTGCCCCAAAAAAAGGAATTTAATTTAATCAAAAAAAAAATATGTAAAAAAAAATTTCATCAAAAATTTTTAAGTGTTCAAAAGATATGCAAAAGAAAGAAGTGTAAAAAAAAGGTGTAGCAAAAGAGATGGTACCAAGATGGATGTATATAAAAGGTGACCCATGACAAAAAAAACAAACTCCGGTTTTCTCAACCCTAGAAAAAAAATCTAAATAAGGAACAAACATGTTGACCTGCTAATAATTAAAGACGAACAAATAATTTAAGAAAAGACAAACAGGCCAACCATGTTGTCCTACTTACAAACTGGGCCCCTATAATTTGGAAAAGAAAAAAAAAAATTTTTTAGTACACAAAGATATTATTCAATGAGTGTTAAACATTTCAATTATCAAACAAGTGCCACCATCTGCATCAACCTGTCCACCGCCATCTTGCCTACTGCTCATGATGATAAAAAAAAAAATAAAAATAATTTTCTCTCAAGATGACAAAAAAATTGAAAGCGAGCTCAGTGTTCTTTAGTGAGTCTACTAATCTCAGCAAATCTACTGCCATTTTAGCTATTGCTGATAAAAATTAACAAAGTGATTTTTTTTTTTTTTTAATTTTCTTTTAAGATGATACAAAAAATGAAGTGAAAGGACCAGAAGATGACTCGAGAATTATATGTTGTGTAATTGTTGTGTATATGTGTGTGTGTAAGTATGAATTAATACAGACAAGCGAAAGAAAACTCGAGAAAATTTTAAAGGAAATTTTGAATATTTTTTTTTTTTTTTTTGTGTTTCTATCTATTTTTGGGTTTTATTATTTATTTAATTTTTTTTGAATTCCCGAATGAGCCCTGCCTGTCTGAATCAAATTCAGTGAATGAATTAAGTGTATTATATATTTATTAAAAAAAAGAATTTATTTAAGTAGAGAAAGTAAAGAAAAACAAATTCTATCAAAATAGGTTTGGAAGTTTTTGTGTAAAGTGTTTATATGAAAAATAAATAAAAAAAGAGGCTAATAGGTTTATATAGATTTAAACATTAAAAAAAAATTTCATCAGCAATAGTTGTACAGTATTCGAAAAAGCTGTAAATACATGAAAAATGAGCCTTGTTTAACACTAAGAAAAATTTTTTGAATTAAATTTATATGGTTCCAATACAAAATTTTGAAAATTAACCACGGTTCCAGAATTTAAAATTAACCACGCTCTGCTACCAGTTACATGTTACCAGGGGACTTAAATTAAACAAAAGGCGGAACCAAATGGTAACAATGTTTGAAAAGTAAAAAAAAGACAAAGACAAATTCAGTAATTAACAAGGCTCAAATTTATTAAACAAAGAAAATTCGACGGTTCAGATTTTATCATTTACAAAGTAAAAAAACATCCTGAGATAGACTATCATAAGCACAGCTTAATAATTAACAAGATTATAATTAATCAAAAAGAAGTTATACGCCCTTAATGTAAAATATAATAATAAAAAAAAAAAATGTAGAATAGATTCTGAAAATTTATCCCCCCTTTTTTCTTTAAGTTTATATAAACAGTTACAAAATTTAACAATAAAAAAAAATTATGAGCACAGCTTAATAATTAACAGGATTATAATTAATCCTAAAAAAAAGGTTATACGCCCTTAATGAAAATTACAATATAAAAAAAAATTTATGAAAAGATTCTGATATTTATTCCCCCCCTTTTTTTTAGTTTATTAGATAATAGTTTTTTTTTAACAGTTACAGAAATTAACAATGAAAAGATTCTATAAATGAGGTTGATATTTTAAATTCAAAAAAAATTTATATTAATTCTAACAAGTTCATTATTAGATTAAATGTTACATAATATGATTTGTTTGTTAAATTTCTTAAATACTAAATTGGCCAATATACATATATATTTTAAATAAAAGAATTTGTTATAATATGAGAAGTTTATAAAAAAGAAATGAAAATTTTGAATACTGAAGTTTTATAAATTGACGTCAATTTTTTTTTATTAATTTAGAAAATAACCTCTTGGAGGCTGTAAGGACCGAAAAGTTTGCATGCAGGCACCACCCAATTATTTTTTATATAATTTATAAATAGCTATACAAGATTACATTTAAATAACAGTTTTAGGAACACATTTTGCTAAACCAGATCAGGTACATTTATTATATATATATATATATATATATATATATATATATATTCAACAAGGTTCTATAAAGTCAGTTTTCAAAAAAAAGAGTCACTTTGTACACTTGGAAAATTTCTGCTTTGTTATACAAAACCATATTTTTCAAAAATAAACAGACAGAAACATGCTATTCACTGTTTTGCTGGAGTATGCAAAGTCAAGCAAGATTTGGTGTGTTTCTCCGACCAGCGTTTTAGCTAAAGCAAAAACACGTTTACTAGTATCTGTGCAAAATCAGACATGTTGTAGCATTAATGTTCTTTATTAAAAATATCTGGTTATTTGTCAAAATTAGAGAATATTGATTGCATCACAGAAATTCATTAAGCTTATAATTAAATGCTTCTTAGATGATTATAAAGCTATTTATATATACTTGGTTTTGCTTAAAACAAAGCTTGTATAAAACTTGCAAAAATCTGTAAAAATCTGTAAAACGAATATTCTGATCTAGAAGAGATTTCTTTAATAGTTTTATATTTGACATGTTCAATAAGATATTCTGATTGTTTAATGTTTAACACTAGTTTGCACTAATTTCACATAATTGCTCAAAACTTAAAATCTGACCGGTTAAGGTTTTGTAAACTACGTTTCAAGAAATGCAAAAATTTTTATAATTATTTAGTTTCTGAAAAACATTGAATATTAAATAAAACATGAAATACATATTTTAATGAATAAATTTTAAAACATTAACAAAATTTATGATATGATAAAATCTGTAAATTTGAATACCTGGAAATCCTGTCGAAGTTTACGTGATCATGTGCAGTGAAATAAAAACTACACAACTATTAATTAGTAAATCAAAAGAACACATCACTGACTTGTAAAGCTAAGATATTAGATTTTCTCTATGAACTGAAATATTATTTTTCATGATGTAACTTTAAAAAAAAAAACTAACGGAGCGATGAAGGTTTCTTGTACATGTTGAGAGTCCGGACAGAGTGCAAGACGTGTTTTATTAGGTAGGCTAGCTTGCGGTTGAACCTTGCTCCTAGACAGAGAGAGAGATAGGTCAGCTGATCGTCTCTGTCATGCGATAAGAACGACGGCGAGTGGACTGTCGATAACAGATGTACAGATTATTTTACTGAATTTAAAAGGACGTTACATCTTCTGAATTTTAAACAGACTGTAGTACTTAATTTAAATTATCTTTATATATATATATATATATATCATATTTAAAAATGTTTTATATTAGAATCAGTAATTTTGTAATAACCACATTTCGAGGTAGGAATTGTAATTACTTAATTTCAAGAACCAGGCTTGAAATTTATACACAATTTTTATTTATTTGGAACCCACCACATCTTCCGGTTTTATAAACATTCATTGGGTTGAGTTCGCCAGTTCCATAGAAATATACATCATTGGTTGCAGAGTTTGAATGATGTAAGGTTTCTGCGTAAATCCGATGAATTAATACGTCGTTTTTAAGTATTTATTAGGATTCTTCAAGAAATCACCCCCGGGAGTTTGAGCACACAAACCCTATTTATCGTGTCTTCCAAAAGTCTCAGACCAGTTCAATAACTTGAAAACAAACAATAATAGAAAAAAGATATTTTGTAGCCTATGTGCCTTCGGTGATTAAAAATACTACTGTTTGATAAATGAGACATTCTTACCTGTTCCCCTAAATGGGAGTTTTGGTGGGGCAACTCATTAATCTCAATAAACTCAATAATATTTCACAAACTGTTTTATAACCTTTAACCACTTTATTTACTCGCGTCTGTGGTGTAATTGTAAACTCTCGGTCATCATCCCTTTATAAAAATGTAGGAAAATATAACAATCTAAAAATATTTAGCCCTTTAATACTCTAACAGCGTCAATGTCGTAAAAGAACAAGAGTTGATCAAGAGAGACCAGATAGAAAAATCACAGAGAAGTATTTAACCCAAGACTAGATGAAAAAAGGTGTAGCTCCAGCTATAATCCCTCGGGATTGCCAAGCACAAAGCAACTGATGAGTGTGCTGTAGTTAAAATATATTTTGTATTGCGTCTTATTTTTTTATTAAAACTATATCTCTTGTAGATTACTTTACTCCATTTGTTTTCACGAGGCCAGAAATAACAAGACACCCTCTATAAATCTAGATTGCTGCGTGCTCTGTAATGATTACATATAGTAAGTTTAAAAGACTCCTCGTATGTTAAAGGATCTTCTTCTCAACTAACCTCAGGTTGTTACTCTTTATATTAGGGATTCGAATCACGCGAAATCTTTTATTTTATGTTGCCACGTATAATTTAATATTTTATTGGAATCCGAACGTTCTAAAATACATAAATACAAAAATGTTCTCTCTCTGAAATGGCAGTATGCAGCGTCTGAAAAACAAACAGCTGTAATGATTTAAAACATGATTTAAAAACTGTAAGGACTGTTTAATATATATCACAACATTATTTGTTTATTACTTAAGAAAATAGTATATATATTCAGATTTACATTACTTAAGTTAAGAAAATTTTTCCCATATTGGCATAAGCCTGTGCATAGGTGTGGTTCCACTTGAATTTATGCAGGCAAATTTTGAAATTATGAATTGTCGCAAAACGTCTGCTAGGATTTGGGTATAGTTTAGGATTTAAAGTTAAGTTAGAATGTTATAGATAAATATTTTAAGCCCAATCGTTAAACACCAGAGTATAAACAACCGTTATGACAGGGTACAAAAGTTAGGTAGGTGATTGCTTGGATTGCAACCTACTAATGTGTCATACTGTCATAGATGATCAAGATTTTATAAGTCAAGGTTGGTAGAAAATAAAGTGCAGACGCAACAATGGCCTCTTCACAACGCACGTAGCCGAGGTATTAATGCGTCTTTGGCGTATTAATACCTCAGCGACGTATTTCGTGCCCCGTTCACACACAGAAACTACATGAAAGACGCATTTATCCCTCTAGCTACCTGCCAACAGCTCGTTGTATGAAGAGTTCACTTAAATTTTATGATGGCGTTTACAGTACCGTGGTGTGAGCCTGGTTTTGATATGCCCTGGATGGAAACCGATTCAAGTGATAGTGATGAAGAGTTTAATGAGGTTTTGTCGCTCATTAGTAGTGATATTAAGAAACATTTTCCTCATGGTTTTGAACCCAAATTATAATTGTGGTGTCATTTGAAAGGTAGTACACACCAAATATTAATCGTGAACGAAATTTAAAAATATTTTTTATCGTCGTATAAATAAATACGCGTATAAAATTTGTTAAGTCAAAAATTGTTTTATGGGACATGAGCGTTTTGTTAATACACTGTTAATAAAGGAATGAGTGTAACAGTTCAGTATTAATTGTTATTGTTGAATAAAAACACAACTTATAATAAATGTCACAGTTAATAAAACACATTGGATTACGCTGTATGTATGAAACCAAAATATTTTATTATTACAGAATGGTAAATGTAATAACGAAAGAAAGAAAAAAACCTAAAAAAAATCATGTTAATGTAATATAATTTTAATAATAATGACAGAAAAAAGCTATTAAAGTTTGCTTGCTGAACATAACTCAGTGCACATGCGCGAGTCGAGATACGGTGGCGACACGTAGCTTGCCGGGGTATTTTCCCATTCCGTATTAATACTCCGCCGACGTCGGCTTCGTATTAATACTCGGTCTGAACTACCCCATATGATATCATTGTGAGATACGTCTGTATCGATAGTCAGTGGTCGGTGGTGAAGTTGATACGAGGTTGCCAGAGGTCAGACTCAGTAAGGAGTCATCGACGGTCAGTTGTCGGCGTGAGATTGCTGCCAAGTCAGTTGGTAACAGAAGTGACTGTACCAGTGGGAGACTCTACTGGAATGTGACTAGGGTGCTGTCACGGGATAAGATCGGTAATCGAAGAGAATTCGATACGAGGGATGAATACAGACACGGAGCCACGAAGGGTCGCAATAGGAAGGTGAACAAGCTTCTCAAGAGAGAGAGAGAGAGAGAGAGAGAGAGAGAGAGAGAGAGAGAGAGAGAGAGAGAGAGAGAGAGAGAGAGAGAGAGAGAGAGAGAGAGAGAGAGAGAGAGAGAGAGAGAGAGAGAGAGAGAGAGAGAGAGAGAGAGAGAGAGAGAGAGAGAGAGAGAGAGAGAGAGAGAGAGAGAGAGAGAGAGAGAGAGAGAGAGAGAGAGAGATGGAACGAAAGTTTTAGATACTCAACCGGTAATTGAGTTCAATGGTGATATTTAAACGTGATAGAAATAATATACTACTCATTATTAGAGATGTTTTACATGTATTAGTATAATAATAATAATGAACTGAAGAAATTGTCATTAAGAAAATATTTAGCACTGAAACACTGATTATCCAAATCATTTCATTTAGAACCCCACTCCAAGATTCCTTTTTTAAATTCCTCACTACAATAATATATCAAGCCTTTAAATAAACATTTTTAATACCATGATTTGACAAAAAACTAATCAAACACTGTGAATATAATGCATTAGCTTGACACAAACCCTCGTTGGTAAGTAACTAGAGAAGATTTTTGGTAAATCTCGTCTCTCCCTACCTTTTTATATAAAAACACAAACAGTCATTTAATTGCTTTAGCATGTTGTTAAATAAAATATACTATGTCAAAACATTGTACAAACTTTCTCACTCACTCATCCCTAAAACCCAAACTAATTGTCACCAAAATGTCAGTTCGGCAGTTGTCAATCAGAAAGTAAAATGAACCTTGGAACTCGTCTTGATCAAATAAACTAAACTAGCTTTGCTTCAGAGCAAACCGTATTGGATTAAAATCAAACTTTTTATCGAGGCTGTCAAAGTTAATTTTTGTTTTTGTCAAGTATTCCTGATTCCATTATATTTTTTACTTGTGATTGGGTAGACCGGTTCTTAACCAATGTCATTAATTTTCACATATCACTAATATTTAAACGAAAATGGTACATCAGATTTTGAGAAAATACTTCTTTTGTAACAGTAACATTGTCCATATTTTTAAAAAGAAAGATCTTTTGTTTTAAAGTACCGACCAGTAGGTTTGAGACTTTAGAAATTACAGTTTAACAAAATTTTATCAAAATCGTTAGAACCGACGAATGTTCTCTTCCGACTCAGAAGCTATTAATAAAGTATTCAAGGGCAAGGGGTTTCATTTATGTTCTTTATTCATATTTTTTTCAGGCGATGATAACCAAGAGGTTTTTCGCCTTTAAATAAAAAGAAAAATATAATAATATGTAAACTGTCTCTTTGTCTGTCTGTATCCTTATAACTCTAGAACAGCTGATCCGATTTTCAATCAATGCACTTCCTATGTAAATATCTGTTTTGATTTTAGTCGATTTGATTCAAATTGGTTCAACAGATCCCTTATTTATTAACACATTTTACAAATTGTCTTAAATATTTCAATGAAAAGATGATTGAGTGGTAATTGAAAACATTAAAAAAATATGTGCAATAGTTCCCAAGTTACTACCAAAGTAGTAACTAAAGAGAACCATTCATCACGTTTGTGGCTTCCTCATAGGGTTTCTACCCCTCTCGTATTCTCTCTAGTGCTATCCAGTATGCTGATTTTCAACATCTTCATTACGTGCCCAATTAATTTATACCACTTTATGATCTCTTCCTTTGTCTGTCTCAAAGGTCTTTCCTTATTCTATCCCTTCTCATTTACCGTATATCCCCTGCAGTCTGTGCAAATATTGCTTGACCACGTCCATGTGTCTGTCCCTAGTGCTTACATTGGTTGGTAATACACCTTAAACTACATTGTTTGACTCCCCCCCTTACCCATGTCCCGTCGCAATATTATACCCTTCATCGATTGTCTTCTCTTCTCTTGAATCTTACCATTGATGATGATCTTGCTCCTAGACATTTACACAATCTATATCCTTTCTGTTGTTACAGTGTCACTTTTTTAGTACTTTGTTTCTGTCCATCATCAATATCTTGTTATTTTCCAAATTCATATCAAATCAGTGCTTCCGTAAATCGTTACCCATTTGACTAGTTGTCTCTCCAAATCTTTCCAAGTTTCCTCCCATGCAATGACGATGTCACTTTCAGTTCTCCTCCTTCATGGCCTAGTACTTCCGTGATGAGTTCATCTATTACTTGTTAAAAAGGAAAGGTAATCAAACTTTCACTTCTCGAATCCCATTAGGTTTGAATCAAGTCAGAGTATTTCTCTTCTATTCTTTAATGTTTACACTTTTTATACATTTATGTGATTTTGTTGTGAGTGATAAAGTACACGAATCAGAAAACACTCATATTGTTTATATTTCAAAATACATTTTGTCTCCAGACTTATTTAATGCAAGGACTCGTGTTAATACAATTCGCCAGCAACGATAACACAAACTGCTTCCTCCGCTGAGTTACCTTGATATGAGTAAACATCCATGTAATGAATTAACAAGTCAAGTGGCAGGAAAACACTTCAGTATTTAATTTTATCTGTGTACACTCCTCTTCTCTCAGATTACACTACATTTATCCCTAACGTAGTCAAGTATCAGGAATACAACAGACACAAATAGTGTCACTTTATTTGTGATAAAACTGTAAAAGATATAATCTCTCAAATAAATTATCTGCATAACAAGATGATTTTACTTCTGCAATAGTAAATAGTAAAAGTGTCATTGATTTAAAATTATAAATAAATAGGAATAATAAAATCATCGAACAAGTAGGACCATTCTTTAAATAATAGCTTTGTTGTAAACATAAATACATGGTAAATAACTACGAGTATAAAAATGAAAATTTATACACATGCTTAAGTATAAGACTTTACACTTTGAACAAATGTTTGACATTAAAATATATTCCTAAGGGCAGAACTTTCACGAACCTTGACCGTCGTTGCTTGGGTTATTATTCCCTAACGTGAGTAAAATTAGATTAAAATCGTTAGAGCCGATTTTAACAGAATCATAATTTCGTACATTTATGTCAGCTATCCTTAATTTTGAGATATCGAAGAAGCTGTTGGGCTGTAGAACACTGTACAGACAACTGACAGACATCATTCCAAAAACTTAGGGGACCAAACTTGTTCCCACACATACTTAAATGAGAGTATAAAAAATGACACTCTGAACAAATGTTCGAATTACAACTAGGCGAATACACAGTAAATATACAGGGTGTTTGAAAAGTCTGGAAACGGCTTAATATCCCAAAATATACCAGTCTTATGTAGAAGAAAGACACGTATTTATTCACAGACAAAAGAGAACCACTTTTTGGTGGGATTGAAATTTTTGTCCGCCATCTTGAAATTACCGTAATTTTTTTTATAATGGGAAGGTAGTAGTGTGATACATGATTTTTATGTAAAATTTACCAAAAATAAAAAAATAATAAATATCTACAAATCCGTTTTTGAATATCTAAATCTCTTTTAAATAATCTTCTGTCAAAACGCAAGGCAATTTACAATAATTCTTTAACAACTTTAAAAGTTTCCTTTTAAAATGTGATTAAAAATACTAATTGTAATTAACGCTCTAAACTTTATTAATTAACACGATTAGAGAAAAGAAAGAAATTAGAAAAAAAGGAACCTCAGTGTGAAAAAAGTTTCCAAGACAAGAAATAATAAGATGATTTAATTCAAAACAGTTAATAAATAAAATAAAATGATTAAAATTTTTCTTATTATAAACTCACTTAAACTAAATCAGCTCTTAAGATACTAATAACTACTAAATATTCTACAATAAATGCTCAAATTGCTTTCCATTTATTGTTTGACAGTGCACCAATCTAACGTAATATCCGTTTCTTATCATGCAAGGTTGTAGTTTAGCAGCTTCTTAGATTATACGTCTTTTATCTGAAACCAAACGTTGTTTAGTTGTTGTTTATGTAATTCTTGGATATTTTGTAGAAACCTGATGATTGACAGGTCACAATAAACAGAACCTGTAAGATTTTGATCAATAAAGAATGGTTCTAGAATAAGATCAAGTGCAATCCCGCCCCTCTCCCCGACGTTCACCCTTTCAAGATGTTGTGTGTGTGTGTGTGCTTCCAACATTCAACAAGTCACTCAAGTATTGACAATATTCGATATTAATATTTCCATTCAAGACGAATGTCGCTTTATCTGAGAAGATTTCAGAGTTGTAAAATTGTGGTCAGTCAAAAGTGTTTCGTCATAGTCTGATAGTACTCGACCCAACAATGAAAATCATCTTCATTAGTTCCTGAACTAAATGCATTTTAAATAGGGTAATATGTATTGGTTTTAAGCACTTTAATATCCAAATAATTTCCAACTTCTAGAAAATCGACAGCTTTTCATCTGAGATATTTGGCTCTTCTACAAATATCTGTAACACTTCTAATGACTAATCATCATTCGTGGCAGATTTTTTTCTCCCACGATAGATACGACCACCTGTTCCTGGAAACCGTTTAATATTTTTGGGTACAGTAGACTTGGATATCGGATCTCTATTTAGAAATGCAGAATTAAATAAATTGCAATGGTCGAACTTGATTACCAAACCATATATCATCAACAAAGTAATTCTTTCTTTTTCATTTAAAATGGACATTGTTTTACAAAATATAAAACTTATAAATAAATTAAAATAATTAGTAATAACAGATAACAATTTAACATAAATCACTACAAATTAATTCTTCAGCTTGAAAATAGTTTTAAAGAAACCATCGTTAATCGCCATTATAATACTTTAAAGTTCTAATAAAAACCCTAATGATGGTACAACAACAATGACTTTTACATCACCTACTTAATTGTTGAACTTTTCGTTAGTTAATAGCTATTGACCATAGTAGCTGATTAAGATTACTGTTTTTTTACAACAAAGGTCAAAAACCTAAGCCCAGAAAATGTAAAACCAGTAAAAATACAAGTAATTCAAGTAAATCAGGAGTTATTGTTCCACCATGTCGTCAAAACAACTGAGAGAGAGAAAATATTGAACGATGAATTAGATAACCTAGTTAAGACAGGAATTTTAGAATAATATCCAAATTTCACAGAGTATGCATAACCAGCATTTATAGTCAAAAATCAAGACAATTCACACAGATTAGTAACCGATTTCAGAAAAATAATGAGTAAATAAACAATGAAAATTTCCCAATTTAAGCTTACAACTGATGTTCAGCTATTTAAGCAACTCACGATATTTCACAAAATTAGATTTAAACGTTTTTTCCCTTCTTTCCCCCCTTTTTTTTCAATTACATGTACATGAGAAAAGTAAAGCATTGTTAACCTTTAGAACACAAGATACAATGCTTATATATACTAGATTAAAATAGAAATTAAAATTAAAAGTATCTAATGGCACATATCAGAAAATCTCTAGGGAAGGACCTATTTTCAAAATGCCAAACATATCTAGACGACACAATAGTATTTGCAACAAACTTTGAAGATAAATTAAAAACAGAAAAGCAGTAGTATATGAATTAGTCAATGAGAATTTAAAATTAAAAACCAAGGAATGTAAATTTGTATATAAAGAATTAGAGATATTCGGATACAACGTCTCAACGGAATGCATAGACCCTCTAAAATCAAACATAGAGCCTTATATAGATTAAAAAACCAAACACCTTATGTAATATAAGAGATTTTTTAGGAGTATCGGGCTGTTTTAGAAAATGTATTAAGATTATTCAAAAATAACACACCCTTTAAAAGAATTGCTCAAAACCAACAATAACAAAATATAAAAGTATATTGGACCGAAAGTTGTAACAAAGCTTTTGAACAAATACAGTAATAACAATTCTCACTAACCCGCCATTATTATAACATTTAAAAACAGACAGAATCACACAAGTTTACACAGATGTATCAAATAGAGGAATAGGGGCTGTATTAACACAAATTGAACAAAACAATAACCAAGTAATTTGTCAAGGAAGTTAAAATCACACGAAATAAGATATTCTACCGTTGAAAAGGAATTGTTGGGACTAGTTTACACAATTGAATATCGGAGAGAATATTTAATTAGGGAGAAAAATAACAAGTTTCACTTACAACTCAGCACTGCAATATTTCCAAACATACAAAAATCCATTAAACAGACTAGGCCGCCTAGCATCCAAATTACTTGAATACGATTTAGACATAAAATACAAAAAAGAAAGACAATGGGTCTTCCAGATTTCCTACCAAAAAAAGAAATAGGACAAGAAATTTTATAAAATTTTGAAGATGTCTTTTAAATAAATTCCGACACACAAAACTTACAATTACTTCAATCAAAATATCCATATCTAAAACAAATAAAACACCAATTTTTAAACATTGAAACAAGTAACAAAAGAATTGACAGGGCATCAAGACATTACATTTTAGAAGATCAAATTTTATACTTAAAAAAAATTAATTGTGAAGATATAACGAAACTTTTGGCCATTCCAAACGAATTAGAACAAGCAATTTTAACACAAGCCTACGGTTACCCACTAACAGGAGGACATTACTGATATTATAAAAGAATTTCTAAAATAAAGGATAGATACCATTGACCAACTTTGCATAAAGACGTACATGAATACATAAAAACATGTAACACTTGCCACAAATGAAAAATACCCTCTAGAAAGCCATACGGCCTTCTAAAACCAATACTAGCAACACACCGACCCATGGTTAGGATAATAACAGATTTTATAGGACTCAATTACCTCATCATATGTTTACAAATATATACTCACATGCAATGACGCTTCACTAAAAATGCAGAAGATCAGATGCTAAAACTGTAGCTGATAATTCAATAATAATAATAATAATAAAATATGAAAAAAAATGAGAATATTACAGTCTGATAGCGGTGCACATTTTAATAATAACATAATTAAAAACTTAACAAAAACATGAGGAATTAACCAAATACTTAGCAGGGATTTTTCACTCAAAATACAAAAATAGCCATTTAAGACATTTAATTTTCATTTCAAGTACGAAAATTTCACAATCCAACAATTAACAATACATTACAAAAATAAAAGACTATGACTATTACAAATATGTTTAAGACTATGACCCATATCCTGTTGTTTCAGCAATAACGAACCAACAATGAAAACAGCATCGTTCATCTTACTACTACCAATTCTGCAAACATTATGCGACATAAACATAGTTACTACACTTGAAATAAACATTGTCACAGGAACGAACTTCAAGAGACTTTTCACCATACGTAATGATTTACGAACAGTCAATAACTTTCATTTACAAACTACGACATCATAATATAGGGGTCAAAAAATAGAACTTCAAACCAATGGTTGAAAAATCATGCTCACAGCAAAACCCAACCACACAAAAATACAAAATGATAAACCAATGCCAACAAATACAAAATTTAATAAATGAACTTTTAGAAGAAAGAAAAACCTTTACGCGAACACAATCACCAACTGAAAAAAAAAACGAGTTATACAAACCTTGGATTGGTGTTGTGGAGTGGCAACAGAAGAGGTAAACAGAATCCAACACACAGTAAACAAAAATAAATAAAACTTGGATTCCCATATGTACAACATAATGGATTCTGTCAAAGAAGAACATAAAGCCTGGTAAGGACTACTGAAAAATTTCAAACTATTAAAAAAACATAAATATTATTTATAGAACTGAATATAACACCACAAGCACTGTGAAACACCAAATACATGATATTACCTCAAGCAACACAGAAAATGTGAAAATATACTATTTTACTATATACTAATTTACAACAAATTTCTTTATACTATACCTTTATTCATACTATGACAAGCTCAACAACACATCAAAAATATATAAATAACTAATTGACGGAATCATTCATTACCAAAGAAACACTAACTCAAGATCTCAACAATTTGAATAATATTCTACAAAAGAGGGGAATAAAACTAACAATTAATACAAATGAACTACAAAAATAATACAAATCACCAATAACAAAATGCTATTTTTCAAACTCAGTAATAATTATAAAAATCCAAATACCAATAAGACAATCCCTGGCAAATTATGAAACCTACATACACAAACCAAAACCACTACTCTGGGATAGAAGAATATGTTAGCTGAGCTATTCAGAAAACCTAATAATAAAATCAGAAAAAGATATACAAATTATAGAGCTTGAAGAAAACTCAGAATGTAACTTGAAACAAAACAAACTTTGTAGACTACCAAGCAAAACATAAATAAAGAACAAAGAAATAAATAAACGAAGAATCTCTTAAAAAGTAAACCAATATACGAATTTCTAAAATACAGCCAATACCATTGTAGTGATGTAAATGAAGAACACATAGTAACCAAATTATTAAAATCGAAATTTTAAATTACAATCGTAAATAAAGACTTATACATTTTATGTAGAGGAAACTCAACTCAAACCAGCATTTCCAAAAATTTAATATTATCAATAGAAATAGACTTACCATTTGACTGCCAAATAATTGACAAAAATAAGAACGTATTATTAAGGACACTAACCTCTTGTGATGTGAGGGGATTAAAATAAATGACACATAATATCTGCAACTTGGACTGACCTTCACACCATGGACCCACTACCAGATACGCAAAAACCTGAATTCCAAAATATGAAAGACAACTTAAACGAAGAATGAAACATATAAATCCCAACATATGTGATTAGGAATTTAATTCTCGAAGAGACATTCCAATAAATCCACATGCAAAACAATTGTCTGACATTATAGAAAATAAGCTAATTATGTTTCACATAATGATACGGTCAACTACACTAACCATAATAATACTCCTAAATGATACATATCCTAAAAATAAAATTAAAAGCTCAAAAATTACAATTAAATGCCTTCAATGAAAATTTTTGGGTAAATGATGAGCCAGTCAGGAGAAATCAACAAATATATCGTCCAATCAAAGACGATTAAGAAAACCACGTGAAATAAAGAAAAGGGGTGATGTAGGGAGAGATGAATTCAAATTTGAGGAGAGTCTATCGAACTTACAACACTTGGGTAACAAGCGCATGGAGTATAAAATAAAAACATAATTGTGGTGTAATAAATAAAAGGTATAATACAAAGTATTGCCATGTGTCATCAATAATAAGTGAAGTGGTTAGTGTTATTCGGGAATAAATTAACAATTAGTGAAAGAGTCGAGAGAGTCATTCTTCATGCTAAGCTAAATTTGACCCACAAGGGTCTGGTGGAGCCCCCAAGTTAAAAGTATTAGCTTAATTCAAGGTTAAAAGAAACCTAAAGTAACGATAGTCTTAAGATTCTAAAGATGGAAAATATTACCTGGTGAATGCAATATATTCAAGTAAATCTTTTAAAAGGTGTAAACACCTAAATAAAGTGACCTTGAGAATATTTACAAAGTCTGATAGAGTAATGACACTTCCCATTAAAAAAAAACTGAAATTTATTTCAAGATGGGGGAAAAAATTTCAAACTAAAAAAGTGGTTCTTTATGGCTGTGAATATCTGCATTTATTTCTATCTCATAAGACAGGTACATTTTGAGATATTAAGCCGTTTCCAGAGTTTTCAAACACCCTATATTATTGTAAATCCTGTTAAGTGGTAAGGGGATCCTACTATACCCACGATTCTTCCAGAAGAAATATACAGGAAAAACTGGGAATTTAAAAATTTCTAAACTTACTCTAAGTATGAGAATTGACACTCTGACCTCAGAACGGATATATATCAACAAAAACGCTTCAATTTGTTTTACTCATCTTGTGATGAGTTTTATTCTAGGAATATGTTTGAAACTATATAGGCCTAAGTATAATGTCACCAGTATAGTATTTATTGTATGAGAATCAAGATAAATTATTTATGATTTAAATTGCCATCAATGGTAAGCATGCAATTAATATCTGAGGTTTAATCAATATCTGAACATGCTCTATGAATGGTGTAACAACGAAATCAATTTAAATATAATTAAGTGAAAGTTTTGTACATTCACTCGTCGAAAATCCAGTATTCCATTTTCTTACATGGTAATTCCACTTTAAGGAAGCCTGAGACACTCCGCGATAAAGGAGTGCGACTAGAGACCAAGCTTACCTTACAGCCTCATATCGATAAGGCTTTAAAATACTGGGTTACATCTAGAGACAAACAAGGGCTCTCCTGACTTTGTACTAGTCCTGCGTCGGAAGGGTTCTGTAGTACGCCTCTGTAATATGGAGGCCAAACTCCAAGTGTGAGATGATCAGATTAACTCAGTATTATATTCTTAAGTTTCTATATAAGTACTCAAGTCTCCCGGATAGAACATCTGAATATTTACAGGATAGAAAACTGATTTCTCAAAAGTATACAAGTGTTCAAGTTAGTGAGCTTCAAGGTCGACTCTTCCGCTTTACTTTCATCTGTACCGCAACGACCGCTAAGAACTGTTCCAACATTAAAACATACGAGTACAGTTGTAATTAAATTAAGGGTTGTGTTCGAAATAATTTTCTAGCTAAATAGTTTCTACTGGTGTATTAAATGTATGGAAAATCCAACATAGAATTCAGTTGAATTGCATTTATTAAGGGCAAAGTTATGGCTATTAGGATGTCCCTTCAATCAAAGTACATAGAGATAGTTATTAATTACAGCAGAGAATGGCAAAATCAAAATCAGAGACATTTCCACACCAGTATTCAAGTAAATATTGAAAATTCAAAGTTGGTGATTTCCCTTTCAATTAACACTTCTTAATGAAAATCAATTTATTTAACTTTTTTACAATTTTCGGCAGGTAATTTCTAATTATGCGTAAAAATGAAAATAGAATTATTTACAATCAATATTAAAACGTCATCGTTTATATCTTTAATAAAACTATAATAATAATAGTTTTGAGGAAAACAAGTTTAAAAACCGCGATGTCTGTGTCGCGGGTACGGATGGATAATGTGGATACGTATACAATGTTTGACCATAAACAATCACACATGTTACATTTATAACCAAACAGAATATTGACAATCATATTTGTGAAACGCACATTAGCTGCCACCCAATATCTCTCCATGGTCGGAGATCTTAGAAAATGGTTGCCATACTTGTGGCGATGATGTAGAAGCGATTTCACTAAATACTTTCATGTGATCGCCTCCGCGCTAAATCAACAGACGCCATCATTGATAACAAATGGCTCGGAAAATTGCTTTCGCTACCAACGTTGCTTTACGCACCCATGATAGGTTTGAAGATTATCAATTGATTGCTGTTGATATGCCCTGTCAAATCGTTACTGTGTCAATATTGTACCCCACGTTGTTGGCCCTAAAATCGGGGGAAAACTATCTGTATATGATGTTAGGTAAGGTATCACATGAGCGACCTGACGGCTACTCATTACATATTGCTTGGGGAACCTGTTAACATCAGCTATAGGTGGAGGAAGCCTTCTAGAAATCGGGCTGAGCACTACATCCCACGGTGTTGGCCCAAGAAAACATGGGGGACAGCTATATGACATACCAGCTTCCAGCTTCGGTTAGTGGGCTATCCTAACCCATGTAGGTGGGTAACGGGCGCCACACTCAGTAGGTGATATTGTGGGGGAGAGTATTGCGTGACGGTGACTCATTAGTAGCTTGGGGAACCTTGCTGACATGAGTACCATGGGAGACTTCTAAGCTTGTCCAAAGGTTTCGGCGTCTGGGAACAAATGCTGCTGAGGAATGGTTTCGTGGTGGTAGTGGTGCGATAGTGGTTGATTACTCCCTGCACTTATCTTAATGAGTGGGGGGTCGGGTGTTGTGCCGAGAAGTTCTAGATGCGCAGGTCCTCCTAGTTCCTCAGAGCTAATTTAGTTTTAAGTTTTAAACTCACAAATACGTGTTATTGTAAATGATTGTTTATTTCGTCTTGACTTTTGCATTTGACCATGCGTTTGCATAATTATTCTTCTCATTTCACTAATATTTCAAATAAAATAGTTGAGCAGATTTTGAGAACTAACATCTTTAATAATAGCTCCATGGCTGATTTTTCCCCTTTAACTAATAACTGACGAATCGACATAAACTTAAGCAAAATATGATCAAAATCATTAAATCCAGTTTTGAGAAAGTCTTAATTTTATGAGTGTTTTTAGTCACTGATTATTCAGCATACTATTATTTGTAAAGTTAACATCAACTGACAACCTTTTTAGTTGAATGCTCCATTTCTCGATCCCTTTATTGACACAGTTGACAACTGATTCAGTTTGGATGCCAGTTTCAGAGACTGGAAGAGTCACTACTCCATCTTTCCTAGATAAATCACTGGTAGAGAGTAAGTCCAAGGACGCTCTTCTGTGTTTCGCCATCATAAATATCCTTTAATTTGAGTTCTAATCGCAACATGTTACTCTAAAACAAAGATCGGATATGTGACATTAGGATTTGATATAATTTTTAAGAATAGTTGTTAGGTAAAATTATAAAAACCATCAAATATAATTTTTATTCTAAGTCCCAAGACAAACAGAAGGAAGCCTATTGTTGTGAAATATATCAAAAAGTATCGCAATATCAGACTTTAGACAAAATTCTTAATTCAATACCCTGTCAAGGTATATAAGCCCACCATGGCCTGAAAAGAAGCTCAGTCATAATTGAACAGTGATAGCTCGTCGATTGAGTAAGAGCATTGGTCGGAATTATCAACGTAATTCATTAGAATAAAATTTGGGAGCATTACGGTCAAAAACACTGCTGGTACTTGCAGAAATAGAGGTGAGCAAACCAACAATGTATTCATATATTCATTTAATAAGAAATAAAAGAAAGTAGACTCATTTGAATGTTTAAATATTTTATTATGATATTAAGCTTGCTCTATCTTGGGAGTAATTGATTTAGTTTACATTAAAGTGGAATAAATATCAATAATGTATCTTTTAGAAATAAAAAAAAATTTGAACCCCCTAATGCTATATTTTATTAATTAAATTATTAATTAATTGTTTATCTTAAATAAATATCTATCATTTATAATAAGTGTTACAAAATTCATATGAAACCAAAATTCAGTCTGAGAGAAAACTAATTCCTAATAAATGTTGCATCGGCCGCGCTAGAAAAAACTAATTCCTAACAAATAGTGCATCAGCCGCAGCTAGATAAAACTAATTCCTAACAAATGATCCAAAAAGCTGGATTATATCAGATAAATATTTATCCAGCTTAAATTCCAAACACTGATGATAAAATCAATAAAATGAAAATAATGTTAAGATTGACCTCCATAACCTGTCACCTGCAATATATAGATAACAGAATAAATGTCATTTAATCCGCCAATGTTAATCACTTCAACGGGTAACATGCGTAGAAACTTGAATCATGAAATTAAAGAAACAATTTTCCACAATAAACACTTAGTAACAATACGACACGAAGTTTTTATAACTCAAGAATAAAAGAACAATAATTTACACAGATTTGGTCTAGCTAACAAGTAAAATTTTATTGTTTATTTTGTAAGCTCCAAACTGATAGGTTGATTGATACACTTGTGGAGTGGGAGAGGTGTGTGCCTACATTTCAATTAAATGTAGACATATTTCTTAGACATATTATTTCTAAGAAAATGTTCTACTGATGACAAATATTAACTAATAATTCTTGCAATTTGTTGTTGTGATTTTAATTTGGTAAATTAGCATTGTCTTTTAACAATGGTGTTATCAAAATATTTTAGTTAAAAAAAAAACTTGAAAATTCTACAATTATTCTCCCATACAATAATTGACTTCACCATTACTTCTTTAAAGTTCCTATTAGTAACAATTTAATCCTGTTTTACAAATATTTGTATTCGTTGTCGGATTTAAAGGCTCAGGAAATTTAAACTTTCTCACAAATGCGTATACTAACACTAATAGAAAAAGTTATATATTGGACCAAAAAATCATCCAGTATTTTTGCGCATATGTTCGTTTTGAGATCTCCTCACTTAAAAATACTCTACAGCCCAAACAAGATAACTGATTTTAATCCAATTTGTGCCCATAATTTGGTTTTATCTTGGTACTATTTTTTTAACAACTCGAAATTTAGGGGTAGCTGCTATAAAAAAAAAACACAAAATTACGATCTTCTCAAAATAAGCGGTATAGATTTTATTCAAATTTTACTCAAGTGTAAGAACCTAAAAAACACGTGAGTAAAAAAACTATAAAATCGCCTATGCAGCTGTTTTATAATACGTTTCCTAAAACCGACTTCAACAATTTCAATTAAATTTTAGTGAAATTTGAAGATTAATAACCCAAAACAGTTTAAAAAATTATAAGTACAAAAATATTGCGGTAATGGATTCATTAAAAAAATGTAATGGCGCGTAATCTCAGTAATTTAAAACTAGATTATAATCAAATACAATTTACCCTGAGGACGTGCTTATAACACAAATGAAAGAAGTATTTAAATATTTATAACAATTTTTTTAAATGACGTCCATAGTTCATTATCACATTTTGATTGAGAAATAAAAACTGCAATTTTTGACGAAGATTTTTTGTTACTTTTTATTTGGATTTGGGGGTGGGCGAATAAAAATATTTGTACAAATTTATGCACCATTTATTCGATTTGTTAATTTTACTATATATGCCACCTTTTATTTTATATTTATTTAAGTCTCTTCCTTTTATGTAGGTCCATAGGGAGTACATTTCAAAAAGATTTGATTAAATTTATTAGAGCCAAATTTGAGAAAATGAAAGTTTTGTGGGTTCTTTCTTATCACTTAAACCCAAACTTTGAGATCTCAAAAAAAGAAAAAGTAGAGCGATACAACCAAAATAAGCATAGACCACGTTAATCTACTAGACGTTATTCTACTGGACTTTAATCTACTGGACGTTAATTTACTGGACATAAATCAAGTGGACTTCAATCTAGTGGACATTAATGAAATAGACTTTAATCTAGTTGGATTTAATCTACTGGACATAAGTTTACTGGATGTTAATTTACTGGACATTAATCTACTGGATGCTAGTCTAGTGGGCATTAATTTACTGGACGATAATACACTGGATTATAGAACTATTGCTCTACTACTATTGTTGTTCTTACGTCATATTTTTTTATTCAAAGGGCCTAGCCTCCATGGACCGAAATTTCAAGGGTTTGGGTGTCAGAGTAAACTTGTAATTGCAAAAATCAATCTTTATAAATTCAGTAAAATATTTAATTATAAATATTGACATTTTAATTGTAGGCGAGTGTTGGTTTTAATTAAATTGTTCGCATTAATTAGATTTTTGTTTACTTCACGCCTATCGATATTATTTACATAATCAATACATCGTCGTAAAAACAGTGAAATAACATTGCACAAACTTTGTCACTGACACATCCCCAACACCGATTACCTATTCGTTACAAAAAATGTCAGTTCAGTAGTTGTCAATCAAAACGTGGAAACAGCCAAGGACACAATCTTCTGAAACAAAATGGATATTTAAATAAGTACTTAAACTTGTGCTATAAATACGTCTCCAGAGTTAAATCGTATTTGATGAATATCGTACTTTTAATGACAACAGCTGTCAACAAAGTTCATTTCTTATTTTACCAACTATTTCTGAACCGTATTGCGATTATGCGCAAGGTTTGAATTATTATATTTCATATTTCAATACATGTTGTCAGAGTCAATAAACTCTAATAAAATTTGATCGAAATCGGTTGATTTCTCAAAATAACTCACAAATCTGCATTTTTTTTGAGAGATGGCGACCAATAAGTTTTGTTTGGGTTCTTAATATATGAGCAAAATTACATACGCAATATTTAGTTATAAATTGAAAATGGAAAAATGTGCCGAGATATAGCCAAAGATCGTCCACGCGGTGGGCTATAGAGTACTACAGTATGACAGACAGACATCGTTCGATTAACCACTATTCTGTACTCAATGAACTTCATAACGAATATACTTACAAAAAACTCGACATTCATATTTTAAACCATCGTATAACTTTCTATACTACGTATTTTATATGAAATGAAACAGTACCTGTTATATGTACTTAATCTGCGGAAATATTTATTGTTGTAAACTACTTAAAACTTACACTAATAATATGGAACTAACTTGGCTTCAAGTTAAGTTGACCCAAAAGGTCAGTGCTCGGTAGGCCATAAATTGTAAAGTGTTGAAAGGGTTGACAGCTAGAAAAACTATTCTAACATTAGTCACAGATCTTAAGAAGTCAAATAAACCATTCCAAAAGTCAATGCCTTCAATTGAAAATGTTTGAAATGGACCAATGAAATAAATTGCATCAGTCTCGAAGTAACGTACAAATTTTAAAATAAGCCAATGAAGGAAGAGGATCGGAAGAGAGCGTTTGAGATTAGAATGTATATAATATTATATAGGGGTGGAAAGGAAGCACACGGGGTCTTTCGTTCATTATTTTTGGTTGTTACTGTTTGAAGGAGGGAGTTCCGGAGCAAGTGTTTCTTAGAAGATCGATTGTGAAAGATTTAGCTGAGATCAAAAGTAAAAATAAAATAGTATCTGCGTCGTTTTTTTTATATAAATATTAATAGTAATTTCCGAAGAATAGTTTAAAAAATAATCGTTGTTATAAGTTTTAAAGATAATCGTCGTTATAAGTTTAAAAGTAATCATCGTCATAGAAGTGTGTGAAATCGTCGTCACGAAAGTGAGTGAGAAATAAGTGAAAGAAGAAAAGAAGTTCGTCGAAAAGATCAAGGCAAATCGATCCATCTACTGGCAGTCTACACGGGAACCACGTTCACGGGAACCAGGAACAACGGAACCAGGAACATCGGAACAGCGATAAAACTTCCAAGCGATAAGTAAAAATTAATGGACAATCTGAATCAAATAAACTACCACCAAATTCTATTTTAAATGTAAATTATAGTCACCAAAGAACCTCACGAACCCGTAAAGAGAAATTAAATTAAATTAAAATATTAGTAGGCCTACATTTCAGTTAGCAGGAGCAAATTTTATAATAATAAATTAAAAGTAATAAATCTAAAAGTAAAAATATGATGCACTCTTATTTCTTTATTTAGGTTAAGACATGGAAGAATTAGAATTTTATTTAACTATGTACTTAGAATAAGTAGTAGGTTAAGACGTTAGTTCATAAGTATAAAGTGCATCAGATTGGACAATAATTGATTTTTAATGTAAATGATTTTAAAACTTAATGTAATTGCATAATTAAAAAGAAACTTAAAATTCTATAATTGTGTCGAAGTTGAATTTGTTATAATATATATATATATATATATATATATATATATATATATATATATATAATATATAATTTAAATCGGACCTAAGCTTACTTTTTCCGTATACTCGTTCTCAGAGTATTTAATTAAAATTGAGATTTTAATGATAGGTGTCAATATTATTCTTTCTTTTTTTTTTTATTATTACTGTCATAAAATATTTACCCTTTTTTTCTACCACAAGTATTTCGACACATTTCCCTAAAATTTGAACGAAATAGATATACCCAATTTTAAGAAATTACGTTTTACATACAACTCTGTTCATGAGAAACTATAATATATATTACGCTATAAAATTTATCGTATACCGAGTATTCAAAACAGATATTAAATGGAGTGGAAACCAGGTCTAAACTGTGATTGATGGATGTGATTTGATGGCGAACGATCAATCAGTGCTTCAGTCTGCAACAAATGAAATGGCTAAATAATGTTATAATGTAAACAAAACTTTTGCTAATATTACAATCCATGGCATGTTCTGGGGAGATAACATGCTGACAGTTTGGATAAACACACTGGGAGTTGGTTCCGGGATAACATTTAACGCTATACAGGACATTTCGAACTTTACGTGCAATTTTTCTGATCTGATCGAACTTTTTAAAGTGACGTATTACATAATGACATCTCCAATTTGAAATTAAGACTTACTCCCTGTCAACCCATTCCCTAAAGTACGATATTTGAAAAAGTGGCCAATAGAACCAGTCCCTTGTAACGAAGAAGACTACATATCTAAACATATGTTCAGATATCTTAAATAAAAACATAATTAAAAAGCTAAAAAAGATATAAACGTGTGGTTTACGAAAAAAGTTAATACAACCAAGGGGAATCAACTAGTTTTGTGGAATCTAAACCCTCTCCCTCACCCACTTACTACTCCCAACTTCAAAATTTCTAATAGCAACCTTACTTTTTATGACACCTTTAATTAAAGGGCATATGAAGAAGTTTTTCGATGATAAAAATTAATCATATTGAATCATCGCTTCTCAAATATTGCACGTTCTTTACTTTATACTCACACATTTTAAATACTGTGATGCCATTTGATCAAACTCTTTATGATGGTAAAATGATTTATGAAAGAAGAACAGTCAAGTTTTAACTATTAGTGGATTAATGATAATGAGTAACTAGATTTATTATTGTGCCACTGTCACTAATATCTTATATGAGGACAGCTTATTGGAATAAAATTATATCCTTTAATTGTACAAATATCAAAAAGTTAAATCAATTTAAAATATTCCAAAATGTCATCTTACTGGAATAAGAATTAATACAGAGGCAAATGCAATAACTGTTTAAAGATTAATTTTAAAATATATTAGGTTAGGTTAAGTTAGGTTAGGGTGTAGGAACACGTTATTGCATGAACGTACGAGATTGGTTGAATGACCATTTTCCTTTCCGATTGATAAGGTTCTATTGAGTGACTGAGTGACTGAGGGACCCGCAAGATCACCTGATTTGTCCTTTTTTTTGTACATTTAAACTATGTAGTGTATAAACCACCAGTTCATTTAGCAGATTTTAGAAATTGGATAGTAACAGACTGTATGGGTATTCCAAAAGAAACATTCCAAAAACAGGAAATTAAAATATTTGTTATTTTATAGACCAAAATTATATTGTTTATAATTCATAAAACTCTAATTTGAACTAAACTTCTCAAATTAACAATTTGTTGTTATCAACGGAAAGAGCTTGAGTATGTAGCAAAATTTTGTAAGTATAAATTAAACATCGAGCAATATTTCGAGGACGGACGATCCAATTTGATAACTTTTCCATCAATTTTTTTGTTTTTTATTAAATTTAATTTAAGTTTACACACATTGTTAATTTAGAGATTGCAAGGGATGGGGATGAGTGGGAGGGTGAGTTAGATTCCACAAGACTAATTCCCCTTGGGTGTGTTAACGTGTCTCGGAAACCGCACTTTTATATCTCTTTTAGTTTTTAAATAAATTAAGATCCAAGTTTAAATAAAAAAATCCTGTATAATATATTATATGTATGAATGATTGTGAAATGTCGTATTACTGGGTATAACTTAGTTTATTAATATCGTTTAAACTGGAATATGCAACATTTGCCAACATTCGAGTATATAAAAACTAATATAGGCTACAATGTTTTGAGAGTATAAATCAATCTCTATTATCAAGTGATAAATCTAGAACATGAAAACATTTCATATTGGAAAGTAAAAATTATAATTAGGAAGCCAGACCTAGAGGAGCCAAAATAACTAAGAATAAATACACACTTGATCATAAATACTATATTACACAAATGAAGGAAAACAAAGTTCAACTAATTAATTAAGGGTTGTATGCCAGATGAGTGGTGATTTAACTGTTTATCGGAGTGAACAACCTGAAGGACGTGTTTTAGGTTATATATATATATATATATATATATATATATATATATATATACCCACTTAAACAATCCCCATAATAAATATTCCATCATTATTAAATAACTTTAAAAGAATAAAAAAGACAAAAAATAATAAAGTTGTTGACGATTTATAATTTAGAAGGCATTATTTAATTATTTATTTTTTTCCTTACCCAGTATACAAAAAGAACAGGGTAAGTTTGGTAATCGTCAAAAATTTCGACCTCTGTATTTTAACTGATGGCGTCAGAAAACCAAGAAAAAGTAGTATGAACACAACATTTGAAATATGAGACTATAGTGTGCTTATTGGAAGGCTATTGGAATTAAGAACTTGATGTGAAAAGGAACGTCATTTTAACGAGTTATTATGCTCATATCTCATATACTATTAAACTTATAACACATTAAATTATATAGAATTCTGCAGATTTTAATTCTTGCATGTAATGTTAACACCCAACAACTCTACGAAGACTAATAGCGAAGTTATGTTAAAAAAATATATAATTTCCAACCCGGATTTCCAAAGAAAATGTGATATACGTATAATTACAAGATCAGACAGGGCCGAATCAAGTATATATATATATTGTTCCTTACATATATACAACTTCGAGGCCCACACAGGCTAGACATTGTCACGAGTGAAGCGAGTGAAAACCTTTATATATGCACATACACCTATGAGGTCCGCAAGCTCTAGCCGAGGTAAAAAAAGTAGTTAATAATACTGAAAACCTATGTAACAACTGTTTCAAACAAACTTCTCCTACCGGATAAGATCCCTTGATCTACCAATACAATTTAACTTCTCTACAATGCCTAAGAATAGATCTTTTGAAATTACATTGAGAGATCTGTTTGTATTATATTTCATGATTGTGTTGGGTGAGTACCATGACGAAAAGAACTTGTCATCATAGCTTTAAAAAATGGGGAAAACAACAAAATAATGACTACTAATAGGCGAATACTCTATAGTGTCATGGATTGAAACGAACAAGAATTTGTCAACCTGAAGGTAAAGTTGAAAGAAAGGTATCTATGTGCGAATACTTGAAAAAATGCTGTAGATCCAGTTAGGTTTCCTCGGGATTGACAACGTCGAACTCACTAAAGTGAACTCCTGAGTGTTAGTGTTAAAAAAAAAAAAAAAACTTCTTGTTACTTTGAATGTGTTTGTCTGAGTTATAAATGTAAATCAGAGCTTTGACATTCCCTGAATGTTTCCAAGCAACCACATGAATACTTCAGTAGAAATATGTAGACCTAAAGTAATGTTAAAACATTAAAATATAGGCTACGTAAAACGTGCTTTTGGTTAACTTATGAAGAAACATTTAACTTTTGACAAAGATTATCATACTTGGAGAATTATTTCTGATACAAAGCATGACAAGTTGATTGGTCATCATAATACTTACCCAACCCCATTATAAAATGTAATAAAATGAACATCTTCTAAATGCAATGTCCAAAAGTTGGTTTCTTAGCCGTTGTTGGAAATGATAAACCTAACGTAACCCAACCCAACCTAACCTAACCTGAATCTTTTAGTTGTGTATATCACTACACTCTTGATGTTAGCTAGGCCCTAATGTGACTCACAGATATGAATGTGTTTAAAAAATTCTCCATTCGCTTCAATCGTCTCGGCCCTAACGAGCCTCGAAGCTGTGGATGTGTAAAGGGGCTCATACTGGTTTCCTTGGTGTTAGTGACTCGTCTCTGTCGCATCTCGCAGCTATACGAATATCAAATATTCTTGGGACGTCAGGGTTAGTAAATACATTTTTAACAATAACATTGTAGGAATCTCTAGATACAAAATTGAAATTTGTATAGAAATGGCGAGCGTTATGGCCTTACAATGAAAAGAGAAGACAAAATATGTATAGATAGCCCTCGAATGAAAACCTATTATTTATTTTTATCTTTTCTTAATTTCAATAGGGTTCTACATGAACACAAATTTCACTATCACATCCTAATTTTTGTGGTTGGTCTAGTGCTTACGTACAGACGACAACGTCGAGTGTGCGGCATGTCGAATGTAACTTTTTCGGTTTCCTTAGGTCATGAAACTTTAAGATGAATGAAAAAACAGAAGAAAAATTAACGTCGACTTATACTCGTGTAAAAGTCGAATTAAAAAAAAATGTTATACAGTTGAAAAAATCACCGATTGATGCCCCTCAAAGCCCGTATGAAAAAGTAAAGTATTGTATATTTTTTTGTAATTACAATAAGTAAAGTTAAGGAATTATTTCTTTATTATTTTTTTAAAATTAGACTTAATCAAATTCACATGTTTCACTAAATGTTTAAATTATCAGCTGATTTGATTCTTATTTACAAGTTTTTATCCTATCAATACAGTATTGTTTGAAGAAGATGGAGTTCAGTATCCTGAAGCGTTTTTTAAATAGTCTGTCAGTATCAGGTTTACCAACGCACGCATTCAATTTAAAAGTAGTTGTTATAATCATACTTATAATATTTAAAACCATAACAGTTATTTAATGGAAAACGGTTAAAAGTCAAATCATTATAAAAAGCACATTATTAACACAATTATCTTAACAGGTTTTTGTAAAGGAGGAACAGTATTTTTTATCCTACAAATTCACAACCCCTTTGTATCGTTACTCTAAATTGTTGTGTGTATATAAATATAATTGTAATGTGCAAATAAATTACGCACAGCAGAGAGAGAGAGAGAGAGAGAGAGAGAGAGAGAGAGAGAGAGAGAGAGAGAGAGAGAGAGAGAGAGAGAGAGAGAGAGAGAGAGAGAGAGAGAGAGAGAGAGAGAGAGAGAGAGAGAGAGAGAGAGAACACTGAACTGACCAAAACCGTGTACTGATGGGTCCATTTGTCTGTGCGTGCGGCTTGCTATGGCACGGCGGTGAAGAGAGGAGTGGTTATCGCTCATTTCCAAAAACATGTGGTCCCGCGCGGCGCGCCGGACGTAGATTATTCACCTGTCTTCAATGTAGCTTAGAGTTGTTTGTAAACATCATGTTTCTATATGCACTACAAATCTTGTAAACTGTAATTATGTGTCGCGAAAGGTAGACAAACATAGTTGGGTGAGCGAGCCCTACTTTTACAGAACGGCTAGTAGCGTCAGAGCCGCGCGCACAGACAAATGGTCCCATCAGTATAGTTGGAATAAAACAGTAAGGGACTGGGGTTGTGGTTTGGCGGGAAAACGGCGTTGCCAAATGAAATTTCATTATTTTCAAGAATTTTTAGTAACATGAGAAATGACTTTAAAAACAATTTCCCTTTAATTTTAATATCATATTATTTATTCTATGTTCATTTCAGTGTTTAATTGCTGGCTTTTTACATAAGTATATTTTGTCACTTCCGTAGAATTGGCAACATGGGACCGCTACTAAAACAATGCTCGCCTGCCATTCGTGCAGAAGGCTACAAGCCCCCCACGTGTTTGTATATATATATATATATATATATATATATATATATATATCCGTCCATGAGTGTGTGTGTATCTGTACAAGTGTTGTAGTATCATTAATATAGATAGGTATAAAATATGTATAAAAAATGTATTCTCAAAAACTCTAGTTAATTGTATTGAACTAATTATGTATTTTGTAGCTAATTTAACAACAAATGATGAACTGAAATATTCGTGTGCAAAGCTTAGGGGCTAGTACAGTATAAGAACTAAAAATGTAGGCTACATAAAATTACATAAAAACTTATATGGGGATCAGGAAGGTTGAACTAACTCCATTTTAATATTGTATATTTTGAGGGCGTTTTTCTTTTACATAATATCTAGCACAGGCATTTAAAAAAAAAGATTCTTATTTTTACTTTATATTTGAACTAAAAATAATTTGTTCATGTACTCTGTGTTAAAATGTGCGTTATGTGAAAAAAAAAAAAACATTGGTTGGTATGGTAACTAAATTTGTATCTAAACCTAAAAATAAGTTTAAACCACTTTTTAAAATGTTTCACATTAGTCTAGACCCAACCTAACCGATCTTTGTGCTTAATTATTATAGCTAATGTGACCTAATTAGCTTTTATAAGTAAAATGTTTATATGAGTCTAGACTAGCCCTAACCTATCTTTGTGTTGAAAACTGATGAACCTAATCAGCTGTTGTGAGTATTTGTGATATATTTACTGCACATGCTCGATCGTTGATTGCTACAGATTTATATATTTTTAAAGATATCAATATGAAACATATTTAAAAATTAGTTTTCAAATATGACATACATAGGTTATTTTAATCCATTTTATTTACCCAGTATACAATGTATAAGTAAGTTCGGTAATAGTTAAAAATTTTGGCTTCCATTTTTTAACTAACCTTCTCTATTCGTGACCTTGTAAATTCCAAAAAGTTATTTTTGACATGCCTTTCACCCATCGTAGTTGTCGATGTACGTAAGTACGTATCTTGTGTTCTATCAGCTTATACTAAATTATATTTGCAGATTTTAATTCTGTATGTAATAGTACGATAACAAAATACAATTTTTAACCCTAACTTTCCAAAAAATGTGATATTAGTACAGTTACGAAGGCCGCGTCATTGATACGAGTGTAGGTAGCTTCCTTCACATATGTACAGCTTCGAGGCTGTCAGGGCCGAGACACTGACAAGAGCTAAGCAAGTGGAGATCTTTTAATATAAACATATATAGGACTTAATTGACGCCAAGCAAGTATTGATATACACATTTGCGAAGATCTGAAAAACTCTATAATAAAAATGTTAAACAACCCTATTGAGTAAGTCCAATACAAAGTAACTTCAAGGCCTAAGAAACCAAATTTTGGGCATTACATTTAGAGGATCTGGTTGTACAGTTTTGGATTGTATACTGGGGCTGAGTATGTACCACGATGGCACACAAAATTCTTCATAGGGTGATTACGATTGATTTTTTAGGTTTGGACCAGAAGGAGGGATTCTTAACATTTTTCGATTACTGATTTCTCATTTTTTTATTTTCATTTTTCCAAAACAACCCGTCCTTTTCCATTACAAAATTTAAAGATATCTCATTAGAAAGCAACCTGGATCGAACTTACACTAAACTCGATCGATGCTCTATTTATTCCAAGAATACAAGACACGAAAGTTTACATTGCACTCTATGCAAAATTCAATCCATTGTCAAAGATTTCTGATTCTGTATGACGTTTACCACAGTAAAGCCCTATAAAGACTAGTTCATTGAACACAACAAGTAATGTTTAGTACAGTTTTAGAAGTCTAACTGATCTTCATTGGTCTGTTCCAACGGCGTCTATGAAAAACTATTTATATATTTCAATAAGGGCGTAAACATGCTTAGATTGTGCCATAAGCACATCTTTGTGGTAAATAATACGAACATAAAACCCTCAGAAAATCGAAAATATTATTTTCGACTTGCCGCCCGTTTGTCGTTGTCTGTATGCAACTAAGATTAATGACCGCAAAAATTAAGATAGGATCTTAAAATATGATATAATGTAATATAGGCTAGTGTTCTCATGTATAACCTCTCAAAATTAATTATTGTCCAAATGACGGCCATATTAAATAGTTTTCGTTTCATATCTCTTATATTTAATGTATAACAATAAATTATACATAATTTGCAGATTTCAATTCTACATACAGTGGTGCCAATCCCAATCCTCTGCGATGATATTGGCGAAGTTTATGGCAAAAATGTAATTTGTAACCCTGACTTCAAACAATGTATAAGATACGAGTTCCGATAGTGTCATATCGGCGATACAACTTTAGCCTTCGCATACGTAAAGCTTCGAGGCCAGTCAGGACAGAGACACTGATATGAGCGAAGCGAGTGGAAAACTTTTCATATAGTTACATATACAAGGTACATTAGGCCCTAACAGACGTGAAAAAAGTAGTGATATACACAATTACAGGGGTTCAGAAATGCTGTGTAACAACTGTTTTAAACAAATTCACCCTACTGTGTAAGAGCATACGGATCCATAAACATAAATTAACATACTACAAAGCCAGAAACCATGTTTTCAGGATCACATTTTGGGATAAATGTCTTGTATTTATATACTTGTAGGAAAATTTGTTTGCCGTTTATTTGAATTAATTTGTTTCTAAACTCACTATTGTGACAACTAATAAACTGAAATAGAGTACAGGAATGCTTTGACAACCAATTTACTCCTGGCAATAATTACTGCACAAGAGTAACATCTGCAGAACTCTATCAAAGTGACTAACAAAGCCATTTATTTCCCCGGATTTTGTTTACACTAAAACCATTGTTACTGCTAATGGTTTATACTACAGTCAGTTAATAGTATGCTACAAGTTATGTTTCATTTTGTTGTTTTTACTATTCAGTGTTATTTAATTAACATAACGTAACTCCTTCACCAAACCATTCTCATTGATAATGTCAGACTACGAGGAGTGGTTAGAACGCAGGAGGCATCTACCTTGTCCAAGCTAGAGTGGTTCACAAATGGTAGAACAGAAGATGGGATCCGGGGGGACAGCCCTGGGCAGGAAATGGTCCTGGTAATGGGAATGTATCCAAAAGTGTTTCAATCAGAAAATACAGCCTTAATGACGTGTGACGAAGAAAACTTGAGTCTTGGATACAAGGATAAGGTTGTATGTACGAGTATGTATACAGTCAGGTAGCTTTAAAAGCTCTTTATTGTGACGAATTTAGATTAAATTTGGTCTGAGATTGTTTCCAAATAATATCGCAGATTGGGGGGGGGGGCGTCAATAATGTAACACTTTTTAGTATCCCAGAACATGCAGAAATTAGTAGGAATGAGTGTTCGAACACCTTGAACAATGGCAAAATTCATAGGACCCGAGCTGTTTTTTGGAATATTCAAGAGGTAGGTTGTGCAAGCCATCAATACTTAGGCTAAGAAAGAGCACAAAAGAGTATGGAGGAATATCTCAAGATTAAGGGTGAGAAAAGACCCTCTAAGCAAGTTGTATCTGACCTTATTTTATTGGACAAGTGCAATATAAGGAAGGTGGTAAGGATAATCAGACGTCACGACCATAATAATGTGTCATTGCACTCACCCAACTTACCTCGGCAATCTCGAGGGAACTAGCTGAATCTACACAGGTTTTCATGTATTCTTGGGTTAAATCTCTTTCATCTTTCCTATAAGGTCTTTCTTGACCAACCCATGTTCTTTTTCGGCCCTCACACTATTTAAAGTAATCGAAGGTTAGTTATCTTTATTTTATTTTATTCCTAATTTATGGTATGAAGGCAGATAGATTTTCGCCTTTAAATAAGGAAAACAATCTTTATATTAAGATTTTGCCAGACGTCTCTGGTTTCGGAAGCCTTTGATCTTCAGGAGTTGAAATATGTTTTATTCTAGAAATCAAGCTTCTAAAAATGATAAACGTCCGATGTATTAGCTTGATAACGCTGGGTAAAGCCTATTATATCCCCAAACTATTCTTGTTATTTCTATTAGGTTATTTCTTGTTATTTTTTCCTCAATTTATAAAACGGTGATAACTGAGAAGTTTACTGCCTTTAAACAACAAAAACATTACTTTTGGATTGTATAGACAACAACAAAATATTGACCAACACTTGTGGAAAACAGTTAATGAAAACCATCATGGTACTTACCCGACTAGATTTTACAGGCAGATCCTCTAAAAATACAATCCCTAAGAATTGGTGTCCTGGGCCTTGTGGAAAATATTAAATTGAATGGGTAGATCAAAGGGTCTCATCCTGTGGAGAAATTTCAGTAGTGTACTCAAACTCACCCACAAATAATTTCTCACCCACAAACTCTCTTCAGTAGTAAACCTCTGAAGATGATAGCAGATCTATCGAAAAGTACATAAGGTAATATAAACGCATTATACAGTTTTATTTAGTTGTGTTATTTTGTGGTTTGGGGTTTTTCCTTGTTCATAGAGAAATTTGTTATTTTTTTAATTTATTTATTGCTACTATCGTACTTACATGACAATGACTACGGTCGGCATGTCGAAAATTCATTAATTTTTAATCCACCGCTACTTTTTAGTAAAATACAATAATCAATATCAATAGATTCTAATGATATGTTGGGTTCACAACCCTGAATTGCAATATGTAATAAATAAATTTAAGTCCATCAAACCTCCACTCACTTGATCTAAAATGCGTCAAGAGATTTCCTTTATGTGTTTCCTTGATGTGTGCAATAAAATTTATTTCTCAGGAAACTCTCTAGTGTTTTAAAGGTTCAATAAATTATCCTTCACAAAAAAAAGAAAATGGAGAATTAGATATAGTGGATAAATACTAAGGAAGTTTATGAAACTATTATTGGAGACGTTTTTGCAGAATTAATTCTTAATATAATGGAAAAAATGGCTAAATGATAAAAATCATTAATATAATGTCAGTCAGTATTTAGAAAGGGATACTACTGATAGTCTTTTTAGTCTGAACTGTATCATTGGAATTTAAAAACAAATCCCGTCAATAATGATGAAAAATAAGCTCTTTCTGACAGCGTATCCCAAGAAGAGGTACACCATTTTGAATTTTTTTTATTGAAACTTTACATACCTTTTAAAAAGTTGCCGAAAATGATGTGTGCAAATTTCAATACACTGGTGTTTATAGATACAAAATAGTAGCAACACAAAACACAGAAAATGAAATGAATTAACGCTTTTATTACGTTTGGGAAAATACTTTTATTGCTACCAACGTAATTTGATACAAACAAAATTACTTTATTACAAACTAAAAAATAATTATTTGTTAAAAAAAAATAAATGAAAAAATGATTTAATTTATTCAAACTGCTAAACTCATCCACAGCACAACTCGTACGCCCTTGTAAAGAAATTACGTGGGATCCAAAGAAGTTCCTCTTCGATAACGCTCTTCAAATCCTCATCTTTGTTGAAACACTTGCTCCTATAAATAGCGCCGTAAGAAAAAGTCACACAGTTAAATCAGCAATCTAAAAACGGATTTCCACAAGTAATAAAACGCCCTTGGAGATTGCTGTTTAGTCATTTTTCGACTGAATTTGCATAGTGAAGCGAAGCACCACCTTGTTGAAAAAAAGGTTGGCCCATTTTGTGGAAGAGTAAAATATTTGATGATTTAAAACTCATCATACCTATTTATAGTCATCGTGCTGTCTGAAATATAATAAAACAGTATGTCATTAGCAGTCACAGATGACAGAGAGTAATACTTCTTGATCAAGAACTTGAGGATTTTGTGTGTTGAAATAATTAGAATTACGACTAATTACAATATCATTGCGGTAGAAAATCGACTCGTCTGAGAAAACAATACGGGTATGTGAATCAGGATATCTCATGAAACTCAATGTTGCGGGAACAGAACTCTACTCTTCTGTCCAAATCATCTTATAGTAGATTATAGACTAGATGGTTTTTGTAAAATTTAATTTTGTTTGCTTTACGAATCTCCAATAAATATTTAGGTACTCCAGTTTCAAGCTCTACTTTTATTAGTGATTTTGCTTTTCCTGGAGAACGGAGTAATAAAGCGCTTATCATTTCTTCTCTTTCCTGATAATTAGATCGAGTGTACGTTTTCACTACGCTTCTCGTTTAAAACAACAAATATATTCACTTAATTATTGAGTAAGTAGTTGGTGGATAAACACCTGGGAAGGCAACCCGAAATTGTCTAATTGATGTCATTTTTATTTAATTAGAATCGAACAGTTTTTTTAAATTTGAATCTAACAGCTGTTCCACAATTAATCTGCAAGTGTATGTGGCATAGAGTTGTATTTAGTGTTGCCGGCATTTTGTTTTTACAAACACCAGTGTTGAAATATTCATTGAAAGACACAACATTTTTGATATCTTTATTAAAAAGTATGTAAACTTTTAAAATAATCGGTTAAGGAATATAAAATTACATTAATGGATAATCAAAAGCGTGGGACATTGTATAAGCTATATGAAATGGTCATATCAACAACAATTAATTGTAAATATATTGCGGATCTCCATTCTGATGCCAGAGGTATTTACTGGGTACGTTAATTTAAATGCAAATAGGAGTTAAACAGGGTAACTCATTAGGTGGTAAATGTTTTTGTGTTCACATAAACGATAAAAAAGTGTATGTAGATTGAAATTTCAATAATACAGAAGACTTAAAAAATAAAATCTTATCATATACAGGTGACATCATTCTTCTGGCACAAGAACCGGAAATACTACAAAAATGTATTAGGCCCTACCGATTTTAAGAAATATTGTAAACTATGGAATTTAAAAATTAACCTAGATAAATCTAAAACTGTAGTTTCAAAAAGGAGCGACCCATTTTATGTTGAATTCGTTTTACTGATGTATATAAATTATTATGATATTATTTATTTTTGTTGTATCTACAAGGTCGAGTGTTTTGATATCTACATTATTCAACACAACACTGAAGCATATTTCCCAACATTAAACTGTAAAACATACATTATACCATCCATATTCATTTTACGACCACTACGGCTGTCAGGAAGGTTTATGTTAAAATTTTACAGTAGTTTTAAAATGTTCTTTTTAGTTTTATAATCCACACTATTAAAATTTCTTCTTGTTTCAAAGCGGTCGTTATCACTTATACAAATAAAGTAATCATGTGAAACGAAAGTCAATTTAAGAAAATCCTAAATGACAATATTGTGCTACATTTATTTCGGTAAAAAAAATAGTTATTTAATTAAAAATAAATCCTAACCGTTTTATTAATATGTATATTTAATTTTAAAAATCTGTAACTCTTCCATTATACCAACTATACTCTAGGTCGATCTCGTCTCCGCTTTTTGTTTAATCTTGTCGATTCTTTGCTTCAGGAAACCGATGATATTCAACATCCCGTCCGTGCGTAGTTTATGTCGTTGTAATCTGTACGTAACCACTATTAAGAAAAATTAAAATATGAGCATGAAGTTTAGTATACATGACTATAGTGTACTGAATTGAAATTGAGATTAACATATTTTCTGATATTGTCATATTGACGGCAATTTAAACAATATTTAAAATCTCGCTTGTTATTAAATTAATTATATACAACGAAATAAAATTTCTTAAATCACAATAAAACACTAACAACACAAAGACTGTATATTTATGTTTATTCTACCTTATGTTCATGTCACTAACAATGATATCATCTTCAGAGGTACAATACAAACTAACCTTAATAACTACAATTACTACTGCACCTAGGCATACCCCCGCCCATCACATGATATGATGTAAGGCGAGACCAACTGTGATTGGCCGAGCGGATCAGGTGACGGGTGGGGGGAACGCCTCCCTGCAGAAATTATTTGATTACCCTTATACATCTTAATATTCTGATCGATAGCAATATTTTGTAATTTAGTATACAAGATATGAGTGTGTGTGTGTGTGTGTGTGTGTGTGTGCGTGTGTGTGTGAGTTATTTTAATGTTAGGATTAAGCTTGTAGCCCACATAGCTTACTAATACCTTGGGATTTTAATCCGAATACTTTTTCAATTAAAACAAACTTCAGTACTCTTTAATAATAATAACTCATTAGTTCGTTCCAACTTAAAATACAATGCTGAAGTTTTAATACACCTTCCAAAGAAAGAAGGCTATCCGAAGGAAAACTTGAATTATTTATATAAAACAAGAAAACATTATTGATATAAATTAGCGTCACATTTTTTGCAGAATTTATGAAGACTTTTTAAATGGATCTTAACAAAAAAGTGAAAATGAACAGTCTTTATAGTTTCTGAATAATGTTTATATATTTAAATAGGGTTTGTACTTTTTTCGCTTGTCCTCGTAAATCACTCGCAGTGAGTACCCGAGAACCCTACTTGAATGTAAACCTTTCTTCATGTAGCCTGGGGTTAGTTCCCTCTTTTCTGTTTTTCCTATCATGTTTTTCTTTAGCAATGCTCGTTCTCTTGAAACCACGACGTTATTATAGTATTCGAGGGCGTAGGGTTTTTATTTTACGATCTTCTCTTCTTCTTTTTTCATAAGGCGATGATGACTTTTTTTTGCCTTTAAAAAACAAAACAAAAAGTATCGGAGAGATAACGACCGATGTGTTTTATTTGTATCTTTAGAGGCTATGCTGAGCCAATTTTGATCAAAATCGTTTTAGCCTATTTAGAAAATTTCATAATTTTATGTTTTTATGCTAATGACAAATTCTAATTCATCCAAATAATAATAATAATAATAAAATTAAATAAGTTTTTTTTCCAAAATTTGCCTATAATACAATTTTGATTATAATGTGCACTCGAGTTTTGCGCTGTAACACAGACGAAAGACATCAAACGGACAGACAACATTTCACAAGTCACTTTTTGGACTGAGTGGGTGTTTAATTTTTTTGTCCCAAAACATAACTTTGTCTATACTTTGTATGTGGGAGAATGTAAAAAATAAAATACTGTCGAAGTTAATCAACGTCAAAAGTTACCAATACATAGTTTAACGACGATTTTTCTCATATTTTGTTGTTAAATTTTGAAATTGTTTGTTTTTACAGAACAAATTAAAGTTTATCAATTTTATGTTTACCATTTATAAATAATATATACTAGTTTTATAAGATATCGGGATTAGTACTAGCGTAGTCATCACGTTACAATCTCATCTGTATTAGACATCTGTAGACATTTATGTCATCTCAATCTTGAAATGGATCGTTGAATTACTTTATAAAATGTAATACCATTCCCATCACGACAGCTACAAAACTACTCTGAAAAGGGTGTTTCAATTCGTAAATGGGTGTTCGTAAGATATTATATTTTACTTAAATTCTCTGACAAGTTCAAAATGTATATTATTGAAAAACTTTCAATATAATCACACTTACAGGTTAGGGCATTTTGTAAAATGGATCAAAGAAAGTTTTAGTTATATATGGATAAAAAACCATAAAACAACATATATAGAAAACATGATTTTATTATTATAATAATTACTTCTTCACGTTTTCGTTTAGAGAAAGATATCATATGTGTGGAAATATGGATTGAAAAATTTAGGAGGAGGAACTTCTAAATTTCCATAGAGTTCTTCATGAGGACGCTATAGGTCTCTATACCAAACTAATTGTTAATATTTCGTGCTCACTATCATGTTTAAGTACAAACGATGACAACAAATACAACCGATGCTAGACATATCAAAAATTACTTTTCCGGTTTCTTGAGGCCATGAAACGTGAAAATCGTATACTGGGTAAGTAAAAAAAAACATAAATGAATTAAGCATCTGTTTAGTTTCGATGGATTATCAACAAGTGTATTTACCGTAACATATTGCTGTAAAATAGACCAAATTATGTAAACAACTATTTACTGCAACATACGTAGTCCAGTCATTTTAATTACAACAATGCACTGTAGTGAATTATATATTACCTATCTATATACCTCTACTCCGTGACAAAAATTAGGTGAAATATATAAAATTAAATGGGAAGGTGGTTTCTGTTTACGTAAGAAATGTTGACTGTAAGTAACTTCAGGGAATTTATGTTTTCGTTTTAAGATTTTATTTCATTCATTTTGAAGAATTTCTTTGAGGTTTTGATAAACAGATTAAAAATTTAATATATTTTTTTAATATCTGGTATAGGGTATGTTTCGTAGGTAATTGTCCCTACTCTGTTTTTTGACTGATATTTACTTTTTATGACCTCAGGAAAGAGAAAAGGTGATTTTCGAGATACCGTCCGTTTGTCGTTGTCGTCTAACGTGAGGAAGAGAGTAGCCACACAAATTAAGATGGGAATATGTAACTTAGCAAAATAAGTTACTTTTAATCCTGAAGCTTGACAACGACGGAAGGAATGTCGAAAATACATTTTTCTGTTTTTTAAGGCCATTGAACGTAACGATATGTTATCATCGCAGGTGGAATTTTGGTGTATTATTAAACTTACTCTCTACTTCGTATAGTGGATAAATAAGAATATGTGAATTAGTTGTCTCACCGTATCCATAAAAAATATACAATTATTATTACAGTGCAGTCAAATTCTGTTATACCAGTCAGTTGATAATTACGGAAGACTGGAAACATTCAAAACACAGTATGACGTCACTGATTGAAGTGAACGAAAATAATAGTTTCCATATTAATAACTGTTGAAAATAAAAACTTTGTTCAACACGACAAATATTTATAAATGATAAACCTCTTAGTCTGTCAGTTCTAAATTCGAAATTCAGGTATAGATATTAAACTTGTTTTTTACTTCATGTATCTCCTCACATAATATTTGTTTGACTATAATTTTGGAATATTTAATTTGAACTTTTAACTGATTTTACCTTAATCAGTTTCAGTGTTAAACTGACACTGATTCACAATTACACAAGATTGCGATGGAAGGTACATGTTAAAAAGAAACGTAATGAACTAAATCTCAAACTAATAAAAATGCATTGGCTTCGTGGACGGCATTCAGAGCTGTCGGTGCACAATAAACTATTACTCTATAAACAAGTCCTAAAACCTATGTGGACATGTGGACATATGGTGTGCAGCTTTGGGGCTGCGCAAAAAGAAGCAACATTAAAATTATTCAAACATATCAAAATAAAGTACTGAGGGGCATTGTTAATACCCCATGGTATATACGCAATGACGATCTCCATAAGGATTTACAAATTGCTACAGTTTATGAAGAGGTTCGGCGATTTGCTAGGAAGCATGAAGAAAGATTGCATAAGCACCATAACATCGAGATGCTACAAGTTCTCGACAATTCAGTTCAAGTTCGGCGGTTGGACAGGATAAAACCGTTTGATTTGGGCTAAGACAAGACTAATACGTAAATAACACAAGAACAAGTGATTTTGTATATTGGAGTCCGTTGTAGGATGTGCAGCCAACAAACGCTTTTATTTTATAGAAATATTGATAGATGGACTAAGTTCAGTTTCAATAATAAATAAAAAAAATAAAAATTAAAAAAAAAAACACAACTTATTCAAAAATGTATAAGAGAAACTGAGTATACAAATTCTCTTCTTTTTTTAGTGTAAATGGTTGGTTTTATTTTAAAAAATTTCATCTTTACTATATTCAAGACAAACCACACTTATTTAACCTTATAAACTGCTTATGTAACATATATTTGCATTCAGTATAATAATTTTATATCTATAAATAATAAATGTATTTGAAACTTTATTACTACTTGAAATTTAGAAATTTATATTAGAAATTAAAATTTCTAATTTATATTAAATTAGAAATTTATATTGAAACTTTAAGTTACTAATCAACTACTTAGGATAAGATTTCACAACGGGAATTGTTATATTAAATCACTTTTAACAGATTTGTACCTTTGTGGTGCAACATGATTTTCAAGCTTTCATCAAAGATTAATGATTTAATAACTACAAATTTAAAAGAGGAAATAAACCGAGTAATAATGAGTACATTTATTTTGTATGGATCTGAAGCTTGGACACTGACGAAAAATGATTAGAGGCTGGGAATCCGAAGGAGGACGATCTTATATGGAGCGGAATATAAGGAGCTAATTGGAGGCTTAGTACAAATTCGATATTAGCACTTTGACTTGATTTTAGAAGTCAAAAGAAGTCTTCAACAGCTGTGAGATTTGGAGGAAATTAAGAGCAATAGGTTGGTGAAAAGGTTGGTAAATGGTAAACCCAAGCAAACAGAAGCGTAAGGAATATATGTTTGTCCATGTTGTTTAAATTTAAGATAATTTCCCACCATCCTTGCTTTATAAAAATACGAAGAAAAATGGATATAAAATAAATACCCATAGCCCTCGAATACTCTGTGTCAGCGTCAGAAGTGAATAAGTGTTAGTTAAGAGAGGACACGATAGGAATGATAAAGAGAAGGATCAAACTCAAGACCATGAAAAGAGAGATGTATAGCCAGTAATACTCTGGTTTGCTGTTTCCGCACTCACTAGAAGTTGAGGGATGCACTCGAGAGGAGTGGATGAAGTAGAGTGGCTTTGATAGAAATCTGAGTGGGGTATTTGACGGAGAAAGTTCTAGAAGTAGAGGAGAAGGGAGTAAAATTACTGTCATATGTATTATATATACAATACTTGAAAAAAAAAACAAGTTCGTTTTTACTGAGGTACAAAACTAGTAATTATTTTCAACTACACTTATCTACGACGTAATCTTACATAAAGGTTACTAAATCAGATATATTGAATTTTGGATGTGCTACAGATTCAAATGTTTCAAGATGATGAAATGATCCATATACAAACTTTTGCAAAGTCGATTAAATTGAAAACACTATTTACACTTTGATATTTAGGGTGAAATTCACGGAAAAATAATATTACTTCATGTGGGTTTAATTACAGAGTTTTACAGTAAAAACCATTATTGATTTGTAAATAATACGTTTGAAATGTTTTTTCATTGACAGTTGTTTTTATGTAAATTTATTCCGATGTAGCTAAATAATTAATTGTGTTAAAGACCTGTGTCTGCTATTGAATGTTAAAAAACAGAATGAAACGTGTTATATTAATAATTGCTTACTTTTATTTTTTGTATTCACAGCTGTTGTGACACTTTGGATTTTTAACTGTCGTCATTGAGTAATCCATCACTGTCACACAACCGGATACAGAGTGTCCAAAAGTACCTGCTACACTCATTGAAATACATATAAACATATGTGATATTCTGTTGAAGTAGTTCATTCCTTTATCCTGGATTATTAATTGTATCTATTGGTTCTAATATGTGACTATAGATATCAATATTGGTTCCATGTTTATTTTCGTACTGATCTTACGAATTTCAAAAATATTTTTGCTGATCCTACAACTAATTGGATAAATTTAGTACTAACAAGAACAACGATGCTAAATGCCACACCAGTAGTTTAAGAACCTTATAATCTTATAACTACCTAAATCTATCAGTGAACCTCTTTTTAATTACTCATTTCTCAAATGTAACTACGAGAGTGTTTTCAAATATAAATATAAATATGTATCCTCAGTTCTGGTAAAGAGTTCAAAGTATTCATCATTACATGGTAAACAAATGCATTTGTGAATTTTTCATTAGTTGTGATAGTTCCTCTTCCACAAATTTTGTTACGGATATTAAAAATCAATCAATAATGATAGTTGGAATCGTATAACTTGTATATTCAGAATAATAATCCTATTCTATGTTAGCATACATTAAGGAGCAGTTTGAGATCATGAGCAACTTTATAGCTTCCTTAGTTCTGGAGATATAAAGGAAAATGTGATTTTTAAATTTGTTCTATGATTGTAGATACTGTGAGAAATTATAACTTACTTTATTAATATTTCACAACAGCAGGTACATATAGATAGTGTAACTCTCCTAATAATCATATAATTGCTTGAAAACAAAATCATTTTAAATAGTAGGTTATATTATAATATGTATTTTTAATGAAAATTCGACTATTTTACTACTTTGTATGGAAGTCAAACATTATGTCTTAAAATAAATAAAACAATTTTGGATTAGATGATTGTTTTTTTCTTATAACATATGCAATCCTAATTTATTTTTTTATAATAAATACTATTTTACATTCCCAATTTATTAAAATGTAACATAAGTTTTGCAATGTTATTATGGATTTCGTAAATTATTTAGTGTTCAGCCATCACTAATTTCTGTCAGTTAAGCAAGAGTAATGACATAATCTTTAAGAGAAAAATGCGTAGTAAAGATTTTCATAAAAAGCATTAATGAAATTCTTCAAAATAAACGAAATAAAATTTTAAAACGAAAAGATTAATTTGCCTGAAGTTATTTCTGTCAACACTTCCTTACGTAAACAGAAACCACCTTCCCAGTTAATTTAAAAAAAAATTCACCCCATTTTTGTGATGGAGTAGAGGTAAAACATAATTCTATACAGTGCAGTGTTGTAATTAAAATGACTGGACTAGAATTTTTCAGTAAAATACTGTTTACAGATATATATCCTTTGTACAGCAATATGTTACGTGAAACACACCTGTTGACAATACATCGAAAATTAACAGGTGTTTAATTAATTTATGTTTTTTTTTACTTACTCGGTATAAGATTTTTGTTACTGATCTTCACTTTTTACGGCCTCAAAATTTTTGTACGCCAAAAAATATTTTTAATTCTATCTTTCCACTTTTTTAAAAATTAAAATTGATTTTACTGCCTTAAAATTTTTTGCACACTTTATATTACACAAAAACGAAAAACTTAAAAATATTGATCTGGAAATTTCAAACGGTTAATCTATGAATCAATTTAATAATTTATACGAAATTTATTATACCAAAATTGTCTTAGAAAAATCAAATCTATTATTAAGTAATTGAAATTTTGGTGACGATATCACCAGATTTTTGTACAGCTTTTGTTAAACATTCATGGCATTACAATTATGAAATAAACACACAATTTTGATTCTTAATATTTATAGTGTGTTTATACACCAGCATGTGCGCGTTTATACGTACGTAAATTCAATGAGCGATGCAATCAGACTTAACAAAAGCATTCTGTAAAACCCTAGTGAAATACCTGAGAAATTATAGCTGGTAATATATTTAATCGAAATAAAGGGAAAAAAAATCACAAGACCATTAAATATATTATAAGGCGAATATAATGTTTTACGACCGAGAGAATTTTATTTTGCTTTCCTTATATTTTATTATATTCTTTAGTAATGTGGACTTGTTATGAATATACAAATATAATAGGGACTCTAATTGAAATTTTTCCATGTTATAAAAATGAAAAAAAATGAAATGTTACCATATAAAAAGTAAACAATAAACAAGTTCTCATTCATCTATTGGTAAAACCAATGAAAAACACTAAACTCTATCCGTCAGTTTAGTTATTCTCAGTAAAAAAGTGAAAGTGAAATTGGTCATTTACTAGAAAACAATCTAAATAGGGAAAACAAAATTAAACTTGCTTGGTTTGTGCTATAAACTTGTCTTCAATGTGAATCGTATTTTATTTTATAACCGTACACGGTTTCATTTTTGTTTTTTTACAAATAATTACGAACTGTAATATATTCTTACTTGCTATTTTGCACCTGGGTTTGGGTAGTTAGTGTTCACATTTTTGTAAAATTTAAAAAAAAAATAGTTAATTTAATGTTACAACAGTCGTTGCTTGATTAAATTCCATATTAATAACAATTTATACAATTTATTTATACAATTTATACTAAATACTTATGTGTATAAGTAAATAAGTATGTAAAGATGTCCTATGTTGATTTAACGGTACTACTCGATAATTAGAAAATTTCTTTAAATTCATTAATTCTGTTTATAAACGTAATCAATTTACTATGGAAAATAGGGAAGGAAGTAACTCCAATCTTGATCTAAATATAAACATAGTGTTCACTCTTTCAAAATTTTTAGAAAACCTTCATAATCAGATGTTGTTGCTCCGGAATTTTCTAACCATCCCATTAAATATAAACATGCCATCTGCCATAGCATGATTCACAGAGTTATACGTATACCCTTATACCCCACAGATTATCATAGCATGATTCACAGACTTACAATTATTCCCTTATCCCCTACAGCCTACCATAGCATGATTCAGAGATATTAGAACAGATTTGAAGAATGAATTTATTACTATCAAACAAATTGAAGTCAATATCATGTACAGTGCAATTAATACTTAAAATATATGAGTATGTATTTAATTATAAGTAAAATGAAAAAGAAAATATCAATTATAGTTGAGTTCATTTCATTGGAAACATTAGTTATAAAATTAGAAATTTATATCTAATAGATATCATTATAAACTCCCCATTTATTGCTCTAGAAATATATGAAAATAAGTTGTTAGCAATTATAATTGCGTAGAAAATAGTGGCGTATATTAGGTTTCTTTTAATGACTGCAATTTGTGAATACATATGTCAATCTGGTAGATCAGTTAAGAATAGAATTAATGAAGGTGGACACAGTTGGAAGTACGACAAATCTAATTCAACTTTTGGAAATCATTTATTAGACACAGGACATAATTTTGTTTCTAAGTCAAATGTAAAAATTCTCCACATGGAACAAAAAGTAAAAACTCAATAACTTGGAATGTTTGGAAATTAATAGATATATATATATATATATATATATATATATATATATATATATATATATATATATATATATATATATATATATATATATATATATATATATATATATAAATTCCAACTTAAATGAATAAAAGTTCATATTACAGTATTTAAATTTTAAAACTACTGTAAATATTGGTTATAAGTCAGTTCCACTACTCGGTCGTAAGTTTTATGAAAACAGTAAGAATTGAATTGTTGCTTGCGTCAAATCTTTCTAGTCAACACTGAGGTTGGGGTTCTCGGTGTTTTGTGCTTTTTTCGCCTATCAAATAATGTTTCCTCAAAGGTTGACCCTTGTCTCACCCTCGTCAATCATCAACTTGTGCCCTTTTTTGTTCAATTCTAGTTGTAGGCTATGCTTTATTCGCGTATTCAATTCATTACCCCTATTGTGTAACCTTTACTTTCTAAAATAACCCCCCCTCCACCCCACAGGTCAGATCAATTACCTTTCTGCCATAAATATTCACCTTAATCATTTTTAAACTTTTCCTAATATACCCTTTGTTTTCTCTTGCAATTTTGGTTATTTAGACTGGTTTTGTTTTAAATTTAATAGTTTGAAAATGCCTAACGGTGAAACATATGTCGCTCAATAAACCTCTTATGCGGAATTAAATGATTACTTAATTATTTACATTGAAATCAGGTAAGGCGATTTTGAGAAATGACGACTCTTAATTTAAACACCAACATAATGGACAATTATTGTTTGTTTTTTTATCTCGGCTTTTTTCGGGAGATAGCTAACAAGACTTTTGTAGAGTCCTTAAAGCTAAAATTAAACCAAATTATTAGAGTTGATTTAGAGAAAAATGTAATTATGTGATTTTTCATTATGTTAACTTCTAATATATATATTAGAAGTTAACATAATGAAAAATCACATAATTATATATATATAAACGCCCTAGATATGTAACAAAAAAAAATTGGTAAAATGTGTCTACACGTTTTTGTTGTAGCGCACTGTATGTACGACATACACTAAATAAACAGACGATATTATTCTAAATCCATTTTTTTGGAAATCGTAAGACCTCAAATTTTGACGCACATTTTTCACCCATTACAAAACTCCTTCCTAACTACGTACATGTGACAAAGTAAAAACTGATAATTTACCAAATAAAAGAATATTAATTTTTGTCTCACACTTAAACATACATTTTGAAATCAATACAAATTGCAATATTAAACGCTGAAAAACTGTAGTGCGATTTCATAACAGTGTGACTATGCCTGTTAATGAAAGTCAAACATCAAAGGAAAGAAATAACACAATTATTCACAAATAACATTTTATATGTAACGAAACGTTTCATCTTCAATTGTTGTGTGAAGGTCTGTTTAAATGGAGATTATAACTGGGTCATTGAAAGATGGATACGTTAGTAATAAATTGTTTACTGTGGAACATTGTGTTTTCTTATCATTTGGTTATTGAATTTTTACACAAGTGTTACGATGTGAATCATGTAATAATGATTTAATTTACTGCGCTATAAATTTTATCAAATTGACAACCGACAAAAACACCTAATTTCTTGTTGTTTTAAATCAACAAACCTCTCAGTCACCATAAAAGAAAGGAAGAAAAGTTTATACAATTAAAACACTCTAACTCTCTATACAATAATAACGTCTTGGTCGAAAAAGAACAACAGTCGTTCACAAGGGAACGGATAGAAAAATAAAAGTGAGTTATTTAACCAAATATTACACCAAAAAATGTAAATCCAGCTAGGCACTTCGGGATTCCCAAGCCTTTAATCAATATAAGTGAGCCTCTGACAGAACTTTCACGTTTAATTTGAAAAGTAAAATATATCTCAATATTAATTTTTTTTAACACTTAAAACAATCTTTGCATACTTTATATTTACGATTGTGCATTCATTCATGATAACTATAATAAATAATTATATATAAAATCATTTAGATTGCCAGTATATACTGTTATTTAGTCAGATTCACCGTGATTGCCGGTTTTCTTCCTATTTAGGATTTTCCAATTAATTTTATTTATACTTGGGGGACGCTACAAGTCCGTATTGAGGGAAATTAATTAATCTTATAACAAAAGTTCTATTTACGAAACAGTGTGACTTCACGATTCCCAACCGTTTATTTTTAAATTTAAGCTAAGGCTAGAGCTTGTTGAATATTAATAAAATAAAGCCGTATTTACAACTTTAATATTCCTATTCTCGAGAGGGTATTACCAACTGCAATGCAGAATATCAGTAAAATTTATTTTACATCACATGACAGTAAATAGTAGATAAAAATAATATAAATATATATTCCAACAGAAATAGTTGTTAAAATATTTCAAATGTTTTGGCTTCAATACAATTTACGAATTTTGAGGTACATCAAATCGGCTGATTTAAAATAGTTTATAATCTAATGTATGAAAATAAAATCTTCCATTTTACATTGTTCCATTTTACAAATCTTCCAATGTGAATGTTATAACCTATTTTATATGAAATGACTTTGTACGTACAAGTTATGTATTAACTTAATCAGACTTAGCCATTGTAAGGTATACAAATAGTTCATTCCGATAACACATGAACCAACCGATGTAAAAATTGCTCATATATCTCATCCCTGTAAGTCTGACTGCCCAGTTCAGTTTTAAACTTAAATCCCTATATCCTTCTTTAGGTTAGCTCCCGAATTGGCTACTAGAGTTCTTTGCGCTTTGGGAAACATAATATGACAATTCCACTACAATGGACACTACCAATTATTAACATAATGTTTAGGGTAAACCGAAGACCCTAATAATTTCAATCGAGCATCTGTCTATCTGTAAGTCGCAACCCGTCTACACAGACTACACAATAAATCCTATATACTAGTTTTTCAAACAAACCATTTATATTCTTTTTATTCACCAACATATAGAAAAAATGTAGCTATAACAAAAATTGATCTTGGAGTAGTTTCGAAAAAAGAGCGAACGAGTTGAACATTTTATTTTTGGAAATATGTATGTTTATTAAACGAATAAATTAATATATTGGCGTTAGGCCACTTACTACATGCCTAAGGACCCTAAGTCGTATGATGTTAATACAAACTTAAAATTTATTTATCAATTAAAATGAAACAGATTTGTAAAAAAGACCATCCGTTGTCCCAATAGGTTACATTAAAACATAATTTAACTATAATTTTTTTAATATTTATGGACGTGTGTTTGCGTGTATAAAATATTTGTCTGAAAATATTAGATTTATATTCCTTTTTGCGCCTATTATAATTTATTAATAATAGAATTTACAATAATAAATTATTGTTTTATTTTACGAATATAATAAATATACTTTTCAACACATAGAATATAGATTTTAATATATTTCATATATATGTTTCCGTTTCTATAAAAATTCACAAACTTGGGAAAATACATTAAATTGGATTATTCATTTTTTTTTATTGTCTAATGTACGAAAATAAAGTTTTCCATTTTACGATTATATACATAATTGTGTATATTATATACATGATTATGCAATATGTAAAAATGATTAGGCAACATATATAAATATTTAAACAACTAATATACATGATTAGAAAACAAATTTGCACAATTATGAAACCTAAATGCACGATTAGGCAACATATATACATGATTGGACAACGTATATACATGCTTAGACAATATATACACATGATTAGGCAACATATACACATGATTAGACAACATATATACAATGATTAGACAACATATACACATGGTTAGACAACATATATACATGATTAGACAACAAATATACATGATTAGATAACTCATGTATATATATATGATTAGGGAACATATATACATGTTTAGACAACATATATAAACGATTAGACAATATTTATACATATTGCTACAACATATATACATGATTAGACAACATATTTACATGATTAGGCAACATATACACATGATTAACAACATAGGCTCTATAAATGATTAGACAATATTTATACATAATGCTACAACATATATACATGATTAGACAACATATATACATGATTAGACAACACATATACATGATTAGGCAACATATATACATGTTTAGACGACATATATAAATGATTAGACAATATTTATACATAATGCTACAACATACATACATGATTAGACAACACATATACATGCTTAAACAACATATACACATGTTTAGGCAACATATACACATGATTAGACAATATTTATACTAATGATACAACATGTATACATGATTAGACAACATATATACATGATTAGACAACATATATACATGATTAGACAACATATATACAAGATTAGGCAACATATATACATGATTAGACAACATATTTACATGACTAGACAACATAAAAAAATATTTTTAATTGTTATCTTTTTTCCTTTTTTAAAAGTAAGTCAGTAAAAATCTAAAGTTCACATTATACACACGTCAGACTATACAATGTAATTAATTATTATCTCTACAGTTCAGCTGTTATTTATAGAATAATCTTTCAGTAGGCTATTTATCTCTGGTTTATTACTGTCAGATTTTTAAATTCGTATTTTAAAAGTTAAGTGCTATCTTTGTTGAAAGAGACAATCGTCTTCACAGGGAGGATGTATAATGTATTTCTTGATATTTTCATACTTTAATTATGTAGTTTGTCATCATGAATAATCATTTTAAAATTATGTATTTAAAGAAAAAAATTCGTTAATGTATTTCCACAAAATGGATTGCTTATGTGTTTATATTTATTTATTATTGAACGAGTGTAAAGCTAAATATGAAAGTCAAATAGTGATTACTGTTCTATTATATTAATCCTCAAATATTCGAATTCCTACTTTTTTGATTTCTTTGAATTAAGGTGAAAACTTAAGAAAATATTTAAAGTCGAAATGCCCTCGCTAGTAAATATTGATTAAATCTTCGTTTTTCTATAACAAAAATGTTCAAAATGATATAATATATGAACTATTGATAAAAACATCAGGAAATATTTTAGAAATAAAACTGTGTCACTGTCCTGTTTCTTTGGGTTTTAAATATATAACGAGGTTTACACTTCACAGTACAGAAGTGAAGTTCTCAACATACTTCGTTAAATAATGTTGCATTGCACGATTTTACTTCCACCCAATGATTGAGTGATGAAACAAATATAACACTTCATTACTTTTAGTAAGCAGGGTATTCTCATTTACTAGCGATGCTTAAAAACATGCAAACTCCAAACCTACTTCTAAAGTGTTTAATTACCTCCATATGTTTTTACACAGTCTGAACTGCATACACTTCAACTCTCTACGTAATCAACTTAAGTGGAAAGTTTGCTTTAATACACGTGTAAATAGTCTGGCAGAACAAGTTGTTATACAACTTTTAAGTTGTAAACAGTAAACATACAAGTACACATACATAAACAAGAATGGGAAAAACACCCTGAAGGCTCTTCCTTGTAGTCTACATATCACTATCCTCTTCCTATAACAATAAACTATTAACATATTCTTTTTATCCCAATGAAATAATAAAAAAAGATATTTTAACCATTATAAAAAGTTTGAATCTAGCACATTTAAGTTTCTTATACTCTACCAAGGACTCTTTTTGTGAAGAAGCAAGGATCCATCGAGATTGCCATGTATATATTTTAGCATCTATATAAATTCAGTTGGCTAACCTGGCTCTCATCCTACATTATTGTGTATATCTGTTCTGTTCAGTATGCCAACCTTAGGTATATACTACAATTTTTTCCTTGGAGTGTTTTATTATATTCTTGCAACTTTCCAAAGAGATATCTCGAGCCCCTGACATTATTAGAATATTAGATGGATAAAAGACTTGATTTTATACTCTTATCGTCTTTTTTATAAGGCATAACTAAGGGGGTTTTCGCTTAATAAATAATAACAAATAATATATATTTAGCCAAAGTGAAGTGGTCACTCGTTTGATAGGATGTGCTGTCTTCAGTATATTTTTTATGGTACACTTTTTGTTTTTAGTGCAAATCAATTTAGTTTTTTCAAAGTTAGTGTATGCTTTTTATTTATTTAAATAACATTTACGTGTTTTAAGTTAAAGTATGACTATCTTTTTATTTTTATTAAACCTATTAAAACCACCAACCATGTCAGATATTTTGAAAAGCGACCTAATTCGAGATTTACTGTATTATAGTGAACATTAAAGTGAAAAAGAAATTTTTATTGAATGTGATAATACTGACCATAACCCCGGTTATGTGGAAGAAGAAGCAGAAAATTTAGAAGAATAAAAATGAAGCAGTAAACACAAAAGCAATTCTATAGCCAATAAAATGTATTTAAGCAAAGAGTGTTTTGAAAAATAATAAAATATTTGGATATAAGACACCCCAGTGTTTGTTTTATATTAAATTTTCTAAGTGTATATTTTTTGACCAAGGTTAAACAAAATTGTGGTAGGCCTACTTATTGCGAAGAAAATAATCATAATATTACGACAAAAAATAGTAAATATAAAAAATCACGTTATAAATGTTGTTTATTTCAAATTACTCTTTCGTCTGTTTAATTCCTGATGTAAACAGTAACATGTAAGTTGACCTATTTTCCACATCAATTAAATATTAAAATAACATATATAATATGTATACTGGGCGATTTTTCAAAACTCCCCACCATAATTATTTTATAAACCGAAATGTTTTCAAATAACGTTTACTGTGAATTTGTTTACACGTAGGAGGAGCTTAAATAAACATTTGTGCCAGACCCAAAACCACCCCTTCATCCCAAAACTGCCCCCAAATCTAAAACTTGTAATGGGTACCTATGGCTTGTATAGCCTATATTAAATTGAAGAGCAGGGAAAAATATGAGTTTTGGCTGTAATAAAATAAAAATTAAGCCTATGCGGTTGATTACTACTTTTATATTTTATTCTTAAAATTACAATAAACTCTTGATTGGAGGTACTGAAAAAATCCAAACTTTTTTTAAACTGCATCAGAATAGGCAGAACCAAAAACCATCCCTTTCAACCCGAATCAACCCCCAACCATAAATTTTGTTACCGGTGCTTATGGCTCTTAATATTATGAAATTAAAGTGCATAACAAACAATGAGTTGTGGTCCTAAAAAACTTTAAAATGAGTCTATAAATTCGTAAAATATGATTTCAAATATAATTTTGCTTGAACTGTACAAAAATTACTTAAAATCAAAAACAAATTGTTTAATGACCATCCAACCAACAAACCAGTCCGCATAGTACCTTTAAAAATAAAACAAAACTAGTAATAAGATGAGTTATCTTAAAAAAAATCATAAAAGATGTTCGAAATGTGCACCATTTCTCTATAAGCAATAAAAGAGTCTGTTTTATAAATCCAATCTGACTATTTGTAATCTTTTTGGGATGGTTTGGAGGTGAAGGGGGTGGATTTGGGTTTTGTACAAATGTTTTTTATAAGCTCCCTCCTATGGCTAAACAAATTCACTGTAAACATTATTTGAACACATTTACCTGTTTATAATATAATGAGTGTGGTAAGTTTTGAAAAAATCACCCAAAATATGTATATGTATATATTTTTGTTGTTCTCTATATAATTAACGCCTTGTAAAACATCGGAAGATAATAATAATAATGTAAAAACCCCTAGCTCTCAAATACATTAATGGCGTCAGGTTAGGAGAGGTTGGTTAAGAGAGACCTGGTAGTAAAATGAAAGAGAGGGATCTAACCCAAGATCATATGAAAAACTTGTAGTTCCAACTAGGACTTCTCGGGATTGACACTACCGCATACAAATAGTTAAGTTCCTGGAGACACAATATATTATTTAAAAAAAGAAAATTATAAAAATGTTTTATTTATAAACTACCTGAGGAACTGTAATACTAAGATGGTCATCATACTTTATGCGTTTAAAATTATCTTCAGAAAAAAACTACTTTACTGTACTGTACAAAATAAAATAACCTGAATTTGATCTCCGTAGGCGACTAATTAAAGGTTGACCTCGTACATAGTGAAAAAAAATATTTAGCAAATGATAAATTCTTTCTGAAAATTAATTTCTTATCTTATAAATTTAGAAATTATCTTTTCCAAGGTGTATGACGGATTATCGCGTTATTTCTCTTTACTAAAAAACATTTTACCTTTCTGGTCGCCCTGGACAAACAAACGGATAGTAAAAGGTTGAAAAAATGCAACGACATTATAATTAGGTTTTCGAAATTCAAATCACTTTAGAAGGAAATAGGGATTCAGAAAATTAACTTTACTCGTGAAGGAAAATTACGCAAGTATTATACAATTAGTGTTACAGCTCTAAGACGCTAAAACATTATTCGCTTTTCCGTCTTTGTAGAAACACATCCTTCGTGTTCCTTAATTAGAATGTCAGTTATATACTTCGTGTACAGTTTCATTTAAAATACACCTTTTTAATTAAAAATACTTGGTGCAAAACCCTTCAAATAAAAAAATTAAATAATCAATCGTAACCAAAAATAAAAATTTGGTAGTTAATACAAAAGTTAAAAGTCTTTGAAATAAATTTAAATATGGTTCACTTGTGACTAAAACAAATACTGAGCGAAAATTCTATCGGAATAAATTACAGTTTTTACAGACGGCGGTCAAGATCCACTTATATTTTTTGTCAACTATTCCTATATAGTCACATTTCCGTACATTAAATTTAGAACATAGTTTTTGGTATTTTTCAAATTCTCCCAAACAAACGAAATAGATGAGCCTATTTTGAGACAAATTTTTCAAAGACCCATGACCAATTTTTTGGTTTTTTTTTTTAGTTAGTCATACTTTTATTTTTACTTCTTATAGCAGCTATAATAAAATGTTTAAAATGTCTTTAAATATTGGAAAAGTTTATCTACAAACCAAATTCTATTTTCTTTCCCGCGTTAGCCTAAACAAACGTTAGTGTTTCATTCTAAAGACCACACTTTTTTTTTTTCATGGGACTCATTTTTTTACCCATCACGTATCTTTATAAAAGAAGTAATCTCCAAACCACAATTAAAACACTAATACAATTAACGTTAGGAAGTTTAATAAACCCTTATGTACATTTCATTAACAGAGCTACCATCATCAGAGGGATATAAACCAATATCAATGACTACATAAATACTATAAGACACGACATGGCCATGTTAAATATTCTACGCTTATTCTTGAGTTGTCCAATACCCGCTAGGTCGCTCTGCTAGAGAATCTGAAGTTGATGTGACTGGCGCTAGGTGGCTCTACGGTCAAACAATGTTTCAGGCGGGTAAGAGAAAACGCACTGATGCCACATATGGGACCAGAGATGCGAGGGAAGGTCGAGAATCTCTTATCTCAGCGCACGAACTGACAACACTGACTATGCTGACGGAAGTAAGTGAGAAGGTTTGTGAGAGAGAGGTCAACAGTTGTACAGTCTCAACCAAGTGGGATGCGTACAGTCAAGCACCTGCTGCTAGCGCTTTCTGATAGCTGTGTGTCAAACACCCGTAAAGCGTAGACTATTTCCCTATCCTATGTCGTGTCTTATAGTATTTATGTAGTCATTGCCAATACTAAAATAAATGTATCAGTGAGACGACTAAAGGGTCAAGCGTACGTAACGCTGCTTCCCCCTCCACATTGGTCTGAACTGTTTCCCCGCCTACCAATAAAGTGGGAGGGGCTAATTCCGCTCAATCCTACTCTAATATAACTGAAACTAAGAATTATTTAAAAAGAAATGCAAAGGAACTAAATATATAGGAAAATAATTATCAAAGTTCTCGAATAAAAATAATATTATAAGATAGAGAAAAAAATAGCTACTGTATGTTTATAAGAATATACTAGTGATAACCTATCGTGTGATTTAATTTGATTTTAACAAATATATTAACGAAGAATTATAATTCCCCCCTTTTAGAATTTAAGCACAAGTAACTTTCTCTAAACGACATACATTTGTGACTGTATTATTTTGAATAAAGCGAGAGGGGTGAGATACGAGAATTCAAAACGTTATATTTTCCTATGTTGTATTAATATATTCTAATAATAAATCTAAACCAGCAGAATAATAATGTAAGATATTACATTAGAATCAAGAAAGAATTTTGTAAAATTTGTCAAAAAAACTGAATTGTAATTTATTATTTTTATTAATAATTAAAAATAATGTTTAAGTAAAGTAGAATGATTTGTAGAAACTTCAATCACTTAATAAAGAAAACACAATTTTCCATGATAAACACTTTATTTGATCGTCTCTACGTTTCAACCTTAGTTGTTTCACGAACGCTAGATTTCTTGTTATCATTATCAGTACTATGGATCATGACTTAATTAATGTAAAGTCATCTTCTACAAACAAAGTGTTTTTGTTGAAAATTGTATTAGTTTTTTTTTCATTTGGTGGTAAAAAAAGTGTTTTGTATTTCAAAGATTCATAATTGGTTGATAATTTTAATCTAAACAGGTGCTAGACAACCACTTAATTCAAATGAAAAACACTAGACGAAATAGTTAAGTAAGGTTAGGTTGAATCAAAACCGTTGTTAGCAACTACTTAAATTTTTATTTCAGACACATGAAAACACTACAGACAAATAATTGATATTTTAATCAAAATATTTGTTAGACAACTTCTTAAGTGTTTATTCAGATAATTGACAAACATAATAACAAAATAATAAGGTTAAGTTAGGTGAGGTTGATAATTTGAATCTAAACGGTTTTTGACAGTTACTTTAAACTCTATTTCAAATATTTGAAAAAACACTAGACACAAAATAATTAGTAGCCACTAAAAACTCTACTTAGTTTCTTCTTTACTGCACTAATGGCTTAATGTGGTTCTCTATCTTCTTTCTTCTACAGTCTACTTAGAGCGTTATTTGTAACTATTTCTTAAAACTAAGAATAAATTTAGTTCTAAAATAAATAAAATACTTACAGAAAAATCATTATTAGTAATTTCAACGGGTACTATAGTGTTTTTTAAAGCAATACAATAAACTCATACATACTCAAAACTCTGTCTTTTCATTTGTTAAAACATTATAATAAATCGGTTAACTGAAACTCTTGAAGTTTGTAAACGTGTACAAATAGTAGGTTAAGCGTTTCTTTAAGGTATTAGTAGAACATTCATAAACTAGTACAATAAAATTTGTTTTGAAACGTAAGTTTGAAGTGATCGTTACATAAACGGGAGCCAATTTAGCAACACTGTTTTGTGTCGATGGGTGTTACGCCAACCAATGACGAGCCTCGTACCCCTTCTTCATTTCCTCCGTCACTGTGCACACCCCCCACCACAATTCAAACATATGCAAAACTTATATTCTTATAAAACCAAATTGATTTTATATTTTCCGCTTTTGAATTGCTGAATGTATATATCTAGATAAATACCTTATATTAGTAGTCAGAGCAATTCTTGTTATTGTATATCACTACAGCTGTTTCGCCGATCACAGTCGGCTTCGTCAGGTGCAGGACACTTAAATAAAACACATAAACACGACACTGAACATATACGACACTAAAAACATTGTTTTAAAATATTCGGAGGCTAGCTCTTCGTTAAATTTTACACTAAAAATGTCCGGGTGTGGCCACATCATTACTTAAAATCAATGGTATTTTTGGTAATCTTGACATCATTCATAATGAGAAGAAGGGACACCGTCTCGACATATTGGAGGAATATAATATATACATCACCCAAAAGAAACATCCCAACATACTTCTCAATGAGAAATTGAACTTCGCAGCCAACCCGATCTACGATACAATCTTATCTCTGAATAAACAAATGGACTTCCACGGCAGTTAACTATCATCAGTCTTATTTTCAGTATCCGTCCGGAAACGAACGAATAATGATGTGGCCACACCCGGACATTTTTAGTGTAAAATTTAACGAAGAGCTAGCCTCCGAATATTTTAAAACAATGTTTTTAGTGTCGTATATGTTCAGTGTCGTGTTTATGTGTTTTATTTAAGTGTCCTGCACCTGACGAAGCCGACTGTGATCGGCGAAACAGCTGTAGTGATATACAATAACAAGAATTGCTCTGACTACTAATATAAGGTATTTATCTAGATATATACATTCAGCAATTCAAAAGCGGAAAATATAAAATCAATTTGGTTTTATAAGAATATAATATGAATTCAGCTAGTCACGCTCAACTCGCTTACAAGTACTTGAACTTAAAATTGAAATTTCATATCACATCATTGAACATAAAATTCAACAAAGCATGTCTACTTAACAACGTTATTCCCAAACACGTTTGCGTAGGAATAAAAAACAAATCTCTAGCGGCACAGAAAACCAAAAGTAAAGCGGAAAGAATATGGATAAAAGAAGACATTAAATATTTATACAGAAAGAAAGATATTATCAGTTCCAAATTACTCGGTATATATTTGGAACTCAGTAGTTCTTTACATTCCATTGAACTCAACCAATTACTTCAAGAAATAGAAAGACAAATAAAACCTAAACTATCAATCAGGAAATCCAACTTAAATAATAAACTGTCCAACCTTATCAATAACAAAGGCCAAAGTACAAACTTCATCAAGACTCACGAATTCTATCCCAGATTAAACAATTTAACAGATATAACATTTACCGAACCCGAATCTCTACTTTTAAGTAAAGGTTTAAAACATAATGTACGAGGAAAACAAGATAACCTTCGATCTGCACTTGTAAACATCGAGGAAGGCATCCAGTGTCTCCCCGCAAATAAACAAGACCTTATCAGATACGTCATAGCTGACAAGAGCATTGTGCACGCAAGTAAATCCCAATCAAACTCCAATAACTTTACACCTTTTAATGATCACAAGATTGCTCAAAACATTAAACATAAATTAAATTTAAACAATGCAATAGTAACAAAGGCCGATAAAGGGAACTCTGTAATAATAATAAACAAGGATGTTTATATTAATAAAACACAAGAATTTTTCAAGTCTAATGATATAGTTAAAATTGAGAAAGACCCGACTAACAAGTTTAACACGATCATCAAACAACATATAAACAAATGCAGTCATATCATTGATGACAAAACGAAAAGACATTTGAAAATGATCAAACCATCCGCACCAATTCTAAGAGCCCTACCGAAAATGCACAAAAAGGATATACCTATTCGACCCATAGTGAATTTCACCAACGCACCATCTTACAAACTATCAAAATTTCTTGAGAGCACTATCAAAAAGACAATAAAATTTGAACAGAGCCACAGTTTAAAAAACAGCTTAGATCTGATAAATAAAATTAGTAATGTAAATGTACTACCTCGATACACATTGATTTCCTTTGACATATCAAACCTATACACTAATATACCCATAGAAGAAACAATAGATATCCTAAAAGAAAAACTAAAACATAACACACTTCCCGAAAAAGCGGCAAAAGAATTGGTTGACCTGCTCTCAATATGTCTCTCTCAGAACTACTTCAGCTTCAATAATGAAACTTTCTTACAGAATAAAGGCTTAGCGATGGGATCACCTCTTTCAGGTATAATGGCGGAAATCTTTCTTAATGAAATAGAAAATAATCACATAATGAACCTAACAAACAAATTCTCAAAAAACATCATATATTACCACCGCTACGTGGACGATATAATTTGTCTATTCGATGGCACAAGAAGACAGATAGATTTGTTTACCAATTATTTGAACAACATACACTCATTATTAAGCTTCACCTCTGAAGTGGAAACCAACAATAGCCTAAACTACCTTGATCTAACAATATCTAAGCATAATAATAAACACATATTTAAAATCTATAGAAAACCAACCCAAACTGATCATACCATTCACAATAGTTTTTATCACCCACAATCACACAAGCTGGCCGCGTACAACAGTTTCGTATACAGGGCACTTAGCACACCTATGAGCCAAAATGACCTAAAAAATGAAATAGCGACAATAAAACAAATAGCAAACGCAAATGGTTTCAAAACAGAGATAATAGACAAACTAATATATAAACATAAAAAGAAAATTAGCGATCGCAATAATATATTCCAACCTACAGCAAAAAAAGAAAACAGAAAATTCGTACCAATTAAATATAACCACATTCTGGACCGTCCGACAAACAACATATTCCGTAAACATGGTTTCAACTTGGCATACCGAACCTCCAATAGTCTGAATAACATCCTTAAAACCAAGATAAAGCCAAATATTATCAATAAATTTGACAATAGTGGAGTATACAAACTCAAGTGTGACGACTGCGAAAACATTTATATAGGTCAAACAGGCAGATCCTTTACACAAAGGTTTAAAGAACATTTACCGTCACATAAAAATCATCTCTCCAAACACACTTCCAATTTTGCCGAACATTTGATAAACACCAATCATAATTACACTAATATCAATACCAATCTTGACATCATTCATAATGAGAAGAAGGGACACCGTCTCGACATATTGGAGGAATATAATATATACATCACCCAAAAGAAACATCCCAACATACTTCTCAATGAGAAATTGAACTTCGCAGCCAACCCGATCTACGATACAATCTTATCTCTGAATAAACAAATGGACTTCCACGGCAGTTAACTATCATCAGTCTTATTTTCAGTATCCGTCCGGAAACGAACGAATAATGATGTGGCCACACCCGGACATTTTTAGTGTAAAATTTAACGAAGAGCTAGCCTCCGAATATTTTAAAACAATGTTTTTAGTGTCGTATATGTTCAGTGTCGTGTTTATGTGTTTTATTTAAGTGTCCTGCACCTGACGAAGCCGACTGTGATCGGCGAAACAGCTGTAGTGATATACAATAACAAGAATTGCTCTGACTACTAATATAAGGTATTTATCTAGATATATACATTCAGCAATTCAAAAGCGGAAAATATAAAATCAATTTGGTTTTATAAGAATATAATATGAATTCAGCTAGTCACGCTCAACTCGCTTACAAGTACTTGAACTTAAAATTGAAATTTCATATCACATCATTGAACATAAAATTCAACAAAGCATGTCTACTTAACAACGTTATTCCCAAACACGTTTGCGTAGGAATAAAAAACAAATCTCTAGCGGCACAGAAAACCAAAAGTAAAGCGGAAAGAATATGGATAAAAGAAGACATTAAATATTTATACAGAAAGAAAGATATTATCAGTTCCAAATTACTCGGTATATATTTGGAACTCAGTAGTTCTTTACATTCCATTGAACTCAACCAATTACTTCAAGAAATAGAAAGACAAATAAAACCTAAACTATCAATCAGGAAATCCAACTTAAATAATAAACTGTCCAACCTTATCAATAACAAAGGCCAAAGTACAAACTTCATCAAGACTCACGAATTCTATCCCAGATTAAACAATTTAACAGATATAACATTTATCGAACCCGAATCTCTACTTTTAAGTAAAGGTTTAAAACATAATGTACGAGGAAAACAAGATAACCTTCGATCTGCACTTGTAAACATCGAGGAAGGCATCCAGTGTCTCCCCGCAAATAAACAAGACCTTATCAGATACGTCATAGCTGACAAGAGCATTGTGCACGCAAGTAAATCCCAATCAAACTCCAATAACTTTACACCTTTTAATGATCACAAGATTGCTCAAAACATTAAACATAAATTAAATTTAAACAATGCAATAGTAACAAAGGCCGATAAAGGGAACTCTGTAATAATAATAAACAAGGATGTTTATATTAATAAAACACAAGAATTTTTCAAGTCTAATGATATAGTTAAAATTGAGAAAGACCCGACTAACAAGTTTAACACGATCATCAAACAACATATAAACAAATGCAGTCATATCATTGATGACAAAACGAAAAGACATTTGAAAATGATCAAACCATCCGCACCAATTCTAAGAGCCCTACCGAAAATGCACAAAAAGGATATACCTATTCGACCCATAGTGAATTTCACCAACGCACCATCTTACAAACTATCAAAATTTCTTGAGAGCACTATCAAAAAGACAATAAAATTTGAACAGAGCCACAGTTTAAAAAACAGCTTAGATCTGATAAATAAAATTAGTAATGTAAATGTACTACCTCGATACACATTGATTTCCTTTGACATATCAAACCTATACACTAATATACCCATAGAAGAAACAATAGATATCCTAAAAGAAAAACTAAAACATAACACACTTCCCGAAAAAGCGGCAAAAGAATTGGTTGACCTGCTCTCAATATGTCTCTCTCAGAACTACTTCAGCTTCAATAATGAAACTTTCTTACAGAATAAAGGCTTAGCGATGGGATCACCTCTTTCAGGTATAATGGCGGAAATCTTTCTTAATGAAATAGAAAATAATCACATAATGAACCTAACAAACAAATTCTCAAAAAACATCATATATTACCACCGCTACGTGGACGATATAATTTGTCTATTCGATGGCACAAGAAGACAGATAGATTTGTTTACCAATTATTTGAACAACATACACTCATTATTAAGCTTCACCTCTGAAGTGGAAACCAACAATAGCCTAAACTACCTTGATCTAACAATATCTAAGCATAATAATAAACACATATTTAAAATCTATAGAAAACCAACCCAAACTGATCATACCATTCACAATAGTTCTTATCACCCACAATCACACAAGCTGGCCGCGTACAACAGTTTCGTATACAGGGCACTTAGCACACCTATGAGCCAAAATGACCTAAAAAATGAAATAGCGACAATAAAACAAATAGCAAACGCAAATGGTTTCAAAACAGAGATAATAGACAAACTAATATATAAACATAAAAAGAAAATTAGCGATCGCAATAATATATTCCAACCTACAGCAAAAAAAGAAAACAGAAAATTCGTACCAATTAAATATAACCACATTCTGGACCGTCCGACAAACAACATATTCCGTAAACATGGTTTCAACTTGGCATACCGAACCTCCAATAGTCTGAATAACATCCTTAAAACCAAGATAAAGCCAAATATTATCAATAAATTTGACAATAGTGGAGTATACAAACTCAAGTGTGACGACTGCGAAAAAATTTATATAGGTCAAACAGGCAGATCCTTTACACAAAGGTTTAAAGAACATTTACCGTCACATAAAAATCATCTCTCCAAACACACTTCCAATTTTGCCGAACATTTGATAAACACCAATCATAATTACACTAATATCAATACCAATCTTGACATCATTCATAATGAGAAGAAGGGACACCGTCTCGACATATTGGAGGAATATAATATATACATCACCCAAAAGAAACATCCCAACATACTTCTCAATGAGAAATTGAACTTCGCAGCCAACCCGATCTACGATACAATCTTATCTCTGAATAAACAAATGGACTTCCACGGCAGTTAACTATCATCAGTCTTATTTTCAGTATCCGTCCGGAAACGAACGAATAATGATGTGGCCACACCCGGACATTTTTAGTGTAAAATTTAACGAAGAGCTAGCCTCCGAATATTTTAAAACAATGTTTTTAGTGTCGTATATGTTCAGTGTCGTGTTTATGTGTTTTATTTAAGTGTCCTGCACCTGACGAAGCCGACTGTGATCGGCGAAACAGCTGTAGTGATATACAATAACAAGAATTGCTCTGACTACTAATATAAGGTATTTATCTAGATATATGCAAAACATTCTAAAACAATTGGAAGCTATGGGATATTATCGTATTCGGTAGGTACTGTGGCACAGTTATATAATTTGAACTTTTTAATATTCAGTTCTATAAAACACATCTGTTTTTCGGAATTGTTAAATTAACTCACTTTTCGGTGATAAAATATCCGGTGTTACGGCATCGCACCATTTTACACTCCGTACATATAAATTAACAACACGATCATTGTAGCCCACTAGAATTTTTTATGTATGATAAATATTATCTATTCTTACTTTGTTACAGAGGTTTTCTTAACCTCATAATTGTATACTGTATATCATTACTTTCTTGATCTCGTATGTGTATATTCCATATTAAATATGGAATACTCGCTACGCTCGTACCAATGTTTTTGACCTGGCGAGTATATCAGTAATTATTACTAATTAAATAATATTTCAAGTGAAAAATATACAACCTAGACAGGGAATTGACCAGAACCTTTAGGCTTACTCTACAATCCTCTACCAACTGAGCTGACCTTAGTTGCTTCCCCGCATAGGGAGTACACTTCTCACTTGACTTTGCTTTTGCTGCAAATTTCGAGTTATCCAATTAATTACCTTGTTACAAAACGACATTGAAATTAATGTTTACTCAACTTGCAGCCCTTACGTATGTACAGTATTTGTTGATTTTAAGCTTTATAATCAATAAATAGCCTACACACGTAAGGGCTGAAATTTGAGTAAATATTATTTTAATATCTTTTTTAACGAGGCAATTAACTTGATACTTGCAGAAAAGAAGAGTAAAGTGAGAAATGTAACCTATGCTGGAAAACAAATAAGGATAGCTCATTGGTAGATCATTGGCGCGGAAACACAAAGGTCCTGGTCAATTCCCTGTCTAGGTTGTATATTTTTCACATGAAAATAATTTAACAAATTCTTCTTTTTTTGTGCGGTCCGAATTAGAAATTACAATTTCGACAATATTTTTGTTATATGCAACAGGAGAGAGATGTTGTTGGTACCATTCCATGCATATTTGAAATTTGTCTCTAATTTAGTTATTGAGTTATAAATTGATAACTCACGAGATATGAACAAAAAACTATTTAAAATGTATGCCTTGTTCACATTTTCATTCGATTTTTCAATCGGGTGATATGAGAGCACTCTATATTCTTCTATAAAAAAAAATAACTATAAATTTATAATTATATTTGTTGAAGCCTATCATTCTTATGAACAGACAACAACGACGATGGACGGACTGTTTTTCAAAATTCAATTTTTCGGTTTCCTATCGCCAAGTAATGTGAAGATAGACTTTGCACACTGGATAAGTAAAAGTATTAAAATAATGTTATAGTTTAAACTTTAATAGATAGAATAATCATATTTTCTTTTAGGATTAAACTTTTATTTAAGGGTCAACTTTAATCGTGGGCTTGGTTGCAAGTGAAAGATAAGCGCGCCTAAGCTTGAGCTTAGAAATGTGATGGATTTACATAAACAATATTCCAATTTGTCTATCAGCGTAAGCCAGTGATTTATTACCCAGGATTTCTTTCATAAATTTACTCTGATTGTAAAACGTAAATAAAATGTTTTAAATCTGTATTAGGTACAACTTCACAAAAGATGTAAATGGACGAAGATTTAAGTTTTGTATAAATTGTGTGTTTTATGAATAACACGTTATTTGTCATCTAAATATTAAAGCTACATAAATTGGCGTTTTATTTCCATTGGGAAATAGTCCTGGGAATTTGTAATAACCTGACGTCCTAATGCTGGATAGTGAAGGGAAATGTAAATAGGAAAAATACACATTAATCAGAAAATAACAAAATTATTGTAATACAATTATTTGTATTAAGTAACCAGTACACAAATATTGATTAACTCTTCTTTAGTTTAACTTTTAACGCTTTAATTGAAGTCGTAATTTTGTTATCCATATATTGTCTATACAGTAAAAAGGAGATATTACAATAAATGCATGTTTTAAAAATAATTATCAATTCGTTTTCTTGTTACCAGGCGACTTAAATTAAAGAAAAGGCGGAACCAAATGGTAACAATGTTTGAAAAATAAAAAAAAGACAAAGACAAATTTAGTAATTAACAAGGCTCAAATTTATTAAACAAAAAAAAGAAATTTCGACGGTTCAGATTTTACCATTTACAAAGCTGAAAAACATCCTAGGATAGATTACTATAAGCAAAAGCTTGATAATTAAAAGATTACAATTAATCTTTAAAAAAAAAGGTTATACGCCCTTAATGTAAAATTACAATATATAAAAAAAAATATTGATGAATAGATTCTGATATTTATCCCCCCTTTAGTTCATATAAACTGTTACAAGATTTAACAATAAAAAAAAAGATTCTATAAGTAAGATTGATATTTTAAATTCAAAAAAAAATTATATTAATTCTAACAAGTTCATTATTAGATTAATTATTACATATCATGATTTTGTTTGTTAAATTTCTTAAATACTAGATTGGCCAATATATATATATTTTTTAAATAAAAGGAAATTGTTTATAACATGAGAAGATTTAAAAAAAAAGAAATAGTGAAAATTTAGAATACTGAAGTTTTTTTTAAATAGACGTCAATTTTTATTAATTTAGAAATAACCTCTTTGAGGCTGTCAGGACCGAAAAGTTTGCATGCAGCACCACCCAAATATTTTTTTCTTTTAAATTATAAATAGTTACACATGACTACATTTAAATGACAAGTAACATATTCTATCAAACAAAGTTAGGTACATGAACTTTATATATATATATATTTAAACAAAGTTTTCTAAAGTCAGTTTTCAAAAAGTTACTTTTGTGCACTTGGAAATTTTTAGAGTTGCTATATCAAGCATGTTTTAATGAACAGGCAGAAACATTGGTGTACACTATTTTGCTGGAATATGCAAAATCAAGCAGGTTCGATCTCTTTCTCCGACCAGCTTTTTGCTAAAGCAAAAAACACGTTTACTAGGATTTGTGCAAACTCAGACATGTTATAGAACAAGATTCTTTAATTAAAATATCTGGTTATTTCGTCAAAATTAGAGAATATTGATTGCATTACAGAAATTCATTAAGCTTATAATTAAATGCTTCTTAGATGGTTATAAAGCTGTATATAAATACTTTAATTTTGTTGAAAATAAAACTTATATGAAACTTAGAAAATCTGTAAAAATCTGTAAAACAAGTACTCTGGTTCAGAAAGATTTCTTTAATTTGCATTTTAACGTGTTTGAAAATTTGATATTCTGATTGTTTAATGTTTGCTACCAGTTTGCTCTAATTTCACATAACTGCTCAAAACTTAAAGTCTGACTGTTTGAGGTTTTGTAAACTATGTTTTAAGAAATGAAAATTTTTATAATTATTTAGTTTCTGAAATTTTTTGAATATTAAATAAAACATCAAATATATATCTTAATGAATAAAGCTTAAAACACTAACAAAATTTATAATATGGTAAAATCTGTAAATGGGTTACCTGGAATCCTCTTGAAAGTTCTCGTGAAACATGTGTCGTAATATATGAAAATTTTAACCAACTTATTTTATTTAGAACACCAAAAACACATCACTGAACTATTGAATTGAACTATTACTGTTATTTGATGGAACTGAAATATTACTTCGGCATACTGTGACTTTTGATTTAGATTTTACTAAGACGTGATGAAGTATTTGACTACATATTATGAATGCAAGGACATGAGTAAGTACGTATTTTATTCAAGCCAGGGTCGCTAGCCGTTGTACCTTGTACCTAGACAGAGACAGATATAGAGATCAGGCGATAGTTACAGCAGACGGTCACTACGCGGAGACACTTGTCAAGGGCGGAATGTACTGTGGTAGGAAATTGGGTTGATAATTTATCTGCAGATTATATTTGTGAGTTGTAGAATGCTACAGCTCTCCCCCCCCCGAAATACGGAGTTGGGGTGGAGTCAGAAAGGTGGCCAGAAGGGCCTCTCACAAAATTTAGAAAAAGGGACAAAGGGCCAGAAGGGCCTCCAAAAAGATTCTAAAGAAGGGGCCAGAAGGGCCTCCCACAAAAGTTCGAAGATAGGGGCCTGAAGGGCCTCCTACAAAATTTAGAAACGGGGCACCTGATAGAAACAACGCTTCATAATGCTTTTATAGTCACCACTCTAGGGTGTAGCCTCCTTCGGCACTTACTTATTAAATTTTGAAATTTCTACAGCGTCTCAGCTCTTCCCACCTATAATTGGGATAAGCCCAGGACAGAAAGAGCTGAAGGATGACGCAAAGTGGCGACTTTGCTGTGCATGAACTGACTTTGTACACTAAGGTACAGGGGGAAAGGGGTGGAGTGGCACTTCGGGATACCAAGTGGAGGTAACCACTCCGGGGACCAGGGGAGGGAAAGTGCATAGCACCTAGGCATTGCAGGAAAGGCCGGACTCAGACGGGGGGGAGTATCCTCTGATCCGACCTTTACAATATATATATTAAAAATAAATAAAAATAAAACCAAAAACTCCTGATGCCAATAAGGTCAGATCATGCTCAGCGTCGTTATTTTTTAAATTCCTCTTCTCCCATACGAAGAAAAATTTAAACTATTCAAGGCTCTTAACAATTTCCGTGATAAAAAAAGAATTTTGAAAGATCTAAACAAATAATCCATTTTAAAAATAAACAAAGAAGCAGTATGAAACGTTGGGGAGTCAAAATGGTTTTACTGCGCAAGGCAGGGCATGTAATATTTGACTTAAGGTCTTATGTATGTGTAATCATGTGGCCCCAAAAAAAGAGTTTAATTTAATCAAAAAAATTATGTAAAAAAAAAAAATTCCATCAAAATATGTTAAGTGTAGCAAAAAAAAGAGTGTGGCAAAAGAGACAGTATAAAAAGGTGACCCACAATGTGAGAAAACCCAACTCCGGTTTTCTCAACCCTAACAAAAAAATTAAATTAGGAAACAAACATGTTGACCTGCTAATAACAAACAACCAAATAAATTAATCAAGACAAACAGGCCAACCATGTCGTCCTATATACAAAAACTGGGCCCCTATAATTTAGAAAAGAAGAAGAAAAAAAATGTACACATGGTTAAATTATTTAATGAGTGTTCAACATTTCAATTATCAAGCAAGTAGCACCATCTGCATCAACCAGTCCACCGCCATTTCGCGCATTACTCATGATGATAAAAAAAAAAAAAAAAAATTAATTTTCTTTCAAGATGACAAAAAAAATTGAAAGCCAGCTCAGTGTTCTTTAGTGAGTCTACTGATCTGGGCAAATCTACTGCCATTTTACCTATGCTGATGAAAGTTAAGAAAGTGATTAAAAAAAATATTTTCTCTTAAGGTGCCAAAAAAAATTGAAGTGAAAGGACAATAGATGACTCGAGAATTAAGTATGTTGTGTAATTGTTGTGTATATGTGTGTGTGTACGTATGAATTAATACAGACAAGCGAAAGTAAACTCGAGAAAATTTTAAAGGAAATTTTGAATATTTTTTTTTGTTTTTTTTGTTTCTATCTATTCTTGGGTTTTATTATTTATTTAATATTTTTTTTTGAATTCCCGAATGAGCCCGCCTGTCTGGATCAATTTCAGTGAATGACTATAGTGTGCAATATATGTATATATAAAAAAAAATTATTTATTTAAGCAGAGAAAAATAAAGAAAAACAAATTTTATCAAAATTGGTTTAGACGTTTTTGTGTAAAGTGTTTATATGAAAAATAAAAAGAGACTAATGAGTTTATATAGATTTAAATATATTAAAAAAAAATTTCATCAGCAATAGTTGTACAGTATTCGAGAAAGCTGCAAAAACATGAAAAATGAGCCTTGTTTAACACTAAGAATTTTAAGAATTTAAATTTATATGGTTCCAAAGCAAAATTTTAAAATTAACCACGCTTCCAGAATTTAAAATTAACCACGCTCTGCTACCAGAAACATGTTACCAGGCGACTTAAATTAAAGAAAAGGCGGAACCAAATGGTAACAATGTTTGAAAAATAAAAAAAAGACAAAGACAAATTTAGTATTTAACAAGGCTCAAATTTATTAAACAAAAAAAAGAAATTTCGACGGTTCAGATTTTACCATTTACAAAGCTGAAAAACATCCTAGGATAGATTACTATAAGCAAAAGCTTGATAATTAAAAGATTACAATTAATCTTTAAAAAAAAAGGTTATACGCCCTTAATGTAAAATTACAATATATAAAAAAAAATATTGATGAATAGATTCTGATATGTATCCCCCCTTTAGTTCATATAAACTGTTACAAGATTTAACAATAAAAAAAAGATTCTATAAGTAAGATTGATATTTTAAATTCAAAAAAAAATTATATTAATTCTAACAAGTTCATTATTAGATTAATTATTACATATCATGATTTTGCTTGTTAAATTTCTTAAATACTAGATTGGCCAATATATATATATTTTTTAAATAAAAGGTAATTGTTTATAAAATGAGAAGATTTAAAAAAAAGAAATAGTGAAAATTTAGAATACTGAAGTTTTTTTTAGATTGACGTCAATTTTTATTAATTTAGAAATAACCTCTTTGAGGCTGTCAGGACCGAAAAGTTTGCATGCAGCACCACCCAAATATTTTTTTCTTTTAAATTATAAATAGTTACACATGACTACATTTAAATGACAAGTAACATATTCTATCAAACAAAGTTAGGTACATGAACTTTATATATATATTTAAACGAAGTTTTCTAAAGTCAGTTTTCAAAAAGTTACTTTTGTGCACTTGGAAATTTTTAGAGTTGCTATATCAAGCATGTTTTAATGAACAGGCAGAAACATTGGTGTACACTATTTTGCTGGAATATGCAAAATCAAGCAGGTTCGATCTCTTTCTCCGACCAGCTTTTTGCTAAAGCAAAAAACACGTTTACTAGGATTTGTGCAAACTCAGACATGTTATAGAACAAGATTCTTTAATTAAAATATCTGGTTATTTCGTCAAAATTAGAGAATATTGATTGCATTACAGAAATTCATTAAGCTTATAATTAAATGCTTCTTAGATGGTTATAAAGCTGTATATAAATACTTTAATTTTGTTGAAAATAAAACTTATATGAAACTTAGAAAATCTGTAAAAATCTGTAAAACAAGTACTCTGGTTCAGAAAGATTTCTTTAATTTGCATTTTAACGTGTTTGAAAATTTGATATTCTGATTGTTTAATGTTTGCTACCAGTTTGCTCTAATTTCACATAACTGCTCAAAACTTAAAGTCTGACTGTTTGAGGTTTTGTAAACTATGTTTTAAGAAATGAAAATTTTTATAATTATTTAGTTTCTGAATTTTTTTGAATATTAAATAAAACATCAAATATATATCTTAATGAATAAAGCTTAAAACACTAACAAAATTTATAATATGGTAAAATCTGTAAATGGGTTACCTGGAATCCACTTGAAAGTTCTCGTGAAACATGTGTCGTAATATATGAAAATTTTAACCAACTTATTTTATTTAGAACACCAAAAACACATCACTGAACTATTGAATTGAACTATTACTGTTATTTGATGGAACTGAAATATTACTTCGGCATACTGTGACTTTTGATTTAGATTTTACTAAGACGTGATGAAGTATTTGACTACATATTATGAATGCAAGGACATGAGTAAGTACGTATTTTATTCAAGCCAGGGTCGCTAGCCGTTGTACCTTGTACCTAGACAGAGACAGATATAGAGATCAGGCGATAGTTACGGCAGACGGTCACTACGCGGAGACACTTGTCAAGGGCGGAATGTACTGTGGTAGGAAATTGGGTTGATAATTTATCTGCAGATTATATTTGTGAGTTTTAGAATGCTACATTCTTCTCCTGTTTAAATGCATAAAACCGTTCTATGATCATCACCTTACACGAAGGATGAAAATAATGAACCCTAGATCTCGAATGCTCTAATAGTGTTACGTTTCGGAAGGTCAAGGGAGACCTACAGAAAAGATGAAGATTTAACCCAACTCTAGGTGAAATAGTAAATTTAAAAAAATAATAATAAATTCTTTTAGCGTTCGCTGTTTCTTTTCTCATTGGGTGTAATGTTGTTTTTCCTTTGCTACATGCTTGCAATAAATCGTTGTCAGTTAGCATTACAGTTTACCTAAGATAAATATACTATTAAAAATTTGTAAACACTCATCAAAAGTTCGCTACAAAAAAAAATCATTTTCTCGGAAACTGTAAAGAGAGTTTATAAACCAACCAAGGTTTATTATGTAAATAATCTGCTTGAGCTTTAGTCCAACGTTTGTACTGATCCCAATAGTATCGTAAAGATAAAATCTGTTGGCCAGTTAATGGTGTAACTTACAGCATAAACAGTGATACTATGCCTCGTTGTCTGAATACATGATTCCATCCATTCATATCTGACCGACTCAAAAATAGAAGATATCTGATCAGGTAACCTTGATTTAATTAATATCAAACCTCATTCAACTTCTATTTTACTAAAAAAAAAAAAAAAAATTATCAAAATATATCGATAGTATTACAAAGTATATGTCAATTAATTAAAATGTAAAGGGTAAGTCGAAATATAATAAAATAATCGAAATATATATAAAAATATCGAAGTGTAAAAAATAAATCGTAATATAACAAAATAATCGAAATATAACATATCGAAATGTATATAAAAAACAACGGAATATCGTATTACCACGTGACTTACTTCAGTGAGTAAATTTCATCTCTCTATAACGACAGGAAGTGAGTTAAATTAAGCTTGCAAAATTTGATAACGAAAAAACACTATAATGAGTTAAAGAAAAGGATGTATGTATAATATGCATTTGTAATAATGGAAAAATAAACTAATATTTATAGTTTGATTTAAAAGTTCTTTGATTACGAAATCACAATTTAAGATTAATAATTATGTGCAATATTTGCTATTAAAGAAATATAAAAGTTATACATATGTCTTCTCTTATCCATAAGAAGGCTATAAGTATCTCAGCATAGTACAGATAAGATGGACTAATGGATGGAAATGATATAGATAAAGGCCATGTTAAACCAGAAGCAATGATCATCTTAGTAAGACCGGAACCGATGTATGGTATCAATATTTCGAAAGCTGCAAAAACAGCCAACTAATGAGGCAGGAAAAAAGAAAAGGAGTCCGCACTCTATTGGTTGGTAACTTAATTAAGCTAATACTTAGCTTAGATAACGACGTATTGTTTTTGCAGATGTTTAATGTGTCATCCATATTTCAATTGTCTCCAACTCTTTCGTTCCTAACAATTTATTCTATTCCGCTTCCTCTAAATGTAACGCCCAAAAGTTAGTTTCTTGGGCCTAGTAGGAATTGTTAAAGATTGTTAGATCAAGGGGTATAACCAATAGGGTAAATTAGTTTAGAACAGTTGTTATACATGTTTTCTGAACTTCTTAATTGTTTATTTAACTACTTTCTTGAACTCGTAGATATGTATTATATTGAACAATATCAACTCGGTACGGTCTTGTCAGGGATTTTGAGCTGATGAATCCTAAAGTTGTATATATGTGAAAAAGACTTTACTCACTACAATAACATATATGTCACCGGTCTTGTTGGCTCTCGTAAATATACGTTTTCTTTTTTAAAACTCCTAGTTCAAAATTGCAATTTTGACAATAACTTCCTTGTTGTAATCTCAGAAGAAATATGTTACAGAATTGAAATGTGGAAGTTTGTATCTGATTTATTAGGTTATAACTTAATAACGTACGAGATAAAAAAAAATAATAAAAAAAACTGTTTTAATTGTCCGTCATTTTCACAATTTACATTCAATTTTTCATTTTCAATAGGGTTTTCTATACTTATACCCTATCTTAGTATTTGTGTCAGCTATCATGATTACGTAGATACGATAACGGCAACGACGATGAACGGACGGTTTTTTGAAAATAAACTATTTTCTTTCCTAAAGCCATGTAAAGTGAAGAATAGTCAAAAGGAAGATTTCGTTTAACTACGTAAGTATGGATATAATAGTTTATACAAACCTGAAAATATACCAATAATAATATTTTTGTTGAGGAACAAACTTCCATATTAAGGTCATCTTTAAACCATAGAAGTGAAAGATAAACGAGCCTAAGCTTTAGCTTACAAGAGGGCTGGATTTTTATAAAAGATTAACTGTTTTTCAGCGTAAGCCGGTGATTAATTATTACCAAGGATTTCTTTTTTAAAAGTTACTTTGCGTGAAAGGATATAGGCTAAAGCGAAAAATATTATGTTTAAAATTTTTATATAGGTACTTCACGAATTAAAAAAATAAATAAATAACAATTGAGGAAGATTTAAGTTTTGTACGAAATGTTGATCTTGTAAATGAAAAGATTTTCAAATTTTTAATTCTATTTTTTTGAATATCAATAGGGTTCTATATGAGCACACTCTAGTCCCCTGTAACAAATTTCATTTTCCCATCTTAATGTTTGTTGCCACTATCGTGATTACGTACAGACAACAATGACGACGTTATGTTGAAAAACACTTTCTTGATTATCTGTTACAATAGAGGACGAAGTTTTTAAAGAATACCAAACCTATCTTATACTTCTTATATTGAATAAGTAAACAATTAAGAAAATAACATGCAATTAAGATCTCCAGCCATGGAATACTCTAATAATGACAGAATTGGAAAAGAACAACAGTTGGTCAGGAGAGATCTGATTGGAAGATGAAAGAGAGGGATCTAACGCAATATTACTTTTGTAGAACCAGTTAGGGACGTTCGGGATCGACAGCTACAAGCACTTGAACGGTAAAGACGTCATCACACTGTAGTATAAAAAAAACCTTTCGCCAAAGTACTAAACAGTTTCTACTAGTTTTGTGTTTTATTTTAACTGTATTTTTTAATATAAAAAGTATTCTGTGAACTTTATAACGAACAAGGAGTGAAGTGACAATTGTGCAGCCTGAGGATTAGATTATAAAAGTCTTGCAACTGAGTTGCTTCTACGAGGTGACTTTTTAGACCACTAGATGGGAGAAAATAGGATTCTTTATCAGTAAAACAATTGGTTACAAAGTTGTTATATGAGTCGTAATTTCAGAACATAAACGTCTACACATTTTAATGAAGTGCGAACATTATTTACTTAAATACTTTCAAAATTGCAAATAATACTGTACAGAATAAATTGACTAAAATCAAAAATAAATCTAGATTAATAAATACGATTTAATTGCAAAATGCGGTTATCACACAAACCAAGCAGTAGATTAATTTAAATACTGAATTATATTTCCAAAGACGATGTCTACTTTCCTATTGACAACTACCGAAATGTTACGATAGGTGACGATTATTTTGAGTTAGTTTTTATTTAGTTTGGGGGTAAATAAACGGGAAAATTTGTGCAATGATTTTGCACTGCTAATTACAGTAAATAACGTGAAAATCAAATTATAATGGAGAACTCTGCCGAATATTTATAGCAATAACGTGTGTCGTTCTTCTGACACGATGTTGTACATAAAAATATTAAACGTGTATATTAACATTTTATTAGCCATAAACCTCCACTTTGGTACAATGGTAGATCTTGATTATAACGAACACATTAAAATCGTTTGTTTAATTAGTTTATTAAAGCATTACTTTTCTGTGATTAGTTGTTTAATTGCTTGCTTTTATTACTTAACAAAGTATGGTGTAAGTTGGGGAATCGTAAAATATCTATACCTTCGTTTTAGACAGATCTCCACTCTTATGGCTTTGGGGTTTTGAAAAAGTTATTTTCGATATAAAGCCTGACCTTCATTGTTGTCGCCGTTGACATTCTCGTTGTTTCTTTCTATTCGAAAGCACAATACCGGCTTTAAAAATAAACGTGGCTTAGTCAAGTGTAAGAACGATTAATAATAAATGGCAAAAGGAATGATGAATTATTTTACTAAAGTAAACAACAAAAACCAATAAGAAAATAGATATTGTTTGATCACTATTACATTGAACTAGGGAGGGGAAAGACGTGTGTGGAGCTGCTGTTCTTAGGCTGAGTCCTCTTCGAGATCTCAAAGGAGTCGGTCGCTGTTTTGGCTATGTCAACAATCAAAATTTATAATTATTGTAACGATATCAAACTAATCTTTTACAATTAATTATGATTAATGATATCAAAATAAATAGTTAATTAATTCATGTACAAAATAAAAATAATAATAACACTAGTTAAAAAATCAATTCATATTGGAGAAAATGTAGTGATGCCAGGTGCAGCTTGGGAAGGTTGGATGTAACGGTACCAAGGGAAGTGTACTAGAAAAAATAAAAGAAAACGGGACTTTAGCCTTGAAGGAGCAAACTCGCCTACACACAAAAAATGTAATTGTTTTCTAATATCAAAATGTTGTATTAAAGTATTTTATTTGAAAGGTAAAAAGTTGTGTTTTGCGTTTTATTAAAGAGGAGCTAGTTAGTAGTTGTTATATATATTTAAACGCGATATTGTAGGAGAAGAGTTGAGGTATGTTATATTTGACGCCCAATCGTAGGGGCTAAGTAGGAGAAGATTAAGAAGTATGTTATATTATGTCTTTTAAAATGGGAATTCCGTTTCTTTTTTAAATTCTTAAATTCTAAGGATGATGTATGGCTTTTCTATTCTATTTGTAATTTAAGGAAACGTGCACCAAATACATGTTTTAACTTGACTAAATACTATGTTTCTTGTTATTCAATTGTCTCTTACCACCATATTCTCGCAGCCAACCTGACAAGATTTTGGCCACGTGGATACAGTCTTCATCCCAGCGGATAATTTCTGACTGGACCAGGGATTTTTCTACTGTGAAAACATGAACGTAAAATTCAGTAACGTGTCAAGTTAGGAACATGAAATTTGGTACAGAGGACAGTAATGTGCTGGTATAGAACCTTATTGAAATTCAGAAAAATCACAGAAAAATATATAATGCCGTCATGTTTAACAGTTTTTAAATCTAATAATAACATACTAAATTAGATTAAATTTTTATATATCAGTGGTATTATTAGCGAGATAAACTAATAATACTCTGGTTATCTCTGATTGACTCTGGTTTCGTCAGAGATAAATTTGGTATTTAACAAATAATGGTGTTATCCAGATTAATAATAATTGCATCGCAATTAATGGGGCTGAATGGAAGTTCAGCTCTGATAACTGGAACTAATTATTATTAAATATGTATTTAGCTTTGTCACATATCCTGTATTATTTTATTAGCTAAGCCGGCTTAAGCAATATTAAATTTGCTTTGGTATTATAAAGGGAAAACGATTGCCACATCTGATCACTCTTTCCATTATTGACAGTTAATTCTTTTAAAACCTAATGATTTCAGATCTTTTCATATTTTAACTATAATGAACACTGTTTTTCAAACTGGAGTGCCGACTTACTTGGCATATACGAAAGTTAGTTTTGGCCTCATTTTATAAATACAAGAAAGGTGTCAAGAATTATCACAAAGCACAGAACAATTATGAACAACAAATACTTTACTGTATAGTCGTGTGTTCTATAAAACTCGTTGACAGGATTCCCTTAAATTCATCGATAGTTGTGTCCAATTTATAAAATCACATATGTTGCAGTACACGAATAACATGACATGGATTGATTTTAATTAATAGCAACCCCAACACAAGCAATGCCTCTAGGGTGCTTAATTTAATACATTACAAATGTAATTTTCTAATAACTTTAACTGTTATTATGCAATTAATTATAATTTTTAATTGTAACGTTAAAGTTTAAAAAAAAGTTTTATGTGTATGAATTTCTTGATATGTTTTACTGAAGTGTATTGTGTTTTTTGTTTCTTTACATCCTAAATATATTCTGAATTGATTTGAATTTATTCATGAGCGTGCAAGGAAAGAGTGTTTCTGTATATAGACTGAATGATGTATGCATGTAATCGTAAATGTTTGTAAATATTTTAAAATCATTGATTCCGTTTTATTTTATTTTTATTTGAATTTTTATCTTTATAATAATTGTGATTTATTGCATGTTTTTAAAGTTAATTTGTAAATTTTATTTAATTATGTCTTGTTCGTTTGATTTTTTATATAATTTTTATATTATATTTTGCTTAAATATTTAAGTTTTTATTATGTTTTAAATGATATATTTATTTTGAAGTGAATAAGTTGAAGAGAAGAACTGATTGTTCTACTTTAGTCTCAAAATAATGTCAATTATTCATTTATTCTCTCTTTTTCTCTCCCCTCCTTTTTCTTTCAGTCTCTTTCTGTCTCTCTATTTATCTTTCTCTCTTCAATCTCTTTCTCTCTTCCAATCTTTCTTAGCTCTATTTCTTTCTTACTCTCTTCATCTCTCTCTCTATCACTCCATTTCTCTCTTCTGTTCATTCTATCTGTCTCTCTATTCATTTTTCTTTATTCCCATCTGTTCGTCTCTCTCTCACACTCCCTCTCTCTCGTTCTATCTCTCTTTCTTCCTATTTTTCCTTTTATCTCTATCTTTGTTTTTTCTCTTTCTTCATCTCTTCATCTCTCTATCTTTCTTTCCTCTCTCCATATTTTCTCTAACTCCATCTCTTTTTCTCTCTCCATCTTCCTCCCTCTTGCCGTCCCTCTACTAGAATGCCGATCTGTCAGTCTACCTCTTCATAAAATATTTAATTAATTTTTATGTTTTAAGTAACAAACAAATTTTAACCAAACATAGTAGCCTACAAATATTCAATGCGTCGTTTGAACAAAATTGTTCCAACGATACCACAATTTATTATAAATTAGAGTACATATGTCACATATAATTTAGAAATATTTACAGCATAAATAACATATTATTAATAAACATTTTTAACACTTTTTAAATGAATGATAGAGACATTTGCTTGCAGTACTTTGTGTTGTGCATACTTTTATTTGGTGGGTTTATCTGATCATTTTTGTATTTGATATTAGTTTTAACCGGTCAAGCCTAGTTTTAGGTTTGAACTCTTTATAGATTAGATTTGATTTTGGTTACTACGCTATCTTGGTGTTTTGTTTTTATATACACAAATAATGACTAATATCAGATTATCCTATTAATAATTTGAACAAAACATTTATCACACTTCAAATATCATTATTGAATAACTTTCAAAATTGTATAATTTAAACTGAGTGATAGGTCAAAATATCGATGCCGAGTTTTTTGGTAATATATCCGTTTTGAGGTCCTCTGAGTCCAAAAAAGTGATTCTTGAATTAGTCTTTCTGGCGCCAGTATGAACAGTGATTTATAATTCAAAAGCTTGTACGCCGATTTTAGCTAAATTTGGTATGTGGACATTATTTTGATTATATCTGTGGAAATCCTTTCTATTCTTTTTGATAACTCGTAAATTAAAGACTGCTGGTAGAAAAAGGACAAAAATACTAATTTTAACAAATTTTGCTTAAGTGTAAACTACAAGGATCTAAACAAACCTCTTTAGTCGTCGTCTCTACAAAAGGTTCGGTTCGTGAGCTGTCAAAAGAAGCAAATTCGACTTTGGGGCTGTTATAAAACACTTATTTTTTCAAAATCAGATAAACCGATTTATTAAAAAAAAAAAAAAAAAAAAGTAATAAATCATAAAGAAAGTTTATGCCAAAATACATATATACGAAAGGGTTTTTAATACGGTGTACATGGTTCATTTTCACTTTTTGATTGACAAATAGAGAAATAACTTTTTTGAAGACTCTTAGTTTTGGTTAGTTTTTAATTGGTTACGGAATGGGTAGGCTGAAACTGTCCCTCGAAATAGCTACCTGCAAATATTGTGTTGTAAAAATAAAAAAGTTACAAGACATGACCAACATTTTCCCACATCCCAAATAGTATTAAAATCTATTAACATGTTTAGTTTGCAAAGCACTACCTGGGCGGACGATAGACAACACACAGTAGGCAGACAGAACTCATATAAAAACCACTTTCTGGACTCAAATGACCTCATAATGTACAATACTGTAAGAAAAGCTACATACATTTTATTTCATCACATACATGTATATGCGAGAAACAGAATGAACACATAATATACAAAAAATATACAAGTATCAATATTATCACACGTCACCTAAAATATATTTGTACCATAGTTAACCTTATTAGTTTTTAAATTCAGTTATTTTAATTATTGCTATACCATTATCTGTCAGATTCGTGTAAAATATGTAACAAAACGCTAATGATGTTATACTGTGTATAACAATAATTATTCCCCTTTAACCAAATATGTTTCCCATATTATTCCGAACAATAAATATATTATACTTTACAAAAACAAAAAATGTACTCGATTAGCAATAAAAACAATACAGTACGACGAGAACGAATAAATTTGTTATGCGTAACTCGTAAAAGAAATAACATTTAATTATCTTACTGATTTAAAACTGTCATTATTGGTGATTATTCATGCCGTAAAACTTTCATTATTCTCAACTAGTAAACGAAAGCAAAGCTATTATCAAATATATCCAACTTAAAAAAATTGATTTTTGATCGTTAAATGATGCTTTTATTTGAACAATGATTTTATTAAAGTTCAGCACAAATATTTAATAATAATTTAAACAATGCAAGTTAATAGACACAATCAAAGTACTTACCCAACCATGTCATACAATGTAAAACATGCAGATCCTCTAAACGTATTGCCCAAAAGTTGGTTTTAAACAAAATGTTATATTGTATTGTTAGATCAAGAAGTGTTACCTAATAGGATAGATGTGTTTATAATAAAACAGTTTTCATTCCCTTCGCTCGTGTCAGTGTGTCCACCCTAGTTGACCTAAATTAAAACAATACAGTACGACAACACAGAATAAATTTGTTATGCATGACTCGAAAAAGAAATAACATTGAATTAGATTGCTGATTTAAAACTGTCAATAAGATTATATGGTGGGTATTTCTCCCGTAAAACTTTCATTATAGTCAATTAGAACCGGAAGCAGATCGATGACAAATATATATAGCATACATTGATTTAAAATTGCTAAATGGTACTGATTAATAAATGTGGTTTAACACCAGAATTTTGTACCCTCTATTGTTCTTACGTACATACGACAACAACGCTAACTACAACGACAACAAAAACAAGTACGGGTGGAACTAATGACAAAAATGTTTCAATTTTCTAAGTCCATGAAAAGTGGTGATCAGTCGACAAAACAGGGATTGAATATTTTCGATCACCAAACTTATCCTATACTCTAGTGACGTAGACTTATTTTAAGGCATTCAGTTTAACCATTACACCTCAATATGTTCGAATTGAACGTACTCCATTGCAGCTCTCCATGAGGGTACTAATTTACTATTTAATGACACATTTTACGACTGGAGTTATGACTAAACTACGTAAGAATTTTAAATGGGTAATTAAAAGTTAATTATTCTCGCAGATCACGCACTGTAATGCCTACGTCACAATCTTCTCTGCTGTTGGATTGTAATGGAATTAAATCAATACAATACAAAATTACACGCTTATTTTCCTGCTGTTAATTGTTGCGATTTTATTAGTTTTTATAGTTTTACTTTATATATCATTAATTGAGAACAATAAAAACATATTTACAAAAAGGAAAAAGTTAAAATAAATAAATAAAAACTGTGGAAAGTTACTTTAAATGCTTCATTTTTATGAACTCGGGTTCTTCAAAGGATTGGTTTTTAAAGATACGTTGTGTTGTTTTCCAAATTATCTCTTAGAGTAAGAATTTAACCACAAATATTGGAAAATAGTTACAGATCATAAAATGTTCTAGAAATGAGTTTTCATAAGTTTTGATGCAATTAAAATTGACTTTCACGAGGTGGCACTTTAAAACGACATTTCTCCCTTTTAACCAAATCCTCTTAAACAGTAAGTTTTCAGAAAACTCCAGACTCATTGTTTTCATTAAAAGGACGTATTTTAAAACAGATTTTCAAAGTTTTTTCTGACTCTTAAACTCTTATTTTATTAGAGAATGTTTCGGCCATATTCCCTGTACTAATTCAGAAAAGAAAAAACATCAATCATATTGTATTTCATTTGTAGGTTCTTATAATTTATTGTGTTCTAAATTACAGATGTGTGTTCATACATACTTTCTTATCTGTTGATAGAGATCAATCCATATACATTTATAAGTCATAATTATTTCAATGCATGTATTTAATTACTGTTACAATTTCCTTTAACATATATTTTGTATTAACCTTAATTGGTCTGTAAAATATTCTTTACTTGAATATTAATTACCTAGTCCATTCCGTCTGCATAGAGACATCTGGCTTCGTACTTGTCACATTTATAAAATTACCACACTATACACGAATATAGAAACAGAATATACAATTGAAATATACAACTGGTTGAGAACTGGTTGAGATGGTAGGGTGTTCACGTTCCCAAAACCTACATTTATTATGACTAAAGTAACAAACTTGGTGATTTTTAAATTGAATATTGTACTTCTATATTTGTCCATTTATTGTATGTAGTTTTATAATTGTAACAACTGCCTAATCCTGATGATATCCCTTTATGAACGAAACGGACGTTGCTAAATGACATTCTAGTAAGGATTATTTTAGACATACCAAATAAGGTTAATGCAAAATATATTTAAAATAAACAATCTAGACACTTGAAACAATATAAATTATTTATTTAACAATATACAATGTACATATCAATCGTTCCCCACTCGGTTGTTGATCATTGTTTTTTAGGTTCCGCCTCACTTAGACTAAATGTTTTGATTATTCAATTTTCGTAATCTTATGATAACGTATTATATCATCCCTGAACGAAATTTTAATAATAAGAAACAAGCAAGAGGGGTAAAAATGTCCGTCGGTCGAATTAGTTAAAAAATAATATTTGTACTGCGTCGAATCGCGCTATTTACATACTCTTCCAAGTTGTATCCCACTGCGGTACTTAACATAAAAACACCTTTAGTTTTGAAACCTCTAAAGCTATTTGAATATATTTTTAATTTTGTATTAACTTTTTATACAGATAAAATATATTTTGTCATTGAAATTCCAAAAATTTACAGAATAATATATTTTTTTCTAATTGTATATTTTTTAAATTTAAGATATAATACACCTATTTTTAAATATTAGAAATTTAAAATCATTTTCGAAGTATTTCACTAGTAAAACAAGTTTTGGCTGAATGATTGTGTAATATTTCTTTAAATAAGTCGACAAATATGTTCAACAGCCAAAAAGTTTATCATTTGGGAAATACTAAACGGATATTTACCGTCAAATCATATATAAATATTAAACATATCATACAGCTGAATGTTTATTAAAATGCGTACACATATAGAAAATTCTGGGTTTTTTTATACAAGTATAGATCAATTTATTTATAACTTGAAAACTACGAAATCAATTTGAACAAAACAGACTAAAACTTGAATAGATAATATATCTATGTATGAGAGATTAAAATATATAAATCTGATCAGTTGTTTTCTAGTTATATATCGGAAAACAAGTAAAACAAACAGGGAGACGTAGAGAAAGAGATGGCTGAGAGACAAACAAAAAGATAGAGCTGACAAATAGGCAGCGGACAGAAAGACTTTACATTGTATAAATGTACTATATGGCCATTGCAGATGTTGTTAGGTAAGATCTAAAACAGGGACTATAATATATACAATAATATCTCAAAGGGTTAGGAGCAAACTCGCAAGATCTTAAAATATCAATATTTATTGACTCCTTGTTTTTGTTGTACTTCTCGAGCTCTTTATAAATCTGGCAATATTTTATGTTAATTTTAATTGTATCCCACAGAAAAAAGGGCTCTAAAATAGGCAATTAGAGTATGAACTTACAATGTTGCATTGAATCGTGTAAGTTTTGATACGAAAACATATCTCACAGTTATGTAATCGGTATAAATTTATCAGATAATATTATTATTACTGTTTTTAATTTATTTTATTTTTATCGGAGAAAGTGGAATGTTCTTTAATGTTAAATTAAAAAAAAAAATTACTCTAATAGTTTATTTCCTAAAGTTATAGAACATTAATTTAATAGTGTAATCAAATAGATTCTATATACCTAATTATGGGATATAACTGCTGGTGATGTATCATAGACTTACAGGATTTGAGATGAAGACCCCGATAGGTTGTTTCCTCCAGATAAAAACTACCTTCTGATGTCAAATCATGGTAATAAAAATGTTTATTAAAGGCTTGATATACTATTGTAGTGTTAGGAATTTAAAAAAAGGAATCCTGGAGTGAGGTTCTAAATGAAATGATTTGGATAATCAGTGCTAAATATTTTGGTATTGACAATTTCTTTAGTTCATTATTATTATTGATTCTAATACATGTAAAACATCTCTAACAATGAGTATTATTTCTATCTCGTTTAAATATCAACATTGAACTCAATCACCGGTTAAGTATCTAAAACTTTCGTTCCATAACTACCCAAAAGAATCTCTCTCTCTCTCTCTCTCTCTCTCTCTCTCTCTCTCTCTCTCTCTCTCTCTCTCTCTCTCTCTCTCTCTCTCTCTCTCTCTCTCTCTCTCTCTCTCTCTCTCTCTCTCTCTCTCTCTCTCTCTCTCTCTCTGTGTGTCTGTCTGTCTGTCTGTCTGTCTGTCTGTCTGTCTCTCTCTCTCTCTCTCTCTCTCTCTCTCTCTCTCTCTCTCTCTCTCTTTCTCTCTAAACTCCTTTTTGAGTCTTGTTTAGTGTCCATTTTTTAGATTCTAAACCTACAGTACTTCCGGATCTCATGATAATGAAAAAAACTGAGTTATTTCAATTTATGTTTTATTTCTCTAACCAAATAAATGAAAACTCAATTTCCAAAAAATCGCTTTATTTGTGCAACATAAATACAAGACGACAGGTCATTGACAGTTGACTGTCAGTAGGGTTTGTATGATATGCTAGTTGAGGATGACGAACGAGTCATAGAAACGTCTTCTTGTATTTGTGTTGCACCAGGTAAGATGATGTTTTTGGAAAATTTCATTTTAATTCATTTGTATATTGAAGTTTCCACAAGTGTAGCTCATTACAGTAGATTTTATTTCTGTAACAAAAATTGATTGGTTATCAAGAGAAACCGGATGTATATTTTGCTTATCAAGAGTCCACGACAGTTAATATTTTAGATAATGTAATTGTTTTTAAAATTTCTAAATTAAAAAAGTCATACATAAGTGACGTTAGCATGTCAGTGTGTGATACAGCAATAGAATCGATCAAAAAGTCTACATCTATGGAGTATTCATAGCTAAACTGCCTTCAAATTTTGGTTATAATATAGCTATCAATGTGGTGAAACGATCATGTACATCTCATTAACTATAAATTGATATTTGTTTGACTCACATTTACAAAACATTAATTATTTATTAGGGTTTTATGATTCCACTTTCATCGTTAATATTTTATCTGTTTGTAAATGTACGAAGCAAATTAAATACAGATGTGTTTTGAAATAAAACAGACGTCCATAAATTATAGATAGGAACAAGGTATATAAACATGGTAGATAGATTCAACCAGCTTCTAAGAATATGAAACATGTGTTTGGTATAAACTCTTTCAGATATTTAATATTGGAGTCATTTTGTTGCAATCACGTTTATGCTCTTATCATTTTTGAATTTCCCCATTTATCATCACCTCAAAAGGGGGGGGGGGATGGAGGTGATATATTTTTTCGAGAACGGCGTACACAATTAATACTCACTGTTTATCGACAATTTTAAAACTATCATTTTTGTAAAATATGGTTCTTTTTCATTAGATTTTTGGTGGGGAACTTTGTTCAATGATTTAAAACTAATTTTTAATGTGTTTAAAATATATTTTGTTTGGACAATAAATGGAGAGGAAAACTATTTTTCTTAATCGATACATTTATTATTATTTAAAAACTGATATAGTGAAAACCTACAGGCAGATGGACAGACAAACGTAACAGTGTAAATTAAATTTTAAATCGTCGGAACAAACAAACAAACAAACAAACAAACAAATTCACCACTTACATTTATTGGACTAGTTAAATTAAATTGCGATGGTCAGTTTATGGATCTTGATTTGGTGTTTATTTCTTCTCATGTAGCAGATTTGATTTCACTTTTCTACAATTTATTGTAAACATAATAGTAACTGAGAGCAATTCCAATAAGATCGAGAAAACATTGAATCTCTATTACTGACACAACTGCTCTCCTGTGCTATTTATATAACTGTTTATGTCCTGTTGGAAACAAATAATGAATTAATTCTATCTACCTATATTATCGTTACCACTACTTCTTAACTTCTTGTGGTTTATACACTTTAAAAACGAGATTTTAATATGTAAAACATTAAAAAGTCTGAGGGAAGTGAAAACATCGCCCTCTATGGCTATTTTTGCACATATACGTAGTATATTTAATTGATAAATAACAAAATCTATGTTGTTACCAATAAATTGGTTTTCTGTCTGTAGTATATTACTTCTGTACGTATTATATCTGTGCACTTTTGTGTCAAACATCATTACGACATGAAATGCGTTTTAACGAGTCATTGTGAAAGGGTTTCTTGAAAAAGATGTGCTAGAAATCCTTCTTTCAACAATCAAGTCTCTATAGAGAGAAGGATTTTACAAGTAAAACCGCTCAAGGGTAATTTTAATATAAATCAGTAGTAGATTATATAAAATATACAAGTCCTTTGAAGTCCTTTAAAGTCCTTTGATGTCCTTTAAAATATACAACACTTTGAATAATATGGCAGTGTTTGAATGGACCAAACAAACTTGTAGGCTTCTGTAAGGACAACAAAGCTTAAGAACAATAGAAAGGTTTATATATAGAAAACATACCTGAATGAGTAATAATGCACCAGAATATTTGATTAATTATTATTTAATAACAAGTTATTAAACAAAAGATGATATAATAATAAATCAAAATTTAAAGTATAAACTTTTTCCTAATTGTAATTAGGGATAATTGTAGAACAAAAGGGCAGGAGTAAATTAGGTAAAATTATTTTTTTTTAAATAATTTAAAAAAACGAAAATTTGAGCAATTAAAGTCATTATTGTATAGTTTATAGTTTATTATAACGTATAATTATTTAAATACGTTATAAAATAAATTTTTAATAATAAATTTCTACATTTTAATAAAGTTATAATATTGCATAATATGACAAATGATCATTTCAATAAAACGAGTGGTTTTTGAGTTATGCTAATTCGAAAATATAATGTTTTAAATTACAATAAATCATATATTTTTTAAATACTGTACAAGAAAAATTATGTTATGAAAATATTATTAAATGACCTATCTAATTGTCAGACTACGTGAAAAATAGAGGAAAATCATTAAAAAACCAAATTAAAACAATAGACTGAAACAGTGAAAATCGGTGACGCACGTAGCTTCTGAACGCGAAGACATAGCGACGTTAATCGAGTTACATATACGTCCAGGGATCATAAGGAGTAGAAAGAGTTTTTCCGAAGGAAAATCCATCCAGTCCAAAGGAATATATAGCAATTTAAGGAAAAAACTGACAAATTTACAGAACTTCAGAATGTTGCATGTTAGAATTGGTAACACCAACAATGAATGACAGTTCTAAAATTAATAAATAAATTTGTGGTGCCCTCAACACACCAACCGGGATGGTTAATTCTGATGGTTGAGGAAGGGAGACATCCTACACACCAGTTAGTTCCGGACAATCCGAACTTGTCACCCAGCTTGGATCTGGACGGTTGTTTTCACAGTGTGTAGGTTGGTTATAATTTTGTGGGCTAATACTAAAAGCACGACCGACAAGGTTTTGCAAATATGGGTTCGACGGCCCTGAACAGTTTGGCACCGCCGCACAGCTTCTAAATTAAGTAATTAACTATTATTCGCGTCCAAAATTAAGTGAAATGGTTGAATAATTCGAAACACTTCCAGCGGTATATAATGTTAACATTAGTGTAGTATAAAGGTGGGATAAGTCTAACTTAGCATACATTTTAGATTAGAGTAATCATAAAATAACAGATAATTAGGACTTGTCAATAATGGCTGTTAGATGAGACAATTTTATAAGTCATGTTTGCATAGTCCTTCCAGTTAGGAGATACGGTTATAGAGAATTCAACCAGGAATCTGGCAAAATTAATTAAAAATTCTACCATTAAAATAATAAAAAATTAAAGGGAAATTTAATAGTAAAGTTTGGCAGACCTGAAAGGGAAATTTATGGAGCTACTACCAAAGTTAAAGTCAGAAACAATATACGAGTATATATATATACATATGTTTATTTAAATAGAGCTAAAAATTGCAGTGTTGTGATTCATTTTTGTTTTTGCAAACTATTCCCAAACCCTAATATTATTTCTTTGTGATTCCGCGCAGACGGGATAGTGTCATTAATATCACTAATTTAATGATTTAAAACACTCCTTTAAAATTTGAACCAAATCCGTGTAACTGTTTTTTTAGAAATCACAGATCTTATTATTTTCTTATCAATTAACTTTGGGTGCATTTTTGGATAGATGACGACCAATGCGTTTTGCATACGACATCATTCCACGAACCCTATTTTTGGATTGAGGAGACCTTAAAATGAATATATCTACTAATTCTTCTTTTTTCACCCATTACTTATCATTTTCTACACACATAGTGTGTGAGAAAATATGAGACTTTGTGATATTTAAGGGAGTTAGTTTTGAATAACTAAAATGAAAATAAATTGTTACGAACGTGTTAATATTAGTTTCACATATACAAACAAAATCAATAAATTGTCTGTATGACCTATATAACATTCAATTATGGCTTAGAAATTCGATTTGTTTAGAGTATATTGTTCATATTAGTTTAGTTATTAGTTTTAAAGGTCAAACTGCTTTCGATACACTGTTGTAAAACTAAACTAAATTGGATATCACAACGGCGAGAAATTGGAATTGTTTGTAGTGACATTAAGTGCAGCACTTCCCAACGTAAACACAATCGTCCATCAGTTTTTAATATTTTAAAATACACTACTCCACTTTAAGTCAAGAAGGAAAGTAAACATTGAGTGTAAACTCTATTTCACTTTAACACCACTAGTGGATGTTGTTTTGCCGGTCCTGGCGCAGCCGTTAATTTTTACCAAAACCTATATAACCTATCCTTTAATATGTTAACCATTTCCTTCAATAAATTAAAACAATTTATAAAAACCTATTAAGTTATACATTTTGTTTATTTGAGCTTTTAAACCAGCTTATGGGGGACATCATGGTACTTACTTAGCCCAATCATACAATATAATACAAGCAAAACCGTTCCTCTAAATGTGTTACTCCAGAAGTTGTATTCTTTGCCCTTCAAGGAAGTTTTAAATTGAATTTGGAAATCAATGGTGGCTTCTTTAACGAACTACGGACCCATACTCAACCTCTACTCGCTATGCTTGTGTGGGGGAAGACTCATCCCTAGATATACTATACGAACATCAATATTCTAAGTAGATTAGAATTTAACTTTCGATTTTATTTACAATAATTTAGCTGTATGTCGTCGTACAGAGTTAAGATTAGTAGAATTACATACGGAATTAAAATCTATAAATTTTTATCTAATTTAGTGAGTTATAAGTTGAATATTACACGAGATATAAAAAAAAAACTATGACATGGCCGCCATTTCGACATTTTCAATTTTTTTTTCTGATTTTCATGCGGATTATTTTATAAGGATGGTCCCCTATACCATATTGTTCGTATTTTCATTTTTAAAATTATTGAGTACATCGAAAATGACGGACGCATGGCATATCGAAAATAACTTTTTCAGGTTCCTGAGGCTATAAAACGTAAAGATCAGTAAAAAAATGATGTTAAAATATTTGGATATAGTCAAACCGCACACTTTGTATATTTAATGGATAATAATTATTTTTGTATAAATGGATTTAAAATTTTTAATTTATTGTCACAAATTTTAAATGAAAATAAATATAAATTGTTCAAATGAAAAATGGATTACTTAGTACATCTTCAAAAATATTCTAAATTAAAATGAATGAATGGGTTTTTTTTGTAAAATAAAATAGATTCAAATGAAGCAAATTAAATTCATTAACCACTTAAATAATATTTTCGAACCGAAAAAAAGGAATACATGATAAATGGGCAGTTGATTTAATGTTTTTATATAAATATGTAAATGATAAAGATAGTTATTAATATTTATTAAATACAATTGATAATTTTTCAAATATATTTGGATCCAACCCTTGAAAAGGAAAAATGTTAGTGATAATTTACGAACTGGTATTTTTAAAGAGAAGACAAAGATGTTTTGGTCCATATAAATAGTATTTGAGCAAGTGTTTATTAAAATCGTTAGTTAAATTTTGCATTGATATATAAAATCATATTTGATTAAATTCGTTGAATGTGTTTGAGGTGGAGCCTACTGGATACACGTCAAGGGATAGACGGAGAGACTTTATGCCCAAAACCAGTTTTAAGGACCCAAAACAGACTTCGACATCCGATTTTTGATATCACCTAACTTTCCCTAGTCTGCTTATTTGTGGAAAGTAAAGATTACATCCATAACGTTTGCCTCCAATTCTTTGTCAAATTCATTCCGAAATCTCAGTACATTAACTTTACGACACATGTACAGTAGAGTTGTGCTGCAAATCATGTAAAATGAAATAAAGGGAGTTTGTTATGTAGTAAAACTCGAAGCATGTCTATTTAAATACTGTAAACTTCCTTCTTTTCTGCAAGCCACAGCGTGATGGAAAAACGTGTTTAGATTGCGTAATGTTTTACAGATACGATGAATGATGTATTTAACTGTTTTGTGGTTTTATTATTATGTGGATCATGTCCATTGTAGGACCGAGCTTACTATAGAGGAATACGATGTCACGTGACGCGTTATTATAGATAAATCTTCCTGTCAAATACATATAACATAACAATAATTTTTTTACGAGGAAATTAGCTATATTTATTAAACGTTCATGGAAAGAAAGTTTTTTTTTTAAATCTAATAAAATGGGTGAGATGTTTATTAGAGATTTACAAGATAGTGGATTTTTAGGGGGAAAAGTAATTCATTATAGTTTGAGTTGAAAAGAAAAAATTGAAAAAAATTAAATCTAATAAATTTAAAATCAAACAATTACGAGTAATTATAGCTTCTGTTGTGAAAGCTACCGAATATTTTTTGAAAATATGTCAAATTAAATGACTATGATATAATTAAAATTAAAATAATAAGAAAAAAACCTAATAGTTCTTTTTCTTCTGTATTACTTTTTATCCCATCTTAGTAAAGAAATCGGTCTTACGGAATGTGGGTTATAATTAATTAAAAACTCTAAACTCTTAGGGAATATCAGTAAAATTGCAAAAATGAACCCTTTGATTCACCAAATGATAATAAGTCACGCAATTTAAAATATAAGAAGTATTTACCAAAGATGGGAAAAGCTAAATCCATAAGTAAACAAAAATATTTTATTTCAACCAAACCGTCATCTTATTCACCTAAAAGTTTGTGTAGATACCCTCATGTGCTCACATTATTGAGGAAGGTTTTGTCAATCCCGTGGGAAACTATGTAGTCGTGGGTAAGATCTCTCCCGTTATTGTACTTTAATAACTTCGACGTTATAAGAGTATTCTAAGGCTAGGATTCTTTATTTTACGTTTTATATTTCTTTTTTAAAAGACCGAAATGTTTTTCGCCTTCAAATAGCAAGAAAAGAATCTTATCCAAATTTCAGTCGGAGTCGCATGTGTTATACAAAAGATTTTTTTTTATTGATTTTTTAAAAAAATATTTTACTTCAAAACGCAAAAAATAGATTGTTACAAGAGGGTAACAGTGAGCAAACAATGCAAATCGTATCAAAACACCATTGGTACCTATGGGCATAGCTTTGTCCAGATCTAGAGACAGGTTTAATAGTTTATTCAACATGTATTATACAATTGTCATGTCAGTATTTACATTTTTTCAAATAATTTATTTAATTTGTTCGTAAGAAACAAATCATAAATGTTTTTCAATATCACATTTTTTTTAAAACCATAAGTGTTAAATTGCCATAGGTTTATTGTTTGTTGATATTTTATTACAAAAGCAATACATTTTTAATTTCTTGTTTTTGTTTTCATTACCTGAGTTTACAAAAATAATTATAATTATATTAAGAAGTGTTCATAAAGTATAGAATATATAAAAATATTTAAAACATATATTTAAAAAAATAGCTGAACATAAAAAGTTCGTTCTTCATATATATGTTGTACCAACTTTAAAAAAAGGTAATGGAAGCGCGTAGGGTGACTTATTACATATGGGTCATGTCAGTAAAATATTAATAATAAACTTCAAGAGTTGGTCTTATTATAGTGTCAATTCAAGACTAAAAAAAAAAAAAAAACTGAGTAAACTATTTACAGGAGAAAATTAAATACAAAATTTAATACTGTAAACATATATATTTAATTTTATATCTGTAATTTATTTTTAAAAAAACTCAATTTCAAACATATTTATATTTTTGTATATTTATTATAAACCCTTAAATAAGACAAAACATAGAAAATTGATACGCCCTTAAGTACAAAAACAATTTAGGCAAAAATATATATATAAAAAAAAATTAACTAAAAATATTAAATTAAGTTTAAAAATCCCTCCCCCAAAAAGTAAAATTTGATAAATCCACCCTTTTTTAAATAATGTAAATCAAAATCACAATTAGTTGTTTTTATATGTGTTACAAATTACAAATGAATTTTTAAATTGTAAAACAAATACATTTAAAATGGTATTACTAATACATTTATTTCGTTGGCCAACCTTAATACTAACCAAAAAAATTAAGTAATAAAAATAAAAAGAATATAATTTTTGAGACGTCTCTCATATAATAAATTTTTAAAAAAGATTAATTTTGAAATAACCCCTTTGGGGTTGTAAAGTCGAAATTTGCTAGCTAGATCCCATCCAAATTTTTTACAAAGACAAAAAATTACAAGAGAATATACAGCATTTAATACATAACTAAATATTTTTTTTTTAAAATTTTATTATTATTATTATAATTTTTTTTAAATAATAATTTTATTTATTTATTTTTAGTATTATTTTCTTTTATTATCAGTTTGTCCTTATAATTGAATGTTTGTGATTCCTTTGTTTAAACTTAAAAATGTTAATATTACAATTGCATAGATCTTTTTTTTTGAATCAGCTGACTGCAGTAAACACTAGAGAAACTGGTTGGGCGACACAAGTGACTAGACTAGTCAACTTGGTAATATTCTTCGACCAGTTCAAAACTGGCGAAATAAAACATGATTACAATTCGTACTAGTTATTACAAAACGTATAGGTTGCAAGACAATTCATGTTTAAAACAGCAAGTTGTAATAACTTTAAAGACCTTTTCAATGGCTAAATTAGGCAAAAGCTACTGTCTAGACAGAAATAGATTAATCGGATTCATTAGGCTGTTTTTGACATTTAATATAACTGTAAATTAAATGATTTTAATTACAAGTGTAAGCAAAAATTAAAACTGTAATATATTTGAAAAGGCTGTTAAAATGGCTGTTTGAAATATTATAGTAAAATATTTTAAATGAACATTTATTTAAACATAAATTTCATTTTAACATGAAAGAGCTGAAGATTCCTACCTGATTTAGCGAAAATGATTTATGCCTACTGGCATGGAGGAGTGTATTTTTTTAAAAATAATTTTTGACGTGTTACCACTTTACTTTATTTACTTTAATTTATTATTTCACTAATCACAACACTACGGAAAGTATGTACGTCATTTGCGGTGGTTAATTTCGACATTTAAATAGTTGTTTGAAACCGCATATGCTTGGAGTGACCCTTTCGGTCGCTTGATTAGAAGTTTAATTGTAGAGGTCTCTTTGTTACGATCGACCGGTTGAGATCCCGTTATCTTGGGTCAGCTGTTTTGTGGTTTTTAAAGTGCACTAAATCGGATGAGGTTACGCCCTTGGAATTAGTTGAATTATGAAATTTATTTAAGTTGATTTTAAGATAAGATGTTAAAAAAAAAAATGTTGTAGCGGTTTCTTAAAATCGCTACAATGTTTATAAGAAAACGTTTTAATTCCAGTTTTTTTAGTTTTAAACTTTGGTGATCATACATGAAATATTTCCAGGAGCATAACTAAATACACACGAACTTTTATTTGTAAATGAAAAAAACTATAATTTCAGAAAATCCACTTTTTTATAAAGCAATTACTTTACAACAAAATACATTCATCTGTTAAAAAAAAGAAAGAATTGTAACAAACAGTATTTGCATGGTCATGATAAATTTGTGTATTTTCACGACCATTCGAATGCTGCTTGTTTAAATCAATTATTGTCTTTTTTTAAACAGAAATAATTTTATTTTTTTTGTATAAAAAACTTTATTTATTAAAAAGAAGGAAAAAATTTAATTTATTGGTTTTTTATTGCCAGTTATAGTACTTATATACTTACGTATAATTGATTTAAAATCATACATAAATCAAATATACAGAACAATATTTATTTTATTTTATTCACCTTTTTCAACAGTCTGCCGGGTTGGCATTTAATTTGATTATAACTAAACCGCATTTTAAATGTAATTAAATAATACTAAAATATATTAAAAAGAAAAAGTTTTGAAAAAGTGTTTGAAAAAAACCAATACACAATAAAACTTCACGTGAAAACCATAAATACTTAAAAACAATGAATACATTTATTAAAACTATTATTAAATGTAAACCTTCATTTTAATTTTTAATATTATTATTTTTTACTTTGTTATTCTTTTTAAATTCCTCACTCCCCCTTTTTAAAACTAATAATAATATTTTACAAAAAATATTTTTAAGTACCTTAAAATTTAACAATTTTATCTTTTAAATATTTTTTAATTCTTAATTACTAACTTTTTAAATAAATATTTAAATATTTGTTAGGTAAATAATCCTTTATTGTTAATATATTTTAATTTAAGTATAATCCAGAGAAAATATCCCAATAGTAACATTCAACTCTTTACAATAATACGTGTAAGTTGTTTTCAAATACATTATTTCAAAACAAAACAACTAATAATCATTTTTAATCTAAATGGAATTTAACGGAATTCGCTAAGAATAAATTATAATTATTTTTCATGCCTTATTTTTATGATTCTGTGTAAATTGTACAATAGCAAGGCATTGAAACTCAAAAATTCTGTGTTTTTCAAATATAATAACAATAAATCCTACAAATTGGGTAATTTATCATAATCTAATGGGAAATGTTATAACAACTTCAGCTCTTATTAGATATTTTCGGACAAAAGATACAATGACAACTTTATTTTCTCCACAATGTCGATGATATTTTAAAATGACTCTTATCGCTACTACTTACAATTTTATATTTTGTCCATTAGTGTAGATATCTACATATTTACATAAGCTATGAATATACTCATACTTCCTTTAAAGGTTTTTATAAAATTTGGATAATAGCTCCAAGATTACACTGATAAGTAAAGCTTAAAGTATATCTTACCTTCAAAACATTTAAATAATTGTTTATGCATAATTCATATGTTCATGTTACAATCTTCCATTCAGAAATATTATTGGAATAAATGAATAAAATTATAATGCATATATTTTTATTTTAAATCCGTAGTAACCTCTCTTATTTTTAAAAGGTTCTAAGCACGTTTTTCAAAAGATGTTCTTACAATTACATAGTTGATATTGACAGTTACAGAGGTGGATTAAGATTAAATATTTTCCGAAGTAGATATTGGACATTTCAGATTTTTTTCTAACACTGACATAAGAATTATTAAAAAAATTATCCGTAGCAATTAAATTGTGCAGCGTAGGAAAAAACTTAAAATAAAAAAAAAAATTCAATAAGAGTATAGTAAATTCAGAGACTTTTTAAAAATTAACATGATGGAGTTGGTGCTCAGTTTTGTTTATTTTTCTAATCCTTGATATGTACCTAATAAAAATCGGATAGGTAAACTAACTATCCTATCTTGGGTCTAGAGTTGTCTAGTTTCATATGGATTATTCGCCGGCAATCTCAATGATAGGTTTTTCGTAATAATGGGTGTATTTAAATTAATAAGTTGTATTTTTTAAATAATTTGTAACGCAATTACGGTATGTGTCAAAATAAACAGTAATGAAAATGAATCAGCTGTAGCTGCCTTCTCGATCAGCTGTGTCAAATTTTGATTGTGCCACGTCTTTGTGATTATTATTTCTTCCTTATTTGATGTTAGTTTTTGCTGACATGGTGCTAACTACTGCAGATATTGCTTTAATCGTAGAGCATTATTGTTTGTCACACCCTGCATCACGTTTCCATGAACATTTTCACAAAAACCCGCCTAGTAATGCTGTGATTATTAGTGTTGTACAACAATTTCAAAGACGCAGCGGAACGGCTATTACGGTCGCTCAACTACTGTCTGTTCAAAAGAAAACCACGGAAGAGTGTTGTAAGCAAGTGTTACAGTCACCGAAAAGAAGCCTAAACCGAATATCTTTGAAACTGAATATAAGCAATACGTCGTTGAGAAGAATGTTTAAAAGAAATGGTGGTTTTCCCTACAACAATCAAATTGGACAACCTTTGAACTGTATTTATAAACATATCAATCACAGTTCAGTACTGCGCTTCAATGTTAGCAATGCGCTATGGAGAACATGAGTTTCTGAGTGATCTATGATTTTCAGATGAATGTCATGTGCACTTTAATGGTTTCATAAACAAACAGACAAAACTTTTTCTTGGATTTGAACGTCCTGACATTGTTGTAGATAGGCCACAGCATTGTAAGCGTGTGATCATTTGGTGCGTTGTGTCAGGGAGAGGCATAATAGTATTAGAAATACAGTTCCACACCATAGCCCATATTAAAAAAAGCTTTATCGAACAAAGAAATTGCTACGAAGCCTATCCTAGACTTGAAGTTAATACTGTCTCAATAAAACAGCGACTACTCGTAACAGTATAAACTCATCGGGGCAGAGGACCCCTCTAAATTAGGATAAGACGCTCATTATGAAACAATAAGCGCAATAATTACAAATTAAGGAATACAAGCTACGCACCACAACTGCTCCCGATGGCTATCTCTCACTGCGGCGGTCATGCACTGTGACTCAAAATTAAAACTGTGGTTAGGAGGCGTCTCTACACGCGATTAATAAACGGAAAGTTCGGAATTAGTGGACGTGTTATGATTTTATGTGGGTTTTTGAAGTTTGGTAATCGTTAACAATTTCGAGCTCAGTTTTTGACTGATCTTCATGTTTCATTGTCTCCGAAAACCGAAAAAGTTATACACAATATGCCGCCAGTACGTTGTCACCTGTACGTAAATAGTGTGTCGATAGTAGCCACAAAAATTTAATTAGGGAAATGAAATTTTGGTATAAGAGACTCATAGATATTTACAAAACTCGAATGAAAATGTCAAAATGATGTCCTTTTTTAACAGTTTTTTATTAATATCTCATGTCTTACCACACTGACTTAAACCACACTAAATTAGTTAGAAAAATTGTATCAACCCAACACATCTACAGTGAAAATAAGGAAATGTTTGTAAAATATGTAATTTCAGACACTAACATTACTAGAAAATGTGATAATCCCATATATACGAGATCTGACATGGCTTTGTATATGTAAAACTTTGAGATACTGACAGGCGAAAGAAGTGAAATTTTTAATATAGGCTATGTAGGCGCATGAGTGTCTAACCGACGCGAATTTAAGAAGGTAGAAACCCTTTGTAAATAACTGTTGTAAACAAATTTACCCTACCGAATAAGACATCTTCATATACCGGTACAATTTAAAATTTCCTACTAAGTCAAGAAATCTATTTGTGGACTTTAAATTTAAATGCTCTGCTTTTATTACATTTTAAGATGGAGCTTGGACCAGTACCATGATGGGGTCCATCAAATATTATCCTAATGCAAAAAATGTATTCCGTCTATGATAATACAAAACAAGTGATCAAAACATTATTTTGTACATTATCAATTTTATTGTTTTTATGGAGTGTGCAAAAATTTACGGGTGGATCCAGGGCAATAAAACAAAGAACAAAGTTGTTGTAAAATATATATACCAGCAACCTTTCCAGTTTTCTATAATGGATAAGTTAATTCCAAATTTGATATATACACGTTTCTGTAACTGTTTACCAGTATATCAAAATGCATCTAATTTGTTTTAACATTTAAACGGCTGCAAGGGCAGACACTGATAAAAGCTTAAGACTATTTAATATATTCACATCTACAAGGTACGTTAGGGCCTCTTCAAGAAAGTAATGATAAACACAATTACAAGGTCCACAAAACCTGTGTCGTACTGTTTTAAACAAACTTACCCTACTGAATAAAACTCCATTCCACTACTACAATTTACCTCTAAAGCTGAAGATTTGCAATTATTGAATTATATTATGGGTGAGTAAGTACCATGATACAACACACCAACTTGTTAATTACTGCACTTAGAAGACAATTAATAATTAATGATATATTTTTGTAGATGTTTTGCACAGCACTTGTTAATATTGAATGTTACTAACGAGCACTTTTGACGTAACACTAATTAGTTAGTACACTCTATTGATATTACGCTTGGTTTAATCCTAACTTGGATAATGTGTTAGCACTGTATAAACTACAAATTATATTCTCCATTATTAGTTTATAAGTTTATCCGGGCTTTTAGATAGATTGTTTTACTTTAATTGGCTTGACTAATTATCCAGTTTCGTTTTGCACGTAACTTTAAAATTTTATGTAATTAAATGAATGACGAAATGTTTAAAGGAGATAACCTCTCGGTAAGCATGGAATACTCTAATTGTGTCTTGGTTTTAATTGGTCAAGAGATAAAATATGAAAGAGTGGGATTAAACCCAAGACAACATGTAGAAAGGTGTTGATCCAGCTATGATACCTCAGAAATGATACACATTTATACACTAAATATAAGCCCTTGAGAGGCGACACACATCTGATTGTGTTTATCTTTTTTCCTTTGTTGTTTAAAGGCGAAAAACCTCTTGGTCAAAACTTCGCTTCATATAAAAAACTGAAGTAAATAAAACCACGAGCCCTCGATTACACTAACAACATCACATTTTAAACTATAACAATAAAATATGTCAAAATCTTGAAACTAAAGTAATTAATGTCTTCTTTTTGTCATCCCTATAGTCTACTTATTATACAGAAAGTTGCGTGACGGCAAAAATAGATTTTCTTACGGGTACGATATTTTTAATATCCTACTAAAATGATAAAGTGGTTTTTGGATTTATGTCTGTTGTATGTAGTTTGTTTGCCTTCCACAAATTGTCACAACTGTCTATTTTCTGTGCCCAAGGCTGATTTTAGTTGAGTTTTATTTGTAAGCAAAATTTCGAATATATTAGGATATTTTTATACTTTGTATAACCAAAATTTGGCTCTGACTATTTTGCTCAAGTAGTCTCTAAGAACAAAACTTATTTCTCGCAATTACTCCAAAATTCCAAATTGGTGAGATATCGGTAAAAGCCTAAACCAAAAATCAGCCATAGGAGTGATATAAAATACATAATATCTCAAACAGGATCTATCTATTTCGTCGAAATTTTAAAGAAATTTTGATGATTAATAAATAACTCTCAAGTGCAAAATTGCAAATATAAAAATACTACAGTTCAGGAATAATAGGCATGAAACTAAAATAAAGTTTGTCAGCCATCGTTATAGATCAAATTCGTTTTTATAGGACAAGCAAAACAAGTTTAGGCTCTTATTTATTTATTGTTTTTAAACTGCATCAATAGTTCATCTTCATTGAAAACTATCGAATTGAAATTTTTATTGTTAATTAGTTTAGTTTCTTTTTATTCGGTTTGTGATAAAGTTTATGCACCATATATTTAGTTAAACAAATAAAATTCTACTTTGTGCAATTATTATTAAGTTAGTTATTTTACTTCAAGTTGACAAAAATGTGATTTTAAGTCATTGAATACTAATAGGAATGCTACTTCCTAGTATGTCGAAAAAGTTTAGAATATAAAATCTTTCAATTTTTAAAATTTTAAAATTCCAAATACAAACAGAGGGTAACTAATTTGAACAACACTTTATTTTCCAATCTATATTTGTCTCAAAATTTGAGTTCGAAATTGGTAAAATGTTGGGTTGGGTGTTAAACCACCAATTCTTTTCAGAAAACAATGTAACGTAAAATTTTATGAACATTTGTATAAGCCTTTGTATTTAAAAGTTGTAATTAAAATAAAAATTGAACACAATTTATCATACGATTATCAAACCAAAAGCGTGTCAACGTCAATGGCGCCATCGTCATTGAGCTACAATAATGAAACCAGTGTTGTGTCTCATCACGTATTTATACGAAATTCAGGAAGGGGGCGTGGCATAAATCTATTTGACAACTTTCTAAATAGTAAGTCATTAACAAAAAAGAATGTCCTACCTCATTCTAAGTAACTAATACAACATAACTAAATTGAAATTCATATTTAGTTATACAATTTTATTTTTCAACTGCAATGAAATTGGGACGTTTACGATGATATGGGTTTTATTTAATAAACCCATTTTTTGGAAAAAAATGTGTTCTTTCATTACTTGAGTATTAACCTGCATGTTACTGCAGTAGATAACTGAACTATTCAAACTCTTTATACACCACCTCATTACCAAAAATTATAACCAAAACGAATATGTATATTAGAAATACTAAACTCGCTTCCCCTGCGTCAGTGTCTCACATTTGCGGTATCTTTTAACTATGTGAAAATCACATTTTATTATAAGGACAGGATTCAAAAATAAAATTTTGATAATAAATTAATTATCTGTCATCGTAGTGGGATATGTAATATTAGGCTACATAGAGATTGAAATCTGTCTATTTTTATCTAGTTATAGTTGAATAACACACGAGATAATCAAACAAATTTTAATAATTGCTGCCATTTTGAAAATGTTCTATTCGATTTTTCAGAATTTCAATAGGATTCTTCATGAGTATATTGCCATAAGTCTCCTACACCAAATTTAACACTCGTGTCTTGAATTGTGGCAGCTCACGTAAAGACTAAGGACCGACCGGTATTTCTACCCCGAGGCCATTAATCTTGTAGGTTAGTCTAAAAAACTAAAGTTAAGATTTTTTTTACCCTATACCTAAATTGGATAATTAAAACACGAAATCTATATTACAATCAGTTTACAGTCACAGTGATTAAAATAGTTCAGACTTAAGCTCCACACTATATACAACGAGTAGGCCAAATCTATTACATCAACTATGTAATTGTTTGCGTCGCTCTCATCAATCAGTTCTGTGAACATTACGACGATAAATGAGGGAAGGAAACTGTTTTGTTACTGTCAGTTTGGGTGATGTATTGATTTTTACTTTATACTTTATGGTTTCTTAGTTACACAAAACTATTGTTAATACCATCCTAGTTCAAGGAACAGGAGAATACTTTGTAATTTGACATTGAAGTCAATTTAGGGAACACTCCCTATTTCATACAGATTTGGAGTAAAATAATACAATGCCGTTAAATAAAATTAAGTTCCTAAATAGATAAGCATGAATTATCAAACATTTGTCGAATGATAAATGGACGTATATATTCTAAATACATGTTTATCACCACTTTTATTTTAAGTTATTTTACTCTGGAGTCTCAAAATACAATAGAGTTGGTTGATTTAATCCTTACAACGACATCAGAGAATCTTGACGTGCTGGAATGGTATTAAAACGATTCATTTTCTGGTCACTAGAGTATTGTTTAATTAATATTTGTACACATTAAACGACAGGGTAAGTTTGGAAAAAAAATTGGATTCAGTTTTATGTCTGAGGAACGCCTTAGGAAACTGAATAATTGTTTTTCGACTTGCCGTCCGTCCGAGGTCATACTCGATGTGGTTGTCGTCTGTACAAGGTCATATTCGATGTGGTTGTCGTCTGTACAAGGTCATATTCGATGTGGTTGTCGTCTGTACAAGGTCATATTCGATGTGGTTGTTGTCTGTACGTAAGCATGATAGAGTCCACAATAATGTTTTATGAAAGATAAGGACATGAAATTCAGTAAAAAGATCCAAGGGTGATCAAGTAGCTCTTATTGAAATTCAGAAAAAAATTATAATTTTAAAATGGCGGTCATGTGAAACAGTTGTTTGTTCATATAGGCCTACAGTGTGTCATTTCAACCTATAACATAATAAATTAGATAATGATCATCAGATTTTAATGGTACCATGTAACGTAAAGTTGTACGTATATGGTACTTGTAATGGTACCAGAATTAACTCTCAATGCTGACAAACAGAGAAGTTATCGTTATGAAATCTAATTTAGAATCCTGTTCTTCGAAACAAATACAATATTCTTATAGTTAAGAGACCCAACTGGGGAGACGAGCTTAGCGAGTGGAAGCTGCTACACATATTTACATCTTCGAGCCACGTTATAACACGAGTGAAGTGAATGGAGATTTTTAAATATTTGTATATCTACGAGACCAGTTTATTCCTAGTCGACGTTGGAATATGCGCAATTACGCGATTCAGAAAGCTGTGTAATAACTGATTCCAACAAACCCACCCTACTGGGTAAAACCTTATAATCTACCGCTATTATTTATTTATCCTTACAAGGAGCAAGAAACAAACTGATAGACACAGTTAGAGGATTTGTTTATGTGATATGTATATAATAGCGATTACATTATAACTTGTTTTTAATTGTTGCTAATGGGGCGTAGAATAATGAGTTGAATCGCTCGGTTATGCATTACAGTTAAATACAGGTTAAGGCTCAAATATTGGACTATGACAATTATTGTAAAATTATGGGATTTGATAAACCCCATCTCCTTAACAATATAAATAAAAGTATCTTAGACATGAGTTGGAAATGAACCTAATACATCCCAATATTTCATCCTGTGTAAATAGATCTTGGTCAAGTCATTCCCTATTTGGTTTTTTTGGCGACAGATTCCTTTATATCGGTTGCTAGCTTGCTTCACTCGTATGCAGAGCTCTGCATTCGATACAAGTTGTTAAATTATAGATTTTCAAAAATACAAAAAATTTTAATATGTATCCAGTTCTAGAAACGAGCCCATAAATATTGTATTATTAATTTGATTTTTGTAAAATATGTTTATTTATACTTATGCCTATGTACTTCAGGGAAGAAATCAATAATATATAGTTAAAATAAATATTGACTCTGACTCGTGAGATGTTTTAAAATTAAGATAAAACTTGAACACAGTCTTTCATAAATAAATCAATAATCTACTAATAGATTTAAACATTTCCTACAATGCAAAAAAATAATATATATATATATATATATATATATATATATATATATATACATATATATATATATATATATATATATATATATAAATGCATTATATTTTAAGTATCTGCTATTTATACATGGTATGATGGAGCTGGGTAAGTACTATGATGGCCCCCGCAACTTTTTATTTTTTATTTTAACGTATTTGAATTATGTTATCGTTATTATTATCCTTGTTTTTTTTTTCAATATTATTAGAATTGTGTTTCAACAATAGCTTTTTATTTAATTTATAATTAAATAATAATATTTATATAATAGTGACCTGGATACTGAAAATGAATTCATTAATATTTATATAATTCAATTATATTTGTGTTGTTTTCTTGACTTGTAAAAAATAGTGAATGTTTATGTTTTACTAGTTTATTTTGATTTTACTTCCGTGTTTTACTTGTTTTCTTTGGCTAGTAAAACCTGTTTTACTGAATTTAAACCAAATACATAAATATTTCATTTATACATAATTTATACATAATTTATCTGTTTACAACCACTTACACTATATTTTATAGACTACTGCATTTTATAAATACTTATTAGCATGTACTGTACATGTACGTGTACTTATAAATGATTGGTTTAAATCCAATTTTTAAAGTAAAAAAAAGTATTTTTAAACAAAATGAATTTTTCAAACTCCATCAATAATGATCGAATTCAATAAAATACAAACATATAACAGACAATAAATAATAGATAATATTGATAAATAAAGTCTTTTGTATACTTCCTTTCTTGCCTTAAAACCAAAAACTGATGGAGCTACAGAATAATATGGAACACTTAAAAAAAAATGAGGATACTGTATTCTGATAAAGGTAAACATTAAATACATATATATATATATATATATATATGAAACATATATGAAACCTGGATATATATTTGTAGTATTTTGTGTTGATAAATTGAAAATCAAAGTATTTATATTTTTTGACTAGCTCCTCTTTTGTGAATAAATATAAACAAAACACACACACACACACACACACATAATTAAAAGTTTGAAATTGCATATTAATAAATGTTAAATTATAAGAGGAACTAGTTAAACTTACGACGTAAATTATAAAATAGGTACATTGAGGTACCTAAACCCTCTTTAGAATATCTCTAATTGTAGTATATCAGTAACCTAAGCGTTATTAATTATATTTAATTAAGCATGACGATTCCACTCCATGTAATTATCAATTTGATAAGTAATCAATCGCTAAAGGGAATCATAGGTCTACAATTTACAATGAAATAAACTAAATAATATATTCTACTGATAAACATTTATTTTAGCCTTTTTAAGCATACAACCATCTCGTGTAAGCCTTGAACGTATTTATCTCCTTTAATTCGTCGGAGAACATTGGATGTCCCCCAGGAATTAAGTGATTTGAAACGAGAAGGAAATTGCCCAATTCTGTATTTTTCCTTGTAATTGAATTGTTTTTTTAAATACATATTATTTTAAAAACTATACACTGGTTATTTTGTCTGTATTAAACAATTCCGATCTTTTATTATGGGATCATAAGTGTCCTATATCTTGAAACGGTTAAACGGAATTGTTATTTTCACATAATAACTTACAGATTATATACGAGTATATATATATATAAAATTCGGAGACATCCACTACCTTATAAGTTTAATTCATACAATTTAGTGTGGTTTTGAACTGAAAACAGCCATTACATTCGTACATTTAACATAAAAAGGCGTGGATCAGAGGGGCTTGATTTTTTTTAAAGGTGAAAAACCTTTAGGCTATCATCGCCTTATATAAAAGGAAGGAAATAATATTTAATAAAGACTGCCTAGCACCCTGAATACTCTAATTGAGTTACGGGCCAGAAGAGAACAAGAGTTTGTTACGAGTGACCGGATAGGAAAGACGAAAGAGAGGAATTTAACCAAAACTGCATGAAAAATGTGTATATCCAGGTACAGTGCTCAATAAACCTCTGAGTGATATCCGACTGAACTTACCAAAAATCAGTGAGAAAACGTTGAAATATAAACAAAACAGTCACTTTTTATGTAGAAATGTAATTTATCTAAGTAATTAGATAACTTTTGTGGTAGATCCATGAAATTATAGATTTTAAATTTATAATTAATTATTACAGTATTTATATTACAAATTGGCACAAATTTTAAAACAAGTATTTTAATCATAATCAACTTAGTTTCTTGTATTTATTTTACACTTTAATTTATTTAAAATATTAGTAAATGAATATAATAAAGTTTACATTTTATATAATTTCCAGGTAAAACTATGAATTTTGCAAATTTTCACTTTACACAAAAAATTGAGGTGTGTCTGCGTTGTGTTGTTGATAAGGTAATCACCAAATAAAAGAAAAGACAATATAATTTTTTCCCTTCAAGACGACGTAAGTAATTAATTCGACATTGACATAATCTTCATGTGTTTCTGGTAGGCAAACTGTTGAGGTAAATACTTCTTGTTGTACAAGTAAAGTGTTTATCGTGCATAATTGTGTTTTCTTTAATTTTGGAATTAAAGTTTACACACGTGTTGCTCATTTCAAGTGAATTATATATTTATGACATCGTCCGAATGTCTTTATGTGTTTTCTTTTTTTAAAGGGGTTTTGCATTTTCCGAGAAAAAGTAAACGCAATTGTATTCACATGAAGAGTTCTTATAGGTCTTTTAATTGACATTGGAATTAATATTATTATTAATTTATTTACCAAAACAATTGTTTAGTACTGGGTAGGTAAACCAAATTGAAATTGAATTGAATATAGTGCAGTACGTTTGGGGGAATCAATTTGCTTGATACTGGAAACATTTACGGACGGAATTTGCATGTTTTTAATCAGTAATATTGGAGTCATTCCCTTCTGCCAGTCTTCAATACTCTACAGTCTTTTGTTATGTTGTATCCCCCCCCCCCCAGTCGTTTCCGTAGCAACTTCATTTTTCTTTCCGTTTCAGTGATTATTTCTATTATTTGAATATCAAATGCGATGTTTTACACCAGTCAATTAAAGTGGATTTTAGTCAGAAAAATCAATTACATTTAATATAAAGGAGCTACTATCGGAATTTATCTGTCTTTGTAGAGAAACGACGCACGCCCACCATCATTTCTTGGGAGCCACTATTTGCTTTAAATATGGCTTTATCAATACATATAACTTAGAGGTCAATTGAGTTTCCAACCCAACACCCTATATATAAATTTTATCTTATTTCACCCTTTATGTTCTCCGTTAGCTAGTTATTTATAAGTACTAGTTACATAAAGTTGTATAGTACATAAACATAAAACGGAATCCTTCCAGATTTTTAAATTCTCAAGTATACGTAGTATAGAGAAAATTACGTTATGATTAGTAAAATCAATTTTAAAATTTTTAAGTTATTGATTTTAAAGTATTGAAAAAAAAAATTTCAAGTGAAAATATATGACATAGACTGGGAATTGAATCCATTACCTTTGGCTTTACGCGCTGATACTCTAGCAACTGAGCTATCCTAGTTACTTCCCAGCACAGGGCCTTCTCACTTGACTTAGCTTTATTGCAGCGATTTGGTAACTTAAAAATTTCACTAATAAAGCAATGTCCGATATTTTTAGTAAAGAGTAATTTTGTTTGGCTTGAGAATGGCTGAGTGGGAAAGTTTGTGCAATGTTTTAAACCGTTCATTGTTTTGAGGTAAATCTTAGAAAGTTAATAAATGATTTAAATTGATACCCAGTTCCAGGATTTAAAGAACAACGACATGTCGGACCGGTAGTAAATATTACTGAGTACAAACCTGTAGAGATTTATAGAGATAGTCGTGTTATTTCTGCCCTCAACGTTCTAAAAATGCATTTATAAAAACAACAAATACTCAACAACAATATATTTTTATGTAGAAGAGCAAAAGTAGAGCGTGGTTGTTAATTTGAATATCACCTTGCACGAGGCCTACTCCCAGTAAGGCTACCGGTATCTTGCAATTCTAATAAAGTTGCTTAATCAAATAAGTAATTTTATTTTGATTGTGTGATTTCTTTATGAGTTAAAAGATAGTTTTGTGTTTGAAAAATTAAACATGCTTAGTTTACCTGACAAATTAGCATTATGTCTACGGAAATGACATATATTTATTTTCAAAATACTTTTTGCTTCAACTCTAATAATTATTTCCCTTGTAATAATAGTAATAACTCAATTAAAAAAAATATTGATGTTTCTTCCAATTTAGTGGAAATATTTCTATTAAATTAATTTATTTAGTCGGGAAAATATTGTATTTGTTGAGAAAATTCTGATATGTTTTTTTACAAGGAAGAAAAACAGCTACGGATGTATTTTGTTTTTCTATCAAAATCTATGTATCTAAAAGCGTTCTTTAGATTATACTCATTGGAATGAAAAGTGATGCAAAATGAAATGCAATATTAATGATTATTCCGAGAGCCATAAATGAAGGTAACTGAAGAAGAATCGCAGTTGTCAAGGGGTATCACAGCGAGAAAACGTGTTGTCATATCCACATCTTCCTTATTGGTTTCTTAAAGGTCAGATTGACTATTGGCTCCTCCCTCAGCGGACTTGATTCGTAGCGGATTGTATCGTTTAAATAATTGAAATGTCAACCTTTATTTTTTAACTTCCACGTTTAACAAAAAAGTTTATAATCGTGAACAAAAAATCCGTGATTCGGCCCTACAGATCTTGTATATACGAAAATTAAATTTTATTTTGAGGTCAGTTCGAAATTTCATATTTGACAATAAATTCGCCATTTTGTTTAAAGACTTTTTGACTGACAACTACCCAAATGGAATTTTGTTTAATTGATAATATTTGTTTTAAAGGATACGTGAGAGAGAAAGTATGTGCAATTTGTTTGTATGTTCTTATTTCTCGCCCATTTTTTTTTTTTTTTTTTCAATTTCGTATTAATTTGTTTTTATGAATATTTTTTTTTAGTAAATTTTGTATTGGCATCTGTTTCGTTTGCATGTTGAATGGCAAAGAAACCACTTTTCACAACTAATTACAGTTTGTTTTTAGTGATTAAATTATTTTCAACAAAACCTTTTTATAAATTAATTATAATTACATTCACACAGGCACGGAAATAAATATTAGTTTTAAATTTTAATTAAAACATCACATCACACCAATTAAAACTCTATATCCCTATGTGTGTACATTACCATTAAAACAAAGTAATCGATTTTACAAAACCCTAAAGAACAAGTTTGTTCTTGTACCGGATAGGCTCAGGGAAGGGGGAGGAGGCAAATTTCATATTTGATGTTTGAAACAAAAGCAAAGGTAATTCTAATTTCTCTCCACCACTTTTGGTGTAATACATATCGATACGCTAGTAATTTCGTTTGCTAATTTCGCACATTTTCAAATTGAAGTTTAGATTTATATTGATAATAAAATATAGGAGTTAAACTTCGAGGGGGCGTATGTGGAGTTTTCTCAGCATTAAGAAATTGTATAAGAAAAATGTGACTTACAGAGTGTCAGCAGTCATGTTCCGCTCTTCACTTTCTAGGTAATCTCCTCACCTATTTTTGTCACTGTTTCCTTATACATGTAGCTTCTGTGTGAGGTTGAATTTTGTTTTGGTGGACAGTATGCGGGAGCTTTAGTCAGTGTGCGCCTTCTTACGTAAGTGTATATTGTTTATTTATCAATTTATTATTTTTTTAATATATCCATTTGAAGAACACCAACTTCGTAAAAATTTTGATTGTACTGAAAAAGAAGAAAGACAACATACATGAGCAATATGAGATTATGTTGGAATCTTATTAAGGATAGTGATGAATATGAGTCTCTGCCGGACGATGAATTACAAGAAGTGTTGAAGTAGAAAATGTTAGGAACGAAGATTTACAAGGCGAAATAGAAGGTGTTTAAAATTTTGAAATAAACAAATTGAAATAGTTTCATTTCCAATATTATTGTCTTATTATTTTCATTATTCTTATCAGTTATTTCTTACTATTTCTATTTTTATTATTCCTATTTCTATATATATATATATATATATATATATATATATATATATATATATATATATATATATATACATTCTGCAAATAAGATTGCTTTAATTAGGTTTTAATAATCTGAAATCATATGTGATATTTTATTTTATAATACAAAATAAAATTTGTTAAATGTAAAAACCTATTATCATACTAAACTTGAATGTGTTTCCGGCAAGCGCCCTCTTCTGTTTTGAAATCAATGCGCCCTCTTGATGGATGAAATACACAGCGTAGAATCGCCCTGTCACACAGTCAGAAATATTGTAGCTTCTTCTTTGTCCTCAAATGTCGCAATTATATAAATGTAACTGTAGACTAAAGCAATGTCAATGACATCTATAGACAGGGCGACAGAAAGCTTGGGAATTGTTTTTGTGTAAATCACCTGCTTTAAAAGATAACGCTATAGATTCAAGTTTTATAGTTAACCACTTTCAAATTATTAAGGACGCAAATGATAATGTATGTACAAAAGTGTGTGTACTCACAGACTTTAAAAAATGTATACTCTAAAGTTACGAATAATACTTTTAACTGTTTGGGTTTTATAAGCTAATATTACGGTTAGGTATTTAATGTATAGATACTAAATAGACAAATATGTATTAAAAAAGACAATTTTTTTTCAAATATTCTAACATGTGCTTTAGGTAGTATGGAGAATGTTAGTGAGATGTCAAAAATCGATGTCGTGTGGTTTTTGGATTTAGGGTATACGTTTTAAGTTTTCCTCAATTTAAAAAAGTAGTTTTGGGAACGTGTTTGTTTGCTGTCTGTCTTCTGTCATGCGCTACAGCACAAACTGCCGTACCAATTTTAATCAAATTTTCACGTCAGCTAATGTTGGCCATTTCTCGGAGTATTTTTTCGATAGTTAAAATGTAGTGCAACTGTTATAAAAAATACTACATATATAATATTTAGTAATACAAGAAACTATTATCTTATTTGGTTCCGTCTTGTGACGTCTTCTGTCTTAGTTAGACGGGTTTCAGAGTCGGAACTCCATCTTTAGTAATCGCTCGATAGAAGTCGTTAAAACAGTGAGCACTGTTACAAGTCCAGTGAGACACTAGTTATTGCGGTGAGCTTTGGTTTAAGAATGGAATGATAATGTATCGTTGATTATATTTCCGGGCGATTGTTTAAATGTCTTGTATATCTCAAATTCTTCAATAGCATTCATAACTCTTCACCTTTTTACACATATGGAGTGGTGTTAGGTTGGTTCCAAATTCAAATTAGTGTTTGTTGTTAATTAAATATTGTGCAAAACTTTTTTATTGACGTCCAATTATTTTTGAGCCGACGATGAAAGATTTGCCTGTTCGTCCAATGTAAACACACACAATCTATGAATAACATACACGCATACAGAAGGACAAATGATACCCTTATACTTGTACGGGAGTTAACGTAACTTCTTAAACAACCCCAAGCTTACAACATTCACACTATGCAACGGAGAGACTGTGTGATTTAAACAAAAATTAGAAAAAAACATAAATATCAATTAAACCTTTTATAAGAATAAAAACTTTACAACGCTTAAAGAAAGAAAATCTCAAATAATATATCACCGAACCCACCACATTCAGTCTCCAATATTCATATTTGACAGAGGTAAACCATATAATCCTAAACAAGTTTTCAACCTCTACAACAGAGCGAGAAATTAAACATTTCTTAGCTTACGTTTAAACTTAGTCATATGGTCTATACTTTTTAATAAATTTCAGTAGGTAATATAAACTATAAAATCTACCTCCATGATAAATACACAATTTTTTAATAAAATGTTTAAAACATTTTAGGCAAATTAATCATCCTTTTCCAAGCTTGCCTTGTGAATATTCTATAATTTAAAACTCCTTCTAACCTAAATTTTTATACAAAATTTCGAATACTTTAAAAAACATAGAGGTTACTTAGTGGAAGAACACCGATAGAGAAAAACTATGAAGGTAAACCAGAAACCTGCTCCATTACATAAAAACCTGACAATTGATTTTTGGAGACTAATTCATGTTTTATAATGAGAGATGTACGTACTTCCCTAAATAGATATGGTATATGTTAATTTGTAATGTATGAATAAAAAAAAAAATTTTGCCGCTGTATAGATTTCGGAAGGTAGTGTTTCATAAATGAAAATTTTCGAAGAATCATAAACAAACATGTTGCAAATATTTTGATTAAAAGACAATTTTTCATCCTAATGCACGCCGAGATACTTAGTCCACTCGCTTTGCTTTTGTATTAAAGCCACACGATTCTTGACTGCAGCCAACACTGTCATACTGAAGTGGTGCAACAAATTTGAATGAAATTAAGATGAAAACATTAACAAACGTTGTTAAAGATAGTTTTAAGGAAAGTCATTTATAATTAAATCACATACTAAAGAAATGTAGGTAATGCTGGATTTTAGTTTGTAGCCTATTTATATCAGAATTAGAATAAGATAAAGCTATGTTATCAGTAAAGCCGTTAAATTTCTCTTGAATGACCCTAACAAAGTAATTTATAAATAAAAGAAATAAGATAGGATCCTTGGGGTACACCGCAAAGTCACTGATCATTGTGTAATTTAAGAATAAACCACTTTAATAAACTGCATTCTATTTGAAGATACGATCGAAACCAAGACAGAACCACTCCTCATATTCCAGACTAGTTTACAAAGTAAAATATTATGATGGTTGTTTTATTGTTGAATGAAATCAGCATATCAACACCAGATTACAGTTGTATTTAACACCATTTTTATTATCTGAATAAAACAATTATTTAGATACAATTAATATTAAAAAAAAAATATATATATATATATATAGTACAAGGTTTAATATTAAATTTCATTATTTATTTGGAATTATTACTATTATCTTTCTCTCGGTGTCTTTCAGATACGGATACAATATATTTACATTTAAACCATTTTAAATCTTATATTACGTTTTTCTATCATGTAACAAATTTATTTAAAATATCAAATATTTAAATTAAAACAAAAATCAAATACTGAGTAAATTATCTTTTTTTTAAATTAATAAAATGTCCAAAATTCTTTCTTAAATTTAAATATTTAATTTAAAAGTTCAAGGTAATTTGTCTTCATAAATTTCAGACAAAATATTGTTGTTAAATATCTTCATTCTTCATTTATGGTAATAATAATTGGATGGATATTACCTCTCCTTTAGCAGGCTAAATTTATGTTTGCTTTATTTAGGCTTACAGGAAACTTTATAAAGTGTACTTCTTTTAAATTCACTTTTAGATTTAGAAACACCTAACTAAAAAGTCCGAACTACCACCCATGTAACTTTTGTAGATTTTTTAAAATAATTTGTTCTTAAGTCTGGAGCTACACGTCTTGCTCAAATGGTACCTAAAGTCAATTTAAAGTATGTTGCCTACATTAGACTTCGATTTTAAAACATATCAAAACCTTTTTAACCACTTGCATATTAATCTCTTAGTTGATTCATAACTGTCTGCTTTTTTTTACACTTCATATCCCGATATATATTTTTTAAATAACTAAATGTCTCCAAATCTCTAATACAATGTTCCTTACATGTTATTTATATTAATTTTACCATTAACTACTACATTTTACTTAATTTACACAGTTTAACATTTATTTAGATTTATATCAAATTTTCCTACTTAGATTTGAATCTCAGTGGGTGGAGCTTGTTCTTGTATTGTCATAGTACGCTATGTCATTAAACGTATCTAATGTTTGTTATCCCTCAGTTGACTCTAATTTATAATTGTCTCTATGTTTTGCATAAATCTTGATTAATTCCAATTATTACAACTCTTTATTTTGTTTCGATTTTATTTTAATTCCCTTTTCTCCAACTATGTACATTACTTACCTACATAAATATTAAATGTGTGATTTTTTTTATTAATATAAATGTAAAAAAAAAAAAAAAATCCTAATTTATTGTTTTATATTTTATTTTAGTTATTATTGAAGGTTTAATTTGTGTTTCTCTCAAACTTTAATTTGGGTCGTGTTTTATTGAATTAATTTCCTTCCTTTTATTTATTGTATAAATTTTCCCAATATGTAATTTTTTAAACATTCCTAACCTAGAAATTGTTACAGTAGAGATATATCCAACACATATTATATAAATAACAATGGAGCGCATTTGTTTAAAACAAAGAAGCTTTGTTTATATACATTTGATTGATGTCTAAATGGATATGTAATTTATTGATGTGTTTTTTTAGGGGAGTACAATTAATTAATAGATGTCAACAATAAACAATAGTTTTTAAAATGAAAATCTAGTTGATGAGCGGAATCATTATACATATTGAGTTTTATCATAAAATTTAATACCCACTAATTGTATTCTCAATCCAACTTGGGTCTTGTAGGAAATGTAAAATTGTATTGGTAGATCAAAGGGTCTTAGCCCAGTATACAGTATGTGGAAAGTTTGTTTAAAACAATTGTTTTATGAACCTGGTAATTGTGCATATCACTAGTTTCTTAACGTCAGTTAGGCTTTAATTTCCTTCGTAGATGTGTATATATTAAACAGTCTATTCTCGCTTCGCTCGAGTCAGTGTCTCGGCCAAGGTTGGCCTCAAACCTATACATATATGAAGGAAACTCCATTCACGTTCTTGTCGATGACTTGGCTTTACTGGATCTGGTATAATCATTCTATATTTTGATATTAGGAAATGAAATTACGTTGTTGTTAACAACTTCACATTTGTCATCATAGAGAGGTGGGTTATTCATACAACAAATATTCATTATTTCAAAAATATCATATTAATATATCTATCAACAAATACCTATAGCCTACGCTTGTTTGAAATATCCAATCACCATATTTATTGAAATATAGTTTTAAATATTTCATTTAAAATTTAACAGAATCTATCAAAGTGCATTAGTTCAGCTTTTGGATAGAAGTATGTACATATTGATTTCTTAGGTGAATTATGACTATTAAATTCTAGATAGTTTACTTTCTAATAGAATCTGATTTAAATTTTAGTAACTCCATGTGAAGAACTAAAAAAAATTATATGTTATGACCTGGAAGATTAAAATTAAGCAAAAATTTGTTTCATCTTTCAAAAATACACTCATTTTCAATTTCTATGAAAAATAAACAGAACTTTTTTTTACTTTGAAATACAACATTTAATATGATATTATGAAATTAATTAATGTTAATAATAATAATTATCATAAACATAATTAATTCTTCTACACATATAAACTGCGTAATCCCAACTTAGATCGGTTTTTATTTACTTTATTTCGGTTTAATTTAGGTTCTGTACTTTTAATTAACGAGAGATTTAAGACAAACGAGTAAAAGGTCATTGCTCTGTTACACCCAACAGTTGAAGTTTCTTTAGTTAATTTTGTACCACACGAAGCAAACTATTCTCTCCCTTCAAGCTACTGCTAATTACCACCCTTAAATATATCTCAAAGTCTTCTTTCCAATCAACACTTGTAGTTGTTCTTTGAAAAGTGCTACACCATCACATGATCGTTTCGTATTTGTATGGAAATTCATTTTTTCAAAAAAACATTTCCTGTTAAAGGTCAAAATAGTCGTTCCAAAAAAATTTTACAAAATTTTTTATCCCAAAAACCAAATAAAAAAACCAATCATTAACCAACACCAAAAATATCAGTTTGGTAATTAGTGAAAATGAACCATCGATACCATTTATATATTTAATAAGGGCTGGGTTTGTACCATGAACACGTCGTCAGCATACATAGTATTTGAATACAAACGAGCTTTTAATGTTGGTCGATAAACATTTTTCAATATTTGAATATAATTCTGAACAGTTATATTTTTTCTTGCATTTTGTACACAACAATTATTAATCTACACAATTCACTAGTTTGAACGAAATAGGTAGAGACAATTTTGAGAATTTACATATTTTATTGTATTTCGCCGATCGGAATATTTGGAGCATTGACTACGAATACGTTTCTTAGACGCTACACTTGAACAACATTGATCAAAATCAGTACGGATAATTTTGATAAAATTATAAAGTTATGTTTGTTTTCTCGTCGCAGCTATCTCTAAATTTGGAATTATTTAAAATGAACAAAAATTTTCCGATATCCCAATATCTGGCAAAAATGAGCACACATAGTAAATTTGATTATAATTAGTTCAATCACACCGCAGAAACAAGGATGACAACCGTCAGACAAACCAAAACCACTTTTTTAGATTTAGATGACCACAAAATGGACATGTTCGGCACATCATTATTTTACCTATTTCAAAACTGTCTCTATACTGTAGTAAATTTGAGAAAGTAAAAATGAGAACTTATTTTTTAATTTTGAGATATTACAAATTTGACTTAAAACCCATCGTAAAGATGATATTGAAATCTCATTTGCTTCAGGTTTTTTTATATTTTATGACTTTATTGATTCAAAGAATTTTTATTAGGTTATAAAACATGCCATATATTTTACTCGTATGTGGTACATCTGTTGGAAAAATTGATTTAGACATTGAGCCTTTACTCTCTCATCCATAGAGCATATATATGTATATATAATTACAAATATTTCCACCTATGTCATCCCATATACGGATTGTTCTTTCCAACTGGTTTCGCCGCATCAACATGTCATCATCTTTAGGGTTGATCCTCTACTGCTTCTTGTGTCATTAAAAGACTCAAGAGATTAAATACGATTTTCATGGAAAGTAGTCACGGGTTGCAATAAGAAGTGAAATCTTCAGAACCCATTCAATAAAACTTTTTATATTTATGTTCTTGTTTAAATAGTTTCAATTTGAACTGTGTCATTAAATTTATTAAATTATACAAATGTTACTGAAAAACCTCTTTTATTCAGCTTTTTTAAATGATAATACATAAATAAGTCATGTTTCATGGAAGAACTAATGATTCTAGCTGATGCATTGATTCGCAAAATTATCTACTTCTAACAGATCGTATCGCTTTGTTGTGCAGGAAAATCATTCTAAGATAAAAGTTAGCTTAGCAATGATGGTTCTAACAGATCGCATCGCTTTGTTGTGCAGGAAAATCATTCTAAGATAAAAGTTAGATTAGCAATGATGGTTCTATAATCGTCTCAGTGCTCTACAGTGCAGCTGGCCTGGGTAAATATAAAAAGTTTTGTTTTCTAAACATTTATACATACAAATCTCTACAATATTAATAAGTTTAAATTTATATTTTGGAACCCACAAAACAACAATATAAATTAAAATATACAGGTACAGTATTGAATTGCGACCACAATATTTTTACATTCGAAAAGTAAAATCTAATAGAGTGATAAAAGTTTTTTCCAGTTCCTTGTCAGATTCATTCTAAATTCCAGTACGTTAACTTTACAACACACGTAGAGTTGTGCTGCAAATATGTAAAATGAAATAAAGGGAGTTTGTTATACAGTAACACTCAGATCATCTCTATTAAGTACTGAAAACTCCCACCATAATCTTTTTTCTCAAACCACAGCGTGTTTAGATTGTGTAATGTTTGTTTTTCAGTTACAGCAACTAATATGCTTTAGAGTTATTTGATTTTTTTACTTCATGGATTATGTCCATTTTAAGACCGAGCTCACTATACAGGCAAAATAGTCACGTTAGAAGTTATAGATAACATTTCCTGTCAAATAAAATAAATGTTCAAACAGAATCAGCTACATTTAGCAAAAAATTGTGAATTTTTATTCAATCAAAAATAGGTAAGAGTTTTAATAATGAGGTACAAGTTTTTTTAACCACTAATTCTAGATTAGGATTTCCGAAATTCAAAACAAATACTTTTAAAAACAAAATTCTGTTTAATAAATTTGAAATCATGAGAGTAATGCGAGCATTAGTTGTAAAAGTTAATGCGAAATACAGAGAGTGATTAAAAAATGAAATAAATCTGGGTCTTAAATAAAACAGAGTCTGTTTTTTAAAAGAAACAGAATATTGGTATTAAATGAAACAAAGTCTGTGTTTTAAATTAAACAGAATCTATGTTTTAAAATGTAAGAGAGTCTGTGTTTTAAAGGAAACAGAATCTATGTATTAAATTAAACAGAGTCTGTGTTTTAAATGAAACATAGTCTGTGCTTTAAATGAAAGAGTGTCTATGTTTTAAATTTAATAAAGAAAATTATTATTTGAAATAACAAATTTAGTTGATAGCAACTTCTGAACTCGACTCTATAAAATAATTACTGTATTTACAATAATATATTTATTGTAAAGGAACAATGGATATAGTGACATTGGTGGAAATATTATCAAACCATTTGTTTCAGTTTGTGACCTGCCCTCAATGTCTAAATTCTTGTTTTCATTTGGATTTTTTTGCTTATTTTATATGTGTTACAAAAATAAATAAAAACTGTAATGATACATGAAGATCTTTTACTATATAGTGTGTTCAAATTATTTACATTATTTTGGGAGCTGATTTTAAAACTAAAAATAAGAAATGAAATTTCATATAAACGTTGGCCCGGAAGCGCTTCTTTTCCGTTTGAGGGGCAATTATGGTTTTACAAAAAACAAACTTATGAAATAGATAAGATATTGAGTTGAGATTTGGTGTACGTATTATTTACGTAACCTATTATTATTATACTTGAAAATAAGCACTTATGTTTGTACCTTTTTTACATAGTGGACATTTAAAATATGTAATGTCGAACATCTCGAAAACCATTAAAATTGCAAAATATTTACAAGAGACAAATAATTTTCCTTTTTTAACAAAACATTAAATGGCTTTTTTTTATATATATATTTTGCGTAAGTCAAAGGATAACTGAGTTTCCGACAAACGACTAAAACATATTTCTTGTTAATTGCCTACAACAGGGCTGTCCAACTTTGAGTGGCCCAAGGGCCACTATAAATAATATTGTGGTTGTGAGGGCCGTATCTTAAACTACCTCTTAGGCAACTTTACCAGTAATTCGTAATAAGTACAAAAAATTGTTTGTTTGTTTAATTATAATTATTTATTTAAAAAAAACTCAAATATACAAAACAATTAGTGGGATGGTGTTCACTAACCAGTGTATGAATAATAACATTAATATTTGTTCTTGACAAGCTAAGCAAGTAAGAAAGTGACTTATAAGATAGATAACACATATATTTGGACTTCATTAATTTCAGGTTGGAAAAGCTGTTTTGCAAAGATAAATGCTTTCCACCATTGATCCCATTGTAAGGTTTAAGTTTTGCAAGTTGGGGCAACGTTCTTCTGGGAATTTAAAAAAAAAGTACATTCCTGTTCCAGTTCCTCCCTGGTACAAAAGGTTTGACTGCAAACAAAGGTCTAAAAAGGTCCAGAAAAGTCACTAGACTGGTTTTCGAATTATATTGTAATTGCGTAAATGTATTTTTTATGAGTTATAAGTATGAAACTTCTTCAAAATCCTACATTTATTTAAAGTTCTCTTTACAGCTTTGAAAAAATGAAAACTCTGTTTTCCTAATGAAGACTTGAAAAGGTTAATTAGATTTTTACATTCTTTTAGTGACCATATACATTGGAAATATTCTGTTGCTTTCCTTGTAGCTTCTAATTGAATTCGTTAAAGTCTGTTAAAACTTAGCATCTACAATTTGATTTCCAGTTCCGTAGTGTTGGATTTCATTTCATTTTCCAGCAATGTTTTGTTTTGCCATTTAATTGCACGGTTCTTAATGAGCAAACTTATTACTAAAGGTTTTTCTCGCTTTGACCATTTCCAGAGTTACTTCGTAAGTAGCGGCAATACTGCATTTGTTATCAGTGTCAGACTTATTGATACTTTATTCTACAAAATAAGTCTAGTTTCTCTATTATGCTGCTAAGAAATTGAAATAAACAATGCGTACACCAAATATTTACTCAATATATACTTACAGAAATATGTTTACGGTTGTTGTAATATTACAAAATGAACGACAGACAGAAAACGAAGCTTTTCAGACGTATATACTCTTGTCTTATCTATAACCCTAGAATCTACTCCCGAAATATTGTCGTAGAATTATTTAAAATCAACCTGTATTTACAAAAGAATATTAAATTGAATTCCATTGGTCCCTAAGTAACTACTTCAAACCTTTCAAGTATATTGAAATCAATAACAAACCATTAAAATGATACCCTGTTTAATCAAAATATTAAAGTAAAAATACTACCAATAATTATTTAACATAATACAGTAGGTATAATTTCAGTTGTATATATTTAAAAGTTCATTAAAATGCTTTTGTAATGTCTTTAACGTGTTCAGCACTCTAAAAAATATTTAAAATGACACCTCACATGCCTATAAGCATTGCATTTATTATTTTTAAAAAATTATGAAAGATGGCGTCCATTTTCCAAAATGGCCGCCCTCACAGAATATCACCCAACTTTTTTCAATTACTACACTACAACCAACAATATCCAACTGAGTGATTCTCTGTAAATGCGTGAAATACAGAAGTATTCTGCGCTGTTGTATTATTTGACCCGTCATATATTAAATTAAATACAGGAGTGTAAAATGAATTCTGACCAACTTATCTATTTTAAAAATTAAAGTTCACTTGAAATATATTTATTTACAAAAATGTATGTGTACAGTACAGTACGGGTGAATTTAAATGCAAGTCAGTACAGTACGGGTAATATATGAACACAGTTTGTTTTGTTACGGCCTGTGTTTGTCGTTATCTGGCCCATATGTTAGTGTCCTCCTCAGCCCAGTATAAATTAGAGAAGAATACGGCAGCATTACCTCCTCCTTCACTCTCACGTTGCTTTTGTATTTTTATTACATTTCTCAACAAATTTCGCCTCTACGACATAAGTCATATATTAGGGAGTGTCCAGCATTCCTGTTGTGTTTTAGGCAATCATAATCCAAGAATAACTCGATTTTAAAATAATACGTCCCACGCAATACAGAGATTTGAAACATTATTTTTAGCTGTAAATAAATTTTCGTGTAGAAATTATAATTTTTAGTTATCTGTTGTGGAACAGCTAATATTCCAAACCTTTACAGATTTATTTAATAACAGAAGTACTGCAATTACCATAAAATGTCACTCATTATATAAATATGTTATCAAAATAAAAAATATAATTTTGCCTCTATATATTTTATGAAGGTGTTGTAGTTGATAATTGAAATGATACCAAATATCCGCAAGTAGTTTAAGTTTAAATACAAAAGAAAGATACTACTGGTAGATAAAAGTAGTGTTATAGAATTACTACTATGGGGTTATTACGCGTAAGTATAAGATAACTATTCTATGTGCCACGAATCATGCCGGGTGAGAAGAACAAGAGTAGCGTAAGGTTGTCAATTCGAACAGCTCCCTGTACGAGGCTAACTTTTGAGTGAGGCTACCAACCTCTTGTAATAGAGTTCCATAAATAAGTAGTTTTGTTATGTTTGAGTGGATTTTTTATAAGATAATTCTTTGTTTTAACAATATAATGATAATTAGTTTAAATTATACATTAACATTATATGAGCGGTACTGACATTTATTTTAAAACATTTTTTGCTTCAACGGTAATAATTAACTTATTTCCTTCGTAATAATAGTAATAACACAGTACAAAAATAAATATTACGTTTTAATTGAAGCTGATTTCAATTTATTTTAGATTTATTTATGTAGTAGGAAAATTGTTGATTTTTATGAAATATTTTGACGATTTGTTTACAAAGAATGTTCCTCAAATGCATAAAAAAAGGTTTTCCTTAAATTATGCTCTTTACAACTAACTCTGATTCAAAATGAAATTCAGTACCTATGATTTTTTTGATTTTCCGAGCGCCTTAATGTAACGGCAGAATAATTTAACCAATGCAAGTGGGGAAACGAGTTGGCAAACCTGCATGATTGCTATTGGTATCTTCAAGGTCAGTCTATTTACTGGATCCTCCAGCACCAGACTTGCCTCATGGCGGCATGTCTAGAGTATAAGTACATTCCAAACATGAGTATAAGATTATATATCATAGGTAGTTATTGATTCTTATAGTTTTTGTTTTATTAGAACAGATTTTAGTTCGAAATGCGTTGGAGCTAGTTTCGAAATACATTTCGTGTGGAGGTTTTTCGAGGGTGGGTCTATATTTTCGTAACTCTTACTCTCAATGGTTTTTAACAAAATGAAATTGAAATTTAGTGATTAGTTAATTGTTTATGTTCCCACTACACGCATATACTAGTAATATTTATATCCATTATTACGTAGGCAATGTAATCACACAACTTATTACATTTAACTTTGTATAATTAAATGTAATTATAAATTAACATTTTTTTAAATAATAAAACTAATCTCCAATGAATCAAGAATAACTTTTTATCTATTAACATTATTTAGTCTAGTAGGCTTTATCACTCTGTCTAAAGTTCTTTTATGGACGACAATTTAACCATTTCTTCCTTCGTGCTTGCTTCTTCACCTCCTCACATTGTAATTTGTCGCTTCGCCTAACCATTAAGGTTTCCAGTAGGTAAAAAACACAAACAATTTTATTTTAAATTGGTGTAAATCCAATTCGACAGTTAATATGTTTGTATTTATTTATGAAATAAACTTCGATACATGATGAAGGTAATAAGCTTATTTTAAGAATTAATAGATAGTCTCGTTTAAATATTAATTTACGTTTTAAGCTACATAATACAACAATCAAATTCAACTTTATAAAGTGTATTGAATCAACGGTGCAAAAATATTGCACAAACTTTCTCACACTCTTATTCACAATTGAACTACGAATCAACCAAAACTATTCGTCATAAAACTGTTCGGTAGTTGTCCGTAAGAAATGGACTATGTATGCCGTTTTAAAATTGTTTTTATACATAAATAGGGTTTAAATTTGCTTCGCTTGTACCATTATGGATTCTCAGCAAAAATAATCTCAGTTGTTAAGGACTGCTGACAAATGTAATTATGTGTGTGTGATTATTCCATAACCGATACTATTTTTATTTCATTGGGTCATTCATTTTGAGATTTCACTAATATTTGAACGAAATCATTAAAACAGATTTTGAAAAATTAGAACTTTTATAAAAGCTCTATAATCGACTTTTTTAAAAAAAATATTCACTGATAACTCACTAATCGGTTTTTGTAATTTTTATTAATGGTTACAAATGAGCATTGCTTAGTTAAAATCGTAATAAGTGACAACTTTTAATTTAGGGTAGCCTTGATAAGAAAAAAACGCAAAATTATGATATTCTCATATTTCGTCACTAAGGACTTATCTTATTTGTCACCATCTCTAAAAAAATTTCGATTTCTGAAGATTAAACAATCGACTGTGGTTTAATGTTATACTGTGTAATTTCTCAAAATCTGATCTACCGATTTCGTTAAAATTTAAATGAAATATGAATTAAACACAGAGATTAAAATCAAACGTAAACAAAAAATATGACTTCAAGAATAAGTGCTATTAAAACAAAAATGAACTGTCACTACCTTCACTAAAATTTTGGTTTCGTTGAATAATACTTAGAGTAAAAGATACTACAAACATGTGTAAGAGTAAGTGTTAGGTTAAGATATATATTTTAAAAGACGGCGTCCACAACTCTTTTTTTACGTTTTGATTTATCACTAACATTCTCTAAGTCTCTCTTGCTTCACTTACTGGGGTGGAGGTAATACTAACTTCAAATCAATAAAAGTCTCCCAGAAAAGAATTATTTTAGGCAAAATAGCAAGAAGGTACGAGACGGATCCATTCCGATTTTTAGATCATTGAATGTTCTGCCACTGGTATACTTATATATATTTAAAGTTCAAAATATATTTTATTTAAAATCTGGAGGTTATTTAAAAAAATAACAGTTATAAATCTAATTTTCGTACAAGTGAAAATATATAATGATTTTATTTATTTAATAAACTCCTTTAGAAATTTTCAAGAAATTTTTGCAGTTTATTGCTTCTTTTTTTAATCAATTGTGTGAGTATTTAAAATCAGTCAATTCAGAAGCAGTTCAATGTAAAATTGAACGTTTTTTGTTGGAGCTGCAGAAGATCCAGCATTTATTTTAAAGGTTTTGATTTAGAGATTTAATGTTAGGATTGTTAACGTCACCACCAAGGGAACTAGTTCACCCGACTAGTTTCCCACAATCTACACGGCAAAACCTGCCAATACTCACTCAACACTTACAGGCATCAATTCCCCGGCCTTAAACGGCTATACATACAATATACAGTATCTCACAATACAAGACCCGCACACGCTAATCGTCTCTGATTGGCCGACAGCTCACGTCGAGCATCAAAAAGTCCGCGGCCACAACAATGGCAATCCACGACAAAACTGCGAATCAACTTCAGACACATCGCACGTCGAGATTGGTTCGCTTCTCGGTAAACCTAACAATGGACAGCTTATTGTCTAGGAACAAACCAATCCTAGGCAAGCTAAGCTACAAGCTAGCAGAGCCAAAATTGTATAAGTACCCATTTCTCAATGACAATATGATCACTTGTCAACCAGGAGACCAACTGGCACCACACCTCCTCCGGGTGACCCAGCAGCAACAAAAACACTTGTCCACCTGGACACCTACAAGACACATCACTTCTCAACACCTACACGCACTTCTCCTGACGCGAGACTACAAGGACAATCTCTCCCACGGCCTTCATATGCAAGGCCAAGAGACCCCTCACTCACACACTTCACTGGGACCATATAGAAATATCTATCTAAAGCATAAGTAGGCCTATCAATGACTAAATTGGGACAACATTGGACTTGTAGGCGTTGTCGAATTGCGTTTTGTTATCTGTGTGAGACTTTGGCCTCGCCAGTCATAGTTCAGTAGCAGGATGGTTTGCGTACATAGAACAACTGAGGATGATGATTTAGTCATTGGAACATTTTATAGTATTTGTATTATACAAAAAAGTGAAAAATTGTATTCTCTTTAATTAGGTGATTGAATTTTGCACAGGTGTTGCTCGTTACAGTGAATAAAGTAGTTTTTTTCAGTTATTCATGAAAGACCAAAGTTTGCATTTTATTTTTGTGTTAAAGCAGTTGTGATTATATTGAATGATATTTTGTAAAATTTAAGGAACATTTTAATAATATGTTAGTACGAAGTTATATCTTTTCAAGTACAAAGAATGTGTACAATCTTCATTTAAATCTGTTATTTTAAGTTTAGACACGAACCCAATTTCCTTTTCACACAAAAGTCTCGTACTTTGTTACACTTTCTATAGAATTAGATCTTTAAAATCCTTATCAAGCAACCTTATATTTTCGTAACCCTAAAGTAATATTACACAGATAAAGTTTAAATGAATTATAAAGAGTTAAGTTTATTTGAAAACATGCAAATAAATAATTCTAAGACCGTGCTTATTATAAACAGTGTTATACTCTTATTAAACTTAAAATGCAATATGAACATTTAACACTTAGTTCAACTTGTACTTCCGTGTTTTTTTAAAAGCGAAAAATCTTTTAATCATCATGGTATTAAGAAAAATAAGAAAGAAAGAGAATAAGATAGAGACTCTTAACCCTCAAATAATATAATAGCGCTGACGGAAGATATTGTAGGTCGGAAGAGACTAATACCTATTATAGGGAAAGTTACTTGGTGATAGGGATATTTAGTTATGAGGTTCCTACTGAAACTAAATATTATTATTTTTAAAGATGTCCGTCTGTCTGTCGTCTGTTACCTACAGACCAAAGCCGAGGACCGATTTTAATTTAGTTGATATGAGGGCATAGTAACATCTCGAGGCTTTTTAAAATTTTGCAGATAACTCAAAATTTAGGGGTAGCTACCATGGGGATAGAAGGCAAAAAATCGTCTCACACGATTTATGAATATCAGCCTCAGTGTAGCTTTTAAGGGCCTAAAAACAAAAGATTTTGATAGCGATTTATAAAAATATCGTCGTGGTAGTCTCTAAATAACCAAATATTCAATTATGATGTTTTTATAAAAGGGGTAATTTATCAAAATAGGCTATACCAATTTCATTATTTAAATAAAATATAAAGATAATTACACAAATCTCTTATAAAAATTGCAAGTAAAAAATATTGTGGCTTATAAATAATTGGTAAATAACAACATAAGATTAAAATACGAGTTATGATGAGGAAGTTTAACGGTATAAAATGACCGTGCACGACGCATTTTTAGATCTTCATTGACAATTAATTATGACACCGACACTTTTAAACGAAACGATTTGAGTAGATCTTCACTATTATATACTACATAATAAATATTTTGTTATTATTTATATAATATAAGTCTTTATTTATGTCAGTTAAGAATCGAAAATAATAATTACAGGTGAGTTCCAAGATACTTAACTTAAAGATTGTAACTACTAGAAAACACTACTGTTAAATAATCAATAATATACACGATTTTATTTAAATATCAATTTACTTCACCATATATTATTTACATTTTTAATTTCAATTTATTTATTTAAATAGTTGAATACGGCACATTAATGATAAATGCAGTACAATCAGACAGAAGACTGCACGATATTGTATACACAGATAACAGTAATGGTGAAGTGTTTTCCCACTACAGTGGTTTGTTAATTAATTACATCCATGTTTACACAGTTAATTGAAATCTAATCCGCAAACACAGTGTAGGAAGCGTGGCCTCATCACAAAGATGTCTATTCTGCGTGTTTTTGAGAAAGTATTTCGCCACTGCAGTAAGGAAAAGGAAAATAAAAGAACCTAAAGTAATTTTGTAAATAGTAAATTGTAATATTGGAAATAGAAGAAGAAGAATTTTAGAGTTTTACAAACTCAAGTTCTCCAATATCTGGGAAAATATCCCGTCGACATTAACGGGAGATTCCACATCTGATTTGGCCGAATGTGGCCCAACAAAGGCCGCCAAGCTCTGGGGAAATTTCTCCTTGACTTTTCGGGAAATTCCAAATTTCATTTGGCCGAATATGGCCTGAACATAATCCGCCAAGCTCTGGCGAAATTTCCCGTTACATTCACGAAATATTCCAAATTTGATTTGTCCGAGTATGACCCAACAAAGTCCGGTGTTAGGGCTGTTTTATACATCTAGTGAGGAAATTCCCAAATTGAAAATGCCAGTTTTGGTCAATTTTTATTTATTTATTATTTTTTTAAATCAGCAAAAATAGGAATTTTATCTAAAAAGCCAACATGTTATTTTTCTCAGAAACGTTCATAGAATTCATTTATAAAATAAGAAAATTATTTATAAGTAACAATCTGGAGATAGTATGTCAAGATTCAACTAAATTTAATAAATTTGATAGGATAGGCACTAAAGAGCTTCCTTTTATAATAATAATTCATGACAAATCCCCTTGATGAAAAGTAATTTTTAACTTTTGACTTTTACTTTGGTTGCAATGATCTCCTAGGCCTAACTAATTATGTTAGTTTTATAGTTCATAATTTAATTTCACTATCGATGAAAAAAAAAATTAAGAACTCAGCATTACTTGTATCTCTAGACATCTTTTATTACTTATTATCGTACGACACTAAGCATAGAGATATTCAAAGAGTGTTTCCCAATACACATATCCCATTCATGTTGTTATTGTACTGTACTGGTGAACACCTGTTATGCACTACAGCAAGGTTAGAATACACACTAAAGTTACCAACATTAGAAGATATTATACAAGTTTATGTTTGGTATATTTTTTATATAGGTAATTGCTATTATATCGCAATACCGAAGCAAAATGCTGAAAACAACTTTACCTGAAGATGACGTTTCGACGGTGAAATCTGTAATATTTAAATAAAAAAGAAAGAAAGGATTGTTGTCGGAGATAACAATATTCACGTTAAATTAATATTACACAATCCTGATAGCTAAACAACCAATTCATGTTTGAATAATAACACTACTTATTGATTTAAAAACAAATTATATCCATTATTAAGTCTTTAGACCACTCCTATGGGATATATTTTATGCCCGCCACATAAACAAGCCTAAATTTGTTTCCACAGTTTTCGATTATCGTGTACGAACGGTATAACGTCGTAATCAGTTTATTAGACACGAATTTATTTGCATCATAACTTTTGCAATTCGAAACGTCAAACATGTCATCTCATGAATTGATGAGACGTGTTTATGGATGTTCTTTACATGTACTTTATAGGAAAGACATAAATAAGCGTCCCTTTTGATTTATAAATTTTGTTTTATGTTACCCTTTATTTTATTACTTTAGTTACTGAAATACGTCAAAATTTGTTAGAGTTGCGATAATGGTTGCCAGATTTATCAAATTATCTTACAACTTTGCTATCACAATTGTAGGTTTATAAGAGGTGTAAAAAATTGCACAAACTTTTTCAAACATCGATTTACAATCAAAATATGATTCAAACAAAACTGTTAATGCAAAAAAAAACATCAGTACGGTTGGTGTCAGTAAAATAGTGAAAATGAACCATGGATGGCGACTTTGAAATATTTTTTTGCATATAAATAAAAACTAAACTTAATTCTGTTGTGCTATAAACGTGTCCTCAAAGTAAATCGTGTTTGATTGAAATCGAAAAGTTATTGGCTTATGTATTATCTATTACTACTTCATCAGTAGTATTATTCGACGCTTGTGACAATGGGTTTCAGTAATCAATTTCCAAATATTTCCTAAAAATATAACAATATCGGTGGAGCCGATTTTTTGAAATTATATATTTTCATGTCGAATTTGAAAAACTGGAGACTACTGCATTTTTTTGAGTTTTAAAAGACTATACATGATCAAAATGTGATATAAATAATTCTATCCAATTTTGAGTGTTGTTTTTTCCATAGAAGCTACACCAAACTTTTAAGGTTACGAAAAAATGAGATAAAAATATTTTTCGAAGATTTTCGCCAAAATATGCCCACAAATCAAATTTCATAAAAATCGGTTCTCCAGTTCTGCTGTAGAAAGCTGCACACACGACATATAGACTTCATCCCAAACACCATTTTTTGAAACCATGTGTCTTGAAACGGATATATTCACATAACGTAGATGTTGATTTTATTTACCCATCAAATAATTTTCTCTATATTATACAAATACAGAAGAGTATTAAGACGCCCATCTTCTTTTAACTTATCCAGACCTCAGATATACCCAAACAATGACGGGGAAAATTTTATTGAAACATATTTTGTTTAAATTGAAAGAATCTCCTCTATTTCATAAAATGGCTTTTATTGTCATGTTTTATGAATAGTTTAAAATAAAATTTACCATCAAGATGTTGCATGATAAACAACCCTGTTCACATAATATTATAGCCTACAGCTATGGATGTATTGAATAACATCGCGTGTCGTTATCTTTACTCCATTATCACTGAATATAGTTAAATTTTAATAGCATTGTAATTGGTCAACATCTGAATAATCCATATAATGACTTACGTGAGTGAAAACACAAAAAACAATAAGCTGTGATCGAAATATACAAACTGTACAAATACATTCTTATCAGTCAAAAACACATTTTTTACATAAAAATACAATCACCCATGTAAGTTGCGTATTTTTTTTATTTATTTATTTATTTATTTTTTTAAATGTGGTAAATTACCGGAGTTCCCACACTAAATCCGAACTTTCCCGTTGCTAAGCGCCGGTAAGTTCTCCTTAGGTTTTAGTGTGAGTTAGTGCGTATGTTCAACCGGTTTCGACACAATATGGGACGAGAGCAGTTGTGTTGTAGTGTGTCGTTTCTTTTTGTGTTCGTTGTAACCCTAAACATGGTCTGCCATGGTCGTTTTATACGAGTTTAGAGACCCCTATGTAACTACATTTATTTGAGTAACGTGAATAAGTCGGTCTAAAACATGACCTACTAATCACGTACTGAGTTCGAACACCATTTTCCTGATTTCATAACTATTTAGTGTGAATTTATTGTTACTAATTCATCACAAGCTGACTACGTTAGGCAATTAGTTTAAATATAGATATCAGCTGTGAATCGGTTCTGTAATCTATTTAACCTTTCGATGTTGTTTCAGAATATGTTATAACATGTTTATTCAAACGAACTGGCACGCTTCCGAAAATAATTTAACTATTAATTCATTAAAGATAAGAACTCTACCTTTCTGATACCCAAGTAATTTGCTTCAAAACCATTCGGTTATCATCGGCTTAAAAATATACGGTGCGAAAACATTGCACAAATATCACTGTTATCTGAATGCTGTTGTTCATCTGATAGTACCTGTTTTTTAATTTGTTTTTATCATAATAAGTTTTCAACCCCTTAATAAAATCTTTGTGTCGCTCTGTGATGGAAGATTTGGTGACTGCTGCTCTAAAGTAAAACATCTTTCTTGTACGGATATTCCCGAGCGACATAATTATAATTGACCTTTTGAAACTAAAGTTAACGTATATCTAATTTCCTCTTATCAAAGTATCTTTAAAGAACCATTATTGTTTTATAGTTACCTTCTAGACATGTCGATAATGGAGCCAGTAAACCCCTAACGTTATTATATTTTGATAAACTGATACAATGAATCGTACATAAAGTGTGCTGATAATCTATCTTAGAATCTATAATTGAATTCATTTACAATCAATAAATAACAAGTTCAATAAATCAATTGATTATTTTCGACTGAAACTGGTTTGAGTGTGTTTCAGAGAGAGGGAGAAATAGGGATGGAAGGAGGGTGTTGAAAAGAACTAATAGAAACCACATTTCACCAATTCCTGTTGAACTAAATCAAATTTTGTGTTTGAAGAGGTGAACGTTGATATTTAAAATGCCTTCATAATAACTACAAAATATAGTATTTTATTTAGAGAGTGACTTTATGTTTGGTTGCTTACTTTGCTACACGATATTATGACCTACGAACTACATTTAGAAAAAAAAAAGTTGTCACATTTCTATGCTTAATAATATTTGTTTTATCTAATATAATCTAAATTTAACTAACAACTAAGAACTAACACCATGAAGTATAAAACGACAGTAAAACACAAACAAACATTTTCAGGTTTCAACTCTCTAGAACTCAATTATTCTTGATAGGTTAGGTTGACTTTGGGGAACGTAATGTTGACATGCTATCCAACTTAGTTGTTACCATGTTAATCAACAAATAAAATAAATCTTTACACAGAAAAAAAAAACTATATGAGTAAAGCAATTACTATAGCAGGTATTTTTTTAAATATGTAAATAAAAGTATGTATTGCAACTTCAGACATGTAGTTTTAATAAAACATAAAAAAATATATCTATATTTTAATTTTTATTTATCCAGTATACGATTTATAGGGTGAAATTGACAATCGAACAAATTTTCTATCTACGTTTTTGACTGATCGTCACTTTTCGTAGACTCAGGAAACCGATACGTTATTTTTGGCATGTCATCCATCTGTCATCGTTGTTATCTGAACGTTAGCAAGATAGTGGCCTCAAAACTTAAGTCAGGAACATAAAATTTGGTTTAGTTGACTAGTGTCCTCATATATAATCGCATTGCAATTAGGAAAAATATAATAAAAAGTGGGTAATTTTATTAGGTTTTCGTTCAATTTGGATTGTATTTATGCAACTTATAACATCCTACATTAGATGTATTTTACAACCCATTTCCTACGATGACAAATAGCAAAGTTATTCTTAAAAATGTAATTACGAAGTATAACAATGTGATATTCGTAGGACCTTGTCACCGACCTGAGCGTAGCAAGTAGAGGATCTATTACATTAATATAGTTTAGGGCTCGATAAAGGGGAGACTATGACATGAGCGAAGCGAGTGAAGACAGGCTAATATATAAAATTTACGAGGTTTTAGTGCATAACCGACGTCAATTACAACAAAAACCTGTGTAACAAGTGTTTTAAACTAATTTATCCTATTGGATAAAACTGTTTGATTTACCATTATAATTGAAAATTTTCTACATGGCTCGTAAACACAACTTTTGGGAATTATATTTAGAGGATTTGCATGTATTATATCGTATGTTTAGGCTGGGTTAGTACCATGATGGTGACCATAAATAGATTAAAAATCTTTTATACAACATACCCAAATCTACGCGTTTAAATCATGCGTTTATGATTGGAACTCCTTTAATAGCAAAATGTTTATATTTCTACATCGATCCCTGCTAAATGGTATTTAAATGTGATTGTCATTAAAAAGTCTAAAGTCTAAATCAAATTTCAGTAGTCCAGAAAAAATCAAAGACATATATATCAGTAACTCCTTGCCAGTGTTTTCTAATCTCTTGTTATATTACAATGTCCTCTCAAGTGATAAAGTTTATATAATAAACTTAACTACAGTATTTATTCTATTATCTTTCGACTTTATGTAACTCCAATTTCTTTTCACGTCAAGACTGTGGGCCTTCCAACCACAGAGAAGAATATCCCAACCATATATTCTTGCAAAGGTAATCAAATTAATCTATCCCTCAATTTTCACCCCGGCCTTGTGGGTATTCCACACCACAGTATAAAACTGGATTCCATTTTCAACTCCAGCTTTGCAACCCTACTACCCCAAAATGTAGGAAGCCCACGTTCAGTCTGTCTGCCCTTGACTAGAAGCAGATTTACTCCAAGCTGGTGGGGGAGTGCTACCAGGGTCGATACACACTAGCTTAAATTAACCCTGCTACCCTAAGCTGGGTACCCGGTTACACAAGCATTCGTGTAATAATGTGCGGATGAACTGGTGAAGAAGGGTGTAAAAATGCCCTTTCTGGGTCTGTGGCATATATAAATCTTTGGCTACAATACTATAAGTAAATGATCCATGGACAGGCATTGTAAACGCTGGCAGTTTTAATCTGGACAAAAGCTTGCTAATAAGCTTAACATTGGTACTTCTCATAAACTAAGGATATCTTCAGTTTCTGCTTGTTTAATATTTTCTATTATGATGGAGGGACCAATATAGGATTTTCCTTAGGACCTCCTACATTTCTCTTGTGCAATTTTGTTTGTCAGTTTTAACAAACTTTCTTTTCTTTTAGATAAGCTGTATAAGGTATTGTATTATATTTTTATTTGTTGTGATATGTTTATTTTGAATTTTGTATTCGTTTAAATTTATAATCTTGCACATGAGAAATAAAATAAATTATTATTAATAAATTATTAAAATTAAAAATTTAACTAGTTAACTCGTTACTAAGGCTGAATAGAGACAAGTTAAAATTAAGTGTGGCGTTACTTACTAGACACACCGCTTCATAAAACATTTGCTAACACTCAGAATCACCAATAGTGTTCCCGTCTGTAGGCTATGCAAACGGTCTGATGAGACTTGGAGTGCGAGATGCTAAAAGAAAAGCCATATTTTTGCCTTTGCAGCCGGGTAATGGTTTCAATGCTCGAAGCTCTTGAGCCTCATTAAGAGTACAGTTATCGGCTTGGCTTTCTAGTAAGACCCTGGGGTGTAAAATAAGCTAAGGTTGACGTACACGGATCTTGAGTCCCATGACCCAAAAACAGAATTTAATATAATCTAATCTACCACGCTCAACTTCTATGATACCAACAGGATCTTACCTCAAAGTCCAGTTCGGCTTTTTAGGTCTACCATCTCGACATGTAACAAGCTGTTATAATGTTCAACTTGTGTGATTATCAATCAACCGGTTGTATGACTACCACACCATACGTGCTTACCGACTAACTGGATTTCACCTGCAATTCCCACTCCGGCTTATCACCCCAAAATGCAACAAGTCACTACGTCTGTGGTGAGGAACAACCGGATCTTATTGCACTCCCCCCCCATAAAATGTTTCTTTTAATATAAACAGATTAATTGTACTGACTATTGAAATTATTAAACACATATATATATATATATATATATATATATATATATATATATATATATATACAGTATATATATATATATATATATATATATATATATATATATATATATATATACAGTATATATATATATATATATATATATATATATATATATTATTTCAAGTGTTTGAGTGCAGATGTCGAATTAGAAGTAGCGTTATGATTTTGGAAGAAAAAAGTAAGCATACAAACGTTTATATTAGGAAAAATAATTAAAGTATATATTTTGCTCCAGAAGTTGATAAAAGATATAAATTCAATTGTGACGTTCTCTTAGATATTTGTGTCACATTTATAACATCAAGTATATGTTTTTAAAATTTTAATTTATGGCTGTTTTCTTTCCTTCACTTTAGATGTCATACATTGACATTAAATAACTACATTAAATAGATTAATAAACGGTTTAAAAAAAAACAATATATTGTATTTCTTACGGTCACTCAAAAAACCATAAATAATACTGATTGCTAGCTTCATAAAGTATGTGTATACAACTTGTATAATTTATTTTATATACTAAGTAGAGTCTAAGATTAGAAATTAGTGGCTCTGGTACTGCCACCTGGTGACCAACTTCAGTTAAATTTAAAGAATACTGTATTGTCTCCCTTTCACTCTCGTGTTCTGATCCTGAACCTACAAAACTGCAACGGTTATACTCACATATATAAGCGTAATAATATGCCACGGGACTTCGTAGCATAAAAAGCCTCTCGGCCAAAATCACCTTATACAACAAGACGAAATAAAATAAAGACCCATAATTCTTGAAATTCTAATAGTTTGAGAATCGGAAGAGAACAATAGAGGGAAAATGAAAGAGAGGGATCTAAATCAAGGCTACACGAAGGAAGGTGTACATTTAGCTAGGGCCCTCAGGATTTCCATGCCCGTACACTCTATTTCAGTTGTTATACTTGCAATATATTTTAAAGATATCCATTATTGCAATAATAAACCCAGTTTTTTCTGTATAGTACTCCGCACTGCCTACAGATTATCCTATACATCATTAAAAAAAACACCTTTGATGACTCAGTAATCTAAAAACATACGTCCTTGAAAAGCTTAACATTATTTATTGCTTTAAAAAAACTCTCACCATGATACGTATTTGTCTGATAAAAAACAAACTATAGTTCATAAATGTAATAATGGTTTTGTTCCATAACCTCATAAAACACTATAATTAAGATAACGCTCAAAGATAAAATATAACAAAAAAGAAATTAAATACTTATATACGTAAAAAACTGATATTGCGTATGCAAATTGTATTCTATCGTAGTCATTCCAAACTGAGGTGGAATTGAATGTCAGAAAAGAAGTCCTAAAGTTAAAACAACGACCATGACCTTCACATTGTACTGGTGTGGTCTAACTTTGTGTCTTGTAATTTTGGTAAGTTTTATTTTAATTTATTATCGAATTTGAATATAACAATTCTAGCTTCTATGGTCTCCTTTGTGGAAATGCCAATACCTGGTGATGTGTCATGATATCGAATTTGTTCCATTTAAGTACAGTAAACGCACGTCGCAATGACAAACAGATTTTAATCAAACTGGGAACAAATGTTCAGGTTTTGAAAGCATTCAAAAAAATTTGAAACTGTTTTAAAATATAATTTTTGTAAACCGTTCAACGTTGCACGATAATGTATTTATAAAATCTGCATCAAATGTCTTAAGTAAATGTACTCTAGAGGCAAAATAAGAGAATATTTAATTGAGGCGTAAATTTATAAATCAGTATTGAAATTGACTCGTGAGATGGTACGTTTATTTATTAAAACGTTGTCCAATGAAATAGACACCATCTTCAGTGATGCACGAGATACAATAACTAAACTGTAAATTTCATAGTTTAGTTATTGTAGCTCGTGACCTACTGAAGATAACAACTTTGTCGTTGGAACGAGTCTGAATATAAAACGTACTATTTGTCAGAATTAGTGTTCAAGTTAAGTTTTATCAAGAAACACATTTGATAAAAACATAACTGTACATTGGGATCACAGTGGTTGAGTATTGTATATACACACTGGCTTTTACTGTAACAAAACTACAAGTCACATCGGTGGCACAATTGGTTGGACTGCTGTTTATTTATTCATATTTCTCATTGATAAATATATAAGTTACGTGAAAGTTTTATCAAGTTTTAAACGAAATGTGAAGGAATAAATAATGTAAATAAAATCTAGATAAAAGTTTATTTATTATATCTGTAACCCACTGGAGCTCGGAAAAGGTTTTAACTCGTATAAATGGAAGTATTAAATAAGTAGTGTCTGTGGAATTTTAATTTTTTTTGGGCAGATGAAAACGTTCAATGTGAAGTTTTATAAAGCAGTTTGAATTAAATTTTTTATTTTGTGTACGGTTGTTTGTTATACGTTATTTACATAATGTTTGATACTTGGGAGTACTACGTTGCATTACTGGACAGACAATGGTGTCCATGCCTTCGATTTCATTTGATTTATTGACCCTTAGACACTATTTGTAGTGAAATAATAAAAAATAAATAACATATCACAATAATAAACAAAAAGATAATCGGGGTGACACTTTGAACCAATTAAAAACAACTATCTTCAAGATTGGCTCACTCAAAATAAAAGCTATTACCTTAAATCCTGCCATATATAATGATTTTAAACCTATGTATACTTCTGGAAAAAGCTCCAGAAAGCATTGATTAAATACATGTAGAAACAATAATGAGTAAGCTTATATAGGAAGACTGGGTAAGCTTGTATAGGGCTTGTATAAGCATGCTTTCCCGACTGTTATAAGCATGTTACTGCTTAAACTACATAGTTTTAATTTGCTGTATATTTAACATTCAAAGATATATTAACTCATTACAGTTGATGTTTGCTTATGCCTTAATAATGGACTAAAACGTTCTTTATGGGTTGAACTGGTTTGTACATGGAACTGAAACATATGTGAAACATATATCCACTTTTAACCGTGCATTAACTGAAATGTGTAACCATTTTAATATATTTATATATATTTATATAACATATATATATATATATATATATATATATATATATATATATATATATATGTAACGTAATTTTAACGCCTCTGGCAGCGCTGAACAAAAGGGGTGTAAATCTGTGTAATGTTTTATTTGTTATTTTCCGGAGGACCTTTATTATAATATTAATTAAATAACAGACACTGAAATAATTAAGTGATTGTTGATCTTACCTTGAGGTATGATGTTAGGATATTCCTGGCCAGGACTGGTCTGCAGAGCTGGAAGTAAAAGATCACAAACACAAATACTCCAGTGTCCTTTTTAAAATATAGTGGTGAATTGATGGTTAAAGCGTAAAAGCGTAATAGCTTCCTCAGCAGTGTTCAATTCTGCGATTTTCAGGAAACCAGACTGTCTGGATTTATTTCTGCAATTGTGAGACAAGCGTTGAACGTAGGCGACAATGCGATTGAGCGTAGTCCAATTGGAAAATGTAGACAAGAGGTCCCATTCGTGACTGGTAGAAGCGATGCCTATGTGAAGCGGATTTGTGCGGGTTTTGGGCAGAATGTCCAACACCTGCGCAGGTGTATTAGGCCATTCATGGACCAGAAGCGAAATCCACGGCGGACCTGACCACCACAAGGGGTGAGTCACGAGAGACGAACAAGAAATGGGACACGTGGCACAATCAGCAGGATTGTGACATGAGTCAACTTGGAACCAATGTTCAGGAGTTACCCACTCCTGAATTTTAGTGACCCTGTTGGCAATATAAACCTTTAGCTTGTATGATGGACTTTTAATCAAGGCGAGAGCGACGGATGAGTCAGAGTAACAGCGGATTTGCTCGATTTGATAATGCGGAGTGATAAGCGAAACAGCGTGTGCCATGAGGTTGGCGAGTAAATGAGCAGCGCATAGTTCCAGACGAGGAAGCGATATACGCTTGAGCGGTGCAACCTTGGACTTAGCGAATAACAGCGTTATATGTATATTATTGTCCTTATCAGTCGTGCGTACATAAATAACAGCAGCATAACCTTGTTCAGAGGCGTCTCCAAAGCCAAGAAGTTGTATTATTTTAGCGTCTTGAAGTCGTACATAGCGTGGAAATCGGATGTCTCTCAAGGTAGGCATGTCCTCAACAAACGTTTGCCACGTACTAACCATATGATCGGGCAATGGGTCATCCCAATCAAGACCAAGAGTCCATAGTACTTGGATGATACTTTTGGCGTGAAACATTATTGGCGCTAACCAACCACATGGGTCATAAAGATGAGCAATGACCGAGAGAATTGCGCGTTTAGTGTAAATAGGTTCGACTTCCTTATTTGTGTAGGAAAACATATCAGTAGATGGTGTCCATTTTAAACCTAAGATTGACACTAAAGGTTGATCGTCAGATTTAAAGTATAGCGGGGTTTCACGATGATCTTCAGGAACAGCGTTTAATAGCTCTGTAGCGTTTGAGGTCCATTTCCTAAGTTTGAATTGACCTTTGGAGAGCAGTTGAATCAATTGTGATTGTAGGTTTAAAGCTGAAGCGACATCATGTGACCCGGTGACAATGTCATCAACATAAATGTTGGTTTTAAGAACATTAGCGGCTAGCGGAAATTCATGACCATGGTCGTCTGCGAGTTGATTTAAAGTGCGTATGGAGAGAAATGGAGCAGATTTCACCCCATATGTAACTGTAGTTAATTTATAAGTTGAAATAGGCTGAGATTTATTATCCCGCTACAAAATTAATTGGTAATTTTGATCAGCGGAAGCAAGTTTTATTTGCCTATACATCTGGCGTATATCACATGAGAATACGATATTGTATCGGCGAAAATGGAAAATAACATCGCATATGTTTGCTTGTAGCTTTGCACCACAATATAGCGTATCGTTTAGAGACATTCCGTTGCTGGTTTTTGCGCTTGCGTCAAATACAACTCTGAGTTTAGTAGTTGAACTCGATTCTTTAGTTACCGCATGATGTGGTAAGAAATAGTGATTAGGCGGAAGATCAGGTTCCGTATACATCTGCATATGACCGGAAGAAAGATAGTCACACATGAAAGCAGAATAAGCGATTTTCAAATTTGAATTTTTGCTGAAAGAATTTTCCAAATTTAGAAAACGACGTTTAGCCTGGTCAAAAGAGTTATCAAGAAGAATGTTCTTATCAATAAATGGCAGAGCCACTTCATAGCGACCGTCCGAGAGACGGGTCATATTGTTTATGTACGATGATTCACAATCTAACTCATCTTTGGTGTTTTGATTTACCACTGGTGGTTCCTCAAGTGACCAAAATTGCTGCAAAACATGATTTAAGCGTGTGGTTTCACAAAGAAACAATGAAATAGTATTTTTAACGACGAAACTAGTACGAACTGGACCGACAAGAACATAACCGAACACAGTATCGATGTCAGTAGGCAGATGTTCGCCTAAATTAATTTTATGACCTGTTATGTTCTGGCCATAAATGTCAGCGCCGATCAACATTTCAATTTTTTTAGGACAATTAAATTTCGGATCGGCTAGATGAATATGTCTAAGCCTGTTTTGAATTTCACAAGATGGCGTCCATTGCGGTAGTTCGGAGCCTATATGGTCTAGGACAATGATGTTATGTGTACCTTCCAAAACACGTCCGTCCAAAGTTAATTTAATAAATCCTTTAATGCGTGTGGAAACATTGGAGATTACCTGTAGGCTTAAAACTGTAGGTTGAATTTTCAGGCCTAATTCCAAAGCACACTGCGTGGTTATGAGGGAGGTTTGACTCCCTGAGTCCAAATAGGCGTAGCTATGCTAGATTTACTAGAATTTGGATTAAGTACTAATTTAGTGGTCCCTTAGAGCAAATAGCGAGGTTAGGCCTAGTAGATAGGCTGGTTATCTTTTGCGAGTGATCGTGTCCAGTGAAGCGATGCGATTTTTGCGGGCCTTTTAGTCATCATTGTGACGCAGGCGACTCCTGTTGTATTTTAATGTGCAACAGGGTATGGTGCTTAGCGCTGCATAACTTGCACACACTTTGTGATTTACAGCGCGATACAATATGCATGTGACTTAAACAATTAACACAAAAGCGTTGCGATTTTATAAAATCAAATCATTTGTTAGGCGATAGATTGTGAAAAGTTTCACATTTTTAAATATTATGATCATTTTTCTGACAAAAATTACAGCTGCGTTGGTGTACAGTAGTTTGGTAAACCTGCGGTGAGATTTTAGGTTTTACGGGAACGTTAACTTTGGTATGCGTCAATTTTGGACAAGCAGATTTGTTGTCAACGGCAGTAGCGATAGTGGCGTCATCTAGACGAGTACACTCGCGTTTCAAAAAAGTAAACAATTCCCCAATTGTGGGCACCTTACGGTCTGTTGATCGTTGGTCTTCAAATCGTTTACGGGATTCCTGATCCAGTTTCCTGAATAGGATGGTCAAGAGACCCAACTCATTAGAAATATCAAACTTTAGTACTTTTAGTGCCTGAGCATTTTCGGTAAAGGTGTCTAACATCTGTCTAATATTGTAAACAGAAGGTGAAACAATAGGTGGCATATCAAGTATGTTTGATATATGAAAATTGACCAGGCGCCGTGTGTTTTAATACCTATCACACAGAGTATCCCACACAATGCGATAATTAGTAGAATTTAAAGGCAGACCCTTAACAATTTTTAATGGTTCACCAGATAAAACTGAAACCAAATATGTGAATTTCTCCACGGCGGAAATTGACTCATTTTCATGGATAGTAGAATTAAACATGTGATAGAAAGTAGTCCAAAGCGACAGATTACCATCAGAGGTAGGTAATGAAAGGCGTGGTAAGCGAATTGATGATTGTTTTGCAATGTCAATATCATGCGGAGCTGTGGGAGAATGTACAGTAGTGATAGCAAGTTTATGTGGTATCAATACTTTAATTATTATTTAATATTAATCTACAGGTCAGTTATTGCGTCTTGAGCGGCGAGAACCTTTTGCAACTGATCTTCTGTCGTGTTTTCATCTTCGACACTCTCAGTCCTATATAACCATCGAACTCGAGAATCTTCTTTGCGACAACCTCCGAATATTCTACGAGTTTGTATTCCCCAACAGTCGTTAACGGCTCAGTTTCAGCCTCACTAAGCGTGTGAACCGCTTCATAAATTTTCTCAAACTGCGCTTTAATTAGCGTTGATTGTCGTGAGAATGCCAAAAATTGCATGATTGCATACAGTCAGTTTCAAAATGGCCGGTGAATTTCCAATTAGCGAGTATTCTTTTTTGTATAAAAATAATAGCGGAAATTAATTGAATGTAATTATAATTAACGTGGATAGACAATTACAATTATTGCCACTGCAGTGATTTAATTAAATGTCAAAAATAAAGTTATTGCATTCAGAACGTTACTTTTAATAGCATGCAGAATCGCATTTTGTTGATTTCCTTAGATTGCTTATCTGTTAGATTAGGCTAAGTAGATTTTGTTACACAGGTCTTACTTAAGAAACAAGACCTAAGTAAATACAGATAAGTTGGCTGGACAGCTGTGCTTGAACAACAATGATACAAACTTTCTGTTTTCTGTCCAGTATTGCGGTCCAAATGTGGATATAGCGTAACAAAATGGCTGCCACCGCTTTATAAAAATGTCTAAATCGAATGCAATTTTATTTAGAACTTGCAGAGCCTAATTTAAGTCTGACACGAAATTAGGTTGATTGTGTAATTCAATTTTACTTTAATAATTAACTGAGAATTCGGATAGTAGGCTATATTAATTTGTGAAGCTTAGGCCAGTATGACTGATTTAGGCTGCTGTGTGTTAGCGTTTAAAACAAAAAAAATTATTTCGTTTAAATGATGATTACACAGATTACACTCCTATAACGTAATACCCAAAACTGATATAGATCCGGCCCGGAGACCAAAAAACTGTAACGTAATTTTAACGCCTCTGGCAGCGCTGAACAAAAGGGGTGTAAATCTGTGTAATGTTTTATTTGTTATATCCGGAGGACCTTTATTATAATATGAATTAAATAACAGACACTGAAATAATTAAGTGAATGTTGATCTTACCTTGAGGTATGATGTTAGGATGATTCCTGGCCAGGACTGGTCTGCAGAGCTGGAAGTAAAAGATCACAAACACAAATACTCCAGTGTCCTTTTTAAAATAGAGTGGTGAATTGAAGGTTAAAGCGTAAAAAATATATATAAGCGGTTTTTTTTGTAACACGCACACTTGACAAATGCAAAACAGCATCACTGACCATACCTGCTCTATTATCACATGAATCAAAAAATTCGCACGCCGCCTCGTCAAGTGTGTAGCCTAATTGGGTTTATGCAGGGGCCATATGAATACCAAACAATATATAACGTTGAAAGTAGAAATTTAAATAAGTTAAACAAAAGACATCGACTTAATTACGCCTAAAATGACACTATGGTTATGGGTTCGAATCCCTAATAAGGTACAAGAGGGTTTTCTAACACTTAATTATCTTTACAAATTATTTTAAGATTGGAAGGGAAGCCCAATCCATCGTAGTTGGTACGAATGGAATGTAGTGGAGTTTGTTAAAATTCAATCACACAGATAAAACCAGTTTTATTTTTATTTATGTCATCTAAAAGTATAAATAAACAACTTTTTACACATAACCTGTTATTAATCACATTTCCTGAAAAAATGTCAACATTTACAAGAACTCCCTTATAAAAATCGAAAATCATAAAATTGGAAGGAATTTTACGGTTAAATGGAAAGGTTTCTTTATTGTTCGTTATTTTAGAATGTTGTACTGTAAAATTTGTAAAAAATTGTAATACATAGAAAACAATATTTCCTAAATCCTATATTATTGTTACAGAGATTTACGGAGGCGCAGCAAGACTCTTGTAATGTCATAGCACAGGCTTCACGCCAGCAGAAACTTCAATACGTCAAAGAGATTAAAAACCTATCCAATTATTATAACCTTTTATTTGATAATTATTTTTTCGAAGATGCAACAAATTCATATATGGACCCGTTTAATAACACTTTAATTAATAAATACTACAATGACTTTGCTGACATAGAAAATAAATTTCAGATTAAAATGCAAATCCTTAATGAAACAAGAAGTATTAAAAATATTATTGAAAACGAAAAGAAAAATTTACTTGAATATCAAGAAGCTAGATTTAATGTATGGAGTCAATATTACAATTATAGTCTTAAAACTAATTATATTCTTTTCGACATTTTTTGGACTTATAATGAAACAATAATTATATCTACAGCCAAATGTGATCCTTGCACTGATATTCTTAAATATTCTTCTTGTTTAAAAGTCGACGAAAATGTACTAAAAGTACCCTTGGACGAATTGAAATTCAATATCCAATATTTATCGAAGGGCATAGAAACTCTGAGTAACGTCAATAGATGGGATTTTCTGAATAACGCCCGTACAGCATCAAGAGATACTTTTAACGCTTTAAAGCGAAACTTGTCCATAGAACAAGTAAAAGATTACTACAGAATCAAACTAGTACCCTTGTACGAGATAATTATATCAATGAGAGAAAAAGAACATAATTATTGGCATACTGAAAATTTAATAACAAGTGGAAAAACTATATTAAACATTTTAGAATTTGTTTTGGATAAAATAAAACAACCAGTTACAGTTGATAGTAACTGTGATTACGTAACAGTTATTAAAAATCTAGTTAATGTGATTAGTTCAAGAGTATTACCTTATAAGAAGTTTCCACTTTGGGAAGTGGATGATTTTGCTGCAAAATACATCAGACCTGTTAAAAATATTAAAGATGTAGATTTGTTAATTAAAATATTAGAAGATGCATTTAGAGCCGCTAAGAAGGACACGAAAAGTAACCTGCCTCCTTTTAGGTATCCTGGTGAAGAAAATGAATATGAAAGTAGTATAATCTTAGGGTTCCGTGATTTAATTAATATGGTAAGAGGTGGGTATTGTTCGGGAATTAGCGTCATCAAAGACGCAGGACAAGCTGCTTGGGATGTGTTTGATTGTTTTGCACAACTTCAAAATAATGATCAACCATTTTATTGGTTGCATCAATATGTAAATAGGCTTAACGGGTTTGTGAGTTATAATAATTGTTATGAAAAAACTCTAAATGTGTAAGTAAAATAGTATCAAGTTGCGTTTTTGAAAATAAAAAGTTTTATGGTTTTTCTCGTTTAGTGATTATTTTATTTATCTAATATTTAGATTTTTAAATATAAAGAAAACAAGATTTCAAAATGCGAAAAAATGCAAATAACAAATAAGGGAGAGGAAATAAATTAAATCAACCACAAAAACATGAAATAAAGAGAAACGCGAAACATGAATATTTGAACTTATAAAAGGCATATTTTAAATTTAGATAGAGTATGTAAAACCTAGAGGAACAATGAAACACAGGTATATGAAGTAAAACGTAGAATAATAAAACGAATTTAAAGTTATATGAAATAAAATATAACACCCAGACGTGAAATATATATATAAAACATTAATAATAGAGATACATATTGTATTTAAATATTATACACATTTGTGAAAAATGTAAATAATAGAATAAATAATAAAAGACAAAAAATAAATAAAAATTATAATAATAATTTATTAATCAAAACATGAAATATATATATATATATATATATATATATATATATATATATATATATATATAAATTATAAACAAATTAAAAATGTAACAACCTAAACATTAAAAAACGAGTTGAAGAACACCATCATGGCATATATCCAGCCCGATCACAAAATGTAATACCCAATAGCAGATGCCCTAAATGCAATGCCCAAAAGTTGAAAAGTTGGTTTCTTGGGCTTTGTTGGAAACTTAAAATTGTTTGGTACATCATACGGGTTTTTCCAATAGGGTAAATTTGTAGGAAACTGCTATACAGGTTTCTTGAACTTTGTCATTGTGTAAGTTTTTTACATCCGCTAGGCCCTTGCGTATCTCATTGTTGCATAGGTGTGTATATGATAGTCACCTTGTCTGTGTCCCTGGGTCTCAAAGCTGTACTTACGAGAAAGTGCCTCCACGCGCAACACTGGTGTCGGTAACTTGGCCCTGTCGGATCTCATTATTGAATTCAGACAATTTGTATTTAATTACCTGTGTTATAAAATGAATATCAAATTTTTTCTATTACTAAACTTACCCTGTACTTCATGTAGGGCGTAAGTCTAACATATATAATTTAAATAAATTATTTTTAAAACAACCTAAATATGAATAAAGAAACAATACAAAATCACGTACTATATAAATCATATAATTTGAATGTTTTCAAATTAGCATTAACATAAGAGAAACACAAAACATGATGAAATGATATTATTAGATATTATGATGTACGACTTAGATATATATATGAGAATATAGAGCAAAGACAAAAAAATCATATACACACGAAATGAATCAAAAATAATAAAATACATCATGAAACAATATCATACGACATCGAAACATGAAGTATATAAAAATATATAAAAATTAAAAAAATTATTTAAATTTACAGAGTGATTAAAATGTCCAGGACATATTTTAGGAGCTGATTAGAATTGAGGTTAGATTAGGTTAGGTTAGGTAAGGTTGCATTGGGTTAGATTAGGTTAGGTTAGGTTAGGTGCTAAAATGAAGAATAAACGTTTTATAAACATAGGTCCGGAAACGCTTCGTTTTCCATATATTTGATATTTTGTGTTAAATATAAAATATACGTTTGGAAATAGAAGATATTGAGTGAAGATTTATTTTATAAAGTTATATATAAATATATACATACTTTTGGTAAAAAGTAGCCTATACAAGAAAACAAAGATTTTACTTTTTACAACTTCTAAACAGCGGTGTTTTAAATTGTTTAATGTCAAATATATTGCAAATCATCAATATTTCAAAATATACGAAAGATATAAAAGATTTTCCTTTTTCAGTAAAAGAAATTTATTTATTGTTTTTCTGTGTCAAAGAACCAAACATCCAAGATTAAACCAAAATATTATGGAATTTATAATTAAAGTAGGTGTATCACTATTTATTAACCAACATGGCAGTTGTAAACGAAACTGGTTTTTACCTTTGAAAAGATATCTGCAGAAACGCCATTTGGACATTTTAAAATTGGTTAAAATTTCGGATAAAATGAATGGCAAAGATTGTTTACTCTTGATGCAGCAGTTTGTTTATTCAAATGAAGTAGTTTTCTAAAGCAGCATAACATCTATTTTTGAAGAAAACTTGCCCCAGCTGGTTTGAAGTAAACTTTAATTAAGGAAATAATATCATTATGTTTTTACAAATAAAAAATCCAGTTGTAAAAATAAATGTTAATAAACTTCTTTTGAAGATAAAAATATTATTTAATATTAATTAATTTATCAACGCCTTACACAAAATAAGGAAGAAAAAAATAAAGTAACCTATAAACCCTATGCGTTTGAATACTTTAATAACGTCAATAAGGGAAACATAGTGTAATAAATGGAAGAGAATAGGAGTTGGTCAAGAGAGAAAAATATAAAGAGAGGGATTCATCTCAAGACTACGAAAAAAGAACCAGGTAGATTCTTAGTGATTGCCACGCTTGTATCTAATATAATGAGCCCTGGAATATGAGAAATACTGTAAATATTACGTCCTATGTTAAAGACAGAAGTTGTTTTTAAATATTAATAATTAACAGTTATAAAAGGATATTCACCAAATACATTAATCTGTTTCGCCTCTCATTAAATTAACAGATGTGCAAACATAAATGTGCAAACTACAATTATATTTGTATTTTAAAATTTAAAGCATATAAATAGGCAGCTAAAAGGCATTTAATTTGCAAACATAAACAGCTGTTTTCTGTTAAAATTTATAACAATATTGATTACATAGGAATATAATATTTGTGCTAAACAAAACTTATTGACTGGCAAATATAGCAATGGGAACGTTCAGAACAGGACATCAGGTCTTTCAACATATGTTCAAAGTTCACTATATTTTGTTTCGTTACAAACTTTAGAGTGGCAATTTCAAAGAAATCTAGTTCCATGTACATTCTTGTAATCTTGGGTTAAATCCCTATCTTTCCATGTTTCCTATTATGTCTCTCTTGATCAACTACAGTTTTTATCCGATTTTGAGGCTGGGGTTTTTACTTGATGTTCTTGTTTTCCTCTATATAGACGACGATGACCGAGAGAGGGGTGTATGAAAAATTACAGAATTAGTTGTGTACCATTTATTTATCGTAAAATACACAATAAAATCATCACAATTCACTTACTTAAAACAACAATCTAATCTATTATTAGGAGACTTTATCGCCATACTAATGCATATAACAAGTTCCTTGTACCTGTTACTTTCTTCTATTTTTGATATATAATTTGTACAATATTTCTCCAATTTATATTCATTATAACATTCTATTATTTTATTCCTTAGTGTAAAAATATCCAATGAGGTACATCCTGCCACTGATACGCAGGATAATAAATCATAACCTCGTCCTTCTTCTTCAGGTATTATTGGTCCTAAGCAAGTACTTGCATTTCCCAGAAGATTATCAACAGATACCAGGATATTTTTAAGATTAAGATAACCTCTAGTAGGACCAGTGACGTTAAATGTACGAAGCACCTCTTCAGCATTTCCAAACACTTTTTCGTAGCTCTCTACTAACTCGATTACGCCATTTTGCTTCATTAAACTACCGTACTTTGACGCAAATACATCCAGGCTGGTAAAACTTGTTGCAATATGAGGTGTGATTATTATACCAATTTTGTTTGTCAGTCTATCTAATTCACTTTCAATGCCACACTGGTAAGAACTTAGTTTGGGTACAGCAATTTTAAAACTTTCTATTAAAGTTTTTCCGGTTGAATAAACATCGTTTGTAATAATATAATTTTGAGAAGTTGATTTTATTTTTACATAAATTTCATTAAAATTTTCCAGTTTTTTATTGTAGTATTCTTCTATTTTTTGTATATTCAATATCTCACTTATTAATTTCTCTGTATGCTTTGTTAAATTGTTTGTAAACTCATTTATATTTTCAATTTCACTGTAAAATCGATTTAGAGATGTTTTTAATTTGTCTGCTTCAGTATTTATACACTTGCTGTACAGATACACAGTTTTCTCTGTGCAAGATGTACAGTTAGTTTGCAAGATTACTTGATCCAATAGTTGTTGTACTACTTGTGATGCTGTACTCACACTCCCGCTGATATTAAATAAACCCAAAGTTGCTTTAAAATCGTTTAATGTTTGTTGCTTACTCAAAATTTCTTTACTTTTAATTAATAATTTAACTGCTTCAAATTTATTTACGACATTTTTAATCTCGTTGTTGTAGTTCAATTTTTGTTGATTTCCATTTTGTTTGGCTTGTTCGCACGTAAGAGGCTGCAACAGATACAAATACAGTTTTTATTGTTTTCGGTTAAAATTTATATTTGATTTGCATTGTGTAGAATATGCTCACCAGGAAGATGTGAGCATATTATCTTACTGGAGAACAACCTCTCCTCATCTTTAAAAAAACATAATGCATACTCTTAAAATGAATTAGGAAAATAGTCATAATGGACAGCCAACAGAGGCTGAAACTGTGTAATTTATTGTGAAGATTTACTCAAGAAAAGAGAGAAAAAAAAGAATGCTCCATCTCGAATGTAATCCACTGTCCCGTGGGGGAGACAAACTGTACAAAATACGAATTGTCATTCAGACAGTGAGGATTAAATTTATTTCTAGCTATTCAAAAAAAACTTATGAATAAAATAAACTTAAAACTTTAAAATATCCACTCTTTAATGTTGAGAAAGAATTGTATTAATTTAAGAATGTCACTATTGACATACCAAACTTAATATATTCATAATTTCACTTAACCCAGACATAACTTAGTGATTTTAAAATGCAATTACAGTTTTATATAAGAAAGATATTTCTTGAATGACAGACTCCATCCATTTAAACCAACTATTCCACAGGAACTGATCTATAGACGATTAACCCTATTTAAAGCCAACATTATCCATTCCAAAGAAACGGGTACCCTTTAGGGTACAAAACAATTTGATGAATGGCCATTTTCCCTACCATATATCTACATTTCTGGTGTGAGAAATATAATAGTAATATCTTGGTTCTTTTTTTCACCAGCTTCTAGGGAATTACTGTAGTCTATAACTAACATTTGAGTGACAATTTTTCTTCCGGAATAAATATTGCTAATATTAAAACAAGACAGTTTCACGGAAGTTGGGTGGCGCTTAATTAGATAAAAAGGGAACCGAAGACTGTCTAGACTATAATTTGAGTGAGGAAAGTGGGGTAGTTAATATACATCATTTTGATGGACTCTCAGAGTAGGGATTCGCTTCTCGAGAACTTTTATGTGAGTGACCGGTGTTGCTGTAAGCAGCAGCTGTAAAAGTGTTCCCAAATGAAGTTCCCAAAACATTAAATAGAGTTAGCTTCACTGAAGTTGAGAATTGTTTAATCAAAGAATAAATTATTATATCAGGATCTTTAACAGACTAATAGACTAATTCTGTTCAGACTATAATATCTGTAACGATTTGAGATATATTTTGGATATTTTTCTGATGGAAATAGAGTAATAAATTTTCGAGATGTTTTATGTAAATGAAAGGTGTTGCTGAAAGCAGTAGCTGAAGAAACATTCGCGAATGATGTGCCCAAAACATTAAAGCGAGTTATTTCCCCAGAGGTTGTGAGTTGTTTATTCCGAGAATAAACTATTATATGATGGTCTGTAACAGAATAATTATTACCATTAATTGGTCTTTTCAAATCAAGTACAAGAATGAAAAATTTTATTTCGTTTTTATTATTTAGATTGCTGTGCTCTTTCTTTGATTATTTTGTTATATTTGTAGCCTTGGATATCAACATATTATAAGGTTACTAAAATTTTTAAATTCTAAATTTCATATTGATAATGGGAATTTGAATTATACTCTTGAAAGATCGTGCATTATTTTCTATATTCTTATTAATTTTATTATTATTTTTATTATTAATTATTATTTCGTTATTTTAAATTTTCATAAGCTGTGTTTTTCTTTTTGTTTGTTCTTCGTCTGTGAAGTACTTTACAAAACAAAAGCGTGAACGTATTTTAATAAAATTTGGCAAATCACCATATTTTTTTCATATCTGATTCTGGAGAGATGTTTACCACCAATTTTAATAAATTCAGATTCGGGTCTATCTGTCTTATAAAAAGACAATTAAAATACATTTTTTTAAAGTAAAGCCTCTAAAGACACGTACAAAACGCTTTTTTACCATTTCGCCAAAAATACCGCTTTCTAAATTACTTTAGAAAGTAATAAATGTATTATGGGTTAGTAATTAATGAATACCCTCAATTATTACTATAAAAATATATTTAATAGAGCAAAAATTGAAATAAAATGGTAAATATTTTCCTTTCATGGTTATGCTTTATGTGATTGGATTATAAAACCGCTGGTTTGGTTGCCCAAGAAATATAAAATACTGTTTTAGTAAAAACAATATTAGGATACCAACCATAGCATTAAAAACATTTAGGACTCTAAAAACTGTATTTCTTGAATTAACCATTTTGGCTGCTGAAAACCAAGTTACATATTTTCTGTCATATTTACAACTTTTCTTAAAATTTTCAGCAACAACGTATCAATGAAATTGGCCCTTAACCACTAATTGGAACTGAAAACATTTTAAAATTAGTGCAGCAGTTCTCAAGATTTAAAACTTTTTACTCTCAATTGTGAGGATATCCAAATCCTTCACCATGTTTTCAACGGTTCAGAGACAACATACATTTTATCATAATGATTAATTATTGTCATTTTACTTTATTTATTTCGATATTGGTTTAATAAATATATGGCGCTATGTTTGTGTTTATAGAAATGGGAATAGGATTTGTAATACTTCCCCGCTCGCCATGTCCCCAACCCCCTCATACAATTACGCCCACGTTACACGAATTTCTACGTTTATAAAACTCAAGGTCAACTTATAATTCGCAAAATTTTGAGTAAAATTCTATTTTCAGTAAAATTTTCTATCTTATGTATGTGGTACGTTATCTAGTCACGTTTTAGTCTAGGGTTGATTCAATTTTACTTGCATAAATAAAAAGATCATTAAAATAAAAAGAATTATTAAAATTGCTTCGGAGGCATCACAATTGAAGTAGTTTTAGTTTGAATGCCCCCGTGGAATACGACTCGGGGGATAATAGCTATAGAGATCGACGAAGGACTACCAATTGTTTATGCAGAGTTTCTTAAGTACTGCATGTACCATTGTAAAGTAATGGTATTGTAGTTAATGATTGTATAAACGTTAATGTATAAATTCAGGCGGAATAGTTCTCACACATGTTTAATCCCATGTGGAGTTGATTTGCTTATCCCATCAGACAAAGACAGGACCAGATAAATACCCAACAATATTACCTGTTCAAATAATTCCTCACCTTACGCAACCGGAGATGAGTTACACTTTTTCCAAAAGGATCTAGATCCTCTTTATTATGTGATGTGTACAAATCAATTTTAGATTGAAATCTTGCCCACCGTTGGATAGGTCGTAGCAGCAACTTCATGGACAGGGTTCCTAGATCCCCAGACTTGATAGTTTGAGATTGGTTTCCCATTGGGGTTTTAGTAAAAACAACTTTTTTCTCACCCTATAGCAACAAATGATGAATGAATGAGGCTGATTGAAAAGTATTACTGTTGATACCTCTATCATTTTTTTAAAAGCACTTATGATGCTTTTTTGTTTCGTTGCTATCAGAACATAGCTTTTAATGGACATCCATTCGAATAAAGGACAAAGTTGTATCATTAATGATTTAATACTGTTGTTTTTATTTATCGTGTTTTACACATTTTATGTTATTTGCAAATCAAAATCATAAATGGTTATAGAAATACAATTTTTTGGTAAAATCGTACCATTATTTTATTATTCCCCATTTTGGTTTGATTGATCATGAAAAAATGAAACTCGAAGGTAAATTTTTACATATATTTGTAATATAACTGTAAAGTCTCAAGTTCGTAAAGACTTTCAATGAAAGCAACTTGAAAAACTATTTTCTATAAATTCCACCATTCCAACTGAATCCAAGAGAAAAGTATAGAAACATTGCAGAAACTTTCTCACCCACATATCCCCAAATAAAAATTAAAACGAATCGAAACTATTCATCCCAAAAATCTCATTTCTGTACCTGTCAAATGAAAATCGAAAATGAACAGGAACTTCGTCTTTGATAGACGTATTGGTAGCCATCTCGTGAGTTGTCGATAAAAACCATAAAAACCTCTCGCTGAACATCTTAGAAGAACATAAAGTAAAGACACCTAGCCTTCGAATACTCTAATAACATCAGGGTCGGATAACACAAGAGTTGGTCAAGAGAACCCTGATAGGTAAGATGAATGAGAGACTTCAGTAGACGTAGATCTCGCTAAGACCCTAGGAATTACAAAGCCCGTACTCACTTTAGGTGAACCCGTGAGGAGCAAATTAATTTTGCGTTGGGTGAGTACAATGTTTTCTTAAGTGATTGTACAATCGTAAGAGAAGGTATAATATGCAATTAAATCAAATTGTTAATACTTATATAGCCAACTATAAAAGACATTGTATCCTTTCTGAATCCTTAAATCATTTGCTTAGGATATATATTATATCCTGATACATAAACCTAAACACTTCACTTTTTCTTAGAGTACTCCAATCTTAAGTAGTTTGATTCCCCTAAAACAAATTTGTTCTTATCATAACTTTTTACTACTTCGAACATGAAACACCTTGTAAATTGATAAGGCGTGTTTTCAGATGTTTTGATGTATGCTTTATGGGCAACTCGTAAACTAGGGTTCTTTCATTTCCTTTTATTCGACATTTTTATTTTATTACGACCGTCAATTTTTAATGGCGAGCACAGTTAGAGTTGTGAAACGTGTTTGGAAAACTATCGTTTTTCTTTCTCCATTACCATCACACATGTATATTTCAGTTGTGATATACACAAACTAGCACAAACATTGCCTACATTTTATAGAAAACTACAGTATTCTCATGTAGACACCTAATAACATTAATTAAATCAAACTTAAAATGTCAAACTTTCTTCAATGTTAAATAGTTTTTTTTTTATATATCTCGTGTGTTATTCAACTTACAACACACTAAATTATATACAAATTTGCAGATTCTATTTCAGCATTTAATGGTACCAACTTCACCTCTCTACGATGACAAAGAGCCGTCACTGTAGAGACTCTGGCATAAATGAAGAGAGTGAAATCCTTTTTAATAAATACACCCTAACGAGATCTGCCGGATCTCATAACTGTAGGAATATCATATTTTCTTGGATGATCAGGGTTTGAAATAACGTTTTTGTCAATAGCTTGTATGACATTTCATGATAGAGTAGATATGTTCTAACGTTAGGCTACATGTAAAATCGAAATCTGTTAAATTAGTGGTTTATATTGAATAACATACGAGATATGCACAAAACACTGTTTAAATTAGCCCCATTTTTATTCTTATATTTTTGAATTTCAATAGGTATCTATATAAGCATTATACCAAATTGCATGTAATCTTATTTTTTGTGGCTGCTGTCATTCTTACGAACATAAACATGCACGACTGACAGACGCATATCGAAGACTTTTTCGATTACCTTCGTTTATGAAATCTAATGATTAGTTAAAAAACCGAGGTGTAATTTTTTTGATGATTACCAAACGTATACTATGCTTTGTATACTGAAAAAGTAATATAATACCGAAAATCTGTTAATTCTCTGAGATATCGGTTACATTATCACGTAACTTATATAATAACATTCTTTACAATTTTAAATATATTTCCGATGTTACTCAAGACTCAATTTGTTATCTCACATTATTTACAATTCTTATCACAGTTTTACATTAAATTTCTTACAAAAAGACAGACTAATATTATTTAAAATTATTTATTACAATTTTATGAGACCGAATATTTTTATAAATATTTATTTTAACTATATAATTCACCAATTCCAATTTATTGTCTCTCGTGTCAAAAAAAAAAAAAATAAACATTTATCTTATACATAATTTTTAAACTTTTTGTACATTATTTTGTATGTATTTTTGATTAATATTACAAAAAAATGTTGTTTGTAAAAATTTGATATCTACAACTGTAATAAACTACACTTGTAGAAACTTCAATAATCAAATGAATGAAAACACAGTTTTCCACACAAAAATCAGTTTATTAGTGCTTGTTTATTTCTTGTTTTTTAAAGGTAAAAAACCTCTCAGTCATAAAAAATAATGGTCAAAAAGAACATAAATAATCCATAATGAAGTCAGGCAATCAAGCACTACTTTCACGTCCACTACCATTAGGGTTTGAGTGCATGTAACAGCTGAGGATGTAGCAACTTAGTCATGAAACGTCGTCTTGTATTTGTGTTGCACGAATAAACTGATTTTTTATGGAATATTGTGTTTTCATTCATTCTGTTACCTTGAGACTGTGTAAAGAACTTAAAAAGTCCTCAGGGGATCACTATAATAGTGATTAATGTCGTAGCAATCACCAGGTACACTCATTGGATCTACACTTATTTTCATGTAGTCTTTGGTAAGATCTCCCTCTTCCATCTTTCGTGAGAGGTCTCTCTTTTTCTTTTATGATCCTTATATTATTATGGATTATTTATGTTCTTTTTTACCATTATGTTTTATGACTGAGAGGTTTATTACTTTTAAACTACAAGAATACAAAAAAATGTATAATGTACTCAACTATATAGTGATTAGGGACTCAGTACGGGCGTGACTAACAAGTTAGTCAAGTCTCCCCAATTTTCATATAGTCTTGTGTTAGATGCCTCTCTTCCATCTTTCCTATCATGTCTCTCTTAACCATCTCTTGTTCTTTTTAAACTCTGACACTATTAGAGTATATAAAGACTAAGGAGTCTTTATTTTACATTCTCTTCGTCCTTTTTTTATCAAAGTGATAACGACAGAGATTTTTTTTGCCTTTAAACAACGATAAAACAAATTGTATAATATACTCAGACGGTCATGGGTTCAACATAGTGAGTACTGCCGTGATAACCCTGAGGGATCTACACCTTATTTTATGTAATCCTGGGTTAGATCCCGTCTTTCCTCTTTCCAATCAGGTCTCTCTTTTACTCTTCTAACCCTGACTCTATTAGTGTATTATAGTGCTAATTGTTATTATATTTTGGTTCTCTCCGTCCGTTTTTTATAAGGTGACGATGACCAAAAAGTTTTTTGTCTTTAAACAACAAGGAGAACGAAATGTTGACATCGAAGTTCTAACTCAAGTTTGTGCTACACTATGTATATTGATTCATTTTGTATTGTTTTTTAAACATTGTTTGGAAATACCTACTTTCTTTAAATTTATATTCAACTAAACTAATCTTAGTTGTTGACAAACAAAAATAAATAATTAAATAACAATGCTATTATACCTACACGAATTGACACACCCTAGCTTCAATCCATACATTACAATACATATATTATTAACTGTTTCCATTTAGATGTTGGCATAAATCAACTATTGTCTTTAGATGTGCACTTAACACAAGATACGTTACATTAAGTAAGTTTGTTTGCCTTGTCAGTGTTCTGAATGTCAGATCTAATGTTAAATTAATTGAAGCAGATCTAAAGTGTTGATTTATCATTGGAATATCTTTAGGTTTTCAAAGTACAGTAACATAAAATTCCACCCCCACACATGTGTTTCTAGTAAACTTTAAAATATCACATGTTAAGAAATAGGTCTCACACATTGTACAATTATTAGCGCATTATTAAACTGTAAACTAAAGAATAATATCTGCAATACTGCTAGAGTGAAAATCTTGATTCGTGGAAAATAGATAACTCGTGTGCTCAAGCAAATAGGGATAAAGAATTCTTTAAACAGAGAGAGAAGAGGGGACAATCAGGTAGAACTGTTTATATTAATAAAAAAAGTTTAAATTTAACAGAATTACAATTATTAAAAATGTAAACGTAAAAATGTATATTATTACATAAGTAAAGATTTTATTGTAAACCCCAAATATGTATTATTCAATTGGCAATACCAAAAATGCCAAACACAATTTAACCATATGAATTCTTTTAATTTTGAAATATATTATTTTAATACTTTAAACACAAAGGTTTCAGACACAAAATTTCATTACTGTTTACTCTTTCTAGAACTTTCAATTTAAAACACAATTATTTCGTGCATTTTTCAAACACAGAAAAATAGTTCGTGCATTGATTTCAAAGTTATGTTCTCTTTTAATTAACATTTAAATGAAATGACACATCAAATTTATCACTTCCAAACTACCACTGAAATTAAAAAATTATCAGCCACTTTGGCGAAGAGGAAAATATGAAAACTTTAACCGGAATACATGAAGGAAGGGATAAATAAATCATGTAATGCCTTATTTAACACAGACAATTGCTTCACTGGCAAACAGTTTGTATTCTCTGCGCCAAAATAGCTCAAATAATTAATCCTGTTAACAATCCTTGTTTCCCTAATGTGCGTCAATCGAATTCGTAAACAAAGATGTAGATTGAGAGAAAGGTGGTTTTGTAACTGTAATATTGTTGTTCATTGTAGAAGTGTAAACATTTTAAAATAACATCACTCTCTTGTCAGGCCTTATGAACGTTTCAAATTGTTGACGTCACACAAATTAAGTAAAAGTAGAAAATTTGTTTGCGATGTTTTATTTTAAAACATTTTAATTTTTTTAAATTAATTCTTAAAACAACTGTGTATGACGTTTCTATTTCCGCTTCGTGAAATATGTGTTGCATACATTTTTTCAAGTGTATTATCATATAAAATTTAAAATACTATTTTATGAATATACATTTTGTTAAAATACACTTGAAATAAACAAGACTTTGGAAACCTGCAATCTCTAAAAGTATAAAATATAATTTTAAACAATAAACACTTTGTAACAAAATGACACGGCCTATCAATGAGTTATCATCATATTTAGTGTTGTTACGCTACACAAACATTCCAGTTGTAGTTTAATTAAAGTACAAAAACGTTAGTGTATATGTAACAACTGAGCATGATGATTTTGTCAATAATGAAAGTAGTCTTCTTAGATAAAGTGTTTATTGTGGAAAATTATAGTTTCATTAATTTGGTGAATGCAAATTGAATGCAAATCAATTACGTTTTTTAATTTAATTAGGTTTTCCCACAGTAAACATTTTATTTTATTATTAGTGTGAAAATCAAATAAAATGTTTATCGTGGAAGGTTGTATTTTCTTTCTGTTATTGAATACAATTTCATTTTAAGACACTATACAATTTAATTACGTTTATTGACAGTATACGTTTTATTCGACTTTGAAAATCAAATAATATGTTAATTGTGGAAACTTATGTTTTATTTCATTTGGTGATAAAATTAGTTTAGATGCCATACAATTTAATTACTTTTTTAAATAAACTTGTATTTGATTATTTAATTGTCAAAATCAGATGAAATAACTGTGGAATTATATTTACTTAGTTTGGTTAGGACATCTATTTTAAGAATAATACTATTTAGTTTAATTACGTTTTTACAGTTTTAGTGAATGTAATATATTTGTTTGTCTTATAATAGTGGTAGTAAAGTATTTCTATTTTTTTTTCTTCGTGTAATTTTTATTTTTATGCGAAAAAAATATACAATAAAAATAACTAAAAATATATAATGTATACACACATTAATATAAAAATGTCAATCACCTTACCGACACATTGTTCTTGTTGTTTTATCGATTAATGGAGAACTTTAATGGCTCACTTATAGTGAGTACGGGTATAGACATCCTGAAGGACCCTAGCTGTATCTACACGTTTTCTGTGTAGCTGTATCCTTCTATTTCTTCTTTCGTATCAGGTGTTAACGAATTCTTTATCTTTTCCGATACGGACAATGTAACAATATAAGAGGGATAGAATCTTTATTTAATGTTCTTTTTTTTTTTTTTTAAGGCGATGAAGACTAAAAGATTTTAAATTTGTAAACAACTACATTGAGATCAGTCAATAGGCGACTTCTAGACTATATAGAGTTTTAGACGAACTTTATCTGAAATACCACTTACATTCTAGATGTTATTGGCAACCTGTATGTTAATGTGTTTACAAATAATTGATACTTAAAAACAGATATTGTAATTTTTACTACCGATATTGCATCCTGTATTTACAGTACATTAGCAAGCAAAAGAGTGTTTACCTTTTAATGTTGCAATACAGTTGGTGAAGGTATTAACTTGTCATGTTCTGATTATAGTGGAGTGACATGACCGAGTTAATAAACATCAGGTTGCTCTTTATTATTGTTGCGTTTCATTTGTGTTAAATCGTGGTCAGTATGTTATAAAAATATTAAAAACCAAATTTCAGAGTAAAAACGTCAACTCTTCCTGAACTATCATATTTTGATGTTATTGGTATCTGTTCTGTCACTGAATTGCCTCGTATTTTTGTTGTAAGGTTTGTTTTTAGCTCCTATTTTAGCCAAATAGTACTCTACAAGAAGCATTTTTAATACTTACACAATTTAATTAACAACGGAGAAGAAATCTCATATCACACGAAAATGTGAATCTTAATGTGTGGGTTGAACTGTTGTACGTGTGTGGGTTCACATTCAGATTGCACTAGTCGAAGGAGCAGACAAGATAGCATACTGTACTTGAAGTTACCAGAACTGGTCGATTAGATGGCAGCACTAGAATCTCTAATTTCTGAGCTTCATAGCTGTCTTCTTTTTTAAAGGTGTAAAATTGTCGGTCCTTATCGACTTACAACGAAAAAAAAAACCTTATTGAACAGAGAATAAAGACCCCTAGCCCTCGAATACTCCAATAGCATCAGGGTCAAAAGGGACAAGAGTTAGTCAAGAAAGACCAGATAGGAAAAATGAAATTGAGAGATCTAACGATAAAAAAAGGTGTAGACCTAGAAAAAGTTACGTAGGCGACCATTAGAGATCGGAAATCTATCTAGTATGAAAAAATATCAATGCATATTTAATAAATCGTATACTGTGACAGCTTGAAGGCTTTAGGGCTCTGCTGGAATACATTAGAAACATCAAAGACCATGCTCGGTTCTGAAATGGTGTTGGTTTTGCAGTCGTATTGAGTAGTTTCTTGTGGAGGGGGGGGGAGTCGTGAGATGATTGATTTGTTTATTGTACCATTCATTATTAATAATATTTTACTTGGACACGATAATGTATCCGTAGATGGTATTATTATTAAGTACTTGTGATGTATTAAATGGAAATTATGTAATTTTAATATTTTGATTAGTTGTTTTTAATTGGTGTTTTACTAGTGTTCTAGTTTTATTTATAGTATTCTTATATTCTTATTTATAGTTCTAGTTTTATTTTCTGTCAAGTATTCTCACATATATGGAGAGAGTAATGTGATTTATTTAAAAATCGTTTAGCTGCTGAAAAAATTGGATATAGCCTAATTATCTATTTTTTGTTCCTCTGTGTCAAAAAAACAAAAAAAAAAAATAAATAAACTCGTTTTTGGTAATGTCGTTTGTTTGTTTGTTTGTCTTATGTTCAATACTCTACAGCCAAAACATGTTTTGTGTAGATGTTGTTATATGGATGTATATTTGCAATATCTTATGAAGATTTTTCATTCTTCTGAAAACTCAAATTTCGTGGGTAACCGTCCAAAAATTCGATTTTAATAAAATATATATATTATGAGTTCATTTATTTATTGAAAAATCGAAGCAATTAACAACTTTTTGATTGACAACTACCGAACTGACATCTAGGTGCCAATTATTTAGGTTATTTTTAAAATCCGTTTTTGATGAGTGAATAGGATAGTTTCTCCTTTTAATTGTAATGTGATAGAAATTTGTGGTTAAGAGGGGTTAACGAGCTCTATGGTCGTAACTTCGCCACTATAAAAAGTTTACAACTTTAACTCTAATTAAAATTACGTATTCAGGCTAAAACCGTTTAGTTTCCCTTGAGCAGAGTTAACACAACTTCTTTTATAAACCCCATTGAATAACGTTACTAACCGTCCCGTTTTTTATTTGATTTCCCTATTTAAAATCCACTCGTTGTTTTCGTCAACCGGGTAAAAGGCGAGAATCACTTGAAATTCTTTATTTATTTTGTCATATGATACAGATCATTGTATACACTTTCTTATTCACCTATCCCTAAAACGAAATAAAAACTAACCAATACTATTCTTATTTACGAAATTTAAATCTATCACAAACACAATACAGCCAGAAGTACAGCAGGATTCTGTGTTGGCACCTTTGATGTATGTACTATACATAAATGATTTGCCTTCTTTCATAAAAGATAAACTTGTACTCTTTGCTGTTGATCCTACAGTTATTACTAAGTCTAGTAATGAAGATGATTTCAATATAAAAATGTTCAAATTTATAAGTATTTTTGTATTTAAATTGAACTGCTGCCAATAAATTGCGAGGGCATTTTCGTTATACCCATGATAATAGTTTGACGTAAACACCTGAAAACCATTTTCCAACTGTAACACTAAATTTTGAGGGGTTTTCACATGAAATTTCAGTTCTAAGTTAGGTTCAGTTTGCTTTGAGCTGAGGAAAATTGGTGATCTTGTTGGGGTTGAACGTGGTCGAACTCTATTTTGGTCTTTGCTCTTTTTAGTCAGTAGCACAGTATTGTATTCCTATATAGGGTGGTTTCTCTCAAATGAGAAGAGTATTTTTAATTTAGAAAAAAACTGTAAGAATATTAACAACGGTAAAACACTTAAAATCTTGCAGACGTCTCAAAATAAATAACCCTCCCATCTTTGTATATGTATTCCTTCCTTCGTGATTTTCCTTATAATACCGACTATTCTGAGACATATAGACTACATAAGACACAGACATAACTTATCTTATGAGTAAACACATTACACGACTTATTTAAAGTGTTGAAGATTTGTAAAGATTGAAACTGTTTTTCACTGTCTATACGATGTATCTCGTGATGTTTTCTTATCACTTTATGTTTATTGCTCTTATTTATTTGTGTTTTTGTTTTGGTCAAACTTGTACGTAGTCTGTTGACAATTACGACGCCTTTTTAATAGGTCTATGGAATAATAAATAAATATAAAACACTTCGTTTATAGTGTACATTGTTATATGTTTTAGATTCTGTGTTGGTATTATCCTCTTTTTAGATTCTCTACTAAGTCAAGATATCCATTGTAAGTAGAAAAGTGCAATGGGTTGAAGAGATGAATTATTGGTTCCAGCGCTGTAGGCGCATCGTAATGTTGAAGGAAGTCCTCAATAAACGCCATCCAGTTATTTGAGGTTTGAGTCTCGGACTTTCAGATTTCTTATTAGTCCATGATGTTAATGGAAAATATTTTATTTTCAGTTACATGAGTGTTGCCTGATATCTTCCAATAAACAAAAACGTTAATTGGCTCCCGCAGACTAAATTAATGGTACGACCAAGCTATCTGAAACCAATTATCATGCTTGTACCAATTGGAAGATTGAAGCCTTTGTTAACAACAAATAATCTAAAATAATTTCTAAGTTGTTTTCATATAATTTATATTCATATTGATTCATACTGCTTAAAAGCGCTATTTTGTACAATTCAATGCGTTGGATTGAGTGCAAATTATTACCGTCAGGATGTCACCTGTTGCAAAACAAAACCGCTTTTCATACAGAAGCATTCTATATTATCGCGTGTCATGAAGTATTCCCCGCTATCTAAACATTATTATCGTTGAGTAAATAGGTATTTTAAGGGTATTGTAGTTTTATCAATAATGGCTGACTGATCACGCATCGCGAGAGTCAAATTGACAATATTTGCCGAAAAGACAAAATATAAAACTAATTGATCGAAATAATTCTTCCAATGTAAAAGTAATTTCATTTACACATCCAGTGCCAGTATACCTATTAGGAATAGTATTACCTATTAGATAATTCAAGTGAAATTGTTTATGGCCCATGGCAGTAATATATATCTAGGGGAGATTCGACCTTAATAATATTATTTTTATCCTTAAGGCACTCTAAAATAGTATATTTACCTCTATTGAATTAAACATCATTCAGCTACTGCATTAAAATAAAACCGTACGATAGGAAATAAATACTTTAATTCAGAAATTTTATGGGACTAAAAATAGTAAAATCGGGAACACTAAAATAAACAAGAAAAAAATCAATTGAAAAAAATCAGCTTCCTTTACAGTCAAAATCAACTATTTAAAGGATTATCTTAGTTTGTCCTTTTGAGATAGTTTTTCTTTAAATGATTAATAGTACTACATCAGATCTTTTTAAGAAGTAATATACAAGTAAAGTAAATTTCCCTTCAATGTGAATGTTGTTAGAAACAAACATATGTTGTATAAAATGGTAAAAAACGAACACACTCCACCAACACAGTTATAATAATAAACATAAACATTATGAATTGAATATAAAAGTTGAAGGATCCATTGTCTAAGAAGGTTCCTCCTTGGGTTTAATTTGTAGCTCTTGAATATCAAAATATTCACAAATAGAAAAAAATATAAATTTATAATAGTTTCTGGGATTTGATTATATAATTTGTACAGATAATTAAGTAACGTTTAAATGACTTATTATTTGAGATAAAGTGTGACCAAAATCCTTCTAGTTTATAAACTATTGGAATAAAAATAACCAACTCTAATGTGAGAAATCCTTAAAAGAATATACATTAATATACATCTCTAGAGAAGAATATTTATTTTTAAAAATGATTAGAAAGCAGAAGTCCTTTCTATAGGACAAATATCAGTCATGGGGCTGTTATAAAATGTTTAATATCTCAAAATATACTACAGAGACTTCGTTAAATATACAGTAAAATGTGATTATAAACAGACAAAACATGGCGTAAAAATATTACAATACTGGAATATTTTGCTAGACACAAAAATAAATTTGTGGCCGTCACTTTAGCTGTGAACGTGTTTACGGTTAGAATTAAGATAGTTTATGTCCTTTTTTAAATGCATAACTATTCTATTCAAACACGGAGTCTACAATTTGTTTTTTGTTTTTGTTTTTTGTGACAATTACCGAATTGAAATTATTGTAAGCTATTAATTTTAGTTTTGGGGATGAATGAGTGGGAGAGTTTGTGCAATATTTTCCACAGTTCTTTGTATATACTAGACGTATGTACCAGACAAGTTGTAATTATTAGTAATTTTTAAAATTTGGGGTTTAACTTACTTGTGAATCCTTTTTTTGGCTAAAGAATATACTGTGTGTATTTTTGAGTACGTGGGTGTGAGGGGAGGAGCGGAAGGTGTGCTCCTGTATGACAGATGGAGGCAAGTCGTGGAGAAGAATAGTGCTAAGGGTAGTGTCAAGGATCAAACGTCATTAATCTTTTAAAAATATTGTTTTTTTTATTAAAAATGTTATAAATATGAACGTTGTAATAAAGGCGTATGTGTTTATAAACTTATAAATAAATCCTATAAATTATCGACTAAGCAGCAAAAGCAAAATCATATCCCACTATACAGAGTGATTCAAAACTGCAGTACAATATATTGGGGGATGATTCTAGAGCTAAAAATAAGAAGAAAAGTTTATCTAAACATTTCCGGAGACGCTTCTATGGGCCATTTGTGTTTTTACAAAAACAATATATCTTTGGTATTGAGTAAAAATTTGGTATACCTAGATTGAGTATGCGAATTATTTATGTATTCTTTTACAGGTTTACCAGAAAACCAAGGTGTTATTCTTATATTTTTTAAATGACAGACATTTAAAATGTTTAATGTCGAATATTATGTAATCCATTAACAATATGGAAAATTCACTACAAAACGATATGCATTTTAAATGTTTCTTGTAGGTTAAAAGATAACGGTGAAATCAATATAAATTTAAAAATATGATGTCTTGGTAATTGTCTATAAGAAACAAGATTATCTTAAAGGAATATATTGCGAAGTTATGATATATTTTAATATTATAATCCACTTCCTCGAAATTTACTAATTAATTTAATATTTTCGTTGACAGTCCGATAGCAACTGGTGCTTTAACATCAATTTAGACATTTTATATTTTTTCCCAGTAATTAGGTAAAATTGTAAATTAATAAATACAAATTTCAAACTTAATTCGCAGATAATTAAATTTATCAAATTCCTTCTCGTGAATTTCTGCTTCCATTTGTGTAATTTCAAACTATGTTTGCCCAAGCTTTTAACTTCCACGTGAACACAATTTGAATTTGATCGTAGATGAGGTAAAAATAAGTGGTTCTAATGATAGTGTATGGTTGTTTTCAAACACATTATTCACTGATTATAACATAAAATAAAGACACTCGATATGTCTATTATCATGTTAAGGAGAACACGAATTGGTCAAGAAAGAACCAATCGGTAAGATAAAATAAAATAATCTAACACAAGACTACATGAAAATATTTGTAGATCCATCTAAGCTCCCTCGGGATTGATCATTGTAATGAGCCCTGAAAGCTCTTTTCGGAACAAAAATTTCGTGATTTTATTTCTGCTTCTGTTGTCCTATATACATTCAAAATATTGACATTCAGCGTAATACAGCAAGTCTAGAAATGCTTAAGTAAATTATTAAGTTAAAACATCAGTAACTTTTCAACTGCCAAATTACTTTTTTCAAATAACAAGAGAGCAAAAGTGTTTTTTATTCAACAAAGTTTCAGTTTAAAATAATCTCTCTTAAATGGTCAAATAGCTTGTATAATAATTTCCCTCTGTCATAACGTTCAAGAACAGGCGATAAAACCCTATCTTAGCACATTATAAAGCACTTTAGGACAGATAAAAACAAGTTAACGGGCGCTATCTGGGTACTTACCCAGCTCCATCATACAATGTAATACAAGCATTTCCTATCAATGTAATAACCAAAAGTTGGTTTCTCGAGCTCTGTAAGAAATATTAAATTGTACTAGTAAAAAGGCTCGAATCCATTATTTGTGTAATTGTGTTTAAAATAATTGCTTACACAACTATTCTGACCTTGTATTGTTTATATTACTCTTTTATTTGCGTTGGATAGGCCTTAATGGTCATCGTAGATGTGTATTTAATAAGAAGTCTTTACTTGCTTCGCTCGTGGCTTTAAAAGGCCTCAAAGTCGTACATATGTTAAGGAGTCTCTCATCTCGATGACGCGCCCCTGTCGGACCTCGTAGTTATACGGATATCAAATTTTCTTTAAGGTCAGGGAACAAAATTATATTTTAAATATAACTTCGCTATTTGTGGTTGTGGGAAGGTAGTGTTGGTACCATTACATATAAAGCTTGCAAAATTGTATCTAATTTAGTGGGTTATAAGTTGAATAATACATGAAATAAATTTTTTTAAATAATTTTCAATTAATTTTTGGTGTTTTCAATGCGATTTTGAATTTTCTATAGTTTTTATTTGCTCACACTATAGTCTTTAATGCCAATTTTATATACTTTTACGCTCAGAGGCTCACTTCAGTAAGTACGATATTGCCAATCGTGAGAGAACCTGTCTCGGTCTATACTTCTTTTCATGTAGTCTAAAAAGTTAGATCCCCCTCTTACCTCTATCTTATCAGATTTCTCTTAACCAATTCTTGTTTTTCTAACCCTAAAAATGATAGTTTTAGGATTAAGGATCGCTATTTCATTCTCTTTATATTTTTTTGAAAATACATGAAGACCATAACTTGTTTTGTGCCTCTAAGCAAAAGGAAAAAATGGGTATTCCTGACAATTTTTGTTGCCGATATCGTGCTTACGTCAGACGACAACGATGAGATGCCGATAATCACGTTTTTGTTTTCCTGAGGTCATGAAGTGTGAACATTAATCATAAAAAGTAGATGGGAATTTTTATCTGTCACCAAAATTACCTCGTACTTAATAACATAGTTACTGCCACTAGGTTTTCTAATATATATTATAAACAATTTTTCCGAAACACAAACACTTTGATGTTTTATCCACTTCATTGTCGACATTTTCATGAGGAAAGTATAAATATTAATGGGCCATTAAATATACTTTTTTAAGGGGAAATTAGAGTCATGTTAACTTTTTTTTTTAACAATAATTACTAAATTTATACCCGCTTTGTCTGTTTGACGCTAAAATAAACTTGTTGCTTTAGGGCATTGTTTTGTTTTAACAATATTTCCTTTGTTTTAATTGTTTATTTCCAGCCAGAGTTTTATCCAAAGTAAATTTATAATAGAGTTGAGTTTCTGTAATTTATCAAAACAAAAACAAAACAAAAATAATAAACATTATTAGCCTATATTTTCTTTCATTATATAAATAAAATATATATTTCTATTAAATAAATTGAACAAGAAGATTTGAAAACATGGCAACAAAACTGCAGCTTCTGATGATGACTGATATACGTCGTACAGGCAAATGTATGTCATTAGATAAAAAAATCTAGGTCGAGTTTTGGATATATACGTTTTAACGTCCCGTGAGACTTTAAAAGTTAGTTTTTAAACAATGTCCGTCTCTTTTTTTCTTACCACAATGTAATAGTAGTTTTCGAAAAAAAAAAAAAAAAAAAAACATTTTCTCATAATTGGTATGTATGATTTTGATAAATTTTTGCTGAAGTGGTTTTTAAAGGCACAAAGAAAACGTATTGGTCGCCACATCTCCAAATATTTTTAAAACCCATTACGAAGTGACTGTTATAAAACAATTAATTTTATTTGAATGGAAGTATTTTACGGTTGGGAAAAGCGAAGGGTGTGTGCTTAGAGTTTATAAAATCTTACTCAATTCTAAAGTGTAGAAATTATTTTGGAGGCAATGAAATGAAATTCGTGTCTAAATGTAAAACCTCAAGCTTCTATACATTCTTCATAAGTCCCTACTTCTCGAAGGAAATGAACAAACAACATTTAAAAAAATATATTTCTAATTGTGATTTGTATAATGATTTTTCCACCATTTATTTTACTCATTTTACAACATATTATGCCAATTGTAATTTTCCCAATGTTTTTTCACAGTTTATTTAACTCGTGCAACACATTATGTGAATTTTAATTTATGCAATTTGTTGCACATGTTTTTTTACTCCTGAGATATTAAACAATGCAATTGTAATTTGTGCAAAGTTTTTACAAAGTTAGTCTTACAACACTTATTGCCAATTGTAATTTCTGCAAACAAATATTTTTCACTTTAACTTTAGATTTTTATAGACTCACTTTTATTTCAAATTGTGTGGTTGTGGATTTTAGCACAAAATTGTAAACATTTGTAAGATAAAATATTTAATGTCACAATTGTTTATCGCCTAAATAACTAGATAAAAACAAAACTCAAACACAAGATCTCACAAAAATTACGTTAATTTAATCAAACGCGTTTCAACGACAAAGACGACATTCTCAGTAATACATGAGCTACAATAACAAAACTATAACTGTTATATAACTATAATATAACTATACAACTATAGTTTAGTTGTGTTATTGCAGCCTATGTGTAACTGATAAAAAACGTAATTTTTGTGAGATCTTGTGTTCGAGTTTTTTTTTTTTTTTAATCTAATATTATCTCACAAGTCAAGCTCAATATTATTATCTCACAAGTCACGATTTACAATATGTTTAAATAGTTGTGATTGGTTGGTAGATATCACAACTTTCGCCACTAGTTCCATCACTACATCGCATATCTGTTACAGTTTAAGGGAAGGGGGTCGCCAACTAAGGAAGAGGGATGTCGCTCTTAAGTAAGACTGATGAGTTTCCTACATTGCTGTCACTTCAAGACCCCAACAATGATGTAATTGATTTTCCTTGCAATATGCTGGTATGACATGACATACTTTGTTGTACAAGATCCAAGCGTTGATTTAGTTTACATTATATCGCAATCATTATTTTTCCTTGAATTAAATTTTATAAACAGTAAGAAAAACGGATCCTCGTTCCAACCGTATTCAATTTCTGTATATTTTACTTTTCCACGAGTATAACCCACACCATCGACTCAATAAAACTTCACAAGAACCTATCAAAACTAACATTTATACAATAACTCAAGATATTACCATCAGAACTGTTTATTGAGATTATAATGATCCACCGAATTTAAACAGCGTGAAATGTTTCAGAGACGGGGAAACTATCGCAAAATGGCGGCGCACCCTACTTTGTCAGCGCGTGACGTCACAATCTCCTCTGTGTCAAGTATATTCTTTAAATATATAACTATCATCTGATATAATATAATTTTCATTGTAAACGATAATTTTTAAGTTGCAGCGATAAACTATATTCTGCTATTTAGTTATCATCAGGTTTTCTGACGATTTGCCCCCCCCCCTCCCAAGTAGAGGAGTCAATTTCAAGATTTGCTCACGTCGAATAAACTCCAGAGATATGCCAATCATATTTAAATGTCTTACCGTTAAGTATACAAGTTTTATTAAAATCGATCGTTTAGTTTGGTATATAGACCACTGTACAAACTTCAGAAAGACGGACATGATTTCTTAAACTAATTTTTGGAATTATGAGATCTCAGATCGAATATATCCACAAAGTGTTACATCGATTTTTTCACCCGTCGCTTAAATTTCCTTATAATACGTATTTGAGAAAGGTAAACATATGTCGCATTAAATGTGTTTTTGCAAGTTAATTTATCAAAAATGTTTGACGCAAATTTGGGGCTATCTCATAATATATTAATTCCATAGTCGCTATCCAGGAACGAATTCATATGCGATCGAAACGTGTGTCCAATCATGTCAGTCAAGTATTATATTTGTATTAAAATATAATATTGGAGAGTAAAGTGAGAACTCATTCAGCAAAGGTAACTTTGCGTCACATTATTTTTTAAAAATAAAATCAACAATCAAATAAATCACTCTGATAAACTTAAGCCTTTTACAGATTTCAGAGACTCTATCAATTGTTAATTTTGCAAAAGTGAAAACACTGTAAATTGGTTGTAAATAAATTTGTTCACCTCTTCTTTCCTTTACAACACTTATAAAACCTTATCTAACTTGTTTGTAAGTTATAATGTGCTAGTTTGTGGCGTGACGTATATTGATATCATGTTGCTAAAGTTACTTCTCTTCATCGGCTTGGGTAAGCTAACAATCGTACTGTGTATAGTAGATATTAATGTTAATTTCTACAAGAATAATTTTACAGTGGGTTGTTAGCAATTGTTTCTATATTTTTTATTCATTGAATAAACCGTTTAATTTAGTCTAAAATAAAACAAATTGAAGTTCACTTTTGATTTAGAAAAGTTCCTGTAATTGAAAAAAATCATGTCCAGATAAAGCGGTAACCAAGTGGGTGTTGAAAAGTAAATGTTCATTAGAGTTTTTTTTCTAATTTTAGTTGGCGTAAAATTATCTTTAAAATAAAATAATTTGAACTATTTTCTATCTATTATTACACAGATGAAGTCTAGTTTCATAATGTGTTTACTATTATCGAATCACTTGGTCAGATTTGAGTCAAATTTGCTATCTGGACATGTCATGTTTTAACATATCACAAGATATTTTAAAACATTTTCGGTAACTAAAATTTGGGGGAAGCTTTAAACTATTAACAAGAAAGAAAACTACTCTTTTCCAGAATCAGCTTTAACGATTTTGAAAAGATTTTTCTTTATTGTATGTTCTAAGGATCCAAATAAAACGTAATGGATGCAATCTCTGCGGAATTTCCTGTCAAAAAATAAATATATTTAACGGGTCTATTATAAAAACGATAATTTTAGTGAAAGATAATTTGTGACTCAAACCTGTTTGAAAAATAACAGAAAAATATTACGGTTTAGGAATAATTGTCGACAAATAAAAATTTAACTTAACCCCTCGAAAGAGTCCTAAGATATTTACCAAAAAATGCCAAATTTATTTGATTAACATTTGTACTGACGTTTTTCCTAATAACACTGCACATACGACAGGAATGTGGTATACAGGAGATAGAAAGACACACAATATAGAGACAATATTACAAAAAAAAACATTTTTTTGAACTCAGGAGATGTAATAAGAAAACTCGATATAAATTTTTACAAAAATTCTAATTATTTATTCCAATTAATTTTAAGTCAATTTTTTTAGGTGATATTTAATTTAAAGTCAGCTGGTTTAATAAACTTAACAATCAATATTATTTCGTTTTTCTTTATTTCCTGAAGAAATACATTTTCTGGTTTCCATTTCTGTAAATAAATGAAATCATCGCGACACAAGTATATACCTGTCAGTAAGTTTAGTTCAGTTTGACCATTCCCCAAGAACGTTTCTGTAATATGAATCAACAAAAAATTCTAAAATACATAATATAAACCACATATAAAGAATCTAGCACATGTTAGTATCTAGAAAACTCAGGACTTTCACTTTTCCATGTTGAATATATTCCATTATGCCTACAATATTACATAAAGTACATGAGGAAAACTGACACTTGTTAGTAGCTATAGAGCTTAGGATTTTCACTTTTCCTTGTTGAGTATAGAGCATTATGTATACAATATTAATTAAAAGTACATCAGGAAAACTGACACGTGTACTACCTGGGGAACTTACGACTTGGACTTATTCTCGTTGAGCATATTACATTTACTAACATAACTACGTTTTCATTAAAAGGTAATTTCATTAAAAATATCTACTACTGGGTATGGTTTTCTGGAAAATGGAGGTCGATGTAAGAGGCAGAGATGGATTTTGTAAGTTTACTTGGAGGACTTTAAATCTTTTGTACAGGGTGGTTGAAAAATAAACTTGCACTGCACATCATTACTGATGGGTACATTTGTCTGTGTGCGCGGCTTGCTATGGCGCGGCGGGGAAGAGGGGAGTGATTATCGCTCATTTCCAAAAACATGTGGTCCCGCGTGGCGCGCCGTGATACTTTATTTAACATACTTGATGAAACAAGGAAAATGACATTTAGGAATTTCGTTTGGACCATTATAATTAAAATATTAACGGTTAAAGGGATGAATTATTAAGATAGCAAAAAAGTAAACCTCACCAATCTATTCGGGTTTTAAAATTGTTTGAATATAACCCAATTTTTAAATTATTAATATAGCTTAATCGAAATTTACCATCATTTGTGTGTATAACGAAAATAATACATAACGTTTATGAAGTATAAATCAACCCTGTTATCAAGTGCTAAATCTAGAGTAAAGAAATTAAAATACCAACATATAGTAGCCTAGGCCATGTTGGAAAATACAATTACTAATTCAAAAATTCTAAGGATAGTTTTAACTTCGAGTCATTTTACTTTGATACAGGTAAAAACTAAATTCTCTCTTTCATAGAGTTCTTGTAAATTCTTGCTCTTTAATATCACTTTACCTCACTGATAATCAATTGGCAGTATTTGCGATGTCAGTGGTCACACTCGTTAGTTTGTGCTTAGGCATGTCGTACATTTTGTTGTGGTTGTTGCCTTGTTTTTTGGACTGTTAACATCTCTCCTTATGTGAAATGAATCAAGACATGAGGATACTTCAAGCAGAAATGTGTCAAGAATGGGTTTTTTAAGGATTTCAATGTCAGTCAAAGCGTTGTCAGCAGACAGACAGGTGAAGTTCTCTCGAGTCAGTGCTACTAGCGCGGTGTCATCATTACTTCCCAGATGTCGATCTACTTACGAGTCGCATGTAACGTCACATTTCATCCTGAATGTAACTCTTGAATGGCATTTACATGAAAAGGCCTTTTAAAAATGAAATTTTAATACCGAACTGGATTTCGATTGGTATGTTATAGATTGGTCTAATGTGCTATTGACAGTTGAATCTTGCCTTGGATTTTACGTTGACAGTAACCAAGTAAGAATGTGGAGGCGATCTGCGAACAGAGAAGGCTTAGAGAAATTCAGGAGGTTCAATCATACAGAATTGCTCCTATTGTGGTGTGAGAGAGCATCAGCGCCGATGACAGAATAAACTTTATTTTCACAGATAGATTCGTAAAGATATCGAGAAACCATTCTTGAGCCTGTGGTGCGTCCGTATGCTGTTGTGACGGTTCCTCATGTACGTCTTATGACTCCACTTATTGCGGATCCGGTTGTCGACAGGATTGATCAGGAAGGGGATTGAAATGTTGCTCTGACCAAGATAGTTTCCAGTCCTAAACCCCATCTATACAAGTGTTTGGGACATGTTTTAAAATAGTGTCACTCTTGGGACGTGTCTAAAAAGCTGCAAACTTTCACGAGCTACTCTAACTCCACTGGCGCGCATCATCCAGAACATGCGGAGATGGATACGGACAGTCGTCAAACATAGAGGAGGAAAAACTCTCTAACAGACAGTTTTTAATTAATTATTTTTATTTCTTTTCTTAAAATTGTACTACTCGTAAAAACTTTCCAAAATATTGATATTCCGTAAAATATATAGACTGAAATAAATTGTTTTACTTTTTTATGTAACCTATTGAATAATAAAATTACATAATTCATTGCCAATTTAAGTGTCTGAATGGAACATTAGTATTTCAATTTGGGTCAACGGGACGGACTTCTATTTTTTAAATATCCCCAGACTATATTGGATGTGTGTAAATCTAATGGAGAAAACTAATCCTAATAATACTCCTGAACAGTCAAACTAAAACTAAATACATCGAAAAAAAATGCTGCCCCACAAACAGTTAGGACAATTCCCAAAGTACAACCTCTTTAAGAAGTCTTTACCACTTCTGAAAATATTTACAGACAAGAGAAGTTACATCAATAACAATTAATTTTTGGGTTAACTAATTTGGGTTAACTAAATAATAACTAATTTGAGTTTTGGACCTTCAAAGTTGTGGGAGCCTCAACATTTCAAAAATACACATACAATTTTGTGATAACTAGATTCAAAGGACATGGTGAGACAATACTAATGATATAAACAAAATTTTCAATTACAAAATATGAAATATGAAATTATCACCATCCGAACTAAAATGATGAACAAAATCAATTATTAAGCAAGTTTTAAAATAGAAATTAACTCAAGAAATTTTGATTTTACTATTCATATTTTGTTAATTTATTTCTTTATAAAAAAACTCCTTTAAAATAGTGATCAAAATACTTACATGACCAAATATCGCGTTTGAAATTTTTGGCTTATAATTATCGTCTCACCCTCTGAAGTCTTGAAACATACTTGTTCGCATAAAAACTGCTAATAACTACAAAATATATTCCTGCAAAGTGTGCTTACCTTCTATAAATTCTTACTGTCCAACCCAAAACTACCACCAAAGTGTGACTGTATTAAGAAGTAAATTCTAAATTACATATTCATGAAAATTTATATTAGCAATAATTTTTTAAATTAATAATTATTGATATATACTTCACCTAATTTTTTTTTCTTCACAGGTGTGGCAGTAAAGTCACAGAATATTATCTTCGGACCTGCCGAGATGCAAGTTTGCGGAGGCAACTGTAACAACGAACAGTATCTTGTGTGTACTCAGGGTTGGGAAAATCCTTACTTCATTACTTTCCCCAATCATTGTTACATGGATGTTGCCAACAGATGTTTGAATCCAACTGTTCGTAAGTTTATACATGATATATTGTTAGTACAAATTTCAAAGACCACCGATAAGTGATTAATGTAACCTTAAATATTATAGTAGCATTGTTATTTCTGAAAACAATAATAGTATGACTGTTGTTAAATGCTTCATTGTAATTTTAATCTGTTATTTAAACCACTGTTGCTAAAACTCACATTGAAGTTTATTCTTGGTTTAAAAAGTTGTTATTGTAATGTACCAAATTTGACCATTTAACCAATCATTAAATTATTCTCTTGTTAATTACTGAAGTCAGTTTTAAGGTTATGTTTTATTCAAATTTAGTGATTATTATAATAATAGTTTACTACATTATTTCATAGTAAAATTATTACATAGTTTCATTTTTTAAAATTATTTTTGTGTATCTCTTATTATTTTGAGTCTTGTGATGTAAAGATTTTAGTTTTTTTCAAGTCGTGAGGAACAACTTATGATGATATTTCAATGTTGCTATTTAATTTAAAACCCACAGAATTATGTAAGATGGATTAACATATTTATCTGATTCTGAGTTCTATTTTGGTACATAATGTTTTTTTTCTATTTTAGATGTAATTAATCATAACCTTTATCAATTTCCATGTAAGGAAAACCCAATGTTATAAATGGATAACTTTTTATTAAGGTAAAATTCTATACTTCTGCATCTTTTGTAGTAGTGATTGGTGATCTTATCCATGCCAATAAAAGTACTGTTTGTAAAGTTATATAAAAACGTATCACACAACCTAACTGCGTTAGGTTTTGAGGTAATTAATATACTTGTAACTCCTGATGACGCTATATATATATTTACAAATTAAAAGATTTCCATTTTTTTCCTTCTAGCTTAACATCATTGCCGTCATCAGTTTAAGGTAACTCAGCAGTCGATAAGTTCTAAAATATATATATATATATATATATATATATATATATTGACTATTTTAATTATCTGTGATTATATCTCAAACCATACATACCACATATAAGGTAAATCTTAGATTTTCCATATTATATTATATTTTGTCTAAAACTCCTACGTACCATTTTTTAACACAGGGATTCACTCATTACCACAACTTTACATTTGTTGTAGTATATCTATTATTAAACTATGATTTAAATATTTTATTTAATTTTGTTGGTAACACTGATTTACAAAACATAATAACACCAATAGACAAATTTCATATTGTAAATATCACGTGTTTTGTAAACTAGTAAACGAAATTTACTATAAATAGTTTTGTAGTTAATATACTGTGATTGTAATTGTTTTTATTGTGAAAATTCCTAGAATAAAACTATTTGGTAGAAAGAAGGTTATACATCCAAAGTGTTATTTTTAATTTAAATTTAAATACAGCCCAACGCCTAATCTTAAATAATAGGAAATCAAGTAATCATAGAGACTTAATAGCCCGAAAATAGTTCTTTAAAGAAAAAACTCAAATATTTGCTAATGTTAGGGTCAAAATCAAATTATTTTAAAGGGAAAACACTGGAGTGGAATATTATGTGTAAATATTTAACCAACAAATTACAACTTTTGTTTCATGCCGTAGTTTTTTCGTAAAAGGATCTATAAAACTTTTTGAGGGTACAGACAAACGGAAGGCAATAGTAACAAATTTGGTTCTAACATGTACTGAATGTTTGTCTAAATCATCATTCATGGCATCTACTAAAATTGATAGCAACCATTATTATAATAACATTAGGCTAGTTTACGGTCTTAGAAGTGGCAAAGGACTTGCAGCTGAGGAAACCTTGTGTTCGGTAATGAACCTTCCTCAATCACCCTCAAACTTTTTTGAATATAAACAAATTATTTTGAAACTATTGGAAATGTAATCACGTTGTCAATGATGAATGCCACAAGAGAGACTGTTATTCAAAATGATGGAAATAATTATATTAGTGTCGCTACAGTCGAAACTTGCGAAACTTGTGATTATCCGAAAGTTGTATTATTTTACTCCAGTACTTTTTAGCCATGTTTTTGTATTGATTTTGATGATTTTTTCTTTTTTTTTTTATACAGACTGTCTTAATATTGTATTAAACAAGAACTAGTTTTTTTCAAAATAAAATAGTTTTTGTGTAAAGTTCATTTTTATAGGTAAAATTTTTCAAAATAAAAAACTAAAATTTCAAAAAAATTGTTATATGTAATTTATTGTGTGAACACTTCGTTATGATAGAGTAATATTTGAAAAAGTTTTGTGTACCTTAAAATTAGTAATATAACATGTCCGAGATAACTGTGTTGTCGAAAACCAAATGAAAAATGGAACTAACATAAAACCCTTAACCCTCGAACACTCAAAAACGTCAGGATCTACAAGAGAGCACAACAAGCGTTGGTCCAAAGAGGACTACAATGAACAACTCCCAACTACGTGGTGATTTCGAAACTGGTAAATATACCAAGAGCTATTTATTTGTGGATAATGACTGTCATCTTACATCTGACACCTATTCGCGAATATCAAACTAGGGCTAATAGAATATAACAACAATCATAAGAGTACCGGAAAGAACATTGAATTTTCGATGCATTGAAAAGAAGATTTTCGTCTCTTGTAGATTTGTTAACCAAAACTTTAAGAGACCGGCGTTTCGTTCAATACAGGTTGAAAACAATGAGACGGGGTCCCAATAGAAGATAATATTCATTATAAATATGAAGATGACTTTTCAAAGATGGTACAAACTGTGTCCAAATAATGTATATTTTGATCAGAATATTGTAAAAAAAAGTTTCAATAACTCCATTTTTATACGAAACTAAACATTACTGGATAATTTTCTGAACGTTGCAAGTTTTTACTAAACACCCCTAGTTTATTGTTAGTTTAAAACATCGTCTTTTAGTAATTATTAAAATAGATTACATTATTACATTATTATAATATTATTCTACATAAAAGTTAAGCTACAAAATGTTCACAACTGCAACAATGTTTTGAAACAGCTGATGATAATCCGGCATTATCTTTTAATTGCAGTGCAGTTAATCTAATCCAGGATTAAAATATCTCATTAACTCACATGTCAATTGATTATTTTTATAAACACAATTGCATTTTTAACAGAACATTGGTTTAGTCTACCATTTAACAGTTGTTTTATAAACCGGTCGTTAGAGAGTTATTGAAGTAAACAAAGATATTTATGGCACGTTTTATTTTATAACATGTTATTTCAGTATTATAGTGATAGATACGTAAAACGTGAAAATATCAAAGTCTACATTTTGGAATGGACACAGTATCTTAGAGTGAAAATTGATAGAAGGCTGGATTGGAATTTACATATAGACAAGGTAGTTAACAGAGAAACATCAGGCATTTATGCCCTTAGTAGACTGCACAAGGAGTGTGACTTATCAACATTGAAATCAGTCTACATGTAATCGTGTATGCGTTTATAAATGTGGTATTGCACTCTGAAGAAGTTCTTGAGAACAAAATATGAAAAGAGTTTTCAATTCCCCCCCCCCCCCAAATTGAAATATTTGAAATAAATAGGGTATTTTTTAAACTGAATTTTTTCATGTAGCTCATTACGAGCAATGTTTAAAAATAAAACTCAAATCAAATTAATATAAATAATATTGAGGAATCGTTTAATGTTTGATTGACAACCTTTAGATAGGGCTTGTTTTGTAGCTTACATTCTTATACATTTTCGTTTAATTTTATATTACTAATAGATATATCTTTATTATTTCTTCTGTGCTGTTATGCTGTTACCTATTTTCTTAACATGGCGTTTACTAAATGGATATCTAGTCTGTTGTAAAGGTAATATCGACTGCATTGTAATAAATATGATATATTATTTTTTAGGTTGGAAGAAATTCAAGGAAGTAGATGATGAAAAGTGCCTTTACCACAAGAATTATGTTTATTTTGAGGTAATAAAAATACACACATGAAAATAACAATTTATATAGAAAATAAACATTGCAAAAACAATGCACAACCTTCCTCACTGACTGATTGGTAGAGGTCTTTCCTCGAATATCACTAAAATTTTAATAAATTCAGTTAAACGGATTTTAAAAAAATATTTTTTTCATATTAACTAAATGACCTATTAATTTTTTTAAACAGTAATTTAGAAAGCGGTATTTTTGGCGAAATGGTAAAAAAGCGTTTTGTACGTGTCTTTAGAGGCTTTACTTTAAAAAAATGTATTTTAATTGTCTTTTTATTAGACAGATAGACCCGAATCTGAATTTATTAAAATTGGTGGTAAACATCTCTCCAGAATCAGATATGAAAAAAATATGGTGATTTGCCAAATTTTATTAAAATACGTTCACGCTTTTGTTTTGTAAAGTACTTCACAGACGAAGAACAAACAAAAAGAAAAACACAGCTTATGAAAATTTAAAATAACGAAATAATAATTAATAATAAAAATAATAATAAAATTAATAAGAATATAGAAAATAATGCACGATCTTTCAAGAGTATAATTCAAATTCCCATTATCAATATGAAATTTAGAATTTAAAAATTTTAGTAACCTTATACTATGTTGATATCCAAGGCTACAAATATAACAAAATAATCAAAGAAAGAGCACAGCAATCTAAATAATAAAAACGAAATAAAATCTTTCATTCTTGTACTTGATTTGAAAAGACCAATTAATGGTAATAATTATTCTGTTACAGACCCTCATATAATAGTTTATTCTCTGATTAAACAACTCACAACTTCTGGGGAAATAACTCGCTTTAATGTTTTGGGCACATCATTCGCGAATGTTTCTTCAGCTACTGCTTTCAGCAACACCTTTCATTTACATAAAACATCTCGAAAATTTATTACTCTATTTCCATCAGAAAAATATCCAAAATATATCTCAAATCGTTACAGATATTATAGTCTGAACAGAATTAGTCTATTAGTCTGTTAAAGATCCTGATATAATAATTTATTCTTTGATTAAACAATTCTCAACGTCAGTGAAGCTAACTCTATTTAATGTTTTGGGAACTTCATTTGGGAACACTTTTACAGCTGCTGCTTACAGCAACACCGGTCACTCACATAAAAGTTCTCGAGAAGCGAATCCCTACTCTGAGAGTCCATCAAAATGATGTATATTAACTACCCCACTTTCCTCACTCAAATTATAGTCTAGACAGTCTTCGGTTCCCTTTTTATCTAATTAAGCGCCACCCAACTTCCGTGAAACTGTCTTGTTTTAATATTAGCAATATTTATTCCGGAAGAAAAATTGTCACTCAAATGTTAGTTATAGACTACAGTAATTCCCTAGAAGCTGGTGAAAAAAAGAACCAAGATATTACTATTATATTTCTCACACCAGAAATGTAGATATATGGTAGGGAAAATGGCCATTCATCAAATTGTTTTGTACCCTAAAGGGTACCCGTTTCTTTGGAATGGATAATGTTGGCTTTAAATAGGGTTAATCGTCTATAGATCAGTTCCTGTGGAATAGTTGGTTTAAATGGATGGAGTCTGTCATTCAAGAAATATCTTTCTTATATAAAACTGTAATTGCATTTTAAAAACACTAAGTTATGTCTGGGTTAAGTGAAATTATGAATATATTAAGTTTGGTATGTCAATAGTGACATTCTTAAATTAATACAATTCTTTCTCAACATTAAAGAGTGGATATTTTAAAGTTTTAAGTTTATTTTATTCATAAGTTTTTTTTGAATAGCTAGAAATAAATTTAATCCTCACTGTCTGAATGACAATTCGTATTTTGTACAGTTTGTCTCCCCCACGGGACAGTGGATTACATTCGAGATGGAGCATTCTTTTTTTTCTCTCTTTTCTTGAGTAAATCTTCACAATAAATTACACAGTTTCAGCCTCTGTTGGCTGTCCATTATGACTATTTTCCTAATTCATTTTAAGAGTATGCATTATGTTTTTTTAAAGATGAGGAGAGGTTGTTCTCCAGTAAGATAATATGCTCACATCTTCCTGGTGAGCATATTCTACACAATGCAAATCAAATATAAATTTTAACCGAAAACAATAAAAACTGTATTTGTATCTGTTGCAGCCTCTTACGTGCGAACAAGCCAAACAAAATGGAAATCAACAAAAATTGAACTACAACAACGAGATTAAAAATGTCGTAAATAAATTTGAAGCAGTTAAATTATTAATTAAAAGTAAAGAAATTTTGAGTAAGCAACAAACATTAAACGATTTTAAAGCATCTTTGGGTTTATTTAATATCAGCGGGAGTGTGAGTACAGCATCACAAGTAGTACAACAACTATTGGATCAAGTAATCTTGCAAACTAATTGTACATCTTGCACAGAGAGAACTGTGTATCTGTACAGCAAGTGTATAAATACTGAAGCAGACAAATTAAAAACATCTCTAAAACGATTTTACAGTGAAATTGAAAATATAAATGAGTTTACAAACAATTTAACAAAGCATACAGAGAAATTAATAAGTGAGATATTGAATATACAAAACATAAAAGAATACTACAATAAAAAATTGGAAAATTTTAATGAAATTTATGTAAAAATAAAATGAACTTCTCAAAATTATATTATTACAAACGATGTTTATTCAACCGGAAAAACTTTAATAGAATGTTTTAAAATTGCTGTACCTAAACTAAGTTCTTACCAGTGTGGCATTGAAAGTGAATTAGATAGACTGACAAACAAAATTGGTATAATAATAACACCTCATATTGCAACAAGTTTTACCAGCCTGGATGTATTTGCGTCAAAGTACGGTAGTTTAATGAAGCAAAATGGCGTAATCGAGTTAGTAGAGAGCTACGAAAAAGTGTTTGGAAATGCTGAAGAGGTGCTTCGTACATTTAACGTCACTGGTCCTACTAGAGGTTATCTTAATCTTAAAAATATCCTGGTATCTGTTGATAATCTTCTGGGAAATGCAAGTACTTGTTTAGGACCAATAATAACTGAAGAAGAAGGACGAGGTTATGATTTATTATCCTGCGTATCAGTGGCAGGATGTACCTCATTGGATATTTTTACACTAAGGAATAAAATAATAGAATGTTATAATGAATATAAATTGGAGAAATATTGTACAAATTATATATCAAAAATAGAAGAAAGTAACAGGTACAAGGAACTTGTTATATGCATTAGTATGGCGATAAAGTCTCCTAATAATAGATTAGATTGTTGTTTTAAGTAAGTGAATTGTGATGATTTTATTGTGTATTTTACGATAAATAAATGGTACACAACTAATTCTGTAATTTTTCATACACCCATCTCTCGGTCATCGTCGTCTATATAGAGGAAAACAAGAACATCAAGTAAAAACCCCAGCCTCAAAATCGGATAAAAACTGGAGTTGATCAAGAGAGACATAATAGGAAACATGGAAACATAGGGATTTAACCTAAGTTTACAAAAATGTACATGGAACTAGATTTCTTTGAAATTGCCACTCTAAAGTTTGTACATAAACAAAATATAGTGAACTTTGAACATATGTAGAAAGACCTGTTGTCCTGTTCTGAACGTTCCCATTGCTATATTCGCCAGTCAATAAGTTTTATTTAGCACAAATATTATATTCCTATGTAATCAATATTCTTATAAATTTTAACAGAAAACAGCTGTTTATGTTTGGAAATCAACTGACTTTTAGCTGTATATTTATATGTTTTAAATTTTAAAATACAAATATAATTGTAGTTTGCACATTTATGTTTTCACATCTGTTAATTTAATGAGAGGCTAAACAGATTAATGTATGTGGTGAATATCCTTTTATAACTGTTAATTATTAATATTTAAAAACAACTTCTGTCTTTAACATAGGACGTAATATTTACAGTATTTCTCATATTCCAGGGCTCATTATATTAGATACAAGCGTGGCAATCACTAAGAATCTACCTGGTTCTTTTTTCGTATAGTCTTGAGATGAATCATTCTCTTTATATTTTTCTCTCTTGACCAACTCCTATTCTCTTCCATTTATTACACTATGTTTCCCTTATTGACGTTATTAAAGTATTCGAGCGCATAGGGTTTATAGGTTACTTTATTTTTCCTTCCTTATTTTGTGTAAGGCGTTGATAAATTAATTAAGGAAAAATAGAGTATTTCTCCACCAAATATGCTTCTTTCTCCGTTGACCAAAAACTTCCCCTTTCAATGCTAAGGCTACATCTCATATACTGTACAGTGTCCATTACCTGACCTTATCCTCCAACACACTGCGTTATATATTAAATCTTTCTCTACACGCTTTGCTCTATAATAATCAGGATCTTAGTAGGTCACATTAATCATAGTTGGATGAAAAACATTTTGGTGAAATGTGTGGTATTAGATATATCTTTTAATGGCTTTTTATTACTCTTATTTTTGACTCACTTATTGGAGTAATATTGATTTGAGATATCCTACTGGAACTTTCTATTCAGGGTGTGCAATTTAGGTAACAGTTTTTTTGTTTAGTTTTTTTATCTATTAGTATAATTTCTTCGTTTAAAGTGCAACGAAGATTTTGAAAGTTTATTTTAAAATAATAATAAGTCGAAATAGTTGTGTCACAGTGCTGCATAAAATATTTAATAAATTTTGCAAAACATCGCACAAAGTTCCCTAATACCAAATAAAAGCAATCAAAACTAATCACCACCAAAATGATCAGTATTTGAATGAAATTCGTAAAGTCGATTTTGAGAAAAGACCTTTTATATCCATAGTAGATTTCTTTTTCAGACACGAACCGGATTTTTTTATACGTTAAGGTTACGGTTCAAATTTTGAGCGAAATTTATTTAAAAGCACTATAGTGTTTTTTAAGAAAATGGTAATTAGATGTAATTTCTTCTTATAACTACTCCCAAATTTTGATTTATCGAGAAAAAAATCACGTCAGAGATATGGCCAACACTCACATACCAATTTCATTAAAATAGGTGCACGCATTGAACACACTACAAACAGAAAGACGTTTGGATTCAGGAGACGTCAAAAGTATTATATTCGTAAAAAAACTAGAAATCAATATTTTGACTTCACATAACTTCCTCTATACCAGTGTGCTATATACGAATAATATCCCTGAAATTATAGTCCACGTGTTTATTCTGTCACGTTGCTGTGTAGGATTAAAAAACAGAGAATGAATTACACTTCTTGTAGTCTTTGCTTATGAATATTAAAATGTTTTTAAAAGACACTCAGTTACAAAATAGAACTTATTGTTATTGGTGTTATAGTCTTGGTGTTAATATTTATTTAAATAAAAATAGTTGTATTGTTATTTTCACATATTTCTTTTAAAATCCAAATCTTGTTCATTACAAAACATCAACATCAAAATTACTTTTATAAGATAGAACAGTATTTTCCATCGATATCTAACATTGGAATAAAGACATCTTAAATTAAATTAAATCTTACGAGAACATCCTTATCTTGTTAAACGCCTTCTCATTGAGTGTTGTGCCAGCCGATTGACGTCATTTTACCTAATGTGTTCAGGATTTGTTACTAATGGTAGCTCACCTTATTACTTACGGTGTTGGGTCGACTATATCTATTTAGGACACAATGTAATCTAATCCAGAAACACAAAACTATAGATCAAATCTATACCACAGCTTTCTTATTGTGTCAATTTTTTTCAGGGTGCACTAAAGCAGAACGTATTCTACCTAACAGTTACAACGCACTTACTATGTGGTTAGGTTAGGTTAGGTTAGTTAAGTTTAAATATAATGAAACACTTAAAAACCAAAAATAATTTATTTAATAAGCATGAAAGAAGTATAGTTTTTGAACAATTGTATCATTGTATAAATAAATCGTTACTAGGAATTACCAAATTGTCTTGTAATACAAATGGAGACTGATTTTCTGTTCTACGTGGGTATTCGGAAGATACTTACTGCTATCACTGCTACCACTGAAACGGAGGGGATAATGACCAAGAGATTTAACAACAAAGGGAATCACCCTGATAACGCAGTAATTTACACCAATATAACCTCATAATTAGAAATAAAACTAGCTTAATTAGACCAATTAATAGCAGATATTTAACTTTTACTTATCTAAAATCAGTTAGTCCCAGTTACTGCCAAATTGTGCCATCAATGTGTAGTCGCAAAACAGCTCAATAATATTTTTATCTTCAAAAGAAGTTTATTAACATTTATTTTTACAACTGGATTTTTTATTTGTAAAAACAAATTGATATTATTTCCTTAATTAAAGTTTACTTCAAACCAGCTGTGGCAAGTGTTCTTCAAAAATAGATGTTATGCTGCTCAAGAAAACTACTTCATTTGAATAAACAAACTGCTGCATCAAGAGTAAACAATCTTTGCCATTCATTTTATCCGAAATTTTAACCAATTTTAAAATGTCCAAGTTGCGTTTCTGCAGATATCTTTTCAAAGGTAAAAACCAGTTTCGTTTACAACTGCCATGTTGGTTATTAAATAGTGATAAACCTACTTTAATTTTTAATTCCATAATATTTTGGTTTAATCTTGGATGTTTGGTTCTTTGAAATTATGTTGTTAGTTCTATTGTTAATAACTCCTTTATCCTTTGACAAAGAAAAAACAATAAATAAATTTCTTTTACTGAAAAAGAAAAATCTTTTATATCTTTCGTATATGTTGTAATATTGATGATTTGCAATATATTTGACATTAAACAATTTAAACCACCGCTGTTTAGAAATTGTAAAAAGTAAAATCTTTGTTTTCTTGTATACTTTTTACCAAAAGTATGTATATATTTATATATAAATTTATAAAATAAATCTTCACTCAATATCTTCTATTTCCAAACGTACATATATATAACACAAAATATCAAATATATGGAAAACGAAGCGTTTCCGGACCTATGTTTATAAAAAGTTTATTCTTCATTTTAGCACCTAACCCAATGCAACCTTACCTAACCTAACCTAATCTAACCTAACCTTACCTAACCTAACCTAACCTAATCTAACCTCAATTCTAATCAGCTCCTAAAATCTTTCCTGGACATTTGAATCGCTCTGTAAATTTAAATAAAATTGTTTATTTTTATTTTTATATATTTCATGTTTCGATGTCGTATTATATTGTTTCATGATGTGTGGTATTATTTTTTGTTTCATTTCGTGTATATTTGAGCTTTTTCCTTGCTCTGTATTCTCATATATCTAAGTCGTACATCATAATATCTAATAATATCATTTCATCATGTTTTGTGTTTCTCTTATGTTAATGCTAATTTGAAATCATTCAAATTATATGATTTATATAGTACGTGATTTTGTATTGTTTCTTTATTCATGTTTAGGTTGTTTTAAAAATAATTTATTTAAATTATATATGTTTAACTTACGCCCTACATGAAGTACAGGGTAAGTTTAGTAATAGAAAAAGTTAGATATTCATTTTATAACACAAGTAATTAAATACAAATTGTCTGAATTCAATAATGAGATCCGACAGGGCCAAGTTACCGACACCAGTGTTGCGCGTGGAGGCACTTTCTCGTAAGTACAGCTTTGAGACCCAGGGACACAGACAAGGTGACTATCATATACACACCTATGCAACAATGACATACGCAAGGGCCTAGCGGACGTAAAAAACTTAGTTACATATACAATGACGAAGTTCAAGAAACCTGTATAACAGTTTCCTACAAATTTACCCTATTGGAAAAACCCGTATGATGTACCAAACAATTTTAAGTTTCCAACAAAGCCCAAGAAACCAACTTTTGGGCATTGCATTTAGGGCATCCGCTATTGGGGATTACATTTTGTGATCGGGCTGGGTATATACCATGATGTTGTTCTTCAACTTGTTTTTTAATGTTTGGGTTGTTACATTTTTATATAATTATTACTTTGTTTATAATTATATATATATATATATATATATATATATATATATATATATATATATATATATATATATATTTCATGTTTGATTAATAAATTTTTTTTTTTGTCTTTTATTATTTATTCTATTATTTACATTTTTCACAAATGTGTATAATATTTAAATACAATACGTATCTCTATTATTAATGTTTTATATATTTCACGTTTGGGTGTTATATTTTATTTCCTATAACTTTAAATTCATTTGTATTCGTTTTATTATTCTACGTTTTACTTCATATACCTGTGTTTCATTGTTCCTCTAGGTTTTACATACTCTATCTAAATTTAAAATATGCCTTTTATAAGTTCAAATATTCATGTTTCGCGTTTCTCTTTATTTCATGTTTTTGTGGTTTATTTAATTTATTTCCTCTCCCTTATTTCTTATTTGCATTTTTCCGCATTTTGAAATCTTGTTTTCTTTATATTTAAAGATCTAAATATTAGATAAATAAAATAATTACTAAACGAGAAAAACCATAAAACTTTTTATTTTCAAAAACACAACTTGAGACTATTTTACTTACACATTTAGAGTTTTCTTATAACAATTATTATAACTCACAAACCCTTTAAGCCTATTTAGATATTGATGCAACCATAAAATTGGTTGATCATTATTTTGAAGTTGTGCAAAACAATCAAACACATCCCAAGCAGCTTGTCCTGCGTCTTTGATGACGCTAATTCCCGAACAATACCCACCTCTTACCATATTAATTAAATCACGGAACCCTAAGATTATATCACTTCCATATACATTTTTAGCACCAGGATACCAAAATAGAGGCAGGTTACTTTCCGTGTCATTCTTAGTGGCTCTAAATGCATCTTCTAATATTTTAATTAACAAATCTACATCTTTAATATTTTTAACAGGTCTGATGTATTTTGCAGCAAAATCATCCACATCCCAAAGTGGAAACTTCTTATAAGGTAATACTCTTGAACTAATCACATTAACTAGATTTTTAATAACTGTTACGTAATCACAGTTACTATCAACTGTAACAGGTTGTTTTATTTTATCCAAAACAAATTCTAAAATGTTTAATATAGTTTTTCCGCTTGTTATTAAATTTTCAGTATGCCAATAATTATATTCTTTTTCTCTCATTGATATAATTATCTCGTACAAGGGTACTAGTTTGATTCTGTAGTAATCTTTTACTTGTTGGATGGACAAGTTTCGCTTCAAAGCGTTAAAAGTATCTCTTGATGCTCTACGGGCGTTATTTAGAAAATCCCATCTATTGACTTTACTAAGAGTTTCTATGCCCTTCGATAAATATTGGATATTGAATTTCAATTCGTCCAAGGGTACTTTAAGTACATTTTCTTCGATTTTTAAACAAGAAGAATATTTAAGACTATCAGTGCAAGGATCACATTTGGCTGTAGATATCATTATTGTTTCATTATAAGTCCAAAAAATGTCGAAAAGAATATAATTAGTTTTAAGACTATAATTGTAATATTGACTCCATACATTAAATCTAGCTTCTTGATATTCAAGTAAATTTTTCTTTTCGTTTTCAATAATATTTTTAATACTTCTTGTTTCATTAAGGATTTGCATTTTAACCTGAAATTTATTTTCTATGTCAGCAAAGTCATTGTAGTATTTATTAATTAAAGTGTTATTAAACGGGTCCATATATGAGTTTGTTGCATCTTCGAAAAAATAATTATCAAATAAAAGGTTATAATAATTGGATAGGTTTTTAATCTCTTTGACATATTGAAGTTTCTGCTGGCGTGAAGCCTGTGCTATGACATTACAAGAGTCTTGCTGCGCCTCCGTAAATCTCTGTAACAATAATATAGGATTTAGGAAATATTGTTTTCTATGTATTACAATTTTTTACAAATTTTACAGTACAACATTCTAAAATAACCAACAATAAAGAAACCTTTCCATTTAACCGTAAAATTCCTTCCAATTTTATGATATTCGATTTTTATAAGGGAGTTCTTGTAAATGTTGACATTTTTTAACTTTTCAGGAAATGTGATTAATAACAGGATATGTGCAAAAAGTTGTTTATTTATACTTTTAGATGACATAAATAAAAATAAAACTGGTTTTATCTGTGTGATGGAATTTTAACAAACTCCACTACATTCCATTCGTACCAACTACGATGGATTGGGCTTCCCTTCCATCTTAAAATAATTTGTAAATATAATTAAGTGTTAGATAACCCTCTTGTACCTTATTAGGGATTCGAACCCATAACCATAGTGTCATTTTAGGCGTAATTAAGTCGATGTCTTTTGTTTAACTTATTTAAATTTCTACTTTCAACGTTATATATATATATATATATATATATATATATATATATTAAAATGGTTACACATTTCAGTTAATGCACGGTTAAAAGTGGATATATGTTTCACATATGTTTCTGTTCCATGTAGAAACCAGTTCAACCCATAAAGAACGTTTTAGTCCATTATTAAGGCATAAGCAAACATCAACTGTAATGAGTTAATATATCTTTGAATGTTAAATATACAGCAAATTAAAACTATGTAGTTAAAGCAGTAACATGCTTATAACAGTCGGGAAAGCATGCTTAAACAAGCCCTATACAAGCTTACTCAGTCTTCCTTATCAGTATTGTGGCTACCTGTATTTAATCAATTCTTTCTGGAGCTTTTTCCAGAAGTATACATAGGTAAAATCATTATACATGGCAGGTTTTAAGGTAATAGCTTTTATTTTGAGTGAGCCAATCTTGAAGATAGTTGTTTTTAATTCGTTCAAAGTGTCACCGCGATTATCTTTTTGTTTATTATTGTGATATGTTATATTTTATTTTATCTGTATTTTTTATTATTTCACTACAAATAGTGTCTAAGGGTCAATAAATCAAATGAAGTCGAAATCATGGACACCATTGTCTGTCTAGTAATGCAACGAGTACTCCCAAGTATCAAACATTATGTAAATAACGTATAACAAACAACCGTACACAAAATAAAAAAAATTAATTCAAACTGCTTTATAAAACTTCACATTGAACGTTTTCATCTGCCCAAAAAAAATTAAAATTCCACAGACACTACTTATTTAATACTTCCATTTATACTAGTTAAAACCTTTTCCGAGCTCCAGTGGGTTACAGATATAATAAATAAACTTTTATCTAGATTTTATTTACATTATTTATTCCTTCACATTTCGTTTAAAACTTGATAAAACTTTCACGTAACTTATATATTTATCAATGAGAAATATAAATAAATAAACAGCAGTCCAACCAATTGTGCCACCGATGTGACTTGTAGTTACGATGATAAGGGTTTTGTTACAGTAAAAGCCAGTGTGTATAATATACAATACTCAACCACTGTGATCCCAATGCATAGTTATGTTTTACCAAATGTGTTTCTTGATAAAACTTAACTTGAACACTAATTCTGACAAATAGTACGTTTTATATTCAAACTCGTTTCAATGACAAAGTTGTTATCTTCAGTAGGTCACGAGCTACAATAACTAAACTATGAAATTTACAGTTTAGTTATTGTATCTCGTGCATCACTGAAGATGGTGTCTATTTCATTGGACAACGTTTTAATAAATAAACGTACCATCTCACGAGTCAATTTCAATACTGATTTATAAATTTGCGCCTCAATTATTCTCTTATCTTGTCTCTAGAGTACATTTACTTAAGACATTTGATGCAGATTTTATAAATACATTATCGTGCAACGTTGAACGGTTTACAAAAATTATCTTTTAAAACAGTTTCAAGATTTTTTGAATGCTTTCAAAACCTGAACATTTGTTTCCAGTTTGATTAAAATCTGTTTGTCATTGCGACGTGCGTTTACTGTTTTGTTCGAACAAATTCGATATCATAACACATCACCAGGTATTGGCATTTCCACAAGGGAGACCATAGAAGTTAGAATTTTTATAATGAAAATTCGTTATTAAATTAAAATAAAACTTACCAAAATTACAAGACACAAAGTTAGACCACACCAGTACAATGTGAAGGTCATGGTCGTTGTTTTAACTTTAGAACTTCTTTTCAGACATTCAATTCCACCTCAGTTTGGAATGATTGCGAGAGAATACAATTTGCATACGCAATATCAGTTTTTTCGTGTATAAGCATTAAATTTCTTTTTTGTTGTATTTTATCTTTGTACGTTATCTTAATTATAGTGTTTTATGAGGTTATGGAACAAAACCATTATTAAATTTATGAATTATAGTTTGTTGTTTTTCAGACAAATACGTAATATGGTGAGAGTTTTTTTAAAGCAATAAATAATGTTAAGATTTTCAAAGACGTATGTTTTGTGAGTCTAACATCAAAGGTGTTTTTTTAATGATGTATAGGATAATCTGTAGGCAGTGCGGAGTACTGTACATAAAAAACTGGGTTTATTATTGCAATGATGGATATCTTTAAAATATATTGCAATTATAACAACTGAAATAGAGTGTACGGGCATGGAAATCCTGAGGGCCCTAGCTAAATGTACACCTTCCTTCGCGTAGCCTTGATTTAGATCCCTCTCTTTCATTTTTCCTCTATTGTTCTCTTCCGATTCTGAAACTATTAGAATTTCAAGAAATATCGGTCTTTATTTTATTTCGTCTTGCTTTTGTATAAGGAGATGTTTCCCGAAAGGCTTTTTGTGCTGCGATGTCTCGTAGCATATTATTAAGCATAATATGTGAGTAGAACCGTTGCAGTTTTGTAGGTTCAGGATCAGAACACGAGAGTGTAAGGGAGACAATACAGTATGCTTTAAAATTAACTGAAGTTGGTGGCAGTAACAGAGCCACTAATTTATAATCTTCAAACTCTACTTAGTATATAAAATAAATGATACAAATTGTATACACATACTTTATGAAGCTAGCAATCAGTATTATTTATGGTTTTTTGAGTGACCGTAAGAAATACAATATATTGTTTTTTTTTTAAACTGTTTATTAATCCATTTAATGTAGTTATTTAATGTTAATGTATGGCATCTAAAGTGAAGGAAAGAAAACAGCCATAAATTAAAATTTTAAAAACATATACTTGATGTTATAAATGTGACGCAAATGCTTAAAGAACGTCACAATTGAATTTATATCTTTTATCAACTTCTGGAGCAAAATATATAATTTAATTATTTTCCCTAATATAAACGTTTGTATGCTTACTTTTTTTCTTCTAAAATTATACCGCTACTTCTAATTCGACATCTACACTCAAACACTTGAAATAATATATATATATATTTTAATTATTTCAATAGTCAGTACAATTAATCTGTTTATATTAAAAGAAACATTTGGGGGGGGGGAGTGCAATAAGATCCGGTTGTTCCTCACCACAGACGTAGTGACTTGTTGCATTTTGGGGTGATAAGCCGGAGTGGGAATTGCAGGTGAAATCCAGTTGGTCGGTAAGCACGTATGGTGTGGTAGTCATACAACCGGTTGATTGATAATCACACAAGTTGAGCATTATAACAGCTTGTTACATGTCGAGATGGTAGACCTAAAAAGCCGAACTGGACTTTGAGGTAAGATCATAGAAGTTGAGCGTGGTAGATTAGATTATATTAAATTCTGTTTTTGGGTCATGGGACTCAAGATCCGTGTACGTCAACCTTAGCTTATTTTACACCCCAGGGTCTTACTAGAAAGCCAAGCCGATAACTGTACTCTTAATGAGGCTCAAGAGCTTTGAGCATTGAAACCATTACCCGGCTGCAAAGGCAAAAATATGGCTTTTCTTTTAGCATCTCGCACTCCAAGTCTCATCAGACCGTTTGCATAGCCTACAGACGTGAACACTATTGGTGATTCTGAGTGTTAGCAAATGTTTTATGAAGCGGTGTGTCTAGTAAGTAACGCCACACTTAATTTTAACTTGTCTCTATTCAGCCTTAGTAACGAGTTAACTAGTTTAATTTTTAATTTTAATAATTTATTAATAATAATTTATTTTATTTCTCATGTGCAAGATTATAAACTAAAAAAAATTAAAAAATTCTCAATAAAACATATCACAACAAATAAAAATATAATACAATACCCTAAATAGCTTATCTAAAAGAAAAGAAATTTTTTTAAAAAATGACAAACAAAATTGAACAAGAGAAATGTAGGAGGCCCTAAGGAAAATCCTATATTGGTCCCTCCATCATAATAGAAAATATTAATCAAGCAGAAACTGAAGATATCCTTAGTTTATGAGAAGTACCAATGTTAAGCTTATTAGCAACCTTTTGTCCAGATTAAAACTGCCAGCATTTACAATGCCTGTCCATGGATTATTTACTTATAGTATTGTAGCCAAAGATTTATATATGCCACAGACCCAGAAAGGGCATTTTTACACCCTTCTTGACCAGTTCCCCTTTATCGAGCCCTAAACTATATTATTGTAATAGATCCTCTACTTGCTACGCTCAGGTCGGTGACAAGGTCCTACGAATATCTGATTATGATAAAAACTGATTATGATAAAAACAAATTAAAAAACAGATACTATTAGATGAACAACAGCATTCAGATAACAGTGATATTTGTGCAATGTTTTCGCACCGTATATTTTTAAGCCGATGATAACCGAATGGTTTTGAAGCAAATTACTTGGGTATCAGAAAGGTAGAGTTCTTATCTTTAATGAATTAATAGTTAAATTATTTTCGGAAGCGTGCCAGTTCGTTTCAATAAACATGTTATAACATATTCTGAAACAACATCTAGAGGTTAAATAGATTACAGAACCGATTCGCAGCTGATATCTATATTTAAACTAATTGGTTAACGTAGTCAGCTTGTGATGAATTAGTAACAATAATTTCACACTAAATAGTTATGAAATCAGGACAATGGTCTTCGAACTCAGTACGTGATTAGTAGGTCATGTTTTAGACCGACTTATTCTCGTTACTCAAATAAATGTAGTTACATAGGGGTTTCTAAACTCGTATAAAACGACCATAGCAGACCATGTTTAGGGTTACAACGAACACAAAAAGAAACGACACACTACAACACAACTGCTCTCGTCCCATATTGTGTCGAAACCGGTTGAACATGCGCACTAACTCACACTAAAACCTAAGGAGAACTTACCGGCGCTTGGCAACGGGAAAGTTCGGATTTAGTGTGAGAACTCCGATAATTTACCACATTTTAAACAACAAGAAAAAATACGCAACTTACATGGGTGATTGTATTTTTATGTAAAAAATGTGTTTTTGACTGATGAGAGTGTATTTGTACAGTTTGTATATTTCGATCACAGCTTATTGTTTTTTGTGTTTTCACTCACGTAAGTCATTATATGGATTATTCAGATGTTGACCAATTACAATGCTATTAAAATTTAACTATATTCAGTGATAATGGAGTAAAGATAACGACACGCGATGTTATTCAATACATCCATAGCTGTAGGCTATAATATTATGTGAACAGGATTGTTTATCATGCAACATCTTGATGGTAAACCGTATTTTAAACTATTCATAAAACATGACAATAAAAGCCATTTTATGCAATAGAGAATTCTTTCAATTTAAACAAAATATGTTTCAATAAAATAATTTTCCCCGACATTGTTTGGGTATATCTGAGGTCTGGATAAGTTAAAAGAAGATGGGCGTCTTAATTAATACTCTTCCGTATTTATATAATATAGAGAAAATTATTTGATGGGTAAATAAAATCAACATCTACGTTATGTGAATATATCCGTTTCAAGACACATGGTTTCAAAAAATGGTGTTTGGGATGAAGTCTATATGTCGTGTGTGCAGCTTTCTACAGCAGAACTGGAGAACCGATTTTTATGAAATTTGATTTGTGGGCATATTTTGGCGAAAATCTTCCAATAATATTTTTATCTCATTTTTTTCGTAACCTTAAAAGTTTGGTGTAGCTTCTATGGAAAAAACAACACTCAAAATTGGATAGAATTATTTATATCACATTTTGATCATGTATAGTCTTTCAAAACTCAAAAAAATGCAGTAGTCTCCAGTTTTTCAAATTCGACATGAAAATATATAATTTCAAAAACTCGGCTCCACCGATATTGATATATTTTTAGGAAATATTTGGAAATTGATTACTGAAACCAATTGTCACAAGCGTCGAATAATACTATTGATGAAGTAGTAATAGATAATACATAAGCCAATAACTTTTCGATTTCAATCAAACACGATTTACTTTTAGGACACGTTTATAGCACAACAGAATTAAGTTTAGTTTTTATTTATATACAAAAAAATATTTCATTGTCGCCATCCATGGTTAATTTTTACTGTTTTACTGCCACCAACCGTACTGATGTTTTTTTTTTTGCATTAACAGTTTTGTTTGAATCATATTTTGATTGTAAATCGATATTTGAAAAAGTTTGTGCAATTTTTTACACCTTTTATAAACCTACAATTTTGTGATAGCAAAGTTGTAAGATAATTAGATAAATCTGGCAACCATTATCGCAACTCTAACCTAGTTTGACGTAACTAAAATAATAAAATAAAGGGTAACATAAAACAAAATTTATAAATCAAAAGGGACGCTTCTTTATGTCTTTCCTATAAAGTACATGTAAAGAACATCATAAACACGTCTCATCAATTCATGACATGACATGTTTGACGTTTCGAATTGCAAAAGTTATGATGCAAATAAATTCGTGTCTAATAAACTGATTACGAAGTTATACCGTTCGTACACGATAATCGAAAACTGCGGAAACAAATTTAGGGTTGTTTATGTGGCGGACATAAAATATATCCCATAGGAGTGGTCTAAAGACTTAATAAAGGATTACGTTATTATTCAAACATGAATTGGTTGTTTAGCTATCAGGATTGTGTAATATTAATTTAACGTGAATATTGTTATATCCGACGACAATCCTTACTTTCTTTTTTATTTAAATATAACAGATTTCACCGTCGAAACGTCATCTTCAGGTAAAGTCGTTTTCAGCATTTTGCTTCGTTATTGCGATATAATAGTGTATTATTACCTATAAAAATATACCAAACACAAACTTGTATAATATCTTCAAATGTTGGTAACTTTAGTGTGTATTCTAACCTTGCTGTAGTGCGTAAACAGGTGTTCACCAGTACAATAACAACATGAATGGGATATGTGTATTGGGAAACACTTTTTGCATATCTCTATGCTTAGTGTCGTACGATAATAAGTAATAAAATATGTCTAGAGATACAAGTAATGCTGAGTTCTTAATTTTTTTTTTTTCATCGATAGTGAAATTAAATTATGAACTATAAAACTAACACAATTAGTTAGGCCTAGGAGATCATTGCAACCAAAGTAAAAGTCAAAAGTTAAAAATTACTTTTCATCAAGGGGATTTGTCATGAATTATTATTATAAAAGGAAGCTCTTTAGTGCCTATCCTATCAAATTTATTAAATTTAGTTGAATCTTGACATACTATCTCCAGATTGTTACTTATAAATAATTTTCTTATCTTATAAATGAATTCTATGAACGTTTCTGAGAAAAATAACATGTTGGCTTTTTAGATAAAATTCCTATTTTTGCTGATTTAAAAAAAATAATAAATAAATAAAAATTGACCAAAAATGGCATTTTCAATTTGGGAAATTCCTCACTAGATGTATAAAACAGCCCTAACAGCGGACTTTGTTAAGTCATACTCGGACAAATCGAATTTGGAATATTTTTCTTGAATGTAACGGGAAATTTCCCCAGAGCTTGGCGGCCTTTGTTGGGCCACATTCGGCCAAATCATAGGTGGAATCTACAGTTAATGTCGACGGGATATTTTCCCAGAGCTTGGAGAACTTGAGTTTGTAAAACTCTAAAATTCTTCTTCTTCTATTTCCAATATTACAATTTACTATTTACAAAATTACTTTAAGTTCTTTTATTTTCCTTTTCCTTACTGCAGTGGCGAAATACTTTCTCAAAAACACGCAGAATAGACATCTTTGTGATGAGGCCACGCTTCCCACACTGTGTTTGCGGATTAGATTTCAATTAACTGTGTAAACATGGATGTAATTAATTAACAAACCACTGTAGTGGGAAAACACTTCACCATTACTGTTATCTGTGTATACAATATCGTGCAGTCTTCTGTCTGGTTGTACTGCATTTATCAATAATGTGCCGTATTCAACTATTTAAACAAATAAATTGAAATTAAAAATGTAAATAATATATGGTGAAGTAAATTGATATTTAAATAAAATCATGTATATTATTGATTATTTAACAGTATTGTTTTCTAGTAGTTACAATCTTCAAGTTAAGTATCTTGGAACTCACCAGTAATTATTATTTTCGATTCTTAACTGACATAAATAAAGACTTATATTATATAAAGAATAACAAAATATTTATTATGTAGTATATAATAGTGAAGATCTCCTTAAATCGTTTCGTTTAAAAGTGTCGGTGTCATAATTAATTGTCAATGAAGATGTAAAAATGCGTCGTGCACGGTCATTTTATACCGTTAAACTTCCTCATCATAACTCGTATTTTAATCTTATGTTGTTATTTACCAATTATTTATAAGCCACAATATTTTTTACTTGCAATTTTTATAAGAGATTTGTGTAATTATCTTTATATTTTATTTAAATAACGAAATTGGTATAGCCTATTTTGATAAATTACCCCTTTTATAAAAACACCATAATTGAATATTTGGTTATTTAGAGACTACACACGACGGTATTTTTATAAATCGCTATCAAAACCTTTTGTTTTTAGGCCCTTAAAAGCTACACTGACGCTGATATTCATAAATCGTGTGAGCCGATTTTTTGCCTTCTATCCCCATGGTAGCTACCCCTAAATTTCGAGTTATCTGCAAAATTTTAAAAAGCCACGAGATGTTACTATGCCCTCATATCAACTAAATTAAAATCGGTCCTCGGCTTTGGTCTGTAGATAACAGACGACAGACAGGCGGACATCTTTAAAAAAACAATATTTAGTTTCAGTAGGAACCTCATAACTAAATATCCCTATCACCACGTAACTTTCCCTATAATACGTATTAGTCTCTTCCGAACTACAATATCTTCCGTCAGCGCTATTATATTATTTGAGGGTTAAGAGTCTCTATCTTATTCTCTTTCTTTCTTATTTTTCTTAATACCATGATGACTAAAAGATTTTTCGCTTTTGTAAAACACGGAAGTACAAGTTGAACTAAGTGTTAAATGTTCATATTGCATTTTAAGTTTAATAAGAGTATAACACTGTTTATAATAAGCACGGTCTTAGAATTATTTATATGCATGTTCTCAAATAAACTTAACTCTTTATAATTCATTTAAACTTTATCTGTGTAATATTACTTTAGGGTTACGAAAATATAAGGTTGCTTGATAAGGATTTTAAAGATCTAATTCTATAGAAAGTGTAACAAAGTACGAGTCTTTTGTGTGAAAAGGAAATTGGGTTCGTGTCTAAACTTAAAATAACAGATTTAAATGAAGATTGTACACATTCTTTGTACTTGAAAAGATATAACTTCGTACTAACATATTATTAAAATGTTCCTTAAATTATACAAAATATCATTCAATATAATCACAACTGCTTTAACACAAAAATAAAATGCAAACTTTGGTCTTTCATGAATAACTGAAAAAAACTACTTTATTCACTGTAACGAGCAACACCTGTGCAAAATTCAATCACCTAATTAAAGAGAATACAATTTTCCACTTTTTTGTATAATACAAATACTATAAAATGTTCCAATGACTAAATCATCAACCTCAGTTGTTCCATGTACGCAAACCATCCTGCTACTGAACTATGACTGGCGAGGCCAAAGCCTCACACAGATAACAAAACGCAATTCGACAACGCCTACAAGTCCAATGTTGTCCCAATTTAGTCATTGATAGGCCTACTTATGCTTTAGATAGATATTTCTATGATATTCATTTATTTTATAAAACAAATTTGATGTATATTATTTTTTCCAATTTTTTTCCATGTCTTATTATAGGTACATTGTTCCTTAGTTCTTCATAAATTATTTTTCATTTGCTTATGTTTTGTTTCGATTTATTTTTTATTTTAACATTTTTTTAACCATTAATTACGTAATATTATGTTTATGTATCTGTTTAAAGCTTCTCATGTGTTGTATAATAATGATCTTTAATAACTTTTTTGCTATCCATGAAAATCTCTCGGTCATCATAGTCTTATAGACATAAACATGAAAAGAAGGGACTTAAAATAAAGCCTTTAAATACTCCAAGAACGTCAGGGTCAAAAAGAATAAGAATTGGTCAAAATAAACGTGATAGTAAAGATGAACGCGGGGATTCTTACTCAGGACAAAAAAGAACAAAATTTTATATCCGGCTAAGTTCTCTCAGGATTTTCAAGCCCGTATTAACTTTAAGGAGCCACTGAAGGTTTTAATGATCTTAATATTTGTTAGTACAATTGACTAAATTGTGATGGCGTTGACTTGTAGACGTGTTCAAATTGTTTCATTGTTATTATGTGTGTCAAGCATTGGCCTTGCCAGTTAATGATCAGTGTGAAGATGATTTATGTACATGTAGCAACTGAGGATGATGATTAATTCATTGAAACGTCATCTTGTACTCAACAAATAACGTGTTTATTCAGGTTTCTTTCATTATAGTTAACTACGTTATGTCTATTTATCAAGTATGTTATTTACTTTACTTTCTGCGATTGACAGAAACAAAACAGTTTCTACCCTCTTGGCTACAGTGTTTATTTTTTTAGGTGAGCTTATCAACAACTACTTGTTAATTGTACATTGGACCTAATTGTATGAAGCTCTACTGTAAAACACGTTTACCTTTATCACACTTTCTGTGTGAGATATTATTTTTGCTGTTATTTTGATTGTTCTTTGTATATTTATTATAAATTTTGGTTTTGCCCCTTATGAGCTCAGCCCATTTTAAAGGATCGGGCGTTACACAGAACAATCAGTTATTAGTAACCTTATTCAGAGACTTCATAACTCCTTTAACTAGTTTGTACAACTATTTGTTAACTCGACATAACCTACTTCAAGAGTTTCGTATGTTTAAATATTTTTATTATATATCCAATTTGTCGTTATCGTCATAATTAAGGAGATCAGAAGTTTGTCTACCATAATCAACAACCTTCTGGAGATAAAGGGACATTTAATCAGTCGGTTAAGAACTACACAATGAAGTTATGAATTATACTCCCTATGTTATTGTATAGTATAACTACTGTTAACTCTTACTTAGGTTTGCAATTTGGGACAACCATTACTGATATACTGATCAGTACAATGAATTTTCTGATGAATGGTTTTAGGCTTATTCTTCAAGGATTGATGGAAGGATAATAGAGTTATAGCAAATAAATGTTAACACGAGAAAAGTTTAATAATTTAACATTAGAGTAAAAACAAGCACCGCAAATTTATGTCATAATAAATCATTTATAGTGGATGTGAAAAAAAAAGTGTCACGGTGAATTAATTATTGTATTTTCCAATAACTTATTTCAACGATAATAGTGAAGTATCAAAATAATTGTTTTCATTCATTATTAGTTTGTCTTAAATACTCAATATTCTCAAATTTTATTGAAAACAAGGTGTCATATTGAGCGAGATTATATTTTGGTTAGAATGATTTTAGATATGAGGCCAAGCCCATGATATAAACCCATCGATATTTAAAAAAGAATCTAAATATTTTTGGTGAACTTGTTTTTCGAAAATTTATATGCTCCCAATATTTTGGAATTTTAGGTAGATCATCATAATAATTGCATGAAATAAACAAATTATATTTATTTATTTATCGTGTTTTTTTTTAAAGATGTTGTAATTTCAAAAGAGGATTTTTTTACAACGTCATATCTGAGATACTTCCCAATATCATCTGCATGTCAAATATTATGTGTACATATCTCAAAATATTGCTATTTTCTATTCATTTCTTTTTTTTTAATCTCAGAATATCATATATAGTTAAGTTAGCTATCAGACTCACCTGTAGAAGCTAGGTAATGTTAAGCATTTTTTAAGCTATTGTCATTTTTAAATTACAATATATATATATATATATATATATATATATATATATATATATATATATATATATATATATATATATATATATATTGAAATTAAACAATTTTGTTATTGATGAAATGTAGAGTTTAGAATCAAACTACCATTAATTTGCCATCACAAATTATCAGCCATGAATCTTTAATAAAATGTCTGCAATATACTCAAATAGTTTTATTTTAATTTAAAAATACCAATAATATTTTAGTGGACACACGTAGACTAGTGTTGCAAACTAGTAGTTTTACTTTGAAGTAGATGTTCATAATAAAAGTATGTATTTGAAAAAAAAAATAACTTACCGGAAATATTTTTATACTTTTATATTAAATAATTAGACTATTATACATTTTTAAAGGTTTTATTGTACAAACTGCAAGGGTTTTGAGAAAAGTAGTTAATTATATTTGTTTGATTCATAAATCTTTTGGAAAGATGGTCTTACATTTTGGTGTCTAAGAAAGTTAAACAAAACTTGTTAAACATAGTAAAACCCCACAGGTAAGCTGAATATATTTCAAACTGAAACAAATATATAATAATAAATCAATTTAAATAAAGTAAATAAATGTTCAAATTATTTTAAACATTTCATCAAAAAACCCATAAAATAAAAAAATTTAATACTTCGATAACTGAGTAGATTCTTTTCTTGTTTTTTGTCAATTGGTCATAAAATATAATATTCTTTTACTTGCAATTTACCATATCAGTTTTCATTATTAACTTTTGAATTTCACCAAAAATATTAGAAACTAAATAATAAATTTGGCTTCATAATCCATCATTATATGAATTTTTGGTATAATTTTTTGTTCGGGAGGACGGTGTTAGATCTGATTTTAAAAACTATATATTTTTCATATTAATCTTACAGAAGGCACCTAAACAATTTGTGTATAATGGTTAATATCTTAGTGCATTTTAACTTAAATATAATTATTAGAAACTGTTAAACTTGGATATTGTTAATGGAAATCAGTAAAGCATTGTTCATATTTGGATATACAAAATGACAATTTTGTCAATACAACATAACTCTTTTGGCTGCCTCAAAAAATTAACTTATTTGGAAGCCACCTTAGAACATTATGTATATCTAAATTTTACCACGAATAATTTGTAATTATAACATCTGTATACCGTTTATCTAATTCGTTAAGTTGAATTATATTCATAAACTGAATTAGCAAAATTAGTTCTAAATGGCTGCCTCAAAAATCTGTACCTATCTGGCGCATAAGAATTTATAGGCCAACTAACTGCCGTATTACTTAATACAAAGGCTGTATGGCTGCCAGCAGCGTTGCCTAATTTTCATGAGCGAGTAAGTATAATGTAAACGAATCAGTCACCTTACTGGAAGTACAGGATCGATGCCGGTACTCCCCCTCTTCCCAACCTACTTCCGCTCACAGTTGGACATCTATTCAACATTTGCTAATTCTAATTACGTTGGGACTTTGCGCAAAACTATACTATTCCAAGACATATCGACCTTCTTATTTTATGCAAGATTTAAACATATTGTCTATAGAGAGTGCGTCTATATGTAGGTGTAATATTTCAGAATTAGGTTTAAAGTATCAAAACAAAGAATAAAGTTGAGTAAATATATATATATATATATATATATATATATATTTTATTTTTTATTTATGATTTTTCTTTAAGACATTTTTGGAAATGGATTTATTCTGTTCAGATTTAATTTTCAAATTTAGAATGTAACTTTTTACCAGTAGGCCTATATGAACGTTTGGTTGGCCAAAAGTCCTGCAAATATTGGAATTTCTCAGCTTCTAATTGGCGTACGAACATAATAGACACATCAATGAAAAGCTCTTGATTGGGGCTATCTACAGTGTGCGCCCAAACTCAGGTTATTTATACAGGATGTTCCAAAAATTATAAATAGTATTTCCCCTGTCTTTTTTAAAAGTAAACATATCAACTTTTTTTGTCTACAATTACACTAAAATGTTTCTTTGTTCTGGTGAAAAAATAATGTTTTTATTTTACTTAGATACAACATTATGATGAATCAAATTTCACAGTCTTATCTCATTTGTTTAAATTTGCTATCTGATAATGTAATTAATTTTTTACTGCACAGAGTGTTCCAAAAAAAAATTGATTAATACAATTAAATGATTTTAATTTGAGTACAATCCAAAACTAAAAAAACTACAAGCTGTACTAAAACTGTTTTTATTTAAACAACGTAAACCATACAAGACTACGGAAAGTATGAAGAATAGATTATTTATTAGTATAGAAGATAATATGTTACTGAACGAAATCTGTGGCTGCATCAACCCTCTGATAAATCTACAAAATATAGCTTGATTTATCGCATAAAAATATGATATAAGTTTTGATTTTTTTTTTGTAAACCTTAAACGCAGAAAAACTCATGATTTCTCAAGAAAGAAGACAAATTTAACTACTTCGGTAGATAACTCATTGCTGTTTATCGCTAACTAAAGTTGTGAAAAATCCATTTAAAATTGATTACTTTTTTTTATTATTCTATTTAAGTGTTAAAATGATCACGTTTCTATCGTTATTAGTGTAAAATTTCAATAAAAAAGTCGATGTTCTATTCAAAAGTTAACCTGTATTTCCATTTACAATGGTGTTATGTCATAAATTACCAACCAAATCATATATCGTTTTGAAATTTTCAGAGAATGTTCGTTTTGTCATTATGAACTACTGTACACAATATCAAGCGGATAAAATGATTTGTTTATTTGTTATGTCCATTCAAGATACTACTTTCTACTTAATCTTATTCTCAATATCCCGAAGTTCTATATAAGTGTTAAAATTGTCACGTTTCTATCGTTATTAGTGTAAAATTTCATTTAAAAAGTCGATGTTCTATTCAAAAGTTCTATTTACAACTATATTTTTGACTAATAGGACTTGAAAACGGATAGCCTATATCCGCGAAAAACCAAACATGGTTTTCATATGTATGTCAATATTTGTAAATTACACTAGTTAAAATTTATATTTTAATCCATGCTGTCTGTGTGCGTAGTACTCTCCCCCACCCTTCTAATTTAATTTATTTCATACATTTCATTAATTTACCAGTTCGATAGTTGTCAATATAAATGAACCATATATGCCATTTTTTAAACATTAAGTTTTTTAAATACGCATGCTCATTTATATAATCATATATAATCATTTATAATCGAGCTTTTATATGACGGCGGTCAAGGTTCATTTTTAAATTATATGGAGAAAGGATGATATATGATTTAATTGTATTGTTTTTTATCTTTCATTTGGTAGCCTACTTCATATATCCCATTTTAGCAATAAATATCACCATTTAAACAAAATATGTAAGCCGATATTATCATTACGACAAATAAATAGTTTATTCACCAAGTCGGTTAAAACTTACAATATATAAAAAGTTTTGTAAAAATATATCGGGCAATTTCAGAGTGATGCTTACGCAAAAAGAGTTACAGATAGGCAGACAGACAAGGAACGAGAAAGCTTTTGGTTTTGCAATAAAATGTCACGAATCGGATCGATATTGTGAAATGAGTAAAAATAATTAATGTAGAAAGGGTGCGCCGCCATTTTGCGATAGTTTCCCCGTCTCTGAAACATTTCACGCTGTTTAAATTCGGTGGATCATTATAGTCTCAATAAACAGTTCTGATGGTAATATCTTGAGTTATTGTATAAATGTTAGTTTTGATATGTTCTTGTGAAGTTTTATTGAGACCATGTTGTTGGTTATACTCGTGGAAAAGTAAAATATACAGAAATTGAATACGGTTGGAACGAGGATCCGTTTTTCTTACTGTTTATAAAATTTGATTCAAGGAAAAATAATGATTGCGATATAATGTAAACTAAATCAACGCTTTTCATCCCACTCAGAATTTATATTGTTTGCAACTGACATTGGATCTTGTACAACAAAGTATGTCATGTCATACCAGCATATTGCAAGGAAAATCAATTACATCATTGTTGGGGTCTTGAAGTGACAGCAATGTAGGAAACTCATCAGTCTTACTTAAGAGCGACATCCCCTCTTCCTTACTTGGCGACCCCCTTCCTTACTGTAACAGATATGCGATGTAGTGATGGAACTAGTGGCGAAAGTTGTGATATCTACCAACCAATTATTACAACTATTCAAACATATTGTAAATCGTGACTTGTGAGATGATAATATTGAGCTTGACTTGTGAGATAATATTAGATTAAAAAAAAAAAAACTCGAACACAAGATCTCACAAAAATTACGTTTTTTATCAGTTACACATAGGCTGCAATAACACAACTAAACTATAGTTGTATAGTTATATTATAGTTATATAACAGTTATAGTTTTGTTATTGTAGCTCATGTATTACTGAGAATGTCGTCTTTGTCGTTGAAACGCGTTTGATTAAATTAACGTAATTTTTGTGAGATCTTGTGTTTGAGTTTTGTTTTTATCTAGTTATTTAGGCGATAAACAATTGTGACATTAAATATTTTATCTTACAAATGTTTACAATTTTGTGCTAAAATCCACAACCACACAATTTGAAATAAAAGTGAGTCTATAAAAATCTAAAGTTAAAGTGAAAAATATTTGTTTGCAGAAATTACAATTGGCAATAAGTGTTGTAAGACTAACTTTGTAAAAACTTTGCACAAATTACAATTGCATTGTTTAATATCTCAGGAGTAAAAAAACATGTGCAACAAATTGCATAAATTAAAATTCACATAACGTGTTGCACGAGTTAAATAAACTGTGAAAAAACATTGGGAAAATTACAATTGGCATAATATGTTGTAAAATGAGTAAAATAAATGGTGGAAAAATCATTATACAAATCACAATTAGAAATATATTTTTTTAAATGTTGTTTGTTCATTTCCTTCGAGAAGTAGGGACTTATGAAGAATGTATAGAAGCTTGAGGTTTTACATTTAGACACGAATTTCATTTCATTGCCTCCAAAATAATTTCTACACTTTAGAATTGAGTAAGATTTTATAAACTCTAAGCACACACCCTTCGCTTTTCCCAACCGTAAAATACTTCCATTCAAATAAAATTAATTGTTTTATAACAGTCACTTCGTAATGGGTTTTAAAAATATTTGGAGATGTGGCGACCAATACGTTTTCTTTGTGCCTTTATAAACCACTTCAGCAAAAATTTATCAAAATCATACATACCAATTATGAGAAAATGTTTTTTTTTTTTTTTTTTTTTTTTTACGAAAACTACTATTACATTGTGGTAAGAAAAAAAAGAGACGGACATTGTTTAAAAACTAACTTTAAAAGTCTCACGGGACGTTAAAACGTATATATCCAAAACTCGGCCTAGATTTTTTTTATCTAATGACATACATTTGCCTGTACGACGTATATCAGTCATCATCAGAAGCTGCAGTTTTGTTGCCATGTTTTCAAATCTTCTTGTTCAATTTATTTGATAGAAATATATATTTTATTTATATAATGAAAGAAAATATAGGCTAATAATGTTTATTATTTTTGTTTTGTTTTTGTTTTGATAAATTACAGAAACTCAACTCTATTATAAATTTACTTTGGATAAAACTCTGGCTGGAAATAAACAATTAAAACAAAGGAAATATTGTTAAAACAAAACAATGCCCTAAAGCAACAAGTTTATTTTAGCGTCAAACAGACAAAGCGGGTATAAATTTAGTAATTATTGTTAAAAAAAAAAGTTAACATGACTCTAATTTCCCCTTAAAAAAGTATATTTAATGGCCCATTAATATTTATACTTTCCTCATGAAAATGTCGACAATGAAGTGGATAAAACATCAAAGTGTTTGTGTTTCGGAAAAATTGTTTATAATATATATTAGAAAACCTAGTGGCAGTAACTATGTTATTAAGTACGAGGTAATTTTGGTGACAGATAAAAATTCCCATCTACTTTTTATGATTAATGTTCACACTTCATGACCTCAGGAAAACAAAAACGTGATTATCGGCATCTCATCGTTGTCGTCTGACGTAAGCACGATATCGGCAACAAAAATTGTCAGGAATACCCATTTTTTCCTTTTGCTTAGAGGCACAAAACAAGTTATGGTCTTCATGGATTTTCAAAAAAATATAAAGAGAATGAAATAGCGATCCTTAATCCTAAATCTATCATTTTTAGGGTTAGAAAAACATAATTGATTAAGAGAAATCTGATAAGATAGAGGTAAGAGGGGGATCTAACTTTTTAGACTACATGAAAAGAAGTATAGAACGAGACAGGTTCTCTCACGATTGGCAATATCGTACTTACTGAAGTGAGCCTCTGAGCGTAAAAGTATATAAAATTGGCATTAAAGACTATAGTGTGAGCAAATAAAAACTATGAAAAATTCAAAATCGCATTGAAAACACCAAAAATTAATTGAAAATTATTTAAGAAATTTTATTTCATGTATTATTCAACTTATAACCCACTAAATTAGATACAATTTTGCAAGCTTTATATGTAATGGTACCAACACTACCTTCCCACAACCACAAATAGCGAAGTTATATTTAAAATATAATTTTGTTCCCTGACCTTAAAGAAAATTTGATATCCGTATAACTACGAGGTCCGATAGGGGCGCATCATCGAGATGAGAGACTCCTTAACATATGTACAACTTTGAGGCCTTTTAAAGCCACGAGCGAAGCAAGTAAAGACTTCTTATTAAATACACATCTACGATGACCATTAAGGCCTATCCAACGCAAATAAAAGAGTAATATAAACAATACAAGGTCAAAATAGTTGTGTAAGCATTTATTTTAAACACAATTACACAAATGGATTCGAGCCTCTTTACTAGTACAATTTAATATTTCTTACAGAGCTCGAGAAACCAACTTTTGGTTATTACATTGATAGGAAATGCTTGTATTACATTGTATGATGGAGCTGGGTAAGTACCCAGATAGCGCCCGTTAACTTGTTTTTATCTGTCCTAAAGTGCTTTATAATGTGCTAAGATAGGGTTTTATCGCCTGTTCTTGAACTTTATGACAGAGGGAAATTATTATACAAGCTATTTGAACATTTTAAAGAGATTATTTTAAACTGAAACTTTGTTGAATAAAAAACACTTTTGCTTTCTTGTTATTTGAAAAAGTAATTTGGCAGTTGAAAAGTTACTGATGTTTTAACTTAATAATTTACTTAAGCATTTCTAGACTTGCTGTATTACGCTGAATGTCAATATTTTGAACGTATATAGGGCAACAGAAGCAGAAATAAAATCACGTAATTTTTGTTCGTGCTTTCAGAGCTCATTACAGTGATCAATCCCGAGGGAGCTTAGATGGATCTACAAATATTTTCATGTAGTCTTGTGTTAGATTATTTTATTTTATCTTACCGATTGGTTCTTTCTTGACCAATTCGTGTTCTCCTTAACATGATAATAGACATATCGAGTGTCTTTATTTTATGTTATAATCAGTGAATAATGCGTTTGAAAACACCTATACACTATCATTAGAACCACTTATTTTTACCTCATCTACGATCAAATTCAAATTGTGTTCACGTGGAAGTTAAAAACTTGGGCAAACATAGTTTGAAATTACACAAATGGAAGAAGAAATTCACGAGAAGGAATTTGATATATTTAATTATCTGCGAATTAAGTTTGAAATTTGTATTTATTAATTTACAATTTTACCTAATTACTGGGAAAAATTATAAAATATCTAAATTGATGTTAAAGCACCAGTTGCTATATTCGGACTGTCAAAGAAAATATTAAATTAATTAGTAAATTTCGGCAATTGGATTATAATATTAAAATATATCATAACATCACAATATATTCCTTTAAGTTAATCTTGTTTCTTATAGACAATTACCATAACATCATGTTTTTTAGATTTATGTTGATTTCTCAGTTATCTTTTAACCTACAAGAAACATTTAAAATGCATATAGTTTTGTAGTGAATTTTCCATATTGTTAATGGATTACATAATATTCGACATTAAACATTTTAAATGTCTGTCATTTTAAAAATATAAGAATAATGCCTTGGTTTCTGGTAAACTTGTAAAAGAATACATAAATAATTCGCATACTCAATCTAGGTATACCAAATTTTTACTCAATACCAAAGATATATTGTTTTTGTAAAAACACAAATGGCCAATAGAAGCGTCTCCGGAAATGTTTAGATAAACTTTTCTTCTTATTTTTAGCTCTAGAATCATCTCCCAATATATTGTACTGCAATTTTGAATCACTCTGTATATTGGGATATGATTTTGCCTTTGCTGCTTAGTCGATAATTTATAGGATTTATTTATAAGTTTATAAACACATACGCCTTTATTACAACGTTCAAATTTATAATATTTTTAATAAAAAAAACAATATTTTAAAAAGATTAATGACGTTTGATCCCTGACACTACCCTTAGCACTATTCTTCTCCACGACTTGCCTCCATCTGTCATACAGGAGCACACCTTCCGCTCCTTCCCTCACACCCACGTACTCAAAAATACACACAGTATATTCTTTAGCTAAAAAAAGGATTCACAAGTAAGTTAAACCCCAAATTTTAAAAATTACTAATAATTACAACTTGTCTGGTACATAGTCTAGTATATACAAAGAACTGTGAAAAACATGGCACAAACTCTCCCAATCATTCATCCCCAAACCCAAAATTAATAGCTTACAATAATTTCAATTCGGTAATTTTCACTATAAAAAAAAAAAAAAAAAAAAAAAAAAAATTGTAGACTCCGTGTTTCAATAGAATAGTTATGCATTTAAAAAAGGACATAAACTATCTTAATTCTAACCATAAACATGTTCACAGCTAAAGTGACGGCCACAAATTTATTTTTGTGTCTAGCAAAATATTCCAGTATGGTAATATTTTTACGCCATGTTTTGTGTTTATAATCACATTTTACTGTATATTTAACAAAGTCTCTGTAGTATATTTTGATAAATTAAGCATTTTATAATAGCCTCATGACTGATATTTTTCCTATAGAAAGGACTTCTCCTTTCTAATCATTTTTTAAAATAAATATTCTTCTCTAGAGATATATATTAATGTATCTTGTTTTAAGGATTTCTCACATTAGAGTTGGTTATTTTTATTCCAATAGTTTATAATCTAGAAGGATTTTGGTCACACTTTATCTCAAATAATAAGTCATTTAAACGTTACTTAATTATCTGTACAAATTATATAATCAAATCCCAGAAACTATTATAATTTTTTTATTTTTTTCTATTTTTGAATATTTTGAAATTCAAGAGCTACAAATTAAACCCAAGGAGGAACCTTCTTAGACAATGGATCCTTCAACTTTTATATTCAATTCATAATGTTTATGTTTATTATTATAACTGAGTTGGTGGAGTGTGTTAGTTTTTTCCATTTTATACAACGTATATGTTTGTTTCTAACAACATTCACATTGAAGGGAAATTAATTTTACTTGTATATTACTTCTTAAATAAAATTTACTGAAGATCTAATGCAGTACAAGTAGTCATTTAAAGAAAGATAGGATTTGCAAAAGGACAAACTAAGATAATCCTTTAAATAGTTGATTTTGACTGTAAAGGAAGGTGATTTTTTCAATTGATTTTTTTCTTGTTTATTTTGGTGTTCCCGATTTTACTCTTTTTATCCCCATAAAATTTCTGAATTAAAGTATTTATTTCCTAACATACGGTTTTATTTTAATGCAGTAGCTGAATGATGTTTAATTCAATAGAGGTAAATATAATATTTTAGAGTGCCTTAAAGATAAAAATAATAATATTAAGGTCGAATCTCGCCTAGATATATATTACTGCCATGGGCCATAAACAATTTCACTTGTAATATTATTCCTTAGAGGTATATTGGCACTGGATGTGTGAATGAAACTTTTACATTGGAAGAATTATTTCGATCAATTAGTTTTATATTTTGTCTTTTCGGCAAATATTGTCAATTTGACTCTCGCGATGCGTGATCGATCAGCCATTATTGATAAATCGAATATAAGCCAACTACAATACCATTAAAATACCTATTTACTCAACGATAATAATGTTTAGATAGCGGGGAATACTTCATGACACGCGATAATATAGAATGCTTCTGTATGAAAAGCGGTTTTGTTTTGCAACAGGTGACATCTTGACGGTAATAATTTGCACTTAATCCAACGCATTGAATTGTACAAAATAGCGCTTTTAAGCAGTATGAATCAATATGAATATAAATTATATGAAAACAACTTAGACATTATTTTAGATTATTTGTTGTTGATTTGTTACTCTCCCACATCTAACAAGTAAAGAGAAAGTTATATGTTGAGTTAAAAAAACAATTATGTAGAGATTGTTTCTGATAATTATGAGTTTTGAGATCCCCTGTGACCAATAAATTGTTTTTGGAATGAGTGTCGTGTCTGCAGTGCTCTACCGAATTTAAAATCGGCTGCACGTATTATAAATAGGCTTTACTATATATAAATAGGTATTAATTTATTTATCCCCGTCATACCAAACACTCCACTAAGTTATCAGCTCTTAACGAGTTAATTAAAATAAATTGATTTGGAGGACTTACTTTCTAATTGTAATAGGATAATCATACAACTCTTATTTTAATATGGGTGATGAAAGCCTGTAGAACTATTTAGAAATCACCTATTTAATATAATTATGTCGGTGCGTAATATTTTATAGGCCTTCCCGAGAATCTCATAAACGCCCTTTTCTGAAAACTTATCCCAAGATAATAGTTTGTAAAAGCTTACTAAAGAAATAAACTACACACATGGCTGGACTAGACTATAGTCCTGTTCTTGCCACTTTGCTATTGTGGACGTAATAGTCCTTCTATCTCAGCAGGAAATGATCGCTGTACTCCTGCCTTTTCAATACTGTATGGTTGGGTATCCGGCTGGTGATTATGATTCGTTGTACAATCAAGAATGAACAGCTAAACGAAGACTCAACAATAATGCAACCAAACCACTATATCGGGTGACTGTATATATGAACGAGTCACACGCCTATGCATATTTCGTTCCAATTTTAGTGAAATAATGTCAAAATTAATTAATCATATCTGTCTAAAAGCTCGATAATAAAATATATTACGTTTCTGAAATAATTTGTGAAACAATTACCAGCGTCTTTAAATTCTTGATTTAAAAAAATACGACTTATATTCATGAATTTGTATAGTAATAAAAATATTGTTACCAAAGGCAGTTCTTTTATTCATTGTCACTTATTGAATGAATATTACCAAAATTACATTTTTATTGGGTTTGGGGAATGAGCGAGAGAGAAGTTTGGTACATGTTTTTTCACCATTTGTTCATTTGGCATACGTGACAATATGAATAAAGGATTTTACATGATTCTCGCCTCCTTAATATTTTGAATCGTTAAATTAATATACAGGCTACAAGATGTATCCGATGCTCCACCCATGTGGAAATCAGCCTCTTGTGTGTATACTGAAAAATCCCTCATTCCATTCGCAATTTTCAAAGCAAACACCTCAAATAATTTTTAATCCTGCGAAGTGATTTTAATAATTCTTCAAATTAGAAATAAATTGTTAATTATACACCAATTTTATTATTAGTAATAAGAATGTTTCTTGTGAAATGAGAAAAATGTACGTGATTTTATAGATTTCCTTTTAATTGTTGGTGGATTGTATTACAACTTGGGAAGCAACATTGATTCCATATAGTTTAAAAGCTCCCAAAAATAATAGAGACACTTGGACCTTAGAAACCTCAAATAGCTTCAATACCAGAAGAGAACAATTAACATATTTACTCTTCACAATTACGAATATAATTTTACAAAAATACCAATTAATAAAAACATGCTCTCCTTTTGAACATTTAATAATTATTTGTCTTAAAGTTTTAAGTTCTGAATAAAGAGAATCGTGATCTAGACACGAGGTCGAGGCTTATAGAAAGTTTGACGATAATGAATGGAAATAATAACCATTTTCTATTACCTTTTTATTGAATAAATTTTATTGTTTGTTTAAATGTAAGTTGTAGTAGTCTTAAGAGGGCAACTTTCCTGAAATAAGGAGGAAAAAAAATGAAATTTCGGTTCTTTATTCTAAATTATAACCTGAAATCTCCTATTTATAACGATTTATGGTTTATGTGTCTAAGGTGATAGAAAGAGTAAATCAATTTTTTTCTAGAACTAATTTTAAGATTTTAGGACCAAACTGAGCGTAGAGTGCTCTGCGCTTCATCCGTGTTGCATAGCTTTCTAGATACAGGAAATATACATATAATAATAACTAATTTATTTATTTAGTTTTACAATTTTTTCCATGTGTGGGGCACATTTATAAAAGAATTGTTTCTAGACCAGGAGTGTCCAACATACAAAGCCTCAAGTGCCAAAATTAAACATTGTAAGTTGTTGCGGGCCATATTTAGGGTTCCCAGACAATTACATTGATTTTTAATTTCTTTTAATTTTAATATTAATTTGTATTATTAATATTGATATTTTTTCTATTGGTTTATTAGTTAAATTACAAATCAGCATATTTGGAATACTTTTATTTATATTACATTATAAAATCTCTTCAAATTCCTTCTGATATTGTTTATCTAATAAGCTCTCGCGGTCCGCACAAAACGGTATCGAGGGCCGCATGGCGCCCTCATGCAGCCCAAGGGCCACCAGTTGGACATCCCTAATCTAGACTGTAAATTTTGAAACAAAACGTCATCGAAGGCCGCAATAATTAAGTATTAGCGAGAAATTATCCCCTTACATTAGAGAATAAAAAGTAGTTGTCACGATTGAATCTGTGACTTAATTTTCCCACGACCCAATAGAAATGTTATTATACTTTGCGAAATATGAAAGGTCTCTTCAAAAATATGAAACATTTTTTTATTGGATTTAATATGGATACTGAATTTTCTATTGCTCTAAAACTGTATTAACTAAAGTTTATTTTTATAAAAATGTTGTTACTTTACCACAAGCAGTAACGTATTATAAAGATAACAACTATTTGTTTAAGCATAGTTTGTGCTTTAAAACAAAGCCAATGTTTTTAATTTCCCGTATAGACAAATTTATGTGATGGGTGAAAAAGTGCTTCGAGTTTTTTGTGGATATATCCATTTTTAACTCCCCTGAGACCATATTCTTTGTTTTTAATTTATCTCTCCGCCTGGAGACAGTCGTATGTGGAGTATGTCATCGGTATAAAAAACGAAATCGGCCATGGAGCTTTTATAAAATATGTAATTTCTCAAAATTGATACTATCGATTTAATTAAAAACAATGCTGTATGTAAAGATTAATTACACAAACTAGTTTGTAATATCGAAGTACAAATATATTGCGGTTCAGAATAACTAGAGAACATCTAAAAAGGCTCGTAGTTAAATATTCAAGTTGGCCGCCCTTTTCTTCTGGTTAGTCAGAATCCAATTACATGCCAGAGAGAGGATGAGACTTTGGAGCACATACTCATCCACTGCACCTACCATATAGAAGAAAGACAAACCCTAAAAGAAAATGTCGGTGAAGAGCCCATGCTCAGAAAGATCCTCACAGAAACTCAGCATTGGGCCTTAGCTGCAAACGTATACCGGAGACATCGAGCCATCGAGGTGAACAGCCTTGGACGCTTGAACTAAGAAGTAAGAAGTAAGTCAGAATCCAATTTTCTTTATGTCATTTTTCATAACTCACAGATACGTTTAAAATGATGTATTATAAACCTGTACGTGTTTGTTGAAATTTTGAGGAACCCCATCAAATGCGCTCCCAATAAAATAACCTAAGCCTTTTTATTTTTTTAGGGTGCCCCCTCAATTAAAGAATAGATATTGCAGCAAGCATATTTACACATCTCAATTGTTTTAAAATAAGAGAAATTTATTTATTACCTTTTAAAAATAAGAGGGGGTGTAATTTCTTTTCAGGCAAACTGTATGTTTAAAATAACGGCGTCCATAGGTCACTTTTGCTTTTTAATTTACAAGTAACGAACAAGCGTTTTTGGTGACGATTAATATTGGTTAATTTTTATTAATTTTGTGTGTGTATGTGAGTGTAAAAGTTTGTACAATATTTTTGCACCATCAATATATTTTTTTTTATTGATAATAGAGTGCTGAGGATCATCTATTGTTGAACAATATTCTTGAAAACTACATTTATATCTCATTATTCTCGCGTAGTCAACCGTTAACAAATAACAAGTTCTTTTTTTTTTTTTTTTTTTTTTTTTTTAATAAAGAACAAAGCACATGAATAATTTATTTCAATTAAATTTAAATATTTTTAATTTCCTAACAAAAAATTTTTTTTAAAAAAATTAATGTTCACAATTACACTTTACTTTACGTTAAACGTATAAATCAGACAATGCCTATTTTGTTTGATGTTTAACAAACCAAAGGCTTCAATCTTCCAATTGGTACAAGCATGAAAATTGGTTTCAGTTAGCTTGGTCGTAGGCCTACCATTAATTTAGTCTGCGGGAGCCAATTAACGTTTTTGTTTATTGGAAGATATCAGGCAACACTCATGTAACTGAAAATAAAATATTTTCCAGGAACATCATGGACTAATAAGAAATCTGAAAGTCCGAGACTCAAAACTCAAATAACTGGATGGCGTTTATTGAGGACTTCCTTCAACATTACGATGTGCCTACAGCGCTGGAACCAATAATTCATCTCTTCAACCCATTGCACTTTTCTACTTACAATGGATATCTTGACTTAGTAGAGAATCTAAAAAGAGAATAATAACAACACAGCATCTAAAACATATAACAATGTACACTATAAACGAAGTGTTTTATATTTATTTATTATTCCATAGACCTATTAAAAAGGTGTCGTAATTGTCAACAGACTACGTACAAGTTTAACCAAAACAAAAACACAAATAAATAAGCGCAATAAACATAAAGTAATAAGAAAAAATCACGAGATACATCGTATAGACATCCTCTCCACGAAAAACAGTTTCAATCTTTACAAATCTTCAACACTTCTGGAAAAAACATAAATAGGTCGTGTAATGTGTTTACTCATAAGATAAGTTAAGTGTTGTTAAAAAGATTTATGTCTGTGTCTTATGTTGTATCGGTGTAGTCTATATGTCTCAGAATAGTCGGTATTATAGGGAAAATCACGAAGGAAGGAATACATATACAAAGATGGGAGGGTTATTTATTTTAAGACGTCTGCAAGATTTTAAGTGTTTTACCTTTGTTAATATTCTTACAGTTTTTTTCTAAATTAAAAATACTCTTCTCATTTGAGAGAAACCACCCTATATAGGAACACAATACTGTGCTACTGACTAAAAAGAGCAAAGACCAAAATAGAGTTCGACCACGTTCAACCCCAACAAGATCACCAATTTTCCTCAGCTCAAAGCAAACTGAACCTAGCTTAGAACTGAAATTTCATGTGAAAACCCCTCAAAATTTAGTGTTACAGTTGTAAAATGGTTTTCAGGTGTTTACGTCAAACTATTATCATGGGTATAACGAAAATGACCTCGCAATTTATTTGCAGCAGTTCAATTTAAATACAAAAATACTTATACAATTGAACATTTTTATATTGAAATCATCTTCATTATTAGACTTAGTAATAGCTGTAGGATCAACAGCAAAAAGTCCAAGTTTATCTTTTATGAAAGAAGGCAAATCATTTATGTACTATACATTTTTACATCAAAGATGCCAACACAGAATCCTGCGGTACTTCTGGCTGTATTGTGTTTGTGATAGATTTAAATTTCGTGGATAAGAATAGTATTGGTTTGTTTTTATTTCGTTTTAGGGATAGGTGAATAAGAAAGTGTATGTAATGATCTGTATCATATGACAAAATAAATAAAGAATTTCAAGTGATTCTCGCCTTTTACCCGGTTGACGAAAACAACGAGGGGATTTTAAATAGGGAAATCAAATAAAAAACGGGACGGTTAGTAACGTTATTCAATGGGGTTTATAAAAGAAGTTGTGTTAACTCTGCTCAAGGGAAACTAAACAGTTTTAGCCCGAATACGTAATTTTAATTAGAGTTAAAGTTGTAAACTTTTTATAGTGGCGAAGTTACGACCATAGAGCTCCTTAACCCCACTTAACCACAAATTTCTATCACATTACAATTAAAAGGAGAAACTATCCTATTGACTCATCAAAAACGGATTTTAAAAATAACCTAAATAATTGGCACCTAGATGTCAGTTCGGTAGTTGTCAATCAAAAAGTTGTTAATTGCTTCGATTTTTCAATAAATAAATGAACTCAAAGTATATATTTTATTAAAATCGAATTTTTGGACGGTTACCCACGAAATTTGAGTTGTCAGAAGAATGAAAAATCTTCATAAGATATTGCAAATATACATCCATATAACACCATCTACACAAAACATGTTTTGGCTGTAGAGTACTGAACATAAGACAAACAAACAAACGACATTACCAAAAACTAGTTTAATTTTTTTTTTTTTTTGTTTTTTTTGACACAGAGGAACAAAAAATAGATAATTAGGCTATATCCAATTTTTTCAGCAGATAAACGATTTTTAGATAAATCACATTACTCTCTCCATATATGTGAGAATACTTGACAGAAAATAAAACTAGAACTATAAATAAGAATACTATAAATAAAACTAGAACACTAGTAAAACACCAATTAAAAACAACATGTCAAAATATTAAAATTACGTAATTTCTATTTAAAACATCACAAGTACTTAATAATAATACCATCTACGGATACATTATCGTCTTCAAGTAAAATATTATTAGTAATGAATGGTACAATAAACAAATCAATCATATCACGACTCCCCCCCCTCCCGAGCACAAGAAACTACTCAATACGACCGCAAAACCAACACCATTTCAGAACCGAGCATGGTCTTTGATGTTTCTAATTTATTCCAGCAGAGCCCTAAAGTCTTCAAGCTGTCACAGTATACGATTTATTAAATATGCATTGATATTTTTTCATACTAGATAGATTTCCGATCTCTGTAATATGGTCGCCTACGTAACTTTTTCTAGGTCTACATCTTTTTTTTGCGTTAGATCTCTCAATTTCATTTTTCCTATCTGGTCTTTCTTGACTAACTCTTGTCCCTTTTGACCCTGATGCTATTGGAGTATTCGAGGGCTAGGGGTCTTTATTCTCTGTTCAATAAGGTTTTTTTTTTTTCGTTGTAAGTCGATAAGGACCGACAATTTTACACCTTTAAAAAAGAAGAAAGCTATGAAGCTCAGAAATTAGAGATTCTAGTGCTGCCATCTAATCGACCAGTTCTGGTAACTTCAAGTACAGTATGCTATCTTGTCTGCTCCTTCGACTAGTGCAATCTGAATGTGAACCCACACACGTACAACAGTTCAACCCACACATTGAGATTCACATTTTCGTGTGATATGAGATTTCTTCTCCGTTGTTAATTAAATTGTGTAAGTATTAAAAATGTTTCTTGTAGAGTACTATTTGGCTAAAATAGGAGCTAAAAACAAACCTTACAACAAAAATACGAGGCAATTCAGTGACAGAACAGATACCAATAACATCAAAATATGATAGTTCAGGAAGAGTTGACGTTTTTACTCTGAAATTTGGTTTTTAATATTTTTATAACATACTGACCACGATTTAACACAAATGAAACGCAACAATAATAAAGAGCAACCTGATGTTTATTAACTCGGTCATGTCACTCCACTATAATCAGAACATGACAAGTTAATACCTTCACCAACTGTATTGCAACATTAAAAGGTAAACACTCTTTTGCTTGCTAATGTACTGTAAATACAGGATGCAATATCGGTAGTAAAAATTACAATATCTGTTTTTAAGTATCAATTATTTGTAAACACATTAACATACAGGTTGCCAATAACATCTAGAATGTAAGTGGTATTTCAGATAAAGTTCGTCTAAAACTCTATATAGTCTAGAAGTCGCCTATTGACTGATCTCAATGTAGTTGTTTACAAATTTAAAATCTTTTAGTCTTCATCGCCTTAAAAAAAAAAAGAACATTAAATAAAGATTCTATCCCTCTTATATTGTTACAGTGTCCGTATCGGAAAAGATAAAGAATTCGTTAACACCTGATACGAAAGAAGAAATAGAAGGATACAGCTACACAGAAAACGTGTAGATACAGATAGGGTCCTTCAGGATGTCTATACCCGTACTCACTATAAGTGAGCCATTAAAGTTCTCCATTAATCGATAAAACAACAAGAACAATGTGTCGGTAAGGTGTTGACATTTTTATATTAATGTGTGTATACATTATATATTTTTGGTTATTTTTATTGTATATTTTTTTCGCATAAAAATAAAAATTACACGAAGAAAAAAAAATAGAAATACTTTACTACCACTATTATAAGACAAACAAATATATTACATTCACTAAAACTGTAAAAACGTAATTAAACTAAATAGTATTATTCTTAAAATAGATGTCCTAACCAAACTAAGTAAATATAATTCCACAGTTATTTCATCTGATTTTGACAATTAAATAATCAAATACAAGTTTATTTAAAAAAGTAATTAAATTGTATGTCATCTAAACTAATTTTATCACCTAATGAAATAAAACATAAGTTTCCACAATTAACATATTATTTGATTTTCAAAGTCGAATAAAACGTATACTGTCAATAAACGTAATTAAATTGTATAGTGTCTTAAAATGAAATTGTATTCAATAACAGAAAGAAAATACAACCTTCCACGATAAACATTTTATTTGATTTTCACACTAATAATAAAATAAAATGTTTACTGTGGGAAAACCTAATTAAATTAAAAAACGTAATTGATTTGCATTCAATTTGCATTCACCAAATTAATGAAACTATAATTTTCCACAATAAACACTTTATCTAAGAAGACTACTTTCATTATTGACAAAATCATCATGCTCAGTTGTTACATATACACTAACGTTTTTGTACTTTAATTAAACTACAACTGGAATGTTTGTGTAGCGTAACAACTAAATATGATGATAACTCATTGATAGGCCGTGTCATTTTGTTACAAAGTGTTTATTGTTTAAAATTATATTTTATACTTTTAGAGATTGCAGGTTTCCAAAGTCTTGTTTATTTCAAGTGTATTTTAACAAAATGTATATTCATAAAATAGTATTTTAAATTTTATATGATAATACACTTGAAAAAATGTATGCAACACATATTTCACGAAGCGGAAATAGAAACGTCATACACAGTTGTTTTAAGAATTAATTAAAAAAAATTAAAATGTTTTAAAATAAAACATCGCAAACAAATTTTCTACTTTTACTTAATTTGTGTGACGTCAACAATTTGAAACGTTCATAAGGCCTGACAAGAGAGTGATGTTATTTTAAAATGTTTACACTTCTACAATGAACAACAATATTACAGTTACAAAACCACCTTTCTCTCAATCTAAATCTTTGTTTACGAATTCGATTGACGCACATTAGGGAAACAAGGATTGTTAACCGGATTAATTATTTGAGCTATTTTGGCGCAGAGAATACAAACTGTTTGCCAGTGAAGCAATTGTCTGTGTTAAATAAGGCATTACATGATTTATTTATCCCTTCCTTCATGTATTCCGGTTAAAGTTTTCATATTTTCCTCTTCGCCAAAGTGGCTGATATATTTTTAATTTCAGTGGTAGTTTGGAAGTGATAAATTTGATGTGTCATTTCATTTAAATGTTAATTAAAAGAGAACATAACTTTGAAATCAATGCACGAACTATTTTTCTGTGTTTGAAAAATGCACGAAATAATTGTGTTTTAAATTGAAAGTTCTAGAAAGAGTAAACAGTAATGAAATTTTGTGTATGAAACCTTTGTGTTTAAAGTATTAAAATAATATATTTCAAAATTAAAAGAATTCATATGGTTAAATTGTGTTTGGCATTTTTGGTATTGCCAATTGAATAATACATATTTGGGGTTTACAATAAAATCTTTACTTATGTAATAATATACATTTTTACGTTTACATTTTTAATAATTGTAATTCTGTTAAATTTAAAATTTTTTTATTAATATAAACAGTTCTACCTGATTGTCCCCTCTTCTCTCTCTGTTTAAAGAATTCTTTATCCCTATTTGTTTGAGCACACGAGTTATCTATTTTCCACGAATCAAGATTTTCACTCTAGCAGTATTGCAGATATTATTCTTTAGTTTACAGTTTAATAATGCGCTAATAATTGTACAATGTGTGAGACCTATTTCTTAACATGTGATATTTTAAAGTTTACTAGAAACACATGTGTGGGGGTGGAATTTTATGTTACTGTACTTTGAAAACCTAAAGATATTCCAATGATAAATCAACACTTTAGATCTGCTTCAATTAATTTAACATTAGATCTGACATTCAGAACACTGACAAGGCAAACAAACTTACTTAATGTAACGTATCTTGTGTTAAGTGCACATCTAAAGACAATAGTTGATTTATGCCAACATCTAAATGGAAACACTTAATAATATATGTATTGTAATGTATGGATTGAAGATAGGGTGTGGCAATTCGTGTCGGTATAATGCCATTGTTATTTACTTATTTAATTTGTTTGTCAACAACTAAGATTAGTTTAGTTGAATATAAATTTAAAGAAAGTAGGTATTTCCAAACAATGTTTAAAAAACCATACAAAATGAATCAATATACATAGTGTAGGACAAACTTGAATTAGAACTTCGATATCAACATTTCGTTTTCCTTGTTGTTTAAAGACAAAACACTTTTTGATCATCGTCACCTTATAAAAAAAACGGACGGAGTGAACCAAAATATAATAACAATTAGCACTATAATACACTAATAGAGTCAGGGTTAGAAGAGTAAAAGAGAGACCTGATTGGAAAGAGGAAAGACGGGATCTAACCCAGGATTACATAAAATAAGGTGTAGATCCCTCAGGCTTATCACGGCAGTACTCACTATGTTGAACCCATGACCGTCTGAGTATATTATACAATTTGTTTTATCGTTGTTTAAAGGCAAAAAAAATCTCCGTCGTTATCACTTTGATAAAAAAAGGACGAAAAGAATGTAAAATAAAGACTCCTTAGTCTTCATATACTCTAATAGTTAGAGTTTAAAAAGAACAAGAGATGGTTAAGAGAGACATGATAGGAAAGATGGAAGAGAGGCATCTAACACAAGACTATATGAAAATTGGGGAGACTTGACTAACTTGTAAGTCACGCCCATACTGAGTCCCTAATCACTATATAGTTGAGTACATTATACATTTTTTTGTATTCTTGTTGTTTAAAAGTAATGAACCTCTCAGTCATAAAACATAATGGTAAAAAAGAACATAAATAATCCATAATAATGTAAGGATCATAGAAGAAAAAGAGAGACCTCGCACGAAAGATGGAAGAGGGAGATCTTACCAAAGACTACATGAAAATAAGTGTAGATCCAATGAGTGTACCTGGTGATTGCTACGACATTAATCACTATAGTGATCCCCTGAGGACTTTTTAAGTTCTTTACACAGTCTCAAGGTAACAGAATGAATGAAAACACAATATTCAATAAAAAATCAGTTTATTCGTGCAACACAAATACAAGACTACGTTTCATGACTAAGTTGCTACATCCTCAGCTGCTACATGCACTCAAACCCTAATGGTAGTGGACGTGAAAGTAGTGCTTGATTGCCTGACTTTATTATGGATTATTTATGTTCTTTTTGACCATTATTTTTTATGACTGAGAGGTTTTTTACCTTTAAAAAACAAGAAATAAACAAGCACTAATAAACTGATTTTTTTGTGGAAAACTGTGTTTTCATTCATTTGATTATTGAAGTTTCTACAAGTGTAGTTTATTACAGTTGTAGATATCAAATTTTTACAAACAACATTTTTTGTAATATTAATCAAAAATACATAACAGCAAATTTGTATTACAACCAATTCTGCAATTAAACGCTGATGACTACATCCTCTTGTTAAATTTTAGAAGAAATAGCTATAAAATGTATAAAATGGGCACTTGATGTATCGAAAAATAATGTACAAAAAGTTTAAAAATTATGTATAAGATAAATTATTATTTTTTTTTTTTTGACACGAGAGACAAAAAATTGGAATTGGGGAATTATATAGTTAAAATAAATATTTAGAAAAATATTCGGTCTCATAAAATTGTAATAAATAATTTTAAATAATATTAGTCTGTCTTTTTGTAAGAAATTTAATGTAAAACTGTGATAAGAATTGTAAATAATGTGAGATAACAAATTGAGTCTTGAATAACATCGGAAATATATTTAAAAATGTAAAGAATGTTATTATATAAGTTACGTGATAATGTAACCGATATCTCAGAGAATTAACAGATTTTCGGTATTATATTACTTTTTCAAAATACAAAGCATAGTATACGTTTGGTAATCATCAAAAAAATTACACCTCGGTTTTTTAACTAATCATTAGATTTCATAAACGAAGGTAATCGAAAAAGTCTTCGATATGCGTCTGTCAGTCGTGCATGTTTATGTTCGTAAGAATGACAGCAGCCACAAAAAATAAGATTACATGCAATTTGGTATAATGCTTATATAGATACCTATTGAAATTCAAAAATATAAGAATAAAAATGGGGCTAATTTAAACAGTGTTTTGTGCATATCTCGTATGTTATTCAATATAAACCACTAATTTAACAGATTTCGATTTTACATGTAGCCTAACGCTAGAACCTATCTACTCTACCATGAAATGTCATACTTTACAAGCTATTGACAAAAACGTTATTTCAAACCCTGATCATCCATGAAAATATGATATTCCTACAGTTATGAGATCCGGCAGATCTCGTTAGGGTGTATTTATTAAAAAGGATTTCACTCTCTTCATTTATGCCAGAGTCTCTACAGTGACGGCTCTTTGTCATCGTAGAGAGGTGAAGTTGGTACCATTAAATGCTGAAATAGAATCTGCAAATTTGTAGTAGCAATGTTTGTGCTAGTTTGTGTATATCACAACTGAAATATACATGTGTGATGGTAATGGAGAAAGAAAAACGATAGTTTTCCAAACACGTTTCACAACTCTAACTGTGCTCGCCATTAAAAATTGACGGTCGTAATAAAATAAAAATGTCGAATAAAAGGAAATGAAAGAACCCTAGTTTACGAGTTGCCCATAAAGCATACATCAAAACATCTGAAAACACGCCTTATCAATTTACAAGGTGTTTCATGTTCGAAGTAGTAAAAAGTTATGATAAGAACAAATTTGTTTTAGGGGAATCAAACTACTTAAGATTGGAGTACTCTAAGAAAAAGTGAAGTGTTTAGGTTTATGTATCAGGATATAATATATATCCTAAGCAAATGATTTAAGGATTCAGAAAGGATACAATGTCTTTTATAGTTGGCTATATAAGTATTAACAATTTGATTTAATTACATATTATACCTTCTCTTACGATTGTACAATCACTTAAGAAAACATTGTACTCACCCATCCCAAAACTAATTTGCTCCTCACGGGTTCAATTAAAGTTAGTACGGGCTTTGTAATTCCGAGGGTCTTAGCGAGATCTACGTCTACTGTATTTCTATGAAGTTTCTCATTAGAACTCTCTCATTCATCTTTCCTATCAGGTTTCTCTTGACCAACTCTTGTGTTATCCGACCCTGATGTTATTAGAGTATTCGAAGGCTAGGTGTCTTTACTTTATGTTCTTCTAAGATGTTCAGCGAGAGGTTTTTATGGTTTTATCGACAACTCACGAGATGGCTACCAATACGTTTGGGCCCTTAGTGGAAGTACACAGTCGAGCAAATTTTAGTTATGATCGTTGGAGCCGATTTTCAGAAATTAATTAGTTAATTTTTTAAATAATAATTTTCAAAATATGTCAAAAACCAATTTCATTACAATTGGCTGTACTGTTTTCGTTTAATGTAACTAAAATGTGACCCAAACACGTGTACATAATTGCAAGTATAAATTCTTCAGGAATAATGGTCAAAACAAAAATGAATTTTGATTGCCGACATTAGAGCACGATTTTAATTATATGATTTATGATTGAGACGTGTTTATGGTTTGAGCGAAGTATATTAAACCCCTTATTTCAATATTTTGTTCAAAGATGAAGTTCCTGTTCATTTTCGATTTTCATTTGACAGGTACAGAAATGAGATTTTTGGGATGAATAGTTTCGATTCGTTTTATTTTTTATTTGGGGATATGTGGGTGAGAAAGTTCCTGCAATGTTTCTATACTTTTCTCTTGGATTCAGTTGGAATGGTGGAATTTATTGAAAATAGTTTTTTCAAGTTGCTTTCATTGAAAGTCTTTACGAACTTGAGACTTTACAGTTATATTACAAATATTTGTAAACAATTACTTTCGAGTTTCATTTTTTCATGATCAATCAAACCAAAATGGGGGAATAATAAAAAATGGTACGTTTTTACCAAAAAATTGTATTTCCATAACCATTTAAGATTTTGATTTGCAAATAACATAAAATGTGTAAAACACAATAAAGAAAAATAACAGTATTAAATCATTAATGATTCTACTTTGTCCTTTATTCGAATGGATGTCCATTAAAAGCTATGTTCTGATAGCAACGAAACAAAAAAGCATCATAAGTGCTTTTAAAATAATGATAGAGGTATCAACAGTAATACTTTTCAATCAGCCTCATTCATTCATCATTTGTTGCTATAGGGTGAGAAAAAAAGTTTTTTTACTAAAACCCCAATGGGAAACAAATCTCAAACTATCAAGTCTGGGGATCTAGGAACCCTGTCCATGAAGTTGCTGCTACGACCTATCCAACGGTGGGCAAGATTTCAATCTAAAATTGATTTGTACACATTATATAATAAAGAGGATTTAGATCCTTTTGGAAAAAGTGTAACTCATCTCCGGTTGCGTAAGGTGAGGAATTATTTGAACAGGTAATATTGTTGGGTCCTGTTAATATCTGGTCCTGTCTTTGTCTGATGGGATAAGCAAATGAACTCCACATGGGATTAAACGTGTGTGAGAACTATTCCGCCTGAATTTATACAATAACGTTTATACACAAGCATTAACTACAATACCATTTCTCTACAGTGGTACATGCAGTACTTAAGAAACTCTGCATAAACAATTGGTAGTCCTTCGTCGATCTCTATAGCTATTATCCCCCGAATCGTATTCCACTGGAGCATTCAAACTAAAACTACTTCAATTGTGATGCCTCCGAAGCAATTTTAATAATTCTTTTTATTTTAATGATCTTTTTATTTATGCAAGTAAAATTGAATCAACCCTAGACTAAAACGTGACTAGATAAAGTACCACATACATAAGATAGAAAATTTTACTGAAAATAGAATTTTACTCAAAATTTTGCGAATTATAAGTTGACCTTGAGTTTTATAAACGTAGAAATTCGTGTAACGTGGGCGTCATTGTATGAGGGGGTTGGGGACATGGCGAGCGGGGAAGTATTACAAATCCTATTCCCATTGCTATAAACACAAACATAGCGCGATATATTTATTAAACAAATATCGAAATAAATAAAGTAAAATGACAATAATTAATCATTATGATAAAATGTATGTTGTCTCTGAACCGTTGAAAATATGCTGAAGGATTTGGATATCCTCACAATTGATAGTAAAAAGTTTTGAATCTTGAGAACTGCTGCACTAATTTTAAAATGTTTTCAGTTCCAATTAGTGGTTAAGGGCCAATTTCATTGATACGTTGTTGCTGAAAATTTTAAGAAAAGTTGTAAATATGACAGAAAATATGTAACTTGGTTTTCAGCAGCCAAAATGGTTAATTCAAGAAATACAGTTTTTAGAGTCCTAAATGTTTTTAATGCTGTGGTTGGTATCATAATATTGTTTTTACTAAAACAGTATTTTATATTTCTTGGGCAACCAAACCAGCGGTTTTATAATCCAAGCACATAAAGCATAACCATGAAAGAAAAATATTTACCATTTTATTTCAAAATTTGCTCTATTTAATATATTTTTATATTAATAATTGAGGGTATTCATTAATTACTAACCCATAATACAATAGTTCTTTGTTTATACTATCTGTATTGCAAATATTATTAGCTTTGAGCGTGTAAGGAATTTTCTATTTATATTTAATCAAATTTAGTTGATAGAAAATTTTTCTGACTAATTGATTATTGGCAGCAGCTGTTTCGCCTCTTATTAGTGCCATTTCAAGCTGGCACACATCACACTTTTGAATTGTTTCACACACAAACAGACACTAAAACAATGCATTGGTAATTTTGGTATTGTATACATCATCTATTACTTTTTTAAAGTTTCTTTCAACTTATTTCTCTTTCAGATTCGAAAATTACTCATCATCAGGTAATAAGAAAATAAATAATACTACAAATTATATTTTTCCAGAGCATTATATAAACAATTGTCGCATATATTCAAGATTGAATATCAATTTGGATGTAGTTTATGTGTGTAAAAAGGGACACTATATGAAGACTATTGAAGTATAAGAAATTTATAAGGCAACCCAGTGCAACTCTAAGTATTTATAAAATGACCAACTCTAAGTCAAAAAGAAATCCCCTAAAGTTTGGCAAAATAATTCAGTATCACGCTACATATATGCATACAAGTTTGTTTGTAGCATCTTTAACTACTTTGTTAATCGTGTATTTTCCCCTTCTAGTTATTTAAATCAAAATAGTTTAAAATAAAGACCCCAGCCCTAAAATACTAAAATAGCATCAAGGTCGGAAAAGAACAAGAGTTGATCAAAAGAAACCCAATAGGAAAGTTGACAGAGGTATCTAACCCAAGATTAAAATTAAAAAGTTGGAGATCCATCTAATATCTCGCGATTGCCAAACCCACTATGAGTGAGGTTTAGAGGGGTGTGGTGTGATTAAAATATGTTTATTTATTGCATCTTATTCTTTTTTGTAAAGTATACGTCTTGTAAATGATTCTACTCCATTTCTATCACGAGGCCATAAATAAAAAGACACCATCTATAAATTTACATTGCTGCGTGCTCTGTAATAATTACATATAATAAGTTTAACAGACTACTCGTATTTTAAGAGATCTCTCCTAAACTAACGTCCTATTGTTACTTTTTATCTTTCCACGTAAAGAACTCGAATCACGCGAAATCTTTTATTTTACGCTGCCGCATGTACTTTAATATTTTTTGGGATGCGACCCTTAATTTACTATAAATACAAAAATGTTCTCTCTATGAAATGATCGTGTAAACTAAACGGCTGTCCTGGTTTTATAGAAAATTTTAAGGTTTGTTTAACATACCAAAAACTATTTGTTTATTTCTCAAGAAAATAGAATTTAAATTAACATTATTTAAAATAAAGAAATCATCACAATACTGATTTAAACTTGTGCGTAGGAATGGTTCCGCTTGAATTTACGCAGAAAATTTTTGAAATCATCTAAAATGTCTGCAATAGTGTATAAAGCATTTAATAAACATTTTTATTACAGTGAGTTTACAATAATCTAATAAAACAACATGAATATAACGAATTGGTTTGACACACATGTGTGAAGTTTGAAAACTCCAGAAGATGAAAAAAGGGAGGAATTTTTACCTGTGTAAATTTAATAACGCTCCATCTCATCTCTCCCAATTTGTTACAACCTTTTTATATAAAAACAGCCTATGATAAATAATTTTTTGTTGCTTTAACATGTTGTTAAATAAAATATACGGTGCAAAAACATTGCACAAACTTTCTCACCCGTTGTCTCTAAAACCAAAATTAATCGTCACCAATAATATCAGTTCAGTAGCTGTCAATTAAAAAGGTCAAATATTTACATAATGGCTTAGAGTTCCTTCGTTTGTGCCATAAAAACGTCTCCAGAGTAAATTGTAATTAATTAAATCAAGATTGTAAACACGATGGGTAAGGTTCATTTTTATTTTTGCAATTAATCCTCATCCTCAATGTTTTTACTAACGATTTTATACTGGAGTTTAGGTTAATTGATATATTTCACTGAACCTTTAAAAAAAAAATAGTAGAATATATTTTCTTTAATAACGTATTTTATACCATTCACATCTCTCCGGCAATATGGTTGGAGTAACGAGGAAACGTAGCTAAATCTACACGTTTTTCATGTAGTTTTACTTTACATTCCTATCTTTCATCTTTAGTATCTGGTTTCTTTTGACCCTGACAATATTATAGTATTTGAGGTCAAGGGATCTTTAGTTCATATTCTTTTCTTCTTTTTGGGGATGATGACCAAGAAGTTTTTTGTCTTAAAAAAATAATTAAAGTAAACATATAAAAGTTCCATGGCTGGTTGTTTTCCTTTTAATATCGATAACTCACAAGCAGGCATTTTTGGAGAGAATGTAACAAATACGTTTTGATTGGTTACTTAGAGGTTAGCAATAAGCTCTTGAGCAAAATTTAATCAAAATCATTAGCGCCGATTTAAAAAAAGTTGTAACTTTGTAATTTTATTTACATTTTTCAGCCTCATCTTGATTTAGAGATATTACAATAAAATGTTCCCAAATATGGTCCCATACAAAAACGTGATATATATTGGTACACGTATTTTGGATGGAAAATGAGAAAGAAAAAACCCTTCTTTTTTTGTCCATATTGAAATAATAACACTGTCATATCTTTCTAACTGATATTTTATATGCAAAATCTTAAGCAATAGTTTTTTATGTATTAAAATAAATTTATTCTTATCCGTAAATGTTGAATCTTAATTTTTTCCCCTTAAAATTAGTATATTCAGAGTTTGTGTGTGATATTATATCCGAGAAATAAGTATTACACAATTTACCTTGTGGAATAAAACGAGAAACAATCCCATCGTAACGATCTGTCTTCCTTCAAATTCTTAAACAAACATGGTATATTAAATTCGTAACTATTCCAAACTACATTCACAGCACGCTCACACAGTGGTGTTGTAAAACTTTGCTCCTCACATCTGTTCCACTAATGACAGCTCCTTTCTTGTGCACTTAGTATTAGGATACGATTGATTATAAACTGAGGGTCCCATAACATAACCAATAAATTTTGAGCAGAAGTAATAATTTTATACCATTTTTGGGAAGACAGGAAAATGTTTTCAGTACATATCTGTTGTAAATTGGAAAAAAAAAATGTTTTAAATCTGATCAATCTAAATTTAGTTGGAAGTAATATTGATCTCTTAAAATAAAATTACATGTATTTATATAATATTTCACTAACAGTTTATGAATTACACTAATTGAACCAGTTGATACGTTTTAGTTAGTATCAGATGACTTCATTGATCGCTCCAAGAATCTGATGAATTTTTTTATATTCATGGATAATCAGACGTATGTTGTACTGTATATTTTTTGATGTGAAAGTTATATTTTTGTGGGTATTATTATGTAAAATTGTGCTTACATAATATTGTAAATATATATTTCATTGTGATAAACTTAAGTGTTTTTGTCAAAATGCAAATTCTGAAATAATTATATGAAATTAATATAAGTTAAAATCTTATTTATAAAATATATACTTTATTGAAAGCCTTTTTATTCACTTTAATAGAAATTTATAGTTATCTTCAGTTTTTAAAACCAATATATATATATATATATATATATATATACACACACACACACACACATATATATATACACCAAGTGTCCTAAAAGTCCCACCCCCCTATTTTTTTTTTTTATTATTAATGGAAATAGACAAATTTGCTTTGGGGAAAGTTTTGATAACCAAAGGAGGAGTTTTTTGAAGTATTAAAACTTTCAACCCTTACCCCCAAAATGGGGTACTTTGGGGGTAAGTCAAGAATTTTAAATCGCAACCCCTATTGAGTGATACCTATTTTAAAGGCCTTTGAAAAATAAGAATATTGGCGCAAACTAGAGATCTCTAAGTTCATCTTACCCAACATAGCGACCAATCGAATTGTGAATTTTAAGTTAATAAGTACACCGGAAATGTTACGAAAAGTACAACTTGCTTTTGAGTCCAGAATCTATTTCTGCCTAGAAGTAAATGGTAGCCATCTTGACAATCCTGAGGGACTTAGCTGTATCTATTCATTATTCAAGTACACTTGGTTAGACCCCTCTATTTCATATTTCCTAACAGATCTCTAGCGATTTTATATATTCTTTGTGCTCACTATTATTCAGGGACTCACTATAATTGTGCACCACCGTTGCATTACTGATAATAGCTGTACCTATTATTTGTTCACGTATTCTGAGGTTAGATTCCTCTCTTTCATATTTCCTCTAAGATCTCTCTAGCAATTTTAATTAATCTTTGAACCCACGATTTTTCAGGGACTCACTATAAGTGTGCATCATCTTGGAAATCCTGTGGTAGTAGACTTGGGTTAGATTCCTCTCTTTCATATTTCCTCTAAGATCTCTCTAGCAATTTTAATTAATCTTTGAACCCACGATTTTTCAGGGACTCACTATAAGTGTGCATCATCTTGGAAATCCTGTGGTAGTAGACTTGGGTTAGATTCCTCTCTTTCATATTTCCTCTAAGATCTCTCTAGCAATTTTAATTAATCTTTGAACCCACGATTTTTCAGGGACCCACTATAAGTGTGCATCATCTTAAAAATCCTGTGGTAGTAGAGTTGGGTTAGATTCCTCTCTTTAATAATTCCTGTAAGATCTCTCTAGCAATTTTATTTAATCTTTGAACCCACGATTTGTCAGGGACTCACTATAAGTGTGCATCATCTTGGAAATCCTGTGGTAGTAGACTTGGGTTAGATTCCTCTCTTTCATATTTCCTGTAAGATCTCTCTAGCAATTTTATTTAATCTTTGAACCCACGATTTTTCAGGGACTCACTATAAGTGTGCATCATCTTGGAAATCCTGTGGTAGTAGACTTGGACTAGATTCCTCTCTTTCATATTTCCTCTAAGATCTCTCTAGCAATTTTAATTAATCTTTGAACCCACGATTTTTCAGGGACCCACTATAAGTGTGCATCATCTTGGAAATCCTGTGGTAGTAGACTTGGGTTAGATTCCTCTCTTTCATAATTCCTGTAAGATCTCTCTAGCAATTTTAATTAATCTTTGAACCCACGATTTTTCAGGGACTCACTATAAGTGTGCATCATCTTGGAAATCCTGTGGTAGTAGACTTGGGTTAGATTCCTCTCTTTCATATTTCCTCTAAGATCTCTCTAGCAATTTTAATTAATCTTTGAACCCACGATTTTTCAGGGACTCACTATAAGTGTGCATCATCTTGGAAATCCTGTGGTAGTAGACTTGGGTTAGATTCCTCTCTTTCATATTTCCTGTAAGATCTCTCTAGCAATTTTAATTAATCTTTGAACCCACGATTTTTCAGGGACCCACTATAAGTGTGCATCATCTTAAAAATCCTGTGGTAGTAGAGTTGGGTTAGATTCCTCTCTTTAATAATTCCTGTAAGATCTCTCTAGCAATTTTATTTAATCTTTGAACCCACGATTTGTCAGGGACTCACTATAAGTGTGCATCATCTTGGAAATCCTGTGGTAGTAGACTTGGGTTAGATTCCTCTCTTTCATATTTCCTGTAAGATCTCTCTAGCAATTTTAATTAATCTTTGAACCCACGATTTTTCAGGGACTCACTAGAAGTGTGCATCATCTTGGAAATCCTGTGGTAGTAGACTTGGGTTAGATTGCTCTCTTTCATAATTCCTGTAAGATCTCTCTAGCAATTTTAATTAATCTTTGAACCCACGATTTTTCAGGGACTCACTAGAAGTGTGCATCATCTTGGAAATCCTGTGGTAGTAGACTTGGGTTAGATTCCTCTCTTTCATAATTCCTGTAAGATCTCTCTAGCAATTTTAATTAATCTTTGAACCCACGATTTGTCAGGGACTCACTATAAGTGTGCATCATCTTGGAAATCCTGTGGTAGTAGACTTGGGTTAGATTCCTCTCTTTCAAATTTCCTGTTAGATCTCTCTAGCAATTTTAATTAATCTTTGAACCCACGATTTTTCAGGGACTCACTAGAAGTGTGCATCATCTTGGAAATCCTGTGGTAGTAGACTTGGGTTAGATTCCTCTCTTTCATAATTCCTGTAAGATCTCTCTAGCAATTTTAATTAATCTTTGAACCCACGATTTGTCAGGGACTCACTATAAGTGTGCATCATCTTGGAAATCCTGTGGTAGTAGACTTGGGTTAGATTCCTCTCTTTCAAATTTCCTGTAAGATCTCTCTAGCAATTTTAATTAATCTTTGAACCCACGATTTTTCAGGGACTCACTAGAAGTGTGCATCATCTTGGAAATCCTGTGGTAGTAGACATGGGTTAGATTCCTCTCTTTCATAATTCCTGTAAGATCTCTCTAGCAATTTTAATTAATCTTTGAACCCACGATTTGTCAGGGACTCACTATAAGTGTGCATCATCTTGGAAATCCTGTGGTAGTAGACTTGGGTTAGATTCCTCTCTTTCAAATTTCCTGTTAGATCTCTCTAGCAATTTTAATTAATCTTTGAACCCACGATTTTTCAGGGACTCACTAGAAGTGTGCATCATCTTGGAAATCCTGTGGTAGTAGACTTGGGTTAGATTCCTCTCTTTCATATTTCCTCTAAGATCTCTCTAGCAATTTTAATTAATCTTTGAACCCACGATTTTTCAGGGACTCACTATAAGTGTGCATCATCTTGGAAATCCTGTGGTAGTAGACTTGGGTTAGATTCCTCTCTTTCATATTTCCTGTAAGATCTCTCTAGCAATTTTAATTAATCTTTGAACCCACGATTTTTCAGGGACCCACTATAAGTGTGCATCATCTTGGAAATCCTGTGGTAGTAGACTTGGGTTAGATTCCTCTCTTTCAAATTTCCTGTTAGATCTCTCTAGCAATTTTAATTAATCTTTGAACCCACGATTTTTCAGGGACTCACTAGAAGTGTGCATCATCTTGGAAATCCTGTGGTAGTAGACTTGGGTTAGATTCCTCTCTTTCATAATTCCTGTAAGATCTCTCTAGCAATTTTAATTAATCTTTGAACCCACGATTTTTCAGGGACTCACTAGAAGTGTGCATCATCTTGGAAATCCTGTGGTAGTAGACTTGGGTTAGATTCCATTCTTTCATATTTCCTGTAAGATCTCTCTAGCGATTTTAATTATTCTTTGAACCCACAATTCTTATAGTTGTCAGGAACTCACTATAAGTGTGCACTATCTTGGAAATCCTGATGGATTTAGCTGTATCTATTCTTTGTTCACGTAGTCTTGGGTATGATCACTTCATTGCATCTTTTCAGTAAGATCTGTTTTAAGATTTAATTTAATCTTTGAACCCAAAATTATTCAGGGACTCACTATAGTGTGCACTGCCTTGGCAATCCTGAGGTTGTAGACTTGGGTTAGATTTCTCTCTTTCATATTTCCTGTCAGATCTCTCTTGCAATTTTAATTATTCTTTGTGCCCACTATTATTCAGGGGCTAACTTTAGTGTAGGAGTATTATTGCACACTATAAGAAGGGCTTAGTAATTCCGAGGGACGCTGGCTGGATCTATTCTTTGTTACACTGGTACTCTTGGGTTAGATATCTCTCTTTCATTTTTTCTAGTAAGTTTTCCTAACTAACTTCTGTTCTCTTCTGAATCTTACTCATTCGAGGGCTATGTGTCTTTATTTTATTACCTTTATTTATAACACGAAGATGACGGAGAGGTTTTTTTGCCTTTATAAGTGTATATAACGAGAATATATACAATAGAGAAACAATGTTTTAGTAATAAATGCAGGTTCACAATAAGTACATATCACATGTATCACCAAAAAGGAAAACAAAATTAAGAATAATCTTTACCATTTTTTAAAGACATAAACAAATGCAGTTATTTAAAGACCGACCAAGTTAATAAAAGCGATTTTCATAGCGTCAATACTTATTGCGGTACGAAAAACAAAATTCCGTCCATCAGGAAAGAAGTCATGAGTTGGGTGAGAGCGATGCGGGGAAAGAGGATGTCAGGAAAAGGGTATAAAGATTTCTCAGGACCGCAAGGACTAAAAAGACAGCAGAGGAAGAAATATAAAATGGCGATAAGACAGGTTTCCCAAAACATATTAAAAATAACACAAACTCTATTAAAGCCAAGGCTGTGATTTGATCACTGGCTAAATCCTAAAAGAATTTACAGAAAATACGATCGATGATTATGGGGAAATCATAATTTTGTAATTTTGTTGCAGCTACCTACAAAGTTTGAGTTATCAAAAAAATATATTTAAAAAAGTTTCGAGATATTTCCAAAATATACCCACATACAAATTTGATTAAAATCTGTTTGCATGTTTTGGCGTATTGCAGTGCACATACAACACACGACAGACAAACATTATTCCAAAAACAACTTTTCTCGATCCAGGAGATATCAAAAGGATATATTCCTACTTAATTTGACATAGATATTTCGAACTTTCACAAAACTTTCTCTATAGCCTACTATGTATATATCTCAAAAGTAATAAACATTGTAAGTCTTCTTCTAAAGCCTGAGATACTTGTTTTTGTTCTTCAGATTTATTTCTTCAAGATTTTTAAATATCAGAACATCATTCAAGTTCAGTCTATCAGTTCGACAATACTTTAGAATCAATGATTGATGGAGTCCTGTTGTCAGGATAATTGGATTTCCTTTATCCTCCTTCTGTGTTATCGAATGAAATCTGACAACAGTTGGATTGTTTAAATCACGATTGGAAAAATGAGATAATGTAAAACTTTTATCTTATCTTTGCTACTTTTTCCTGAAACAAAAATAAACATTTAATAAATTTATGGTGTTAAAAAGATAATTTTACAATTTTAAAGCATATAAAAATGTACTGAGATAAAAATGTCATTTCGTTAGGTGTCATTCAAAAAGTGAAAATGAACCATGAACGTTGTAAAGGAAATGCCATAAAAGTACCTCACCCTAAATAGTATTTGATTAAAATCAAACTCTTAATAACAGAAATCAAAATTTTCTCTCTTCTTCTTTTTGTGTGACAATTATTCCTAAACAATATAATTGTTTTAATTGTGATTTTTAAAACAGGTTTGAGTTATTAATCGTCATATTTATTTATAATATGAACGAACATGTTTGAACCAATTGAGAAAATAAACATTACAAATATTTTCGATTTTTAAAACCAATATCTAGTATAGCGACAATTTTGGAGAATTGGCGACAAATACATTTTGTTTGAGTTCTTACAGACTGTTCTTGAAAAAAAAATTATCAATATTGTTAGAGCAGATAATGATAAAATCGTAATTTTCTATATTTTTCTGTTGCAGCTATCCCTAAACCTAACCTAACCCAATCCTAACCTAACCTAACCTCCCTCAAATTTTAATTTTACGAAGATAAAACCAAAATAGGTGAGTGGTTACGTACTTCACAAGACACCTTTCTTCAATTTTTTAAAAATCGATATCGAAACCACCGAAATTTCTAGAGAAAAGGCGACAAGTACATTTTGTGAGTCCTTATAGACTACTATTGAGAAAAATTTGATCAAAATGATTTAGTCGTAATTTTGTTTTTGTTTTTTTCTGATGCTGCTACCCATAAATATAACCTAACTTAAATTTTGATTTATGAAAATAAGACCAAAATATGCCACATACGAGTACAATATTAGATGTAATACAGTTGATTTATTCGAAGAAAAAAAGCAACAATAAAATAAAATCTTTCTGTTATAGCCAATTTTTTTAATTATTGTGATGTTCCTGCAAATAAAAATAGTCATTATCATAAAAATCGTACACGGAGATTCAAGGAGACACAACTACATTTATTTAACACGACGATATGACCAGCATCTATAAATAAATTAAATAAATTAATTTTTACACAACAACAACCAACAAAATTAATTTTATTATATTAAAAATACAAAAAAAAAATTATACGATATATTGTGAATATAAGCTGCAACTTTAAGATTACTAATATACAGGTCTTAAATAAACAATATTAAACGAATGGTTTTTACTGTGTTATGAAGGTTTTTAATTTATGAAAATCAATTCCGCTGTAAATTGTGTTCATAACTCATCTAGAAAGATTACTAATCTGAAACGCATAGTTCACAGGAATTATCCACTAGTTGTAAGCATATATCTTATTTGCCGAATGTTATAATGTGTTAGGTAAACTTTTTTTTTTTTCTACGAGGGTAGGTGAAAACCTGCAACAGGCACTAGCACTCCCGTAAGTACTAGTAGTGTGGGGGTCGACCCACTAAAAACACCTCCCTAAAGGCTGAAACTGAGCTTGCTATCGCCCATCTATCAACTTCCCTCTCTTGAATCGTCAACGTGTGTAGGGGTAAAGCCCAGCGGCTAATCCCAGAGTGATACTCTATTAATTCTCACATCGACCTCGCCATCAGCCACATTTCTATATCAGGTCATGCGGCTTTGTTCTCTTAAGTCTCCTCAACATGGTTGGTGTTTCCGCCAACATGCTAATAATTGCCGGATTTTCGTGGCTTTGAATTCGTTTTGCATGACTGTGAGCAAGCCTGGTCACCATCTCATTGACAAACTCCACCTTCAAGTCCCTGTGGAGAAAATCATTTCTAATATACCAAGGGGCATCAACTATACCCCTCAGTACTTTATTTTGAAAGGTTTGTATGGTTTTTACATTTGTTTGTTTCGTACAGCCCCAAAGCTGGATGCCATACGTCCACACAGGTCTAAGTACCTGTTTGTACAATAATAACTTATTTTCAATTGACAGTTGAGATGTTCTCCCAAGCAGCCAATACATTTTTCTGTACTTTATGTTCAACTCCTCTTTTTTCTTTTTAACATGCTCTTTCCACTTGAGCTTAGCATCCAAAGTTATACCTAGATATTTTGCAGTATTTGAGTAGGGTACAGGTTGTCCATTTATGTTTACTCACACAGTTTCCACCTTCCTATTTGTGAAATTCACATGAACTGATTTGGTTTCATTGAGTTTTATTCTCCACTTTTGGGTCCAGACGCCAATTTATCAATTATTCTTTGAAGTTTCACAGTTGACTTCACTGCACCCTCACCAGTCGCCATGATTGCAGTGTCATCCGCAAACGTCGCCACTGTAGGTTAGGTAAACTGTATGTCCGACTGAGATGCAGTTTCCAGATCTTAAATCATATATTAATATTTAGTTTTAAAAGTTGACTGTTAAATGCTGAAATACTAAAATTTACTTTTTAATCCTTCTAAATTAAAGTAAATTGTTGTTTAATAGTTTCATCCGAAGTCTCTACTATCATTAAATGTGTAAGAATATCTTGTTTATAATTAAAGGTGATACATATTTTGTAAGTAGTTTAGGTGATACGGGTTTTGAGATAATTGACAATTTTAATTTAATACGATATTGAAACAATCAAAAGATAAATTATTAGATTTTGTAGTATACTGAACACAAAAAGTATAAAATATTCTACAAAATTTGGTGTCGATATCTATTTTGTTCTGAAGGTATTCTATTTTTTGAAAAGACGAAATAACAGAAAAATAATAATTTTTGACACAAGATTAAAGGAAATTTTATTTTCTTAAATTTGATGTTCAAAAACACTTCAAAAATATACACACAGATCATGAAAACACCTGGTGTTTCAACAAGGATCCGACAAATAACATAAAATAGCTCACGAAGTGGTATATTTTATACTATAATTTATATGTAGTGGCTACACTGGATTGAAAGTTAACTGTCTCTAACCGTTGAAATGACCTTATTATACAGTAGCCTCACGTAAGCGTTTATTCCTTTTTAATGTCTTAGTAATGTCGTTTTCATTGTATTTGTCAGAACAAGCCTAGTAACGTGTGAGTTTCAAATGAAGATTTATTAATGTCCAGTAGGCCTGTCTAACAAATATACAGTATTTCATGATATTAATAAATCTCTTGTCACATAAGATAGTAATCCTATCAAATAAACAGATATCCCTCAAGGCCTTTCAAATAAAATTTCCTTATGTGTTGAGTGGAAATATTTTAAACCTCTCTACATTTATCCTTGCCAATACTGTGCAACTTGGTTGGATTCTGAACACACCGGTGTCGAGAGTACGAACATGCAGACAATCTGACCCAGAAAGAGTTCACCCCTACCTTTCATGGATCCAGAGGCTGACTGCGTCATTTTTAAACTGCCTACAGTGGAAATATATAATGCTTCATGAGGAACAGTGTCGTCTGTGACAAAACTACTCAGGAATAACATGACACAAAAGAGCTGCAAGTGCTTGACTTACTGGTTCGCTGATAGGTTTGAGTCGAGGACGTTAAAAGAAAGTAATTGCGCAAGTTACTGGCCACGGCGATTTCAGAGAGTATCCTTTTAAATTGGGCGTGATTAAGGAAGATGTCCTATGCGAGCTGTGCACACAGTAAGATGAGACAGTCAAGTTCTTCTGGATTGTGAGAGACTAACAGAAGAGGTAATTTTTGAGCATTGGTTCATCAGTATGAAATAACTAATAGAGAACAAAAAATACTGAGTCTCATTGAAGACCCAATAGCTGGTCTGTACTGTTAGATCTACTGGAGATCACAATAAGCCTTGGTTAACGGGAACGGGTCTCGAGTCTAAATTTTTCCAATACATAAATAATCAAAAATGTGACAAGTATTACATGCATTTTTAATCAATATTCGTTTGGTTCATATTCAAACGCAATGCTTAAAAAATGTAACATCAATCCCCTTTGTTAATCTATCTACGTTAATTATCAACTTGGAAATGCTAGCTTACAGTTAGTACAAATTACATCTTTAACATTGGAAATTTGTAGTTGTAGTTAAATTTATAGCAAAGTTACAATTGATATTTAACAAGGAATTGTTGAAAACTGCAATTGTAGGGTAGTTTGTTGCTGTTTGATAACAGTAACGATCTATGTTGTAAAGTTTTAGTTAACTGTAATAATTATTAGTTACGAGATTAATTGATTTTAAAACATAATTTCCCAACCACTCACTTTCATAAGAAAAAAATCTTTCTAACCTCTTGTCGGATCAAATTTAAATTGTAATCAAATGGACATTGAAACCGTGGAGAAAACATAGCTTGACATTCTCACCCAATTCAATAAACAGAAATTTTACAATATCAGTTAGCTTAAATACCTATATGGTAGACTTTCTATTGCACCAATGACAATCGAGTGAAGCCATCATCATTGAAACAAAAGATTACATAAAAATATAAAGGAAGAGACTCTTTAAAGACGACAGAAATTATACTCCAAGCTCATAAGGAACACACATTGAAAATGTACGATAGTCCTGTAATTTAAGTATTCATAAAATAATTAAGTGCCACGAAAGGAATCAAGAGTATTAATTTAATTAGGGGTAATAATAAGTAATTATAGTGTTTAAAGCTTGTGAATAGTTAATTAAATACATATTTGTAACATATTGTCAATAGTAAAGTGTGTTACAGTGTAGAGGATATATTAAAAGCATATTCTAAGGCAGCCTAAGTCAAATTATATTATTATATGCAACACAAGTATTATTATGAATATTCCCCAATAGTTTAGAAGCTTACATAGTGAGTACAAGTGTGCAATCCGGAAGTATTCTAGCTGGATATACATCTTTGTTCATTTAGTCGTGAGTTGGATAAATCTCTTTAATCTTTCCTATGAAGTCTGTCTTGATAATTTCTTGTTCTCTTCCAATCCTGATTCTATTAGAGTAGCTTGGGGTTCTTACTTTATTACTACAAGAACATACATAATTGAACTACATTTTATGAATTTAAATATTAATGAACATTACAAAATTATATATTTGTATTTTAAATTGTATTTAAGTACAATCTTACAATTTGAGCAGTACTTAATATGAATTAAAAAGCAATTTGTTCATAATACTTATGGTACAATAATAATGAATCATGTTATTAAAAAATATTCAAAATTACTTGAGACTACGATGTACAAAGCGAAGAAAAATTGTAATTTTCTTAAATTTTAGTTTAAATGTTTTGAATGAATGAAAGTTTTCAATAATTAAATTAAATAATTAAGTAAATTCCTTCTGAATTATTTTGTTATATAATTATAATCAATATTGTATGCGATTTGTGTTATATCAGCTTTAGAGATTATTAGAAATATTGATCATATGTAGCATCTAAGAACCCAAGTTAAGTGTATGTGTCATTACATATAAAATAATTCGATTCGTAGTTTAGCCTTAAAACTAAAATTCATGGCATCGTTATAAAGTATAAAGGACGTAATTTATTAAAATCGTGTTTATTGATTACATTCAAATTTGTGTGAAATCTAAAGATTAATGACTCAAACTATGTGCAAAATCAACAATAAAAATATATATTAAGGTTATGGAATAATTTCCAAAATATAAAATTTAAACTTAAAACCCGCCAATAAAAGCATGATTTACATAAAATACGAGTATGTGTTTATAGCACGCACCAACTATAGTCTCTACATTTAAATATATTTTATTTTCATTCACAGCTTCAATGATTTTATTCCCATTTTGATTGTCATTTACAGAACTAGCATTTTTGGTGACAAATAGATTTATATGATTATAGGGATGGGTGAGTGAGAAAGTTTGTGCAACATTTTTTTAACCACCATTTAATTTATACGATTTTGTTTAATATAACCTGCAATGCATATATTGAGCACAGGAAATCTTCATTGCTGTACTATTCATATTGTAATGTATTTCCTCTTCCTCATTAAATTTGTAGCCAGTTCACAATTTAATCTAAATATCGCCGGAAACTAATCCGTATCAACCACTGAACTGCACTGATCTATCTCATGATATTGTAGGTCACAACTGACGTTAATAGAACACATTTAGAAACTCTTTAAAATAAATAGATTTCGTTTTATTTAGTAAATAATAATTTTAAATGGTTATAATTATTAACGTGAAAACAACTTTAAATTTATTGAGTTATTTAATTTTATTTATTTATTTATTAGATAACCTAAAATAAAGAAATAGTGGGATATGATTTCGTTTTGCAACTAAAAAAATATCGATTACGAAATTATTGTTAATTTACTTCACATTTTGGGGATTGTGACGAGGTTCATACTGTGATGCGGGGCAATTTTGAGATAGTTTCACGGCCACATTAAGCTTTCGCAATGTCGGCGTATGCTGTTGGAAAAGCCCAATCGACATATACAATCGTATATGGTTAAAATATTTATCCAGTAATCCCCTCAAATCCTTATGAGAGGGTAAAGCGATGTCGGGAATGGATAAAGCCTCCATGGTAGAAGTACGCGCGACATCGACGGCGCCACTCTAATGTGCGGCGGCTGTGCTACTTATGCGTATTTCACAAATACGTTTGTGAACAATCCGTTTAGCCATAAGTGTAACGTGGGTGATCGTCCACGGTCCAATATTGTACACGAATTCACGTTATCTGTCCGTATTTTGCGACACAGACATACCTGGTTTTTGAACTTATCTACAATCTATCTCTTATGTATCACGTCAACGTACAGTACAGCAATATTAACAATGCACGATTAATTGGAGATACAATAAAAAAGAAGGAACATCAAAACAAAGACGAATTATATTTTTTTTATTTGTTTTGAATTATAAATTTGAACATTTTAAACAAAATTTTATTCATTCTGAGATAAACATAATAAGTACTGTAATAGCACGTAGACTTTGTAATAAACTTTATGAGAAAATTAACAAAAATAAGAAAATAAAAAAAGTTATAAGAGTTCCGAAAGTCTGGTATGATGTTATCAGTTTTATTGAACATCCAACAATGACAATAATATATTTGAAACAAATCTGAAAATTAAGCAATTAATCTAAAAGTTTGTTAATCGTAATAACATTCTTTATTTTAAAAAAATGCAGAAAAACTTGATTACTTAGGCTTTCATTATATGTCTATTTTGACAAATATTTCGATGTGTCCTTATAAGCTTAGGGACACTAAATTTTCTATCATTTTTTCTAAGTCTAAAAAATTTATTTTAAAAACAGCCCGAACAATTTTTTGCTTTAAATATACTTTTACGTTACCTAATCCAATGATTATATTTATTATTACAATATGTTACTTATATGTTATTCTTAATATCGGTTTCGGGCATTGCCCATCATTGTTTATGTCAAAATAAAAAGACAGAGCACAATATAACAAACAAAAACAACACTGTTCACTCCGACTGGATCGTTTAAAGACCACAAAACAAGAACACGTGATACGACACAAGTACGACAGCACGACGTGTTTCGAGCAGCTTAGACACGTATTACGGTATTTTGCTCTGTTCGCAAATGTTATAATCTGAAAATTCATTATCACGGTGAGAGGTGTAACTTTCTTATAAGTAAATTTAATATGAGTGGATTTTGAATATTAAAGGTAACTGATGTATTATGTTACAATTTTTGTTTTGTTTTAAAACCTAAGAACTGAGATTTCCAAAGGCTAAATACTTATTTCAAAGAATAGTTTTGTTTAAATTAACTTCAGAACTTTACAATTACTGACAGATTATATAAAACTAACGTTTAAAGGCCATTGCTCTTTTACTCCATTGAGTGGAAGTTTCTTTATTTTAGTTGATTTTGTACAATACGGAGTACAACTCTTCTCCCCCTCAAGCTACTGTTAATTACCACCCTTAAATACATCGTAAAGTCTTCTTTCCAATCAACACTTGTAGTTGTTCTTTGAAAAGTGCTATACCAATGATCATGTTATCGTTTCTTATTTGTACTGAAATAAATTCGCATCCAAATAAAAATTACCATAGCAATAAAATTGAAAACGACTAATTGATTCGATATTCTGAGCCCAAATCTCTGGTATGTATAAAGTAAACCAAAGACTAAATTGAAGGTCAGATGTTTTCAATTTAATGGTTATATTTTTCTTCAACAATAAGTAAGGATGAAACGCATCCGAACTATTATATTCATTTGCAATTCCGATTAACCTAGCTCGATCTACACTTTATTAATATGGTCTTGGCTTATATTCATCTCTTTCATCATCCCTGTAAAATACTTCTAGACCAAAAGTCTTGTTCTCCTATAACCCTGACACTATTAGTGTATTCAATGGTAAGGGTTTTTATTTTATATTCTTTTCTACCTTTTTTTATAAAGCGATAATGACTGAGAGGTGTTAGGCCTTTAAACAATAGGTAAAAAAGTGTTAATGTATAAACTGTTTTATTAATTTATTATCAAAATAGTGATATACAATCATTACATATATATATCACAACGTCTCTCTATCTGTCTTATAACTCAAGAACCATTGTTACCATTTTCTAGAAATTTGTTTCCTATATAGGTACGTTATTTGGTGTGGTTTCATTCTGTTTGATTAAAATTTGTCAAGTTTTTAAAAATTTTAGTGATGAAATTGGTATGTCATTTAAAAGCTAACTGAAACTGGGAAAAAAAAATTATGTGCAGTCTTCCTGAGTTTTAACCATTTAAAAGTAGTAGCCTACCTAAAATATAAACGAATTTAAACTTATTTAAAATGATATCCTGTTTGTACCTACATTTTTATGACCTTAAAAAGCAGTTAATTAATTCAGGAGATGAGTTAGTCAGCTACATGAAATCTATTACACGTGAGAATATTAATCAATTATCATTTAACGTTTCTGTTTGGTACATCCTCGTCCATTCCAGTCTACAATGGTCTACACATCCTCCTTAATTTGATCCTTCCATCTTGTTCGTAACTTTCCTATATGTTTTCTTCGTATTATCTCTAGAGCTGTCATAGGTATGATGATTTCACCGATTTTCGCTACGTGCACAAACAGCAAGCACGTAGTTTCTTGCATAGATAACCATTCGCCCTGTACCGTAATCTTCATTACTTATTCTATCTTCATGTTACTTTGTCTATTTCTCTCAAAATTCTCATCTCTGTCGCTTTCAATCTTTTCAGTATTTACTTCACCCACGTTCGTGTATCGGACCTTTATGTTAAAATTGGTTGGTAGTACCTTTTACACATAATTGCACCTTTGGCCTATGCCCCATCCCAATATTATACCAGTCATCATGTTGTAAAAAGCCCTCCCCCCCCACACACACATAAGGGGTCTAGGTTGTTCTGGTGAATATTCGTAAAATAATTTGAGTTTTGTTCCAGGTATAAATAACAGTTTTAGACGCAAGTTATCTTGTTTCAATAAAATCTTGATTTCCAGGTCTTCGTCTTGGACGGTTGCCAAGGCGTTGAGTTTGTCTGGAATGCAAATGTTTTCACTTCCTAATCAATGAATACATATACTATAAGAAGCGCAACGCCATGGTATAAAATTCAGCCTAGTTTTATTTGAATCTAGCAAGCTTAGCGCGTCAGACGCTAGGTAGCGAGAGCGCTACTGTCGTCGGTGTGGCAGGTGCGAGTGAGACAGAAAATGAGATAGAGAAGGAGTACGGCTGCGAGGCGGCCAGCCAGAGAGAGAGAGAGATATTTATATATAGTGCCAATAGAAATGGGGTAGCTGATTGTAGAGAGGTTGAGAGGGAGTTAATTTAGTATGGGAATGAAACTATATAGACTATCTGGTAATAACGGAATTAAAAATAACCCATATATTTATGAATAATTACGGTTTAATTTAACAAATTGTAAATTAGAAAAAAAAAATGTTTTGTGAGTGACATAACAAGTTACAATATTATAAACAATGTCCCGAAATGGGACCGTAAAGGGTTAACCTAAAACCATATATTTTGTAATTTGATCATTTTTATCTCCGGAAAGCACACTTTTTTAAGAAGACTACTAAATTTCTAATCATACACATTCAATATAAACAACCATAAAAAGAAAAGAAAAACATACTTGTTTAAATAATCATAAATTAAAGACTACAAAATGTATAAATCATACTCATTCAATATAAACAAATATAAAAAGAAAAGAAAAACATACTTTTTTAAATAACCATAATTATAGACTACAAAATGTATGAATCATACACATTCAATATCAACTAACATAAAAAGGATAAACATACTTGTTTAAATAATTATAAATTATATACTACAAACTGTATAAATAATACACATTTAATATAAACAAACATAAAAAGGTTAAACATAACTTACTTGTTTAAATAATCGTAAATTATACACTACAAAATGTATATATCAGACACATTTAATATAAACAAACATAAAAAGAAAAGAAAAACTTACTTGTTTAAATAATCGTAAATTATACACTACAAAATGTATACGTCAGACACATTTAATATAAACAAACATAAAAAGAAAAGGAAAACATACTTTTTTAAATAACCATAAATTATAGACTACAAAATGTATAAATCATACACATTCGATATAAACAAATATAAAAATAAAAGAAAAACATAGACTACTTGTTTAAATAATCATAAATTAAAGACTACAAAATGTATAAATCATACTCATTCAATATAAACAAATATAAAAATAAAAGAAAAACATATTTGTTTAAATAATTATAAATTATACACTACAAAATGTATAAATAATACACATTCAATATAAACAAACATAAAATGGTTAAACATAACTTACTTGTTTAAATAATCGTAAATTATACACTACAAAATGTATACATCAGACACATTTAATATAAACAAACATAAAATGAAAAGAAAAACTTACTTGTTTAAATAATCGTAAATTATACACTACAAAATGTATACATCAGGCACATTTAATATAAACAAACATAAAATGAAAAGAAAAACTTACTTGTTTAAATAATCGTAAATTATACACTACAAAATGTATACATCAGACACATTTAATATAAACAAACATAAAATGAAAAGAAAAAATTACTTGTTTAAATAATCGTAAATTATACACTACAAAATGTATACATCAGACACATTTAATATAAACAAACATAAAATGAAAAGAAAAACTTACTTGTTTAAATAATCGTAAATTATACACTACAAAATGTATACATCAGACACATTTAATATAAACAAACATAAAATGAAAAGAAAAACTTACTTGTTTAAATAATCGTAAATTATAGACTACAAAATGTATACATCATACACATTTAATATAAACAAACATAAAATTAAAACAAAAAGATACTTTTTTAAATAATCATAAATTATAGACAATAATAATAGACAATTAACCAATAAAACCGAAATTTTTTAACGTTTTTTAATTAAAAAATTACATAGGTTTTACTTTGAAACTAAATAAACACACGTGAAGGTTTTTCCCAACAGATTAAAACGTGCATTGATGAATCTCTCACACATGACATTTGATTAGTATAAATATATTATAAAGAATAACTTTAACTTTATAGCAAGTTGACAATAATGTAGCATACCTTTTAAAGATGCCTTAACTTCTTCAGTTTCTCGTTCAGTTTCCCTCCATCTACTTTTCGTTTTTTCAGGAGCGCTTGGTCTCTTAGGTCGTTGGTCTTCCATTTACCACAGTTAAACAGTTTGCATTTTATGAGTAGCCTCATCATATACAGCCTGTGTTTCTTACACTCTGAAGACCACCAGTCGGAGCATATTTTTTCTGTTTCTTTGTACAGATGGTCATCTAACTTTGCACTGATTTTTTCTGAAGACCAAATCTTTGGAATTAATTTGGCAAAGGCCACATTTTGAATTTTGACAACTTTGTATAATAAATCAGATGGTTTACATAGTTTAGCTAGATCTCCGTCGTGCTTCGTAAATGATTTAAAATGTATCAGTTGTTCCCTGTTCAAGTCCAAAGCTTCTGTTTTTTTAAGCAACTTTAATTCACAAACAGTGCAAGAATATTGGTATGTACATTTTTTGCCTAACCATCCCGCTATATAGCAAATCACATTGTCTTCCAAGTCAGATAAGTCGAGGGTGTTCTCCTCGACTTCGTAGTTTTCTGTTGAAATGTCTATATCATTGTAGATATCTTTGTTCTTATCCTCAGGTTCGGGTAATGAGGCACTGGCTTCATTAGAGTTTCTTTCAACGTTGTCTGCAATCACCAACGTATTATCGCCATCAGGCTCACAGTTGGCGGATGACAACTATAAAAAAAGTGGTTTTAAATTTTTAAGAAAAAAAAATATATAGCCTATATTATTATTTTTATGTAATCAAATCTGCTCTTTGATCTCAACTGTTAGTACATAACAGAACCATTTTCGGTCCGTAGGAGAAGATGTATACATTTTGTCTTGTTGTATAAAGGCAAAAACCGCTGCGTTATAAAAGATCATAAAAATAAATACTTCATAGCATTTGACTCTAATACCGTCACGGTCGAAAGAAAACCAGACTTGGTCAAGAGACCCGATAAGAATAATTAACGAGAGAGATTTAACCTAAGATTACATGAATAAAGGTGTATATCCAGCTCGTCATCGGGATTGCCACGCCCGTACTCACTATACAGGGCTAGTCAGGATGGATTCAGGGCTTCAAAATAATTTTAAAACGTTCTATTAAACATGTGTCCGTCAGTTTGTGCTTTTGTAAGTGAAATATATTACTTCGGAAATGGATGAGATATGAGTCTACTATAGTATTCGAATTTTTACATTTTAAAATTGGTGGGTACCTATCTAAAAGTTTTAATGCCGAAAACCGTTAACTTTGCAAAACAATTAAGAGACTAAATATTTTGCTCTTTTAACCTCAAATGCAGTTTTTATGTTTATTGTACATTTAAGGATAATGGACTTGTCAATAAAACGATAAATAAATCATTTATTGGTAATTTACTACAACCAATGAATACAGATCTTATTCGCAAACAAAATTAAATCCCTTACCTTTCCTTATCTTTAGTTGGAAATCTGAAGAACGAGAGGTTCTTGTTTGTAGCGGATTTATTGTTGCAATTAATATAAGAACACTTATTTCCGTTTTTCGTAGCCATTATGAATAATGGTAGCCTAAATAATAAGTCAAATAATAAGTACACAATATACTTCTATACATAAGTATATTATTTACACTAAATTACTTGTCCTATCCACTAAAGTATTACACTAACACAACGTTATTTACACTAAACACTACATCATTAACACTGCATACTACATTATTTATACAGAAACTTTCAAGGGGTACGGATATGTCACAATTTATGTAATAGTTCAAATACGCTCACCCTCACACGCTGGCCAGGAGAGAAATTTTCAACCAGCGCTCCTAGCGGCTGCCACGTTCAGCTCGTTTTGGCGGCAACCCAACGAGGCTGACTATTCTCCATAAGCGTTGCGCTTCTTATAGTATATGTATTCATTGTCCTAATGGAGTGTCTGCTACTAAACTTTCGGAACCTTCATGGTGCCTTATGTAGGTCGTGAACTGTGAAATGAATTAAGCGTATTCTTCTAAGGCTGGCAGTTTTGGATGTCTGTTTTCGAGCGTGGGTCAGCGGCTTATGACCTGTTAGGGCAGTGAATGTTCTGCCTTCTAGCTGCGTAAGGAAGTGTTTTATGGCTTCTGTTGATAGAAAGTTAATAATACTATAAAGGTATATATATGTGATGACACACCGACACTACTACAGTGTGTGTTTGATAGACAACAGACATGACTTTGTGACACACAGAGAAAAAGATATTGGTGTAAAAAAAACATAAATGTACAAGAACTGTAATTAATAATGACGTGTTAATAAAATGCCAAGTGTCTAATATAAAATGTGTTTAAATTATAAAACCAATTAACATGTTGTAAGTTGACGGAACTTAAATTTAACGAATACTAAATTCGTAGTAGAACTTAATAGTTTTTAAAAATAGGTCAACACCGGAAATACAAGTAAGTTGTTAACGAATAATAAAACTGAACTACATAAATTGAACTTTACTTAGGGCTCATTGGATTAATGAAAATAATCAACGGACATAATATATATATATATATATATATATAGACGTTATATTTGTTAATATATATATATATATATTATAACGATATCGTTTTATCAAATAAATTTAAAAAAACAAAGGATAACAACGATCTCTATAATAATGAGTAATTACATGTAACTTATGATATAAAGGGGAAACTAAATTAAATGATAGAAATATAAAGGACAACTAGTAGCATCTGGTAACAGAAAATAATTATAAAAAAAATCAAAAGGACATCTGTGCACAACAATTTAGGAAAGAAAACGTGCCAAATAGAAAAGAGGCAGTTTCACTAACCTTGTAGTGTACACGTGCTAACATTAAACAATTTGTCACGGTATCTAACGGGAGATTTTATGTCGCGCAGCTGGATATATAAAAAAAGGAGAAATTTACAGGGTGAGAGACCTAATGGGACACGCTAGAAAGTATAACGGTACTTCTAAAAAAAAACATGAGAAACCGACAAAAGGAAATAGGTCGGCCAATCAGAAACAAGCCACATGGTGAAATCTAACGAATTTTAAAAAAATACAGCCACTAAGAAAAAAGATCAACATCTGGAGAGAAATCTAGAAATCAGCGAGCGAATCAGAGGAGTGAAAGCGAGGGGGAGTGTTGGGAAGAAGGGAGAGTTTTAGCGTCGAAGATTTTAAAAAAATAGAGGAGTCTAAAATCTGGAGTTGTGAGGAGAGGTCCTGGCACGGATAGTACTCGGTGGGCCAGAGAAAGCGGCGTTATATTGACCACGAGACCAGGGTTCTCTGTGTCAATACGTCGAGTAGATTAATTAGTTGTGAATCAAAGTTGAAAAGAGAGTTTAGTAGTTTTATTCAAAGTTTTGTTGAGATTTGGAGCAGGTTAAATATATTTTGGAGGAGTTGTCGAGAGAAGAGTTAGAGGATATAATTCATCGCCAGTGGATACTTGGGGAGGAGCACCAGTTCGAATTTCAGGATTAAGTTGTTGGAGATAGTGTGTGGAGTGTTTTGGTTTTTTTATATATATCTAAAGTCAATCTAAAGCCATCATTGTGTTGTGTTGTGGAGAGTGTTTTCGTCGATCAATGGGAAGGCTGTACCAACGATAAGTACTATTTTAATTCTTGTTCACTTAAAATTATAAATTCACTTTCTAAAATAGTTCACTTTAATTGAGCCATAAAAGAACCTAACGACCCGTATAAAGAGATAAGAGAATTAATTAAATAATTAAATAGAGCTAGAAAATAAATTAATAACTAACAAATTTAATATAAATTTAAAAAAAAATCATTTTGTAAAGGAAATAATTGTTTGTGTGCTAATAAAGCATTATTAATTGTGGTAAAGATAAAAGTAATTCATATAACAGAATTATTTCATTCAAAATAACGCCATATTGTGGAAATATGATGTTTAGTTATAGAGTATAGCATAAGAAAGGACAATTAGTTAAGATAATTTTGTATCTTACATATCATTAAGGAATGCTTGAGGAATGAGTGAAGTAAATTTAGACACTAATTGAATAAATGTACATTTTATTATTCTTTGATATGTTGATTCAATAAATTAAGGTTTGTCTTTAAGTGATATATTGTGTCAGGTGTATTATTTATATTTTCATATTATGCAGATTTAGGAAGAACTAAACAAATAACAGGATAATTAGTATAAATCAGAAGCTTGTTTGACGTCTGATATAAAGACAGGTAATCAAAATATAATATTGAAATATTAAATCTAATAATAATAATTAAAATAAAATAAAATAAAATAACATTGGTAGAATTACCTTTTGGCACAACAACGTTTGGCTTTTCAGACAAATATTTGAACTTAATTGCAAATCAATCAGATTAAATAAGAACTAAATATAACGAAAGGTGGAAAGTTGTAATATATATATATATATATTAACAAATATAACGTCTTTACAGGAGAAAAGGTTAATATTGTAGGAAAATGTGATTTAGATTGCACATATAATGATAAAACTTATTCTAATTATTGTGTCTATTTTCTAACATATTAAAAGCACAATGTTCTTAAATCTTAGGGTTAGAAACATGTTAAACAGTATATGTCCTTAGTATAAATAACAATCATAAAGAAATAATTATTGAATATAAAACTTTATTTGATAACAAATTAGGAGATATTCCAGGATTAATTAATTTACAATCAACAGAAAATCGTGAGCCTAAAATGGAAATAACTAGAAGAGTCCGTTTCGCTTTGTTACAGCCTTTAAAACAAGAGTTAAATAAAATGGACCTTTAGGTAAACTTGCTAGAGTAACACAACTTACGGAATGGGTTAATAGTATGGTTTTAATAAATAAAAAGAATTCAAACTAAAGAGTCGATCTAAATCCAGATAATTTAAATATTTTTTTATACGACCTCATTGTCAATTGCCTACTCTAGAAGAAATATACTCCAGGTTTACTAATACTAAGATCATTTCTATATTAGATACTAGTTCAGCATTCTGGATATTAGAATATGATGATAGTAGGAGTGAATTTTGCACTTTTAATACACCCTAAAGATTCAGTAGGCTACCATATGGTATAAGTAGCGAGTTCCTGAAATATTTCAAGTAAAATTGTTAGAAATGTTATCAAATATAGATGATGTAGTAAACTATATTGATGACATGAGCATTTTTGGACCAAATAAGCAAATAGGTGATGAATAAAGGTGTTGAAAATAGCAAAAGAGAATGGTATTAAATTAAAGTTATCTAAATGTAACTTTGGAGTTTAAAAATTAAATTTCTAGGTCAAGAATATTCCAAAAATGCTATTTTACCTGATTACAATAAAATTGTTGCTATTCAAAAAATACATTCACCTACTAATAAAAAAATTAGAGAGATTTCTGGTAACAACAAACGGTCTCTCTAAATTTATTCCGAATTATTCTAGCATTGCAGCACCATTGAGAATGTTACTTCGTAAAATTTAGTTTTCTTATAGGATTGCATAAATCAATTTAGTTTTGAAAACTAAAAGAAATAACAAGAAAATCACATGTTCTAACTTACTATGATTCTAAAAAAGAATTCACAGTCAGTAGATTATGTATGATCTGTAGATCACAGTGTATGCTATAACATATAAACCAGGAAAATTAATGTTTACAGCTGATACATTATCAATAACGTCATTACATGTAAATAATCTAGAAGATATTATATTTCAAATAATTATATTTAAAAATAATTAATTGTCTATATTTAATGAAAAATTATAATTACTTAGGAAAAAACAAAGAAGGACACAAGTCTAATTAAAGGTTAAAACTATGTAATGAATGATGGCCGGACAATAATGAAAATTTACAAAATGAAGTAAAACATGTCTGGAATATTATACATAATCTCCATGTACTGTAATTTGTGATCTAATTTTTTTTTAAATGGTAGCATAGTGGTACCAAACAATTTGATAAAAGAAATGTTATCCAGATGATCATGTAGGTGTTCAAACTGGTAATCTTAGAGCTCGAAATGTTCATTATTAACCGGGAATCCTTTCAAGCATTAAACAATTTGTTAATAATTGTGTAACTTGTGCTATGCACACGCCGTCTAAGAGTAAGGACCAATTTTGTTTCATATTATACCAAACGTACCATGGAGTAAATTATCAACTTATATATTTCAATATAAAATGCTTATTATCTAGACATTATGGACTATTATTCTTAAGTATTTTGAACTCTTCTCTTTAAATGGTATAACAAGTAAATATGTAATAAATAAATTTTAATAATTTTTTGCAAGACATTATATACCTCAAATATTAGTTATTGATGCTGGATTTCAATTTACTTCTAACGAATTGTAGAAAGTTGGTAGCAAATTATGAATATAATAATAAGTCTAAAACATTCACAACAAATGGCTCAGCTGAAGCAGCTGTTGAAATATCTAAAGGAATACAACAAAAGTCTGATTATGGTGAGTCAAATGATTATTTATATTTATTGTATTACTTTGCAGATACACTGCAAAACTTAATTTATCTTCACCAGGACAGTTATTGTATTCTCGTAATCTCAATAGATTTTTGCCATATTTATCTTAAGTCCCAAATAGTCAAACCAAATGTTGTAGCATTAAGGAAAAACTGTAAAAAAAAATTATAACAAATCAGTTAAGCTTTTACCAGAATTAAATATAAATGAATAACGTGTTATTTAAAAATTCATAGTATCTTCCTGGACAGCTGGGAAAATCAAAAGTAAAGAAACAATTACACGATCCTATGAATAAGAGATGAACATGTTCAAACATATCAAAGGAATAGAGAGTAAATTATGTCTTCTCCAACTGGCACACCTCCCAATCAAAATACGTATACAAACAGGGAAAACAAGATGACCTAATAAATTTTGGTAACTGTAGGTTGGGGATACTAGATTTAGAAAATAATGTAATTAGACAAACGGATGGTTATATAACCAATATAGGACGACAAATTATAAATCCAAAAAGATTAACATATTAAACACTATACATTTTTAATCAAACAAACATTCATTTTCATCATTATACTAAACTGTATATATTTTGTAATAAACTTAAAATATTTAACTGTAACAGCAGTGACTACTTGTTGAAACTCCATAATAAGGATAAAATAAGCACTAGGCTATAGTTTCAAATGTATTTAATAACTTAATTAGCTACAATTGTTTCGCCTTGCGGCATCTACGGGCTAATGGTAATAGTAAGCCTAAACAAAGTTAACGGTACAGAGAGACAGGTCCGGAAGTAACACAATGGAAGGGATAGCTGGAAAACCCAAGCAGGTAGGAAGGGGAAAGGTTAACATGTTACACTATTGGTTTAAGAAGTGGAGAAGAGTTTAATAAAATTTGATCATTTAAATTAAAAGTAGGTTTATGTAATATAGATCTATTTATTTCTAAGCATTCTAGATTATTTAGTCTAATACTTTTATTTTGAATGTGTAATAATTTTACATTCAGATTAGGATCAAAATTATGACCCGAGTCCAACAGGTGGTTAGCAAAGTTGGAGTTACTAAGCCCATGCTTCCAACTATTTATATGTTCTTTAATTCTAACATTGATCGATCTCCCTGATTGACCTATGTACTCAGAGTCACATTTCTGACAAGAAATTTTATAAACTCCACTATTTTCTAGCCTTTCTTTTTTATCTTTATTATTAACTAACATTTTTCCTAAATTATTATCAACACTAAAGGCGACAAAACGATTACATTTAGTAGAAATAAGATTACTGATTTTATAACTAATTCCGTTAATGTATGACATTTTACAATATTTGACTTTATCAATTTTAACATTATGGTGAACAAGGTTTTCAGCTTTACGTTTTAATTTCTTTCTTAGAATATTATTAATACTTTATTTAAAAATGCCGATCCTTTATTTAAAAACATAATCTATTGGTACCGTTATGTTGACGATGTTTTGTGTTTGTTCAATGGTACAAAAAGGCAATTACAATCTTTGTTTAAAACTATCAACTCGATTAACAGCAACATTCAGTTCACTATGGAAGTAGGTGAAAATAATAATATTAATTTCCTTGACCTGAATATCAGTATCAGCAACAGTGCTCACACATTCAAAATCTTCAGAAAACCTACTTACACAGATACCGTAATACCTGCAGATTCGGATCACCCCATTAACCATAAACATGCCGCATTTCATAGCATGTTACATAGACTCATTACTGTGCCTCTTTCACCTGACGACTTCAATTATGAACTGAATGTTATTAAACAAATTGCTGTTAACAATAAGTATGACACTTTGTTATTAATAATATTCTAAGAAAGAAATTAAAACGTAAAGCTGAAAACCTTGTTCACCATAATGTTAAAATCGATAAAGTCAAATATTGTAAAATGTCATACATTAACGGAATTAGTTATAAAATCAGTAATCTTATTTCTACTAAATGTAATCGTTTTGTCGCCTTTAGTGTTAATAATAATTTAGGAAAAATGTTAGTTAATAATAAAGATAAAAAAGAAAGGCTAGAAAATAGTGGAGTTTATAAAATTTCTTGTCAGAATTGTGACTCTGAGTACATAGGTCAATCAGGGAGATCGATCAATGTTAGAATTAAAGAACATATAAATAGTTGGAAGCATGGGCTTAGTAACTCCAACTTTGCTAACCACCTGTTGGACTTGGGTCATAATTTTGATCCTAATCTGAATGTAAAATTATTACACATTCAAAATAAAAGTATTAGACTAAATAATCTAGAATGATTAGAAATAAATAGATCTATATTACATAAACCTACTTTTAATTTAAATGATCAAATTTTATTAAACTCTTCTCCACTTCTTAAACCAATAGTGTAATATTTTAACCTTTCCCCTTCCTACCTGCTTGGGTTTTCCAGCTATCCCTTCCATTGTGTTACTTCCGGACCTGTCTCTCTGTACCGTTAACTTTGTTTAGGCTTACTATTACCATTAGCCCGTAGATGCCGCAAGGCGAAACAATTGTAGCTAATTAAGTTATTAAATACATTTGAAACTATAGCCTAGAACTTAAAATATAAATAGTCTTAGTTTTTTAAAACAATATGAAAGTTTCATGTTCATTTAGTCTATAGTCAAAAATTAATATTTAGTTTTATTTAAATGAAATAAACTTATTATAAGAGAAGTTTTAATTTAATAATTCTAATATCTCTGTAAAACTTACTACAAAAAGTTAATTTGTAATTTGTTAATATGTTTATTATTAACCAGTATTGGACAATTAGTTTATTATAAATTTTCTTTTGTTCGATAGTTGTCATTAATGAAATTTTATTTTATTTAAGAAGAAAATGTTGAGTGAAAGGTAATCTTACTATACTGTATACTGTATACCTATTAAGCTCTATGTGAAGAAACACTGATACAACTACACAGTGTGTTGATTGATAGATAACAGACAGGACTCGGTGACACACAGAGAACAAGATGTTGTTATTATTACAAAAGCATACAAAATGTACAAAATCTGTAATTAATAATTAGGTATTTATAAAATACCATTTGTGTAATTTAAATTTTAAAACCCATAAACAGCTTCAAAAATGGCTAGCAACTATTTGTCGTAAGTGGTATAGTTTGTTTGCGTGACGTTGAATCTCTTAGAGTAAAATCCGAGCGGATGGATTTTTATTCCTTCTTCTTGCTGATTACAGTGTTGCTTGCGTTTCAGGCTAGAAAGAACTGTTCCTTCTGCTACGGGGATTCAAGACGTGTTGCGTTTGCCAATAATATTTTTGTAGCTTCGTAGGTTCGGACTTCTGAGTCTGTCCATAACAGCAGAGTGCGGTTGTTATTATTTGAACCATGTAGATATTTGTTCAATGCTACCTACATATTAACGGCGTGAGGTAGACATTTTCTATATAATTTTATCATACATAGGAATCGTCTCAGTTATTTTACTGTTTATGGTTTTGCATGTGAAATGGTTCGAACTTTTTCTTCCAAAAGAGGTATTGAATCTGGCAAGTAATGGTATCCTAGGAAAAATTGAACGGGAGACTAACGGAAGATGCACTTGGACCATCGTTGAGGCGTCGAAACATTTCATGGATATGTGCTTCATGTTCAGTAGGATCTTTGCTTTCTATCAATATGTCATACAGGTAGACGAAAAAGAAAGGAAGTTCCCTGAATAGATAATCCTTGAATCTCTGGAATGTCTGGCCTGCGTTTCGGAGTCTGAAAGTATTCCGATGAAATTCGAATAGGCCAAATGGTGTAATAATCGTCTTGCGATGTCTCCGAGTGCTACTGGGATGTGGTGGTAGGCTGGGACGGAATAGATCTTGGTGTCGTGTAGTTGATTGGTGAAATCGTGAAGGTTGGGAATTCTATATTGGTCTGGTAATGTTCAGCTAAGGATAGTCTCCACATGAGCTGATAGATCCATTTCCATCCTCAATTAACACCAAGGGTAAGTGATTAGACCAGGGACTCTTGGATGGGCGGCAGAATCGTCCTTCCATCATCCGCTTAAATTTAAATTTTGCCGCTTTGTAGGCTGCAGGCGTCGTACTTTAACATATACCGGTAGACCATTTGTTTCTATATAGTTCCTGACGTCGGTTGGCGTTTGTGTTCCTTATTGGAGTAGGCCTAACTAGAGTAGGATATTCTCACAGGAGATGTTCGTACTTGGTGCCGTTGGGTAGATGTGTTATTTAAAAATTCATAGTATCTTCCTGGACAGCTGGGAAAATCAAAAGTAAAGAAACAATTACACGATCCTATGAATAAGAGATGAACATGTTCAAACATATCAAAGGAATAGAGAGTAAATTATGTCTTCTCCAACTGGCACACGATAAGATAGGTGTGGTAGATATGCGCTGCTAACTCTTCCTTTGATTTCGAGACTCGTAGTCTGGTCGATAAGCACTTCCTAGTCATGTCTACTATTAGGTTTTCTTGGTGATGAAGTCGGTTCCTATGATGGCCTGATAAACATCTGCGATGACGAATGTCCAGGCGTCTTACTGCTAGGTCGAGTTCTTTGTGTACTGAGACGTAGGTGCTTATTTGTGTACCTTTGAATGCGTATAAGGAATTGTCTGTTGATTTCCTGCTAGTCTTGTTGCGATTTGGTAAGATGGATATGGTTGCGCCGGTGTCTATAAAAAAACCTTCCCCTATCTGTGGGCCAGTAACGAAAACACCGGCGGTAAGGTGTTCCAGCGACGGGCTCCAACTTGCCAATAATTGTAGTTTAACTCCTCTGCGTCTCGTCCAGGTTCTCCCCATTCTCTCTCTCTTTCTCTCTCTCTCTCTCTCTCTCTCTCTCTCTCTCTCTCTCTCTCTCTCTCTCTCTCTCTCTCTCTCTCTCTCTCTCTCTCTCTCTCTCTCTCTCTCTCTCTCTCTCTCTCTCTCTCTCTCTCTCTCTCTCTCTCAGGACTTTGTTTGTCACGATGTTTCTTGCTGGTGTCTACATCTCGCGTACGAGCTGAGAAAGCTTCAAGTTCCTAACCGTGTCTCTTCCGACAAGCGTAGGATGTGAGATTCTTGACTCTGGCTGAAAGCTTTTGGTCAAACCCTTCTTCAAAGTGGTGCACGTGTGATCTACGGGTTGTGCCGCTAAGTCGCCCACTTGAATGAGGATCTTATAGGGCAGCTGGCTGATGAGGAGATGAAGTATTCTGTCGTCTAAGGTGGTTCTGTTTGGACCGAATACAGCTTCCGCTTTTATAAACCATAGTGTTGGATCGACTTCCCAGAAAGGAGGTAGGCTTACTGGAAAGTTGACGGCTGCAACTAGATCTACGGTTCTTCCTGCTGATGATTCTTGCAAAATCGTACTGTCTAGTATGTCGGAGTAATAAATTGTCGGAGCTTGATTTGGGTTGAGACGGAGGATAGTAGTACATCGTTTAGGTATCAGAAATGCTTCGAGAATATGCGTATTCAGTTGGAAATGACTTAGTAGGATTTAGTAAGGAGTTTGTCATGAAGGAATCAGTTCTCATACAACGAACGAATTAGAGTGCCGTCGGGATCAGCTGACAGACCACTCAAAAGTTGGAACTTTCTTCATACAACGAACGGTGATGTCCGTGCTGCCAGGATCAGCTGACAGAGCGCGGAGGCAACGCTAGTCCCGAGGGAATCAGCCTTTAAACAACGAGAGGTTTCCGTGCTGTCGGGATCTGCCGACTGACCACGGCAGGAAGGACAGTTAAGGAACAATAAAGAAAACAAGATAAATTAAGTAATAAAGGAAGAGAGAGAGGGGGAGTGTTGCAGGTAACTCTGTGAAACAGGATTATATTGAAGCAAGCGAGGTCCGTATTTATAGGCGTCTGGAGTTGCGCGATCATGTCTCCCACACTAAACTGCCTTCACTACATGGCTGATGTAGAGGAAAATACTTTAGTTTACCACATCGATTTCTGAGGTTTGAGAAGCTTTACTGCATTACTGTTGAAATGATCTTTCGAAGGGTATACGATTTTTGTATTTCGTTTCGGGTTATCTACGGATATATACCGACATTGTTTAGAAATTTGTTTATTGAACAATTCAAACCCAATATTGTATAAACTAAATCTATAGATTAAGATCAGACTTATCTATTGATAACAAAACAAGGGTCGGATCTCTACTTTGTCAGAAGTTATACTACATGATTTTTTCCAGAGGTGGGTAAGTATAACAAAATTGTGGAGCGCCACACTTCTTCCTTGCGTAACATCACAATTCCGACTAGGTGAAATAAATTCTTTGATTTTTTAACTATTATGGGGCATAATTTTTAAACAATGTAAGCTATAGTTTTTGAACTGGAATAAGAAATCGTTGCATTGATTTTTCTGTAACGAATAAACAAATTTTTATGTCGTACCCACGTAAAAAAAGAGACATGTTTGCCATTTTACTTTTACTTTTTACCGTACTCTGTATGTCTCGAGACTTTATTTATTAATAATTTTTTCGACATCTAATCATTTGATAATAACTGCCGTAAGAAAAAAACACGAAATTAGAATTTTCACAAAATCGGCTCTAACAATTTATATAATTTTTTTGTCATTTGAAGTTTTTAGGGATTCCCCAAACACGTATTCATCATCATCTGTCAAAAATAACGTTATCCTTGAGTTATCCAAAATAAAAAAAATGACCTATGGGAATATTATAAAATAAGGAACTTCTCAAATGCTACAGATTTCGTTCAAAGTACTTGTCAGAGATATATTAAAAAATTAATTATCTCTGATAGTATAAAAATAATTACACATCTGCAGAACAGTCTCAAGTAACAGCTTTCACGTGTAAAGGCAGAACGGTTGTTCAACTTAAGTTTCTCATGAGAAAATAATATTTGCAAGCTACACATAAAACCCTGAGAATTGGCCTCTGGAATGAACTCAAAGTATTTCCACTGAAAACACAAGATTGCAAAAAAGCAACGTCCAATCAAGAAAAGCCCGCGAATAAATATCCAAAAGAATCTCAAGAAAGTACAATGCTCAATTGAAAATTTTAACCGCGTGAAGGAAAAAGAGGGAGAGACGCAAGTTTTCTTAAGACAGTCTAAAAACTATTACCACCCAAGTGAGACGTAGTAACGGTCCAGAGCAGAATGTGAAAATAATTTCAATAAGTCAAAGTGTGTTTCAAAAGGCAAGTAAAGCCATAATAACCATTTAAAAAAATTCAAGTGTTAAGTGTCAAGTGAGAAATCAATAAAAATAAATAAATTTAAAAAAAAGCGTATTGTGTGTGAAGTAAATCTGTGAATTGTATGTGCGAAGGTTTGATAGAAAAAAAATTGTAAGTAGTTTTAAATATATACACAAAATATGTAAGAAAGATCTCATAAAAACAAAAACTAATTAATACAAATTAAAAAAAAATATCCCAGAATTAAAATAAATAATAAAGAAAAACAGCATAACTAATTAATCTAATATACATTAAGAGTCCAAAACCATAATTAATCTAAAAACAAATCTAATCTAGAACCATTAAAATAAATGTAGTATTAAGAAATTGTGAAAAGTATTTTGATTTAACTATTAAGGAAAATCTCCTTCATCATAAATAAGCTGATAAAAGGATCTCATGATACCTAACGAAGCTATTTTGAGGGAGCCAAAAATATTTCTTTAATTAAATCAAAATAATTATTATGTATAGTGAGTAATTTAAATCGTGCAATTAGTTAATTAAGTAAATTAAATGGTGCATTTAGTTAATTAAGTAATTTAAATTAGGAAAAATAAAAATTATAAAAGTAAATATTGGTAAGACTATAAACTAAATATTGTATAGTCTTCGATCATAGTTTTAACCTAGAAATAAAAGTTTAAAATATACATCTAAATATTGTAAATCTTTAATTATGTTTCGATAATATTTAAATAGTTTTGAATCACTTAATTTTTGTCTCTGTACTTATTTAGATAAATCCTATCACAGCCAAGCGATATTGATTCGAGAAATCGAATCTGGTACTACAAAAAACCTTACATGGTGGAGGCGCCCAAGTTTAACTTTTAATATCAAGCAGAGAAATAAATGCAGAGATAGAGAAAATTTAGTGTAATTAAAAATTTAATTAATAATAATATTAACAAAATTTTATTATAAATGGACTTAAGTAACACAGACATATATAAATTTAAAAAAGAAGAAACAACAGCAATTTTAAAAGATCACAAGGTGGTAACTACTAATGCAACACTAGATGAAAGTAGAAAACATTTAGCACTAATAAAAAAAATCCAAATAGCTATAAAAACAGACCAAGATTATAATGACGCATATGATTATTTAAACAATTTTAACACCCTAACCGCACAACACAGAGACACATACCCAGAATTAAGGGAGTTAGAATTATTAAGAAACACAAAGAAAAATTTAACACAAGGAACTCAAGAAAAATCACAAAGCTCAGACACAAATATATACGACCCAGTAACATTCGAAAGGCAACACTCTAACATACAACCAAGTTACAAAGAAATAAACAACCCGAAATTAACAACGAGATATCAAAACAAAAAATGGAAAGAAAAGAAAAAATACCCCTAATACAACCCACACAATATCATGGTTTAACTTCTGAAGACATAAACACATTTATTGCAAGATATGAGATAGCTTCAAAAGCTAATGGTTGGACACCAGATACACAAATAAATCTATTGCCCACTTATCTAACCAATACAGCTCTAAATTGGTACGAAAGTTTTGTTAAAACAAACCAACAGAGGGACATAACCTGGGAGAATGCAAAAAAAGATTTAATTCGTATATTCGCATCAATAGCTCAATGCCAAACCTTACAAATGTTATTAGAAAGCAAAATGCAATCGGAAACTGAGTCATCGATAAACTTTTTAATAGAAATCAAAGCTATATGTAGAAAAATGAACCCGAACATGGAAGAAACACAAATAATTACTCATATAATACAGGGATTAAAACCAGAAATTTGTGAAAAAGTTATTACAATGGACAATTTAACACTTAAAACAATTACAAACCAATTTAAAGAGAATTGACCAAATAATCCTAAAACAAACTTTAAATAAACAAAAGTTTTTAAGACATTCCATCGCAAAAAGGGGAGATAATAAGGAGAGATATGACAGCATGAACATGCTAACGAAAAAACTGGAAAATTTGACAGAACTGGTCAATACCCTGGCAGAAAAGGGACCGGACAAACGATCCACATTCAATTTTAATAAACAAATGCATAGGCCCATGTCTCAATATAGAAATAATAACAATTTTGAAACTAAACAACCGTACACCCAAACTACATTTAACAACTACCAACCACGAAATACCCCAAAACAAAGTTCTTCATTTTGTAAGAAGGACAATCACCCTACCAATAAATGTTTTTTCAAAAAATATAATTGTTTAATAAGTTCAATGGATAACCACAAAACAGAAGAGTGTGCTTTTAATCAAAAATATAAAAAACACCCACACAACCGACAAACACAAAATAAAACACACAAATATTGTACAAATTGTTCTAGAAACAATCACTCAACCCAGGATTGTTATTACAATAAGAACAATCAACAAAACAACTATCAAAAAAACGGGAGAACGATGAGACTATAAGTCAAATAGTCATTATACCCCATTTTACTGCAAATAGATACAAACAGTACATTACCACATTAAAAACAAATATTTGGAAAGACAATAAAAACAATTACCATTTTACAAAAAGTATAGTACATCCAATTATTCAGTTTCACTTGCTAGAAAAAAATTCATAACACAACAACGAACAGCTTATGTAGGCAGGAAGCAAAATTCTCTGAATACCATAACAGATGGACGGGAGTTACAGAAACAAGATGCGCCGTTAGATAACAAGTTATCCAAGTCTAACACGGCTGATAACAAGCAACACATTCCAACAGATAACAAACACAGTGTTTATCTCAATTCGCTGACCAAGGAGGAAGCAATAGGCTTTAAAAACTGGGCTGTGATAACCTCCATCAGAGGCATCACCGGCGTCGACCTAATGGTCTTTTGCCGCAAGCAATAGGCTTACAAAACAAATTGACCGAACAATGCAATTTAATAACATTCAACAATTTTTACAAACAGCACTTACACCAAAATGGAGTAAGCAAAGCTCGAAAATCAGAAAATGACATAACTTGGGATGTATACTAGGCTACACAATATTTACACAAAATACGAAGACTTCAAGAGTTAGTACAATTGACGTAGAATTTAACACACTGAAAAATAAAAACATAGAAACCATACTAGATTCGGGAGCTAATGTATCAATTTATAATTACAAGTTAGTAAAAGGAATGCATATTATTATAGAATCAGTACCTACCATAAAATCTGCTACTGGCACAAACTTAAAAATACACGAACAAATGAAAATTCCTTTCACCATAAATCGAATAAAATTCACACACAAATTTTACATAGCTTCAGGTATTAATACACAAATAATATTAGGAAACAAATTTTTGCTAGACTACAAAGCAAAGATAGACTATAGTAAGAAAAAATAACACTCTATAATAACTCACAAAAGTGTGAAATTGAAATGAATAAAAAATGTTTGAATGACCTTGACAAAATACGTTTAATAGTAAACGAAAACACACTAAGCCGACAAGAAATAAGATCGCAAGATTATGTAATAATAAAACCAGGTCAGAGCTTAAAACTGCAAAAAATATCAGATTATATAGAATCTAAAGATTTTGAAACAGACACACATTTACGAGAAAAAAAGAGGATACACGCGTACGTCACAGAAGAAAATAACAAATTTTATGTACACATATACAATGCATCTAGAAAACCCCAACACATTCCACAAGGGACAATAGTAGGAAACTTGAAGGCCATTCCACACCGGCGTACTGAACGTCCTGAACGTTTGGTACGTTTTTGTCAGAATAAATCGCTTCCCATGCTATCAAATGAGCCATTTCACACCGCGCGTACAGAACGTACCGAACGTCCTGGACGTTTGGTACGTTTTTCGGAGGATCGCTCGGAGAGTGATTTTTCACAAACGTCCAGAACGTCCACGGCCTAGCGCATGCGCAATGAACACTTCGGAACCACGTGCTCCGTTCCTGTCATTTCTGCAAAACCCCACGTCATCTGCAGTGTGTTTGTTGTTGCTGGTGTTTTGTGCATTTGTACCATGGAAGCGTTGTTGGAAGAAGTACGTGATCATCCTGTAATCTGGGACACAACCCTAGAAATATACAGGGACCTGGTTATGAAGAACGCAGCGTGGGAGGAGATTGCTGCAAATCTTCAGAAAGATAGCAAGTTGTCATTTACTGTAATGTAATAACATTAGAGCAACGATTATATATTTATATTGTTATTTAATGGAAGTCATTATAGTATAATTATTAATGACCTCATTTTATATTAGTTTTACTAAAGGCTCAATTTTAAAAAAAAGAATAACAATCGTATTAACTTTCACAGGCAAAACAAATATTATTTAAAATAGAAATCATGTTATGTTATGTTATTCTTAGAAATAGAAATTGATATATAATACTAGGTACAGTAATCTATAAAATGTACATGTCAAATACCTAAAAAGTAGGCCTACATGTAATATACTGCATTGCATCTAGGCATTGTGGTTTACATTAATACAGTGTGCACTAATAATAAAAGGGAAAATGTGGTAAAAAAAATAAAATAATACAAGAGCACTGTATTTTATTGAACTGATCGAGCGAACGTCCTGGACGTTTGGTACGTTTTTGGGCGGTGTGGAATGGGCGCGTACCGAACGTCCCAAACGTACCAAACGTCCAGGACGTTCAGTACGCCGGTGTGAAAAGGCCTTAAACACAGACCAAACTCCACAAGAAATTAAAACAAAATTTGATGACAATAAGCCGACACCCACACAAGACAATTTGACGGAAATCGCGGGAAAAGAACAAATTGCTGATAAAAACGGAATACAGTTTAATATATGTCCAGAATTAACAAAAATCCAACATAAAAAGTAGTAGCAATAATAAAGAAATATAAACAAATATTCACAACGGAGGTCAAAGACCTGACACCTGCCAAACTAGATCCAGTAAAAATACAGACATTGCCGCATACAACGGGAGTAATAGTTCCTACATGTAGACAGAGTCATAATGAAAGAAACATATTAAATAAAGAATTACAAGATCTAGTAAAAGCAAACATTTTGGAAGACTGCCCAAATCTTAGTCAATATAATTTCACCAGCGTTTATCGTGAAAAACCAAGACAACTCGCATAGATTAGTAGCCGATTTCAGAAAAGTAAATGAAATAATAAAATCTGAAAACTATCCAATTCCGAGTTTACAATTAATGTTCAGTTGTTTAAGCAACGCACAATATTTCACAAAATTAGACTTGAAAAATGCCCTTTTCCAACTTAATGTACATGAAGATAGTAAATCTCTATTAACAATACGTACACAAGACAAAATGTTACAGTACACTAGACTACCTCAAGGCTTAAAAGTGTCAAGTGCAATATTTCAAAAAAAAAATCTCAACAGAGTACTATCATAACATTTATTTTCAAAATGCATAGCATACTTAGATGACACACTAGTTTTTGCGAAGGATTTCGAAGAAAAACTTAACAATTTAGACATAGTATTAAACGAATTAGCCAAAGTCAACCTAAAAGTAAATACAAAAAAATGCAAATTCTTCTATCAAACGATAGAATTATTAGGACACGAAATTTCTACAGAAGGGATAAAACCATTAGAGAAAAACATAAAACCAATATTAGATTTCAAACAACCAAAAACAATAACAAATATTAGAGCATTTTTAGGAGTATCAGGATTCTTCAGAAAATAGGAATGTGAAGATTAATAGTTCAATCCGTGTAAAAATATACAAAAATATTCCTAGATCTAAACAATAACAGTAATAGTTTGACAGTTGTACTAATCACAGTGAAAATAATAAAAGTTAGACCATTTATGAGCGGTTTGCTTCTTGCATTTTAATTGTCAATTAACATTCAATGAGACCACAGTGGTAGTAAATATTATGCTATACACATCGGTGGTCATAAAACTCTGAATGTTGACTGTCTTTACAAGTTGGTTGGCGCCATCCTGATTATTACTCAACATCATCACACAATTTAATACAAGTTGATACTCTAAATGTAGTGCCCAAAAGTTGGTCTTTTGGGCGTTGTGATAAGTCTTAATTTGTATTGGTAGATCAAGGGAATGGTTTAAACCCAGTAAATTCGATTAAATTTTAACGAGACGTTGAAGGGTTAAATCGAATCATTTTTTGTGTAATCGAATACAAGGAAATAAAACAAATACAATTATTTCATTCAAGAGGCATTCTGTACTCAAGTTCAACTGCTTTTCTACGTCCACTAGAACGAATGACTTTCCATGTAGGGGAAGTTTATTTAAAACAGTTGTCACACAGGATTACTGAATTCATTGTGTATATTTTTTCTTTCCTTTTTTTTAACGTCACCTAAGCACTAGCGGACCTCAAATAAGTTTATTTTTAAAAGTCTCCACTCGCTACGTTCCTATCAATATCTCTGTTACTGCGAACTTTGAAGTTGTCCATGTGAAGAGGCTTCCACTGAGTACACTCGTGTCGGTGACTTGGACTCATCACATCTACTTGGACGGCTAGGATTAAATTTGTACAACTTCCCTATTTGTCATCATAGAGAGGACGGATTGATACCATTATATGCAGTGTTGTAAATTTTGTTCTAAGTTGAACAACAACAACAACAATAACACAAGAGATCTTGAAATTTTTTTTAAATGTCCTATATTCGGATATTTCATTTAGATTTTTCTGAATCTTAATAATTTTCTATATGAGATCACTTTAATCTTCTATATTAATCATGTTTTAATTTTTATGACCACTGTCGTGTTTACCTACAGACGACAACGGACGGAAGGAATTCTGAAAATCACTGTTTGGGTTCCCTAAAGCCATGAAACGTGAAGATCAGTCAAAAACTAGAGTTCGAAAATGTTGACGATTACCAAACTTACCCTATATTTCGTACATTGGGTAAGTAAAACCACTGATGGGATTCTTTTTCTGGTGGCCAATGGTGAAAGGTTTTGCCTTCATAATAGTGTATTTATAAGTTTCATGATATTTATATCAAGTTTTGGAAAAAAACTCTCATGGATACCTGATATAAAAGTGAAAATTAATTTCATAATTTTATAACTCTATGCAACTCTTTGGCACACAATAAATTCCTTTACCATGTCATAGAACTGTGTAATAACAGTTTAAAGTGGCATCCATTGTCAAACAAATAATTAAATTTAAAATAATAATAATAATAATAATAAAAACTTTTTGCATACATCGGCGACCTAGTTTTTAAATTAAGGAGTTCATTATAATGAGTATTTGTGTGTCAATTTGTTGTGTAAATTGTTAGTCAATAATAAGGATAAAAGAGACTTATTTGATAATAGTGGTGTCTACAAAATTAATTGTCATGACTGTTATTGTGAATATATCGGTCAAACTGGGAGATCTATCAAAACTAGATTAAAGGAACATGTATATTGTTGGAAGCATGGTAAAACAGATTCCAATTTTGCAAATCATTTACTAGATTCAGGCCATGCATTTGATCCCATTGATAATGTCAAAGTTTTACACATAGAACAGAAAAGTAGGAAATTAAATAGTTTGGAAATTTTAGAAATTAACAGATCTGTTTTAAAATGCCATGCTTCTAACCTGAATGAACAAGTCAATAACCCATCCCCTTTGTTAAAACCTATTGTTTGAAAACTTTCTCTTATCCATGTCCCTTTCAGGTAAAACCAGGTCATTGCCCCACCTCTGCTTTCATCCCCACCTTCATTCCTAGATGTTAGTGTTAAGTTGACCTGTATTTTAGTTTTTAGTTCTTAGTTGTCTGACGATGCCTAACGGCGAAACAGCTGTAGCAATAAATTGTTATTTGTGAAATTATAAGTGCTTTTTCATTTTTGTTTGCCGTATGAGATACTTTAAGGATAACTGAGTGGTGGAGTTACAGGATCTCGTTACGCTCTGTAACTTATTACAATGTTGTAAACAAATAAACAAATTTAAATGTAGACTAATTTACTTAATACTTTGAAATAATAGTATTATATTACAAAAAACCTCTCGGTCATCATATCTTTATACAGTGTGTCCACGAATGTATTTACATTTTTAAACAACCACCAAGTACATATGCATCAAGGAAATTGTAAGATTTTTTTCTCCCATACATATTGGAAACATATCCAAAACTGTACCAACAAATCTGCAATATAAATAAAATGGCGGCTGTATATTGAATGTAAAAAAAATACAATAAAATAAAGACTACGAGTTTCTAAAACTCTAATACGTCAGGGTCGGAAATGAATAAGAATTGAGCAAGAGAGATCTGATGGAAAAAATAAAAGAGAAGGGATATAAACCTAGAGTAAGGTCCAGCTATGTTCCTTCAGCCCGTACTCACAATAATGTGCCCCCGTGAATTGTAGAATATGTAATAGAGAATATGAAGGAAAAATACAACAATAATAAACTAATATTCTTCTTCTTTTTCTTTAATAGTTATTCCTATTTATTATTAATTAAACTTATACATTTTAAAATATGCATACCGTTGAATATAAAGTATGTATAAAATGTATACTAATTTATTTTTACAGTCTTTAATAATGAAAACCTTGTACGTTTAAAATTACTAAAGATATTAATAAAAAAAAAAAATAAAAAAAACTATATATTTTGCACCAACGTTGATGGTTCAGGGCTCACATTCACCAATAAACATTGCTGCAAAACGTTTGAAAAAATCTGACGAAATAGAAAAATAATTGTTAAAAAGAAAAACACATATTATTTGATTTTCAATATTGTTTTTCAATTAGTTTTCAAATAAATATTTGACAACAAATGCTAGAATGAAACATTTCGTAAATTGGGAATAAAGTTGAATATCTTTAAATTCGTTTGATAGTGCGACGTATATTTAGAACAATTTTAAAATTAAATCTAAAAATGTTTCATTTGGTGTTCATTTTGTTATTAAATCTATCATAAAACGTCGATTGTTGTTGAACAAAACACACACAACAAACATTGATTCCAATGTTATGTTTTTCGTTTACTTTTATCAATTAAAAAAAGTTTTAAAATAATATATTATTAACTATTAATAGTATAATGGTAATATAATAGAACATACAAGTTATTCTATAAATATAAAATTCTATTTCTTACAACATTAGATCAGCTCGCTCGAACAAATTTGTCATTTAAAGACAAACAAACAATTAAAAATAGTATAAACATATAAATTTTAAAACATGAATATATTATAAGGCGGTCAATGCAGTGGACGGTCCTGTGACGGACTTCTGTCCATTCTGCAAAAGTACCGTCACACTCTCTCTTCTATGGTTGCCCATATTTATTCCAGTCCTTGTCGTCCCTGTACCATCTTCAGGATTAGGTTGAGGAGCGTGTCTCGCACATTTAGAAGGTAAGAGTTGTAAGAATTCGTGACGTATGTTGGAATTTAACCAGCCGTACACTACTGGATTCGATACTGCGGAGGACATCGCTGTTATATGGCATACAGCTAAGGCAACGTATAATGACTGTAGGGAGATCTTTAGAGGGTTATCTGCGTTGAACAACACGTCAGCTATCAAGGAAAAGATACCGAGTGGCAGCCAGCTGACTGCGAACAACACTGCGACACCTGGAATATGAGATATAATTTATTTGTATATATGTTTAATAATACTGTGTTTTATGTAGAAACACAAGTTGATGTGCGGAACATAAGGAACCTGGTAAATGTAATCCCCAAAAGTTGGTTTCTTTGACCTTGTGTGAAATATTAAATTGAGTTGAAAGATCAAGAGATTTTAATCAATACGGTAAATTTCATTAAAACAATTGTTACACAATTTTTGAGAACCTGGAAATCACAGAGTATATCACTATTATCATGACACCTGTTAGACCCTAGCGGGACGCTTATATTTGTATACAGAGTGTATGAAAAGTCAGGAAACGGCTTATTATCTTAAAATATACAAGTTTTATGAGATATAAATAAATGCAGTTATTCATAGTCATAAAAGAAACACTTTTTTGTCAGTTTGGAATTTTTCCGCCTTCTTGGATCCGCCATCTTGAAATGAACTTCTTTTTTTTTTAATGGTAAGGTAGTCATATGATACATGATTTTAATGTAAAATTTGAAGAATAAAACGATGGTCCATTCCGTTTTCTAATATCTAAATCCATGTTCATTTTAAAGTCGGTCAAATGAGGGAAAACACAAAGTCAAAGGTCAAAATAATCTGAGAATAAATGTATTGAATATTACTATAATTCTATTACAACTTTTACGTTTGCTTTTAAAATGTGATAAAATCTACGACTTGTAATTAACGATCTACACTTTATTAATTAACATGATTAGAGAAAAGAAATAATCAACTTTAAACTGAAAAACACGTTTGCAAGCCAACAAACAATAAGACAATTTATTTCTTTTTAATAATTTTGTTCAATTAAAAAAAAAAAAAAAAATTAACAAACATAACAAGACTAAGACGAATAAAGTAACTTGTTTCCAGTAAAAACACTCTTAAACTAAATCAGCTCTTAAGATACTATTTAAGAATTAAATATTCTACAGTTCATGCTCAAATTTCTTTCCATTTGCTATTTGAGAGTGAGACAATCTAACGTAATATCCATTTACTACATTTATTATCATGTCAGGTTGTATTTTAGCAGCTTGTTTGGTTATGGATATTTTAAGTTTATCAATGTTTCTCAGTTTAGTTTTGTATACATTGTTTTAGAGACAACCACAAAAGGATTAGTGTAGAGGAGACAGATCTGATGATCTGGCCGTCCATTCTATCGCTCCACTACGTCCATTCTATTTGTTGGGGAAATGTTATTTAATCATCTTATTTTTTGTTGACTTGCAAACTTGATTTTCTCTCTGAGGTGTAATTTCTATTGTGTAAGCTTTGGAATAATCTATAACAATTAAATAAATAATAAGAAGGTCGGCTTTTTGGTGGAGATAAATGTAATTTTCTGATTTTATAATTATTTGATAATGATAGATGGTTCATACTGGTATTATTATTAGGGTTCAATCCGATATTTGTCATCATTTGTGTTTATAAAAACGAATATAACACTTTTCGAGAGTATAAACCAACTTCCATTATCAAGTGATAAATCGAAAATATGAAAAAGGTTTACTAGAAAAGAAACCAGAACTTAGTTCTCGATTTCAAAAAAACCATTGGTTTTATGTTTTAGCTTTATCCCTTTTAAGCAAGATTTAATCCTTACTATTGAAAACTTGTGGATTAGTTTCTAACACAAATGATGGAAAATATTTGAAATTTTTAATAATAAAAGTCTAAAGATTTACTAAATCTATATAATAAACTTACAATTACGTCTAGAGTGGAACATAAAAAACTACCAAATAAGTTTTGTGATTCTGTTATTATGTCATGTGTATTTATACAGGATGTGGCTTAATATTGTTTCCAAACGTGTGATTTCTTGGGGCAATAAAGAAAACGGATCCTGTGTGAGAAAACTCTTAGTTTAGCCGCAATCCGCCATTTTATTCTTTTTGTTAAATACAATTATTTATTTGGAAATAGATAAATAATTGAGTTAGTTGTATATATATCGAGGAGTTGATACATTTCGGCAGACTGTTATAATTGTTGAATGAGTTGAGTTGTATGTTTACGTCAAGACATATGCACCTGGAGGCATGCCTTTACATCACATGGAACACAGTCTATAATTTAGTAAAGCAAGAGTCTCGCTAGTCTTTTATATAGTCTTTTGATACATTTCTAATAATAAAAAAATAATAAAATTTATTGTCATAATGTAAAACGATAATCTTAAAAATAAATGTTCGATGTGATTCAATTTAATATAAAAGACCTAACAAAACATGATAACACAATGCCTTCTTTCTCAATAACGGGAAGCACGTTTAAAATAAAACGACATTTAAAAATAAGATTTAAAATTCTGGTCGTTCTAGACAATAACAAAGAAATTATGTGTTTAAATTTGTATCGATAGTTCGGTTACACTTTGATCTAGAGACACAAATTAAACGAACACTTTTGCTCTTATAGATTGTGTGTAAAGTTAATGTATTTCGAGATATACGACATTAAAAATTTTAATCGACTCCATTTTGTCATAAGTTATAAGAAATAAAGTCTTTGTTTATGATAAGTTTATGAAACGCAACTTACTAAACAAGAAATGTTAAAATGTAAAAAAAAATAAAAAAATGGCGGATATTCGGAAACAGCTTTTTTCGTACATATGTTTTATTTATTTTTACCCACTTGAAGTACCCTCCCCCCCCTCTCTCTCTCTCTCTCTCTCTCTACATATAAAAAATTGTTAATTGGTAGTAATTATTATTTTGCTCTATATACAGTATGTCCCACGAAGAGGTACACGGTTTCATATTCTATTGATCGCTTATTAATCAAGTAAATCTTTTGAAAGATTATATACTTTTTAATAAATTTACTAAAACGTTGGTGTGAAAATTTCAAATCACTGGTGTTTATCGAAATAAAATAGTGACAACTCAATAAAACAACGTCTATGACTCTATGCTCTATACCGTTATGACTATTACTCTTGCAGGTTAATTGTTGAACAGCTGTTCGATTCAAACTAAAAATACCTCTTTTTTTCAAATTAAACAACTATTACAATAAATTAGAAACTTCGAGTAAAATTTTACTGTCCTTTGTAGTTGCAAAATGATTTTTACAGTTAAGTAAAAGGTAAAGAGCTTTGCGTGGGTCATTGATCACCACGATCTCCTGATTTAACTTTGTGTGTTTTTTCTTAAAGGAGCCCTTAAGAACACCCTTAGCGTCCAAACTGATGAGGATTCGATGGACATTACTGAACAGGAACTTCTTCGGATCCCACATAATTACTTTACAATGGTGTACGAGTTATTTGTTAGGCGTTGCCATCAGTGTGTCGCAGTGGATGGGTTTCAGTTTGGATAAATTTATTTTTTAATCTTATACCATTGCTTTTAAAATCAAATAGTTAGTTATTACTTCGTTTTTAAAGTAAAATTGTGATCGTATCTAATTAAGTTTGCAGCTATAAGTGTTTTTCCCAAAACAATTATTTCAACGGCTGTTTTTGTGTTGCCGCCATTTTGCTTCTACAAACACCACACATAATTTTTCGTTAAACTCTACATATGTTTGTAATTTCTTTAGTTTCAAATTTATGAATAATAATTCATATGGTGATTTGAATTTGAGAAAATAATATATATGATTTGGCCATTTGAAACAAAAATATGATTTACTTAACAACGGGCCTTAGTTTTTATATTCATTTAAGAATCAATTTAAAAGCGTAGAAAACTTTTGATTTTATTTCCTAATAATAATAAAATATTACAATACAAATCGTTATAGCACATATGTAAAATTTTAAATATATAATTACGGCAACATTTTTGTTTTTTGAATTTAATCTTTCTACTAACAACCTAATGTCATTTTAAAAATACTAAAATTAGTTCTAAAATGAATTTAATTAAACTAAGTATATGAAATCTAACAGGTTCATTTAAAGGCAAATTTATCTTGAATATTATTAATTATATATTTAAAGTATAACAGCATATAATATTTGTATTCAGCATTTGTTTATCTAACCTCAAATTTTATAAATTTCAATCGGGAGCCTCCAATATTTAAATAAACCTATACAAATATAATACATAAAATATTAACATTGTATGCATGTTTACTTTTTTAAATCGGTAATTTTATTAGTTTAAGTTGTAGAACAATGTGTAAATATATAAATTAATACCATAAGATAGAATTAAAATACAGGTAAGAATGATAGTTCGTCCTGTATATTTTCACAAATCCCTGCAATCATTAATTATTTGTTTTTACCAGCAATTGGTGTTTCGTCATTAAAATTTTATTTTCTGTAGAGTGAATAAAAACGAAAAAATACACAAAATATCTATTTAGGTAAATTTTTATCACTCAGATATTTCACTCAAATATTTCCAAACCATCTAAGTTTAATTTAACAATGTAGGAGGAAATGAATCCACTTTTTAATGTCAGATAAATGCATAAAAATTAATTATTTAAATATATAAAAGATTATATTTCATAAATTATAAATAATTTATAATAATCTTAAAAAAAATTTTTTCACACAATTATTTCTAAATAATCTAAATTTTTACTTCAAAATCTGGGGTGAAAAACATAACTTGTACAGGGAACAATAACATATAAATAACAAAATTTACATATTGAGAAAATTTTATGTTTCAGATACACAAAACATTTATTTTTCTTCCTACTAAAACATATTCCAATATTAGCATATGATTAATATTGTGTTTAAACATTCTTTCAGTACTCTTATTATTTTAGCTACAAAGACAAATCACTTACAGGATAACAGAACAGTGGTCCTTCTGTTACGCTGTAGTTCCCTCTTGGCTCTTCTGGAATCCCTTTGAGTTTTCGCGTGAGCATTCAGGTAGGAAGCGATTCGAGCATGAACTATTCCAACTACAGCTGCTGGTATTACAGCTTGAACTAATAACACACATGTTCCGTACAAGATTTTAATTTCTATTGAAGGCCATCCTTCCAGGCACATCTCGTAGAGAAGTACATGATGGAACGTAAATGGAACTAGCCTCTGAAAAATTATACAAATCAGATAATCGTTACTTTTAAGACAATTTTTTATAATTATATAAAATAATGATAATTTCATTATATAGACTACAACTTGTAGGTGGGGACAAGTACTGAAACATGAACAATATTACACACTCAAAGAAAGAAAAAGTTTACATGATAATACAAAAAGAATAAAAAAAGAATACAAAAGTTTTACATAATTATTGAAAAAATGTGCTATAAATATAAAAATATTTCAAACAAAATAAAAATAAATAAATTTGATAATTGAAGTAACGAGAAGAAATAATTACAAGTATAAAAATATTGTCTAAACATGATCGTATGAAAGTAGAACAGAGACAAGAAAGAAAGAATATTTTTCTTATTGTTTACCGGCGAAAAACCTTTCGCTCATCATCATAAAGAAAAAAAGAGAGTTTCAAATAAAAACTCCAAGCACTAAAATATTTGAAAAGCATTAAAGTCGGAGGATAACACTAGTTCGTCGTGAGAGATCTGAAAGGAAAAATGGAAGAGATGTACATAACCCACGATTAAGTGAATAAGGTATAGACAAAGCTAGAAAACCTCGGGGTTACAAGCCCGTATTCACTACAGTGAGTCCTTGAGGAGAAGAAAAAAGAAACTATAAAGAAGTCATTAAATAATGACAAAAGTAAATTGCTTTTTCAGATTCATTAAATAATTTGCTAACCCCTCTTTAAAATAACACTACTGGTATGCTCTGGCTTTAGAATTTAGTACCAGTACTAAATGTTAGAAATTAAAAATGATTGTGATAAATTATATTCGCCTGTGAGATTGAGGAATTATATAATTTTAGTCAAACTATTAGTCCACTTTATTAAAAATCATAGTATTTATATATTTTAAAGAGATTTGAACTTGAATTTGATATCGGATTGCCCTTCCTTGGACAGACTTCAAAATTTTATTTATTATTTGTCGTGGTAAATAGAATAATTCTTTTGTAAATTTTTATTTTACAATTCAATAAATAGATTTACTCTCATGGTGGTTTAATGCCAAGGTCTCTGAATTTATAGTTGGTACGTGTGTGGTTATAACGATATACACTAGCTTCAGCTACAATTTTCTACTTATAATTTTGAGATGTATCCGTCTTTTTTATCTTTCCAATTAAGTTTTTTACTACCAAAACATTTTTTCTCTTCCGAGCCGGACGCTAATAGTGTATTCAACTTGGGTCTCTATTGTATGCTCTTTTCGTCCTTGTTTATTGATGAGCGCAAGGTTTTTTTCCCTATATACAGTATAACTAGAATAATACTACTGATGTTAGAATAGCAACCGTAACAACACTGAAGTTCAGCCAATTAAGTTGCTACTGTTCATTGTGGTTTTTCTAATTATAAATTTATTCAACTAATTCTGGTAACCATCTTTTTTGTGATAAGTCCATTACCCAGTTAGTAATTATCTTCCACTTCGGATGGTATTACAGTAGCAATCCTTTAGCTTGAAATATAAATTGTTATGCACCCATAATAAACAAAAACCATATTAGGTCTTTTTAGAATACCAACATATTCTGAAAAACTGTTGATATGGTCCTCCCTTAAAACATTACCCCAGAATTACTTCTCTTACAATTACGTGTGTTTAACGATAGTGTGGTTATCCATAATTATGGACAATATTGTTATTATGCTTTAATCGGATATTTAACATCATTTGTGATTATGCAAATTAATACACGACGTTTCGAGAGTATAAATCAACTGTCGTTATCAATTGTGAAACTAGAACATTAAAGAGAAAAAAGAGAAAATCACCAACGAAGCCTGGTAGTCTAGGACTGTGTTGTAAACTAAAACTAATCTTATTATAATCTAAAACAAAACACACAACTACAACAAGGCCTGACAATAATTGAAAAATAATATTTATTAAAAATAAAATATCCGTCAACAATAATTGATTAATGTAGAAAAAGTTTCTATATGTGAGTTTTTAGTTCGATTAGGCAATATATTGTTTCTAGCCCAATTGCATTAAATATTGTTTAATTATGTTTTGATTAGTAATAAAGTTACTAATTCAATCTCAAAAATCGATCTTTGGTTCTCATAGCAAGTACGGGTGTGGTAAACACGAGGACTCTAGTTGAATTTACGCATTTCTCAATCTACTGTTGGGTTAAATCCCTCTCTTTAAGTTTTCGTATCAAGTCTCCTTTAAGTAACTCTTGTTCTCTTCCTAACCCTGACACTGAGTATTCGAAGGCTAGGAGTCTTTATTACACTTTTTTTAAAACTTTTATAAAGCGATGATAGGTTGAAAAAAAACCTCCGGAAGTATTTTAAATTCTCAAAACATGCTTGTTATTTATAATATCAACTGATAAATAGTTGGATATTTATTTGCAAAAAAGCTGTTAAATTATCAGAACCTTAATATATGAAATCATATCCGTAGATCTTTCACAAATTACTCTCTTGCCCTTCAATTGAAAGAATTATATACAGATGAAAAGCGTTCAATTATGTAATTTATAGAAATGTTTTTTTGCATTCTTGTTAAATGCGAGAATGCAAGAAATGATTTGTATGCTCCACCAGATGTTTCTTCAGAGTATTTTATCTCATTTTACTACTTAATGCCAGGGAGGTTCATACAAAAGTATTCTTCTACATCACACAAAAACGAAATATTTGAAAGAACTACAAGAGACACTTGGGGATTTTAAAATATATGTGTAAAACGTAAACTTATTTTATTTGTTCATTAAAAAAAAAACCCCTCATTATCGCCTTATAAAAGAAAGAAGAAAGTAATGTAAAATGAAGACCCCTTGCCCTCTAATTCTCTAACAGCGTCTCAGAGTCAAAATAGAAAAAAGGTTGATCAAGAGATACCTGATACGAAAGACGAAAGAGACGGATTTAACACAAGAGTATATGCAATATATATATATATATAAATATAAATTCACTTGGGTCTCTGGGGATATCCAAACCCGCACCGCCTAAAGCGAGTTCATGAAGTCAGTGTATGTGTGGCTGTAAATTGTATCTGGGCAAGTATAAGTGACAACAATGAAGACAATAAGATTTAATTACCTGGTATACAAAAACCGGCATAGCAGCAAGAGCAGAGAAAAACCACACCAACGCAATCGATATTATTACTCTTCTCCTATTGGATGCTGAATCTTGACCGCGAACTATCGTGAAGTATCTATCCAAAGCTATCACTGTTATAGTTCCAATGGATACCATAATATTAGTTCCTTGAAGTGTCGGTACTAACTTACACAGAACTAAACCCAAGTTCCACTGTCTACGCAAGATAGAAACCAATGTAAACGGCATACATATTACACACAGAGTCATATCAGATACGGTCAAGTTTACTATGTAAAGATTCCTAGCCGTATGCATCTGTGGCCTTCTCGCGACCACAAAGCTAACGACTAGATTCGCGGATAATCCAGCGATCATTAAAAATGCGTAGATACCTATAAGAATAATCTCCGTATTTTTGTTGACATTTCCAGTTTGTTGTTGATGTGTCAGTAGGATATCGTAGGCCTCAGTTAAACTGAAATTAAAAGAGAAACTGTCATTCAGTTCCATTGACAAACAGGACTCCAGAATGTTTGAGGTTTGTTGGAGGAAACAGAGCATTAATGTGGATGTAAAGTAATTAAACTATTAAATTTGGGAGTATTTTAGTGCTACGAGAGCGTGAATTAGCGGCAACAATCATATTTCAGACAGGTTCGAGTTGAGTTTCAGACAATTGATTTCGTCTAATTTGTTGAATGTTGTGTTGTGATCGGCATTGTGGTCTTTGTTGTGTTGTTCTTTGGTGACATAAATACTCGCTGCTGGATATGTTTCTGAAAAAAAGAGAAATAATAATTACATAATTTTATCATATTTAAGTAGAAATATCAACATTAGAGCTAAAGAATTTTCACGCGATAGATCAGCCTTAGCTAAACGTTTTCTAAAGAAATTGTTTTATAGAAAACACTGTAGCCTTATGTAAAAAAGCAGAACATATTAGATGTTTGGAAAACCCTAATATAATAACAATTTTAATATAATAGTAAATAATCAATTAGACGCTATACAATCCTTTTAATTAAAAATAAATGTTTTGTTCGAAACTAAAACTAAAAAAGAAAAAAAAAAACGACGCAGTGAGAAAATCGTAATTTTTTGTGTTTTTTATTGCAGTTATTCCCAAAGTTTATTTATTTTTAATATTTTAAAATCTCGATATACTATTTGTCGCAAACCTCTCACCCCCCCCCCCTATTATTTTTTTTATGAATGGAAATAGACAGATTTGTTTGGGGAAAGTTTAAATAACCAAAGGAGGAGTTTTTTGAAATACCAAAACTTTCAACCCTTACCTCCAATATGGGTTAGTTTAGGGATAAATCAAGAATTTTAAATAGCAACCCCTATTGAGTGATACCTCATTAAAAATGCCATTCAAAAATAAATAATGGCGCAAGCTAGAGGTCTCTAAGTTCATCTTACCCAACATAGCAACCAATCGAATTGTGAATGTTAACCTACAAACCCCGTCTGTTTTTATTACATTACAAATTGCTCTATGTTGGTAAAATGATGGTAAGAGCCTTACCTTGTTTTTTTAGCTCAGATTAAGTTCTCGAAATGACTACCATTTACTTCATGACAAAAATAGATTCTGAACTCAAGCTTGTTGTACATTTCGTAACATTTCCGGTGTAATTATTAACGTAAAATTCACAATTCGATTGGTCGCTATGTTGAGTAGGATGAACTTAGAGACCTCTAGTTTGCGCCATTATTCTTATTTTTAAAAGGCCTTTAAAATGAGGTATCACTCAATAGGGGTTACTATTTAAAATTCTTGATTTGTACCACTAAACTAACCCATTTTGGGGGTAAATGTTCAAAATTTGGATACTTCAAAAAACTCCTTCTTTGGTTATCTAAACTTTACCCAAAGCAAATCTGTCTATTTCCATTAATAAAAAATAGTAATAGGGGGGCGAGACTTTTGGGACACATGGTAAAACAAAAATAAGCTCACTTAATAAATATAAGTATATCAGTTCACGCGTTAACATTGAAAGACATACAGATATAATTTTTAAAAAAATTTCCCCCTTCAAGGGATCTCAAAACGGGAATAGTAACCAAAAAAAACCATCATATATTTTTTGATCCATCATGTATCTTTTTTATACAGGATGTTCCACGAAGATAAGGAGAAACTCTTAGGGAAGTATTTTACTGGTGAAAATAAAGAAAAAGTTCATAGTCCTAAAATTGAAAGGTTTTTATCTAGTCGCCATTTTGTATTTTGCAAAACATTCGTAGTCATTCTTTTTAAAGATAAATAATACAGATTTGAAATTTTGCATGCTACTTAGTGCTTTAAAAACCCAATTTAAGTAAACTTATCAACCGATTTCCTTTACTTGCTTTAGAATGGCTGTCATTTAAAATGTTTAACACTGAACATTTCGAAAACCGTTACTTTTACAAAAAAATATACAAGATGCCAAATAGTTTCCTCGTGTACACTACTGTACGTCAAAGGATAATCGAGTTACCGACAAAAAAACATTTCCTTGGTTGTTTACAATACCCAAAATCAGTATAGAGCAAGAATTTTGGTTCTAGGCTAATCTTGGGTATACAACTACCAAGATATTAAGTTTTCATTTTTTTTATCAATAAATTCACTAACCTATGATGTACGGAACAATTTAAAAAATATATTTGTCGTTAAAAGAGGAAAGCTTTCGGCCTTTTTATATTTATTTTGTATAAATAGAGGTTTTTTGAGATATTCAACGTTAAATTTTTAAATGACTGTCATTTTTAAATGACTAAAGTAAATCGGTTGATAATTTTTCTCAAATTAACTCTTCATGTAAAATTTCAAATCTGTATGTTTTTCGGTTCAAAACATATATATTATTTTGTTCAGAACACAAAATGACGGCTAAATAGACAACTCACCAGTTTTGGGCATATTTATGTTCATATAAAGTTTTTTATTTATTTTCACCAGTACAATAAGTCCTGAAAGTTTTTTCCGTTTCTTCGTTCTGTTTCAAAGCGGGATTCTATTTATATTCTGTCATGACTTAGCTGATGTTTATATACCTCGTATATACTTTAATTTTTTATATACTTGCAACTTTACTATACATTAAACTCAAGTATCAAACTCAAAGATAAAAAACATACTGTACGAGAACTTTACAATATTACTTATATCTGATTTTCACAGAGCATATAAAATTTTCACAGGAAAAAAGAGACCACATGAATTTCCAACAATGGATTCTCCTGTGTCACATTACACAGAGTTTCCTGTTTCCGGTTACATGTGTATCATGTGGTAACACATTTCCCACAGAACAAGATAGATTGCTTCCTGTTTCACGTATGATACAAAAACAGCCTAACGTGTTGTTTTATTCAGGTATAGTAGTGTTGTTTCTTTTTTGTATTTGTTTTTTTTCATATGGATTCATTTTTATTTTCTAACCATCCGTAGTATCGAGTTATATAGTGGGTCAGAAATTTGACATCAAGTTTTGTAGGGATAAATCGTTGAGTAAAAAAGTGTGGTTTTGTGCAATAGTGTCCGTCTGTCATACGTGGAGTGTTTTGCAACTCGAGTGAATGATGAGATGGATTTCAGGCAATTGGATATATACTAAAGATATCTCGGGAATTATTTTGATAACTCAAAATATAAGGATAGTTACTATATAAAAATCACAACATTGGATTTTACGCTAATACCGGTTGCAACGATTTTGATCACACTTCAATTACGTGAAGTAAGGAACCAAACAAATTGTATTATTATTATTATTGAAATGTTTTAATCAGATATTTGCCATCATTCGTGCTTATAAAAAAAAAATAATATAAGACGTTTCGAAAGTATAAATCAACTCTTGTTATCAGGCGTTAAACTCTAGAAACGTCGTGTATTGATTTTTATATAACAAATGATAAATAATGTCCGATTGATCCATATACATAATTTTGAACTACACATCATTATCAAACTGAATTAGTCTCCATCAATCGAGAAAGTGCCAGTTCGTAAATGAAAATAATAATAATAATTAGACAAGGAGCTGTTATAACACACGTAATTTTCCAAAATCGGTTCTACCGATTTCGATCAAATTTTGGTGACATTATTGACCCAAATCGGTCTAGATAATCTTACGAATAAACATTAAGACACATTATTTTTAAAGATTAACCTTAATAACTAAATTTTAATGAAATAGGTTTTAACTTTAGAACCTATGTATTGCACAGAGGAAATGCGTAGGCTATATTGTTTGTTTAATTATTTTTTCAAACACGGTTTGCGTGCTTCCTTTTTAATTTTTAATTATTATCTACCTAAATGTTGAATAATTTTAACTGTTTTTAATTTTAATTGGTGATGGGTGAAAGAGAAAGTTTGTGCAATGTTTACCAACCGTTTATTTTTTACGTTTATTTTTACACTGCACTGCAACGTGATGCTATAAGCTACTGTTTAAATTTATACACATTTTATCTGTAAGAGTTACATGAAATTAACAATAATAATGTAAAGCAAGTTTAGAAAATTAAACATCTACATTAATAAATTAAAGATACAAAATTTGTGTAAAGAAACAATAAAATAAACCATTTGCTAAAACAGGAGATAAAACGTGAAAAAGTAACCCCAACAAATGTATAAAAATATGTAAATAAACATCATTCGTCACAAACGAAATAATTTTAGTTGCATAATTGAATTGACTAAAATTTTGAATAACAAGAGTAATAATATAAAATTAATAAATCACAATTGTTTAGCAAAAATAGTTATCATTAATGATTATATTTGGCGTTATGGAAAATATTTAGAAAAGGTTTTATGAATTTTATGTATTGTTAGTTTTAGTAATATTTTTTAACGTTTTAAAAGACGCGTTCACCAAATGTTAAAAATTATATTCCTTCAAGTCAGAGTCTGTCGAACAATGCGAGAGGAGCTTTGTACGCATGGGTAAGTTACTATCCTACGTATCCACCACTTCAGTTAGTCAGTGGGAAATTATTGAATGTAATATATGATAAACATTGGGGAGTTTCCTTTTTTTTAAATTATCAATAATGTTCTTCAATGACTCACAAATAATAGTGAAATTGAAAATCGATTAAAAAATGTCCCTTCCATTAAATTTGTTCCAAGACTATTGATTAAATCCCAGTTAAAAAAAGAGATAAACATCCGCTTTCACATGATCTTCAAAATTATACCCTGACGGTATTTACAAGATGAAAATTACGATCAGTACAACTTCTCAAGTCTAACATTATTCGTGTGGGCAAAGAATCAAATATGGCGGAGGTGGAGGTAGCCTGAGCCTTAAAAGGAATGATATAACGCAACCTCTAAAGGTTTGCCCGGTTTAGACTTCATATTATGAGCGATGAAATAAAAACATGACACAAAAGCAGAGAACAAAGGGTTCCTCCATAGCAGTTAAATTATAGTAGAATTACAAGTAAACAAAACCGAAATGAGAGTAGAGCTCAAATTTATAGCATAATCAAAAATTTATGGTTTATAAAATAACATGTGCCTGTCTACATTTCAAAATAAATTTGCATATAAAATAATACAGATAGATTAGTTCAACCAAATGCACATACTTATATACGTACTTATACATACACACATATAAATATTTATACATGCATAAACATATTATTAGATACATAAAATTATATGTTCAATCACTCAAATAAACGTACCATATGTAGGTACAATAAATAAATCTAGTTACTGAAACTTTTTTTTTTAATTGTAGAATAATCCCTGATTGTAACATTATTTATGACGTTATTCGATAATTGGATAAAACCCAAAACTATACAGGATGTCACAAAAAAACCATAGCTGGCTTTACATTTTCTCATTCTACATACCAAAAGGGACAAAATGACCAGTCAAATATTTTTTAAAATTTCCTTACGTATAAAATAAAAATATTGGATAGCGGCTAAACGAAAAGGAATTAGAAAATATTTACTGAACCATTTTTGTTCTTTTGGGTGTGTATAATTTGAATAAAAAGATTGTGTTGTTTTTTGTAACACTCTGTATATTGATTTCCTTTATTCTATCTGAAATTTTTAGTATCGTGTTTCACTTTTTAACATTCTTAATTATACATATTTTTGTAACTATATCTGACCGCGAAATGTCATAAAATAATACATTCGTTTTGAAACTAGTCCTGTTTCAAGGGTGCATTTCGTACTCTGTATATGAACAAATATAACTTATTTGAAACACAATTTAACACAGAAACCACTGTATTTGTGCAAAACACTATTCATTGACTACGTCATCATCCTCAGTTGCAATATGTACACGAAACTCTACTGACAGTCTACTGTGATTCTGTCCACAAATAATATGTGTTTTCAGGAAAATTGTGTTTTGATTCATTTAGTGGTTCAAGTTTTCACAATTGTAGCTCATAACAAGGTTTCTGTTAATTTGCAGGATATCAGATGATTGAAGTTATTTTTAATAAATTTATTGACTTTAACCCTTTATACGTTTTACCAGCTAGTATTGAAAATACAATACTATTTCAAGTAAAAAATATAGACCTAGATTGAACCCAGGACCTTTGGCTTGACGCGCCAATGCTGTACCAACAGAACTATCATTAGTCGCTTTCCAGAACATAGGTAGCGTATTGGCGCGTAAAGCCAAAGGTCCTGTGTTCAATTTACAGCCTAGGCCATATATTTTTCACTTGAAATATTATTGTGTTTCAATACTAGCTGGTAAAAAATTTGTAAGTAACACTTAGGCCTATAGCGTTAAAATAAATTAATTAAAAAATAATAATAAATACATACGTAAGGGCTGCAACAAGAGTAAAAATTAATTTCAATGTCGTTTCTAACGAGGTAGTTAATTTGGTAACTAATAAATTGCCTCAAAAATCAAAGTCAAGTGAGAAGTTTACGTCCTATGCTGGGAAGCGACTAAGGATAGTTCTGTTGGTAGAGCATTGGCGCGTAAAGCCAAAGGTCCTGGGTTCAATTCCCAGTCTAGGTCGTATATCGTTCGCATGAAATATTACTGCGATTTAGTTAAAGATAATTACAATAGCCTAGTTTCTATAACTGCAGGCAGCTATTCACAAGGGATTTACTCAATGATATCCTATAATACAATTCAATTTAACCTATTAATCTTTTATAATATATGGTATAATTTGTAAATACAAATGAATTCGACCTCTGGTTTTCACTTGGATTTAATGCCGTCAGTAAAACGAAAAGTGATTTACGATATGCCGTCTATTTTTCGCCGATGTCGTTATATGTATGTACATAAGCACGATGACGGATACGAAAATAAATATAGGAAAATGAAATTAGATAAAGGAGTTGTTAGTATTTAGTATTTATGGTTATGTTAAGTTCAAACTAGGCAGTAGAAAATATTCTAAGTCCTTGGAAAAGTTTTTGGTCTGCAACTTACTAAAGCGTCACGAATAAGTAATGAACATATAAGCTAAGGTTGGTAGGAAATCATGGTATGACACAGAAGCGAATTATCGACTGTTGGGATTAGCACGGAGTTGCCGGAAGATCTTTTGATCGAGGAAGATAGTTTACCGGACGAGAAACCGCTGCCAAGGTGCTGTGGTGAATCAAGCCGATTAGTGAAGAGGACCTACTACACTGGATCAAGACACAGTCACAATAGAAGGTGAGCAAACTACATGATTGTGTAAAGAAACTTGGTAAATGTTTGCAAGTCATTTCAAATTAATAAATGTGTTGTAATCATTGGGGTCGAAGTGGATTGAAGACTTAGAATATTTTATTGATAAATTAGTTACAACAACATGTGTTTATGTATATCAACATATTTTAAGGGACAACGTTAGAAACACCATATGTAAATATTTATAATATATTTATTAATATTAATGTTTTGCTTGTGTTAGAGAAACATAAAAATAAGTGTGTAAAAGTGATAAAATTACGAGCCTGGATTTTTGAAACTTTAGCACAGAACCATTGTATGCTTAGTTTATTTATTGATTTTTCTTGAAAACAACAACTAGCCTATAATTTAGATTTTTATCAGAGTAGTGTGCTCAGATCGAAACTTATTAAAATTTCCTTGTTCTCTACTAAAAGAAATAGAAAAATTTTAGTTCAAAATGTCGTTTCAAATCCTTATTTCCTAAGAAAATATAATATTCGTATTTTTAGAGATCCGGCAAGTTCGTCTCATCGATACAAGCGTAACGCGTGGAGACTCCTAAGCAAACTTACAGATTCGAGGCCCGTCTAGGCCGTGACACTGACACGAGCGAAGCGAGTGTAACCTAATAAATTGTTACATATCTACGAGACTAGTTAGGGCCTAGCTAGTGTAGTAAAAAAAGTAGTACTGTACACAATTACCAGATTCAGAAAACTTGTGAAACAACTGTTTTAAACAAAACTGGTTAACACCCATGATCTCCCAACAACTATTTCCTACAAGTTACAAAAACGATCTTTTGAGTATTACAATTAAAGGTTCTGCTTGTATTACATTGTATAATTAGGATGGTTAAGTACCATGATAGCACCATAAACTTGGAGTTTATTTGTCTTCTGAAATGAATCTTCACAGGAAATTCAGGGAAAAATTCAGCTTACACTTTATTTATTGAAGGGATAATTCAAGTTCTGATCTAAGTTATCTAACAGATTATAATTCTACCAAAACCAACTTTACAAAGGATCAGTTAGACTGAATAAAAAGTTCAACCCAACATCAGTTATCCGTATAGATGTACTTAGTAAAATTCAATTAATTTTTAATTAAGTTCGGATTAAATGTTGACCGTAGATAAATTCATGATCCCGGCAGGTTCTCGAAGAGTTATTAAATTAATTTTTTTATTACTCGAAAAGAAAATGAACACGTTTTTACATCTCATCTTTGAGTTTAATATTGTTTACACATACCGTGTGATAAATTATAATGCATTTCATAACAATTTTTATAGAATAAAATAAAATAGTTTGTGGATGAACTTCCTTCGCTGTCTAGACACTAGGAGTGTGTCTGATGTAAGGGGCGTGTCCTCCCTTCTACTGTACTTGCTTTCCTAACCTGACTTGACGGTACAACCCATTCCATGAAACTAGGTACACAAATTACTGCTTAGCTACATTTAATTCTTAAAGTTTAAGTACGAGTTGATTGTTAAAAGTTTAATTTTGTAAACGTTTTATTCTTATTTACACCTATAAAAGAAACGAAAGTAGGGTAGGCGTTTACACAGAAGCATTTGAGGTCTATATAATTATTTTTTATTGGGGTTGTACAGCTGAAAGCAAACGCAACAAACCTACCTCGAGAATAATGTATCTGCAAGCTGCCACGAGTAAAGTCCGTGAGGGAGGAGCCAGTAGACTGCCTGACCTTAAAGAAACCAATAGGGACCGTGCAGGTTTGCCAACTCGTTTCTCCATCGTAACATCATTTGGCACGACGATTCTTCTACAGTTAGCCTACATTCATTTACAAGGTATTCGGAAAAATTATAGATACTGCATTTCACTTTGTAACAGAGTTACAAATAGCACAATTTAACGAAAAACATCAAAATGTATCCGTATCTCTTTTTATTTCTTGAAAAGAAATCATCAGATATTTCTCAACTAAAACAATATTTTATCGTCTAAGTAAATAAACGTAACAAAAATCTGTCCCTGTAAATTGCAAGGAACTTTAATTATAAGCTTTTTTTAGTTTTTTTTAGGGGGTATTACTAATATCATTGGGGATATAATAATTATTACTGATAAACCGAAAAATGTTTAAAAGATAACTATATCAGTATGGCTGACAAAATTAATGGATCAGAGTAAACATTTTCAAATGATTGAAACAACAAAAGAACTATCTTTTGACCTATAAACAAATACGCAAACACAATAACACTACTTATTTACTGAACTCTATTAGCATTGGTAGCCTTGCTCTGTGGTTAGCCTCGTACAGGGAGCTGCTCGAATTGACAAGTGCGCCGTATACCTGTTCTCCTATTGGCTATTACACAACAGGCTTTATTTGTGGCACTAGATGTAATTGACTTTATTATTAGTAGGGAAAAAACTAGAGATATGGACACAAAACTATTAAAAATATCTTTTATTTTGACATTTTCAGTTAGTTTTTTCTTAATTTCAATATGGTTCTACTTGAGCACATTATTGTCCTTTATACTAAATTTCTTGTTTCAATCCTAATTGTTGTGAGCGTCATCATGCTTTCGTACAAACCATAACAACGACACCGACAGAAACTACCATGACGATGGACAGACGGTGTCGACTATCGATTTCTCGGTTTTCTGAATGCATGAAACGTGAAGATTCATCAAAAAACAGAGGTCGAATCATATTCTCTAAAGTACGGACTTCTAAACTGTTAGGCTCAAAATATATAAGATTGAAAAATTTATAGAGAGAGGAAGAGTGCTGTTATCTCGATTATTTATTGTATCCAACAAAAGCAAATGTATGTAAGATCAACGTTGAAAGCAGGACAGAGATTACGGAAAACTATGGAAAGAGTACAAGAGGAAGAAGGATATCAAACGTTGCAGAATCATTGCATAAACTTTCTCATTAACTCCATCACCAAAACCAAATAAATACAAACCAAAATTAATCATCACCAAAAATGCCATTTTGGTAGTTAGTTGTCAGTTAATATGTGAAATTGAACCATGGACACCGTCTTTGGAAAAAAAAAAAAAAAAAAAAAACTTGCTTCAATTGTATCAGAAACACGTCATTATCGTATATCTTATTTGAGTAAATCAAACTTTTAAAGACGGTGGTCAATAATATTTTACAATTTTTACCAAATATTCCTGAATCTTAATATTTCACTTACAACTTTTCTCTCAGGTTTAGACCACTAATCTTCACATTTCACTATTTTCTCCTTCCCACGAAACAAATATTTTCTCTATATGAAGCGTTGCTATCAATATTTACTTTTTTTCTAAATATTTTAAATTAAAACAAGTGTTTCATGGTATCCATTTTGAGAAATTACTATAAAACACAAAACTGTTACAGTATTGTTGAAAGATAGAGAAAACTGGCGAACAAATATAGTGTAATAAGAAAGCAATTTTAGGTATAGGATTGAATACGGTAGATGAAAAACGATTTGCAACTCCTCCCCCTCATTAGAATTTGTTAGTATTTGAGATTACGAAAGTGTTGGGGGTAATCTTCCTAGCTGTAAGTGATTGTTTCTATAATCACACTATTACATTTAAATTTAATTGAGATTCTGAATTAATAGAGAGGGTAAGTGGTAAATCATTATTATAAAATTTTCAATGGGACTTGTTCCTGTGATACACAATTTTAAAGATCTTGTTAAAACAATTAAAATCTCGTGATGATTTTTTTAAAAAATAACCCTACCTAAAATTGAGGCAGTTAATATGTTTCTATTATGATTGCTCCTCCTTATCTTCATTTTCTTGTTATTTGTGTTCAGTTTACACACCAATCTTCCTCAATACTTCTTAATTTGGATTTTTGGCAACTCAGAGGATTGCGTCACTCAAATTTGTATGATCGTATGATAAATGAAATACGACAAAACAAACGACACAAAAACAAATCAAATTCTCATCATACAAACCTAAATTGTGCCTAAAACCGTAAATGTATTAAGATACTTATATAAAAAATATTTCTTCTGAAAATTGCGTGTTAATTTTGTTTTCACATCAAGCTTATTATAATGAAATATGATAAGACCATATGCTTCGTATGCAATTGTTGATTTATCTCCACATAAGTCCAATACTAAATAATGTAGACCCAATAGTAGTAGCCACACACTATAAAGAAGATTGTTAACACAGTTTTTAGTAAGTTACATTAAGTAATAACTAAAATGGGAGGGGGTTATATATTTTTTTACCTCACTGTAAATAGTTTTATTATGTGCATTGTTGGTAACTTGTAAACTCTTGGTGCTATTACACTTTAAATGGGTAATCTTCCTACTTTTTCCTGGAATTTAAAAATTCGTTTTGCAAACTTTTAAAATGACGGCCATTTTCTAATATGGCAGCTAATTATAAAATGTCTCACGGATACTCATATTTTATATGTTGCTTCCTGGTTTTAAACCAAATTTTAAGACTTTTCATTCACTGGTATGTTTTGATAAACAAACTCATCTAGGAATTAAATGGACTTAAACTTACATTCATTTAAAACTTGGGAGGTGATTTTCCTTACTTTCCTTTTTTTAATCAAGTTAAAAATTTATTTTGCCATATTCTAGGAAGTGTAAATACCAATTCAGGACTAAAATAAAAAATAACTAGTTTATGAAACAGAAAACCCTGCTTATAATTACGATACATTTCAACTAGATTTTATCTGCTCCAAAAATTAGTTATTTTGTTTTTTCACCTGCATTGGTATTTACACTTTCTAGAGTACGACTAATAATTAAATGTTTAACCAGGTCTAACAATGGGAAGTATGGAGAATTGACTATTAATAAGGTACCAAATGTCAACTTTTCGAACGTATAAGAGTCTTTAAACTAATGGATTTAAAAAAAAATTAATTAAAACGTTTTAAGATTTCGTTAAAAATATGGAAACACAATAAGAAATAAGTGTTTCCATAAGAAAGTAAGTATTACGTTATATGGTAAATTGGAAAGTGGTATCGTTTTTTAAAGGTTTTTAAAATGGGGTTTTAAATTCCATCTAAAATAAACCAAGGTTACCCATTTAAAGTATTTCAAACAGTCAATAGTTTACGTGTTACCAATACTCCCCTCCATAAAATAATAACCTATTTGTTTATGCAGATACAGTAATTTCTTTGCATATTGTTCTACAATCAATATACTATCAGCTAATAAAACTTATTGGAATACAATGTTCACGAATTTGGTGTTTATTTAAAGCTTACAACGCTTGGTAAGGATAATACAGCTACATTTTCAAACCACATTTTCCTGTTACATAGCAGAAAGTCCGTATTTATAAAAGGTATTTCAGTACTTTTAACCAATACATAATTTATCATTACATGAATCGTTAAGAAGTAAGGAAGAAATAATTTTTTCGGGATGTGGTAACAAAGTTATAATATTTGTACAAAGCATTTCAGTTTTAATTAATACACTCACTTTACCATCTTATAGTATGATTTAAATTGCTTTAGGAACGGCTGAGTGCGGTGGGGGAGGGGGGGTTGCGTTGTTGCCATATAGTGGTGCTAACCACCGAGTATTAAATTTAATAAAGAGGCCTTCCCAGGCAGAGGGCTGTTGAAGGAGTATTCCCATCGCGCCCCCAACCCCTAAGCTATCACGGTTCACCCGTTTTCCACTAGTAGGCAGCGTTTTCTCACGAATTTACGACAACTTTATTTATTTTTTCTAGATTATCGAAGTTAAATAAAGGCTACCTTTTATAAGAATATGTTTAGTTGTTAATTACCTATCGAAATTAACTGTTTAAAAAAGTTTTAGTGTGTGATTCCATAGGAATAAGGCACATTGAAATCTTTGAAATATTACTTAATAATAATCGCAGTAATAAGCTGGAATGTATCTTTTTGATATAATTTTGAAATAATATTGTTTAAATTGAAATTCAGATCTCTTAATTCAGATCGCTTATGTTTTAGAAATAAATTTCATAATTTCTTTCTTTTAGCGGTAAGTTTTAATTCTGATTATTTTAACTCTTCCGTTGTTTGTTCAACTTTTGAAGGCATTGGGATAGTAGCCTACAGGTGAAAGATCTCGTGCCAAAATACATTTTCCTAAAAAGGAAGGGGAAAATGAAATTATTACTTGAGATAGGTACTCGTAGGGATATAATTAATGTTGTTCTTTAATTAAGAACACATAAATGAACTACATATACCTTTGATGTTGATGGATGTAATTATTTTGGAAAAGAAGGAAATATTGAAGGGATGGCATCTGTTACAAGATATCTCCTAAAAAGCGAAGAGTTGTCAAAATGTTTCTTTAAAATGGTTGCTCCAAATAACATTCTAATAGGATGGCTTACAATTATCCCTCTTCAAAGAAGCAGTCCATTTCCCCCCTTTACAGGATCTTTTGGAAAACTTAAAAATTAAAGATGGAATTAAAATATAGAATAACTCGATATCTACAAACAAACTAGACTACCTATGCAAACACGTATTTTTCTATGCATTTACAGTATTAGCACAAATTATTGTGTCATGGAACTGATTCTTTAATAACACAGTTAAAACACATTATCACAGCCGTGTATAAGAAAATAGAATCGTCGAAAAACTTACCGTGAAATGTTATTTTTGATAATACTCTCAACAGTTTCTTTCACATTTCGGTTATTATAATCGAAAGCAACGCAATATGCCATGACAATCTAGTTACAATTTGTGATGTGAGTTAAAAATAATATAATTCAGAAGAAAACCCTTTAATTAAAACCAATACAAAGTAGCTATGATCACAATGTACCACATAAAAATATTACAGTAAAACCTAAGACGCAAATCAACTAAGCCATAAGGATAGTGTTGATTGAGCGATGGAGAGGGTTGATAGCATGGGAGTTGGAGGGGGGGCTGAGCGTACCCCACCATGCTAATGCCTCTAGTTAATTCAATACTTTATTGGCCCTAACCAAGAAATTACAATGACTGTGAATGACAGCCAGTTACTTTAGAGAAAACCGACATCATGCGGTGCACCGGTTGCTATGACAATTCCCCTTAATGATTGGCCTAGCTCGGGCTGCGCCTCCACTTCCCATCATGGCCTCTCGGATCCCATTCCTGAAGTTGTTAAAATCAAACTATAGTATGAAACGGGACAAAAACTTTGCACAAACTTACTCATTCAGCCATTCTTAAAAGTTTTCCAAAAATATCATTTCATTGTTGTCAATAAACAAGTAAAAATGGCCCCATTTAAAAAAAAAACATATTTAAATACTAGTCTACACTAGCTTGGTTTGTCTCACAATAAAATAGTCAGCTTTGTTTAATATCCAACTATTAATGACGACAGTAACTCCATTTACATTTTTTTCTCAATTACTCTTAAAATAATATTTTATTAGCGATTTTTCACTCGGAATTTAACACTTATTTACATGAGTGAAATCGGTGAGTCAATTTTGAGAAATTCAGTATTTTATGACAGCTCCATTGATTAATGTTTGGTTTAATATCAGTAATTCATGACCTAGAACTTTGGATTCATAGCGACACTTGGAAAACATTTTGTTTAAAGACTGACGATTCCACAGGGCTGAGACACTGATACAAACACATCGATTGGAAGCTCCTCCATTATAAGTACCGCTTCGAGGCCCGTTAGTGCCGAGACATTGACACGAGCTATGCGAGTACAGACATTTGAACATAATATACACAAGAACTAGACGAAATTAAGAAAGTAATGAACTGTGGTTCAGAAACCCTGTGTAACTACTATACTATATAAAAACTTACACTACTGGATAAAACCTCTACCACCTACAATTCAAAATTTCCTACAATGTTAAAGATACCTACTTTTGGTCTTAACATTTAGAAGATCTGTTTTTATTACGTGGTGGGGCTTGGTAATTAAAACAGCTGTAACAACAAAAATAATTAATATTTGGCTAATTATTAAAATTTGTGAAAAGTTACCACTTTCACTTCATTTTGTAAGCATTAGGTAGCCTATAAAAATGCCATTCATGTATAATTTTAGCGTGTTCAAAATTTCAAAGTTTAAAAAATTTATATTGAATATCTAGAAATCATTATTTACACACAGTGATAAAATGGATATTGTTAAACATTAATAAACCTGATTTTACTATTTGTGTTTTGATACCAAGCTTCTGTCATCTTGTCATATGTAAGAAAGAAGAATTTATAAAGAAAAATGCTCTAGAATTAATCCTTCAAGAAATTAAGTTTCAAATGTCAAAATACAACCGCCAGTTGGTTGACACTACAGCTTGTTATCCCAGTTAATAAAGTTGACTAGTCTTAAAGTGAGTTATAGTTATATACGTCTTTTGACAGAACATCTTTCAATGTAATAACTCTATTTATTACAGAGCATACAGGAGAAAGCTTAACTTGGAAACTAACATATTACCTCGGGATTTAATTCAAGGTACGGCGAAAGTAACCTTAGGAGAAGCAATTTTTATTATTTTATACACGTAATATAGAGTAAATAATGTGATGAGTCAAAAAAATGTTTGTTGAGGATTTTCGCTTTTCCGTTTTGAGATTCCCTGAATACAAAAACTTTATTTTTGGAAGGACGTCAGATATCTGTTTAACCCAAAAAGCGTTGACAGATTTTACCAAATTTCATGTGTAGGTCTATTTTGATCATATCTCCGGAATTTTTCCAGTTTTCGATAACTCAAAGTTTGGGGGTAGATGCCATTAAAAAAAAAATACAAATTTGCTTTTTTTTAAAATCGGCTTTAATGATTTTGATCAAATTTTGCTCAAGAATACCATCTAAGAAACAAAACGAAACTTATTGGTTGCTATAGGCCTACGTCTAAAAAATACTAGTTCGTAAATTATCATTAAAAAAAAAAAATCACAGGGAGGGCCCACGGTATTATAAAAAACGAAATTTTTCAAAGTCTGTTCCACCGATATCTTACATTTTTACCCTTTACTAATGTGTTAAATTGATAACCGTAAATTTATTTCTCGTCAAAAGTAGTTCTGGATACTTGTTTTTCTCTCCTGCTGTTTCGCCTTCACTAGTGGCATCATCAATACATTTATACTATACCATTCGTCACAAATCAAGTCCGTTGAGTAATACCCAATAGAAGAGCATGAGTAGTGCGATATTGTCAATGCGAACAGTTCCTCTACACGAGACTAACGACCGAGCAAGGCTGCCCACGTCTTAAAATGCTAATAGAGTTGCGTAAATAAGTAATTTAATAATGTTTGCCTATTTTATATATTTTTAATTAGTTAAACGATAGTTTTTTGTTTCAATAATATAAACATGTTTAATAAATATAGTCTTTACCTGAAGGTTCTTGTAGTTTAAGGGGAAGGAATTCGATTATACATATTTATTTAGTCGGAAAATATTGTTTTTGTTGAGAAAATTCAGATTTGTTTATAAGGAAGGGAAACCAGATACGGTTGTATTTTATTTAGTTACAAAAATAGGTAAATTACGTTTTTTGCAACTAACTGTGATGCAAAATGAAATGTACCATCTATGATTTATCCGAGTGTCCTAAATGAACCTAACTGCAGAAGAATCACAGTGCCAAGCGCTATCGCTGAGGTGAAACGAGTTGGCAAACCCGCACGGTCCCTATTGGTTTCTTCAGGTCATGTTGACTACGGGTTCCTCCCTAAACGGTGGCGGCTTGCATAACTCATATAGGTTATAGTATAGAATATTATAAATACGAAAACATTATGGAATATTAAATGTGTAATTGTTAATATATTTGTTAGTGTATGTGTGAAAATAAAGTTATTTTTATCATTTGTGTGATTCCTCTATTGAATATTACGGTTCAGGGATAATTGGCAAAACAAATATCAACATGTTCAATTAAAGAATCGATGAATATTGGGAATTAACAGAGGCTAAAAATGTGCCTACAGTTTATTGGTCAGCTAAAGCTGGAAAATTGTAAACATTACATACGTTGCGCTGTACAAATTTAATTAAACAATTTATTTTCCAGTATGGATCGCGTTCACAGTTTAATCCAACCAATATTAACAAGTGGAAACCGGTAATACAGTATTTCAAACTGGACAAATATGTTGATTTATCCAAGAAGAGTGGCACGTTAACTTTATTTTATGACCTTGAGGAATTAAAACAATAGTAATTTTGATAAGCTTGTATAAGATTAATGCAATTAAACAAGTCAATGAAACCATCATGGTACTTACCCAGCCCCATCATATAATGTAATACTGTACGTGGATTATCCATAGAGTAAATTTGTTAAAAATTTGTTACACGGATTTTCTGAACCTCGTAACTGTGTACAGTATCCTCAAGGTAGGAATGTGTCTGGGGTGGAGAGGAAAAGAGGGTCCCCCACTCTTAGTTAGTTGCGTTTGCTTTCAGCGGTACAACCCAATAAAAAAATATAGACCTCAACTGCTTCTGTGTAAACGCCTACCCTACTTTTCTTTCTTTTATCGGTGCAAATAAGAATATAATATTTACAAAAATAAACTTTTAAGAATTAACTTGTACCTCAACTTTAAAAATTAAATGTACGGTACCTAAGCAGTAATTTGTGTACCTAGTTTTCTTGGAATGGGTTGTACCGTCAAGTCAGGTTAGGCAAACAAGTAGAATGAAGAACACGCCCATTACACCAGACACATTCCTAGTCTGAGGGTGCTGTAAATCTACGTTTACAATAAAGGCTAGGGTTTTGAGAACCTCGTAGCTTTGAATATATTATAAAGGTATCTACTCGCTTCGCTCGTGTTAATGTCTTGCCCTTATTTTCGTTTACTTAGAATCTTTAAAAAATGCAACTAACTGTTTTGAAAAACAAACTTGTCCAATTATTCACAAAACCATACAAACCCACAGAAGATGGTGGCACATTACAAGTGTAGTAGTTAGGATAAGTTATAGTCTCTGATGTAGGAGTTTCACCAGCAATGAATATAAAAGTCCAAACGTGTTTTGTATTCATTACCGTAAAGAAACTCCTAGTAGATAAACAAATGTACATGTAATGAATATTATTCTTGACAGAATGTAATGGTTTAATGATTGCAATGTCAAATCGGCTAGTAATTTTGATTAACATTTGTAATAATGTAAATAAAAGAATGAAATACTAATGTTTAGCAAAAATAGTTTATATTATGGGATATAATTGGAATTATGTAAAATACTACAAAATATTTTAAGAACTAAAGGGTTAGTTTTAGTAATATTATGAAACATTAAAAAAAAGACAGGCTCATCAGTGGTAAAAGCTATATTCCTCCACGTCTGAGTAGTTCTCTTTTTAACCACGCGAGGGCAGTTTTGTACGCATGGGTGTATTTTTTCGTTTAATCCATTGTATCTGCCTTACTTTTTGTTAGACACTTCCGCGTTATTTATTGTAATAGATAATAAAACACTGAGTGTTTTCCTTTTTTAAATTTTTCGAAAATATTATTCATTCACTTATAAAAAAAAATAGCGAAATAGAAAATCGATGTACCCTCCATTTGTTCCACCAATAAAGATAATATCATATTTTTTTAAAAAGGGAAACATATACGTTTACGAGATCTCCACTAGGCTAATGAAAAGTAAACCAGTCACAAATAGTATTGTTGTTTATCGTGGGCGATCCAGAAAGTAACAGACGTTTTGTCCTGGCACGGCAGTGGGCGGGGCCAACGCCGCCATCTTGACGTCAGAATAATTCTATACTCAGTACGCAACCAGCCGTGGTAGCTAGAGCGTCGTTACTATTACATTTTTTTATACAGTGGAGTTTTAAAATGAGCGCTGTGTCGTGGAAATCGCGCCAGTTGTGAATTTCGTTGACTTTCTTGAACGTGGCCAAACACTCAATTCAGAGAAGTATTGTGAAACACTCCAAAAATTATGACGCGCGATAAAAAACAAGCGTCGGTGAAAACTTAGCGGGAAAGTTTTGTTTTTCCACGACAACGCCCGTCCACACACGGCCAAGCGTAGGGCCTACCCAAGAGCTCTTGGAGGTTTTAGGTGGGAAGTTTTCAATCATCCGCCGTACAGCCCGGATTTGGCGCCGAGCGATTACCATCTGTTCCCAGTACAGTAATGAAGAAATGGCTCGCTACGCAACACTTTGACACTGACGCTGAATTCCAAGCCGGTGTAAACCAATAAACTAACCAGTGGTTGAACTCACAGGCGGCAGATTTCTACAAAGAGGGCATTGAAAAGCTTGTACCACGTTATGATAAATGCCTAAATTATTTATATGGCGATTATGTAGAAAAATAGCTTAAAAGTTTATCTTCAAAATGTATAAAATATTTTTTTTTTTTTTTATACTTTATTTCAAATGTCTGTTAGGCCTACTTTATGGAGAGGCCTGGTATGAGGCAATTATATATTATTTTTATACCATTATATACGTTTTTATCAGAGGTTTAGAAGAAAATTAATAACACCTATAGTAGTCATCCGATCACTTTGTAACTTTACCATTTCATCGATAAGGAACCAATCTACCAACCCTGAATTAGAAAGTTTTTTAGTATTTTTGTTTCTTTTATGTTTTAACGAGTTCAATCTTCTGAAACAAGTTATTTTAATTAAAAACCGTGTTTTTATACGTACAAGTTAACTGTAAATTGGTGAGTTGAGATAAATATTTTTTGTTTTTTATTTTTTCACAAAGAAAGTACAGTAACCACGGATCCCATTTCAGTTAATTTCTAATTTTATGAAGCTTTTATAACGTTATAAGTAGTAACTTTTTATGAAGAATTATACAGTATAGTCGTGCGACCGCTCCGGCAGGGAAATTTTTTTTCGAAAATCGTACTATATGAGAACGTACTGTAGTTCCCTATACTTAACTTCATATTCCTATCTTAATTTTTGTAGTCGCTATAATTCTCTTGCACTTTAGTTAATTAAAGAAAAAGTTGAGTGAATGTACTCTAAAATTAGTCGCTATAATAAATTATACATTTAATTAAATCACTACTGGTGTTAAGTTCGCAGAGCTTCTTATCTGGGTGTCAAAATCGATGAAAGTTAGGGAAATCCGATATCTCCCTTTGTCTTTTAAAGATTTTCCACCTCTCCTACGAAATTAAAAAAAAAAGAATAAAATCACACTTTATGATCAAATGTTTAGGAAGTCTTACAATTAATAATTGTTTTTATAAATAATAAATTATTTATTTAGGGACACATACAAACAGTTGTTTTATTATTTGGTTTTATTGTGTGTAAATTTAAAAATTATAGTAAAAATGTTTTAATAAGTTATTGTTCTGTTTGTGTTTTAAATTATTTTTACATGTGTGTGTGTGTGTGTGTGTGTTTGCGGATATGTGTTTACTTCTTCTTGTTGTTTATAGGGATAACAACTTTTGGTTACCATTGTCTGATTATAAACGAAGAAAAGAGCTTGAATTAAAAACCCCAGCTCTCGAATAATACTATAATAGCGTCAGGTTAGGAAGAGAACAAGAGTTAGACAAGAGAGGAAAGATGAGAGAGAGGGACCTAACTTAAGACTAAATGTAAAAGAAATCTAAATCCGGCTAGGTTCCCTAGTTATTCAAAAGAGGCGAGTCCCTGAGGATGTTTATATCTGTATATGTTGCGGATTATATTGTTTTCACGGAGTATTTTTCCGATAAGCTGCTGTTTTATTTCAATTAATTTCATAATTTTAGTTTTAATTTTACAATCTATATTTAAAACAAATATTTTTATCCGAGGGTCTGCATTGCTTTCATAATTTTAAAATGGTAACTCCAAAACACAACCATATCCTAATGAATTTTTATTTTTGTTTTAAAAAAGTAGTTGAAGGACTTGTAGTAAATATCTTATGAAGTTTTTTAAAATATTTATTTAATAGTACATTTAGTTTTTAGATTTTTTTAATTATATTTTTATTATTCAGTTGTAAATATTTTGTTTAAAAAAACACGTGTACTAATTTCTAGAGTAATAACTAAATCAAATCATATAACTTTGCAGTTTGTTTTTCATAAGTTTGACATAAATTGAGAAAAAGACTATTTGTAAATTAAAAATGTTATTTTAGTATTGAATATATAAATTTTATTTTAGTTGTACGATTATAAAATAAATTAAAATATAAGTTACTCTTATTTTGTGTTTTGTCATGAACAATTTGGTGGGAGTTATCATTGTGCTAACTCAACCTCGTCATAAAATATAAGACAAACAAATCCTCTGAATGTTATGCCCACAAGTTGATCTCTTCTGCTTTGTAGGAATTGGTAAAAGACCAAAGGAACTTATCCAGTCGTGTAATTGTTTTTAGTAGTTAAACAGGTAATTGTGTATATTTCTACTTTCTTAACGACGGCGAGGCCCTGATGGGGAACGTAGATATGTATTTTTAAAAATTCTCATACGATACGCTCGTGACAGTGTCACAGCTCTGGGGGGGGGACATCAAAGTCGTATATATGTGAAGGAGTCTCCACTCGCTACGCTCTTGCCGGAGATTCAACCCTGCTGGTCCTCGTAACTATACGAATATCATTTTTTTTAAATTTCCAGGATTCGAAATTACATTTTTGACAATAAATTTGCTATTTATCTTCGTAGATAAATATTGTTTTTACGATTACATACAGAATTAAAATGTGCATATTTTATCTATTTTAGTGTGTTATTGATACACGAAAATATGAACAATACTTTAATTTAAATTAGTCCCCATTTTGATATTTTTATTCGATTTTCAATAGCGTTTATATAAATAACATGATACTGTGTTTTGTATAGCGGCCTATAGTTTGTGGCCACTATCGTGCTTACATACAAACGACGACGAGGACGGACGGACAGTATATCGAAAATAATTTGTTCTGTTTCTAGGGGCTATGAGACGTAACAATCAATAAAAATATGGGCCAATATCGTGCTTACATACAAACGACGACGAGGACGGACGGACAGTATATCGAAAATAATTTGTTCTGTTTCTAGGGGCTATGAGACGTAACAATCAGTGAAGATATGGGCCACTATCGTGCTTACATACAAACGACGACGAGGACGGACGGACAGTATATCGAAAATAATTTGTTCTGTTTCTAGGGGCTATGTGACGTATTAATCAGTGAAGATATGGGCCACTATCGTGCTTACATACAAACGACGACGAGGACGGACGGACAGTATATCGAAAATAATTTGTTCTGTTTCTAGGGGCTATGAGACGTAACAATCAGTGAAGATATGGGCCAATATCGTGCTTACATACAAACGACGACGAGGACGGACGGACAGCATATCGAAAATAATTTGTTCTGTTTCTAGGGGCTATGAGACGTAACAATCAGTGAAGATATGGGCCACTATCGTGCTTACATACAAACGACGACGAGGACGGACGGACAGTATATCGAAAATAATTTGTTCTGTTTCTAGGGGCTATGAGACGTAACAATCAGTGAAGATATGGGCCACTATCGTGCTTACATACAAACGACGACGAGGACGGACGGACAGCATATCGAAAATAATTTGTTCTGTTTCTAGGGGCTATGAGACGTAACAATCAGTGAAGATATGGGCCACTATCGTGCTTACATACAAACGACGACGAGGACGGACGGACAGTATATCGAAAATAATTTGTTCTGTTTCTAGGGGCTATGAGACGTAACAATCAGTGAAGATATGGGCCACTATCGTGCTTACATACAAACGACGACGAGGACGGACGGACAGCATATCGAAAATAATTTGTTCTGTTTCTAGGGGCTATGAGACGTAACAATCAGTGAAGATATGGGCCACTATCGTGCTTACATACAAACGACGACGAGGACGGACGGACAGCATATCGAAAATAATTTGTTCTGTTTCTAGGGGCTATGAGACGTAACAATCAGTGAAGATATGGGCCACTATCGTGCTTACATAGAAACGACGACGAGGACGGACGGACAGCATATCGAAAATAATTTGTTCTGTTTCTAGGGGCTATGAGACGTAACAATCAGTGAAGATATGGGCCACTATCGTGCTTACATACAAACGACGACGAGGACGGACGGACAGCATATCGAAAATAATTTGTTCTGTTTCTAGGGGCTATGAGACGTAACAATCAGTGAAGATATGGGCCACTATCGTGCTTACATACAAACGACGACGAGGACGGACGGACAGTATATCGAAAATAATTTGTTCTGTTTCTAGGGGCTATGAGACGTAACAATCAGTGAAGATATGGGCCACTATCGTGCTTACATACAAACGACGACGAGGACGGACGGACAGCATATCGAAAATAATTTGTTCTGTTTCTAGGGGCTATGAGACGTAACAATCAGTGAAGATATGGGCCACTATCGTGCTTACATACAAACGACGACGAGGACGGACGGACAGTATATCGAAAATAATTTGTTCTGTTTCTAGGGGCTATGTGACGTAACAATCAGTGAAGATATGGGCCACTATCGTGCTTACATAGAAACGACGACGAGGACGGACGGACAGTATATCGAAAATAATTTGTTCTGTTTCTAGGGGCTATGAGACGTAACAATCAGTGAAGATATGGGCCACTATCGTGCTTACATACAAACGACGACGAGGACGGACGGACAGCATATCGAAAATAATTTGTTCTGTTTCTAGGGGCTATGAGACGTAACAATCAGTGAAGATATGGGCCACTATCGTGCTTACATACAAACGACGACGAGGACGGACGGACAGTATATCGAAAATAATTTGTTCTGTTTCTAGGGGCTATGAGACGTAACAATCAGTGAAGATATGGGCCACTATCGTGCTTACATAGAAACGACGACGAGGACGGACGGACAGCATATCGAAAATAATTTGTTCTGTTTCTAGGGGCTATGAGACGTAACAATCAGTGAAGATATGGGCCACTATCGTGCTTACATACAAACGACGACGAGGACGGACGGACAGCATATCGAAAATAATTTGTTCTGTTTCTAGGGGCTATGAGACGTAACAATCAGTGAAGATATGGGCCACTATCGTGCTTACATACAAACGACGACGAGGACGGACGGACAGTATATCGAAAATAATTTGTTCTGTTTCTAGGGGCTATGAGACGTAACAATCAGTGAAGATATGGGCCACTATCGTGCTTACATACAAACGACGACGAGGACGGACGGACAGCATATCGAAAATAATTTGTTCTGTTTCTAGGGGCTATGAGACGTAACAATCAGTGAAGATATGGGCCACTATCGTGCTTACATACAAACGACGACGAGGACGGACGGACAGTATATCGAAAATAATTTGTTCTGTTTCTAGGGGCTATGTGACGTAACAATCAGTGAAGATATGGGCCACTATCGTGCTTACATAGAAACGACGACGAGGACGGACGGACAGTATATCGAAAATAATTTGTTCTGTTTCTAGGGGCTATGAGACGTAACAATCAGTGAAGATATGGGCCACTATCGTGCTTACATACAAACGACGACGAGGACGGACGGACAGCATATCGAAAATAATTTGTTCTGTTTCTAGGGGCTATGAGACGTAACAATCAGTGAAGATATGGGCCACTATCGTGCTTACATACAAACGACGACGAGGACGGACGGACAGTATATCGAAAATAATTTGTTCTGTTTCTAGGGGCTATGAGACGTAACAATCAGTGAAGATATGGGCCACTATCGTGCTTACATACAAACGACGACGAGGACGGACGGACAGTATATCGAAAATAATTTGTTCTGTTTCTAGGGGCTATGTGACGTAACAATCAGTGAAGATATGGGCCACTATCGTGCTTACATACAAACGACGACGAGGACGGACGGACAGCATATCGAAAATAATTTGTTCTGTTTCTAGGGGCTATGAGACGTAACAATCAGTGAAGATATGGGCCACTATCGTGCTTACATACAAACGACGACGAGGACGGACGGACAGTATATCGAAAATAATTTGTTCTGTTTCTAGGGGCTATGTGACGTAACAATCAGTGAAGATATGGGCCACTATCGTGCTTACATACAAACGACGACGAGGACGGACGGACAGCATATCGAAAATAATTTGTTCTGTTTCTAGGGGCTATGAGACGTAACAATCAGTGAAGATATGGGCCACTATCGTGCTTACATACAAACGACGACGAGGACGGACGGACAGCATATCGAAAATAATTTGTTCTGTTTCTAGGGGCTATGAGACGTAACAATCAGTGAAGATATGGGCCACTATCGTGCTTACATACAAACGACGACGAGGACGGACGGACAGTATATCGAAAATAATTTGTTCTGTTTCTAGGGGCTATGTGACGTAACAATCAGTGAAGATATGGGCCACTATCGTGCTTACATAGAAACGACGACGAGGACGGACGGACAGTATATCGAAAATAATTTGTTCTGTTTCTAGGGGCTATGAGACGTAACAATCAGTGAAGATATGGGCCACTATCGTGCTTACATACAAACGACGACGAGGACGGACGGACAGCATATCGAAAATAATTTGTTCTGTTTCTAGGGGCTATGAGACGTAACAATCAGTGAAGATATGGGCCACTATCGTGCTTACATACAAACGACGACGAGGACGGACGGACAGTATATCGAAAATAATTTGTTCTGTTTCTAGGGGCTATGAGACGTAACAATCAGTGAAGATATGGGCCACTATCGTGCTTACATACAAACGACGACGAGGACGGACGGACAGTATATCGAAAATAATTTGTTCTGTTTCTAGGGGCTATGAGACGTAACAATCAGTGAAGATATGGGCCACTATCGTGCTTACATAGAAACGACGACGAGTACGGACGGACAGTATATCGAAAATAATTTGTTCTGTTTCTAGGGGCTATGAGACGTAACAATCAGTGAAGATATGGGCCACTATCGTGCTTACATACAAACGACGACGAGGACGGACGGACAGTATATCGAAAATAATTTGTTCTGTTTCTAGGGGCTATGAGACGTAACAATCAGTGAAGATATGGGCCACTATCGTGCTTACATACAAACGACGACGAGGACGGACGGACAGTATATCGAAAATAATTTGTTCTGTTTCTAGGGGCTATGTGACGTAACAATCAGTGAAGATATGGGCCACTATCGTGCTTACATAGAAACGACGACGAGGACGGACGGACAGTATATCGAAAATAATTTGTTCTGTTATAGGGGCTATGAGACGTAACAATCAGTGAAGATATGGGCCACTATCGTGCTTACATACAAACGACGACGAGGACGGACGGACAGCATATCGAAAATAATTTGTTCTGTTTCTAGGGGCTATGAGACGTAACAATCAGTGAAGATATGGGCCACTATCGTGCTTACATACAAACGACGACGAGGACGGACGGACAGTATATCGAAAATAATTTGTTCTGTTTCTAGGGGCTATGAGACGTAACAATCAGTGAAGATATGGGCCACTATCGTGCTTACATACAAACGACGACGAGGACGGACGGACAGCATATCGAAAATAATTTGTTCTGTTTCTAGGGGCTATGAGACGTAACAATCAGTGAAGATATGGGCCACTATCGTGCTTACATAGAAACGACGACGAGGACGGACGGACAGTATATCGAAAATAATTTGTTCTGTTTCCAGGGGCTATGAGACGTAACAATCAGTGAAGATATGGGCTAATATCGTGCTTACATACAAACGACGACGAGGACGGATGGACAGCATATCGAAAATAATTTGTTCTGTTTCTAGGGGCTATGAGACGTAACAATCAGTGAAGATATGGGCCACTATCGTGCTTACATACAAACGACGACGAGGACGGACGGACAGTATATCGAAAATAATTTGTTCTGTTTCTAGGGGCTATGAGACGTAACAATCAGTGAAGATATGGGCCACTATCGTGCTTACATACAAACGACGACGAGGACGGACGGACAGTATATCGAAAATAATTTGTTTTGTTTCTAGGGGCTATGAGACGTAACAATCAGTGAAGATATGGGCTAATATCGTGCTTACATACAAACGACGACGAGGACGGACGGACAGTATATCGAAAATAATTTGTTCTGTTTCTAGGGGCTATGAGACGTAACAATCAGTGAAGATATGGGCTAATATCGTGCTTACATACAAACGACGACGAGGACGGACGGACAGTATATCGAAAATAATTTGTTCTGTTTCTAGGGGCTATGTGACGTAACAATCAGTGAAGATATGGGCCACTATCGTGCTTACATACAAACGACGACGAGGACGGACGGACAGTATATCGAAAATAATTTGTTCTGTTTCTAGGGGCTATGTGACGTAACAATCAGTGAAGATATGGGCCACTATCGTGCTTACATAGAAACGACGACGAGGACGGACGGACAGTATATCGAAAATAATTTGTTCTGTTTCTAGGGGCTATGAGACGTAACAATCAGTGAAGATATGGGCCACTATCGTGCTTACATAGAAACGACGACGAGGACGGACGGACAGTATATCGAAAATAATTTGTTCTGTTTCCAGGGGCTATGAGACGTAACAATCAGTGAAGATATGGGCTAATATCGTGCTTACATACAAACGACGACGAGGACGGACGGACAGTATATCGAAAATAATTTGTTTTGTTTCTAGGGGCTATGAGACGTAACAATCAGTGAAGATATGGGCTAATATCGTGCTTACATACAAACGACGACGAGGACGGACGGACAGTATATCGAAAATAATTTGTTCTGTTTCTAGGGGCTATGTGACGTAACAATCAGTGAAGATATGGGCCACTATCGTGCTTACATACAAACGACGACGAGGACGGACGGACAGTATATCGAAAATAATTTGTTCTGTTTCTAGGGGCTATGAGACGTAACAATCAGTGAAGATATGGGCTAATATCGTGCTTACATACAAACGACGACGAGGACGGACGGACAGTATATCGAAAATAATTTGTTCTGTTTCTAGGGGCTATGTGACGTAACAATCAGTGAAGATATGGGCCACTATCGTGCTTACATACAAACGACGACGAGGACGGATGGACAGCATATCGAAAATAATTTGTTCTGTTTCTAGGGGCTATGAGACGTAACAATCAGTGAAGATATGGGCCACTATCGTGCTTACATACAAACGACGACGAGGACGGATGGACAGCATATCGAAAATATTTTATTCTGTTTCCAAGGTCATTGAGACGTAACTATCAGTGAAAATATGGATAACTATCAATGGTGGTTACATACAAATGACGGACGGACGGGATGTGTAAAATTACTGAGGCTATGCGACATAATGATCAATGAAGAAAATATGAGGTCAATATTTAACGATTTCCAAAGTTACACTATACTGGGTTGTTCATAAACTTTATCATGAACATTTTTAAATGCAAAGGTCGATTAATTGTTTATATTAACACGTTTTGAATTATTCTGCAAATCTTCACATGCAACACATTTAATAAAATATCACTGGATAATTTTGAGAAATAAAAATAAATAAATAAAAAAATTGTCGATACATTGATGATTTTCACTATTTACAGAGTAACTACTAACTCAGAATTTGTGGTTATATCAACGAATATTATTTCCTAGCTCTGACCTCCATGTTGAGGTGTTATTCTTACCAATACTGCTTTCACTTGAAACTTTATCGTTTTAAGTTGTGAAGAGCTGAAGTCGTTGTGAAAACAGATCGTAATAACAACACCTGAAATTAAGAGGTTACAACTTGTTTAGCAGCAATGCGTAAATTTAAAAATATTATTCACTGTTAATGGTATGAATTGCCACTTTTGTTTGTTCAATCAATCCCGTTGTAGACGTGAAATAATTCAATGATGTAATTTCTAAAAAAGTACACTGGAAATATGCTTTAATAATGTGATTAGTGAAGTTAAATAGGAATTTCAGAAGGAAAAATGCTTGCAGTTTTATTTTGTTTTAAGAGAGAAACAAAGTACCTTTGTTTTTAAATGTAACAGATTATTTTTTTTCAATAATTCTTAAACAAATCACTTAGTTTTATTTGTATTTAACTTTCTCATTTCTCAAACTTTCTCACTTACCGTTCCTCAAAAAAAAAAAATAATAATAAAAGGTAGCTAAAACTAATCAGTATCAAAAAAGAAGTTTGGAATTTACTTATTAAAATAACTTGTTAATCATTAACTTGAGATGACTACTGGGTAACTAAAACAAATCTCTTGTAAGTTCTTCCCAGTCTACAAGAATTAATATGATTTTTGTACTGACATTTCAACTACTTTTCAACATGCAACTTAAACAAACATATCATTTTGTTCAGAATTAAATTGGCCACACGTAAAAAACAATTATAAAATTAATAATTCTTCAGTTTTTTTTTTTAATCAACAATTTGTATGTGACAATTCAATTTTGTTGTGCACTGGAAATTAATAATATGAAATAAATCTCTAAAATTTGGTAACTTAATGTGTAGGACATAAATTGTTTTCCAAAAAAGACCATCAGTGATATTAGGTAGAAACGAAGAAAATTTTGTCTAAATGTTTAGATTATTTTTGTTTTGATTTCCAGAATCGCTTCTCCAAGTTTGTCAAACTTATCATGAAATATCCTGTATACAATTTACAGTAGTTATTCCAATTTTTAACACAATCTACAAGAAGATTTTGAGATCTAGAGGATAATGGAAATACTTGTTTCGTACTTTTTTACTTAGTGTATGTTTTTACAGGAATACGAAAAGTTACTTTCGACATTCCGTCCATCTGTCGTCGTTGTCGCCTGTAGCTAAGCACTATTGCGGCTTCAAAATATAAGATATGATCATGCAATTTGGTATAGGAGTCTATAGTGTGCTATAAAAACCTTGAAAAACCCGCAATGATAAATTACAAAATGGCAGCTATTTTAAACATTTTTTTTTACTCATATCTCGCTTGTTATTCAACTTATAATACAGTAAATAAAATGTAAATATTCAGATTTTAATTATGCATGAAAAGGTGCAAACCCCACCTCTGTCGACAAATAGTGAATTTATTATAAACAATGTAATATCAAACCCTCACTTCCCAAGTAATTTGGTTAGCAGGACTGAGTAACCAACAAGACCATTCGAAAAGAGACTCTTTCACATATCTAAAGTCTCAAGGGCCACTAGGGACGGGAGAATGACACGAACAAAGAAAGCGGAGACTTTTACACATCTCCGAGTATCGTTACTATAGGATGTTTTATTATAGGCGCCTCACCTTGCGGCGCTGCTGTACTGACAAAGGTAATGCTAAAAATTAAATGAGCACACCATCGGGATCCATATAAAATTCCCTGTAAAACCTTATAAAGTTTATAATTTTAAACATTTTGTTAATTGCAAAAATAACGATGGAAGATAAAAAAGACATGGGTTTGCAGCCGTTTTTCATAAACACGCGTCTTTGAATTTTCGCAGTGTAAAAACTAAGGGAGCTAAAAATTGTTCCTGTTAGGCGTGTATTAACAGTATTGTTATTAACAACATACTCAAGTTTCGTAATTAAATAATCACTACAATAATTGTTATTAACTTTTTTGTGAATTAATAGTAATTAATCATAACTTTGAGTAAGAATATAGAAAAAAGGTTTTTATAGAACTAATTTAATAAATATTAAATTAGACCTCAAAATAACTCAACTTATCGAAGTAAAATTTCGAATTATATTCGTTTAAATGGGTTTTATAAATGCGTAAAAGTGATGTAATCGTTCTGCTAAGTGTGCAGCGAGTGAAACTCTGGGCCAAATACAAATAGAGCACACTCTCACTTATTGTTTTAATAAGTAGTTTAAGTTTTAATAATAATAAGTTTTAATAAGCAGCAATAATTGTTTTTTTCTATAAATTGGGTTTACACAAATTGCATTTTGTAGTTTTACATTTCTTTCCATAACTAAAGTAAATGTAATTGATAGTCACGTATTGTCAACGTTTTCTCATCATGTTAAGAAAATAGAAAATCAATATGTTCAAAGTGAATATTTAGTTGACATTGCGGTGGATCCCATGATAGTAAATGTAAATGAGTCCAAGTCGAGAGAGGAAACTCGAACGTGAAAGTGATTTAGATTAATTACTGAAATTTGAATTTTAAAAGACCAAGTTTGATAATTTAGGATTCCTACTCTACACATGGCATGGAGTACAGACAGGTACGCCTATTTAATTAATAATTATAATAATAAAATAATTTATCCGTGTATTATACTTATCGCTTTCCTTTCAATGACACTGCTATATTGTAAAGTCATAAGAAAATACAATATATATATATATATATATATATATATATAATCTATTAAGATGTAAAACATTATAGAGCTGTAAGTTAAATCCACATTAAATATAAAACTTGAATCTGTTGATGCTCGGAAAAAATGAACTCAGTATAACCTGACTGTACATCCCTCGCTGTTAACCGTAACCGGATGATCAAACACATGATTTGTTTAAAATTGTACAATAAAATATTTGTAATCCAAATTAGAATGTCAACTCCTTCATTGGGAGTTTATTTGCGCATTTTAAAAATGCCATCTTAATGTATCTTAAGTTTGTTTTTTATATTTTAGTATTTTTTTTTACTACTTCAGTTGAGCGAGGATTCTAAAGATGGGTAAGATACTCTGAAACGCGTCAGATGAGTAAACGAAATCACGCACATTTTAAAGAGGTATTTCCAAAGCCATTTACTAATTTTGTTACACCTAATATTGTATCAATCTCGACAGTAAACTAATTTATAAAACAAATTCACTTCATATTTGTTTAAATTTGAAAATTCTATATTAGAACCCCCCCCCCCATTTAACAACAACACGTTTCCTAAAATGAATAATAATATTTTAACAAACTTTCCATATGTTTTTGAGTAGTAGGAACACTATCAGTTTGATTCTCTATACATATACCGGGTGATAAAGATTTCCGGGACGGGTGTATAACTTTTTAATTTGAAAAGTTGAAATTTTAGATATATTTTGGGGTGACAAAGGTATATTTGTTGGCATTATTAAGTAATTTCACACACACGCCAAAATGGGGCTTTTCAATGGTAACTTAAAGTTTTAAAATGTAAAGCACCCAAGGAGAAATACCTCACTTTAAAGTTCTGCTCCTATAGTAGAAAATAACTGCGCCAATTATTGCATGCCTTTTTACTATATTCCAAAATGACGGTCGCTTAATTATAAAAAAAAATATTCTTCATAGTTTACTCTAAAGGAAATAAATAATAAAGAGACGATATTATAACTACAAAAAAAAAAAATAAAAATACCTTTAAACTAAGTAATGACGTAAGAAAATAAGGCTGCTCAGGATTCAACTAACAATATCAAACCCAATTTTAAACAGTTAATTATTAAACAAATTTGGTATTACACTTTTTTGTCTCTGAAAAAAAATTGGAGGTAAATAAAAAAAATTAGGTTAATAATCTTTCTGGTCAAACTTGAATAAACTAACATTAAAGTTTTTGATGTAATGATTTTGTGTCCTTATTATTTGCCTTAAAGCTGATTTTGATATAAATTGGGTTTTTAAAAATATTTTACAAGCCACCATTTTGGATTTAAATAAGACATCGAGCTATAGTCTACCTAGTTATTTTCTATTAAACAAGAACTTTAAAATGAGGTAATAACCAATGGGACTTTATTAATTAAATTTTGCGTTATCCCTCAAAAACCAGAATTTTAGGATGAAAGATCAGTGTACTATATAATGGCAAAAACAATAAAGTTTCATTTTTATACCATTTCAAGTTTGAAAGTTATTTAACAGTTCCTGAACTTTTTACACTATACAGAGTGTCTAGAAAATATTTTCCCAAATTTCAAAAAGCGAAAATTCTATAGGTGTAAATAAAAAAGAAGTTCAATAAACATAAATCCGTAAATGTTTATTTTTCAAATTATCCGTCATTTTGTTTGTTTTTTACTAAACACTTAATATATTTTGAAATAAAAAAAATATTGAGCTCAAATTTGGTGTAAATATTTATTACTTAATCTTTATCCCTGTACAAAAAATCTTCTATAGTTTATTTTTCAAAATGGCGGTAATTTAAAACATTTTAATGTCAAATATCTCTAAAACAACTAACCTACAAATTAATTTGAGGAAACAAAAATAAGTTACTTTTTTAAATAACACACAAAAACAATTTTTAAAAAGAACATTTTCCGGCCATTTGAGCGTTTGTGAAACCAAGATTAATAACCTACCATAATGTTTATAACAATGAAATAAATAAAATAATAATACAATTTATGCAAAATAGACAAAATACAGCTGTTTAGTCCTTACTTCATCAGCTGATATCGAACAACTCAACAATGGTTCAACTCTAGACTTGAATCGGCGATGATTAAGTTATTTATTAACAGACCATGCATAAAATTCGTAAAAATAGCTGTTTTTCCGTCATTTATGAACGGATTTTAAAAATAAAGTTAAATCCGTTATTTAGTTAAATTTGTTATTATATTCTACACATTTTTTATGTTTCACGAATTTCTTGTAAAATTAAGAGTTTTTGAGCAATTCTAATGACTTTAATTATGAATTTTAATAAATATTGATTCTACAATAAGATTTTGTATTACAAACAACTACTAAGAAATTATGTTTTTATTTTTTAGTCAATAACTCGTTTACCTTTTGTGATACAGATAATTCGAAAGCTAAGAATTTAGGGACTTATTATAACTTAAGCAATGGAAGTTTAGGACGCACAATTATATTATATACATCGATTGATACAAGTCTATTCATATTCAAATAAATTAATGGATGGATGAATGTGAGTTTGCAAGTTCAATAGGTGCTTATTGGGTGAGCTAATGTTTACCTAAGTTAGTATTTTAATGGTAATTAATCATCGTTTCCGTAAATTGTCATTAGACATGAAATATTAATTTAATGAATTATTCTAAATAAAAAAATGAACTATTTAAACATAGTGGTCATAATATAATGGTTGCATAGGCGCCGGACAATTTTTGTCACTTTAACATCTCTAAAAATAAAACACAAAAAGTTATAATTAAAAATATTATTTCGTTAGTTGTCCATCAAAATCTCAAAATGTACCATAGACGCAGTCTTTGAAAAAATATTTACATTTTTAAATACAAACCTAAATTTTTTTTCTTGTGCCCTAATCACGTCATAAACGTAAATATTATTTCACTAAAATTGAGTTGTTTGTCTCTCTAGGATTTTTTGGAATTATTCCTGAATAGTAATACAGTATTTCTTTTCTTGCGATTTTTCACAATGGTTTGGTTAATTTTAACACTTCACTAAAGTTTAATCAAAATCATTAGAGTCAATAATTGTGAGATATTACGGCTTTATAACGTTCTTATGGTTCTTTCTTCGTAACACCCACATTTAGAGAGATGCCGAACAATACGTTTTATTTGCGTCTTTAGAGGCTATGCAAAACCAATTAAAAAGTTCATGGAAATGTATTATCTAAAGTGTTTAGTTTACTGTCTAGCCGCCATTTTGTATTATTAACAAAAAAAATCGTTAAAAAAAAAGCTAAATGATATAAAGTTGAAATTTTGTATGTTACTTTGTGTTATAAAGACTCAAATTGAAGGGGGGGGGGGAGGAATAAACCGACTTTCTTTAATTATTTTAAAATGGCGGCAATTTAAAATTGTTAACGTTGAATATTTTGAAAATCGCTAACTTACAAATTATTACATAAGGCAAATTATTTTTATTTTTTAACAGCAAATTTTTTTTTTCGTTATTTCTCTAGCGTAAAGAATAATTCAGTTATCGACAGAAACGAAAAACAACAATTTTTGTCCAATCGTCTACAACAGCTGACTTTAAATAATAAGAGTTGATTTGAGTTTAATACATAAAACACTGTTGCAATTAAGAATAAAATATTGAATTGTTTAGTAATAAGATAAACAAGGCCAAAAATTAGATTTTATCTAACTCTAATGTTGTAATTAGATGGAAGCAAACCATAAAAACAAACTACCGCAGCTGTTCTTGACGGCTCTCACTCAAGATGCATGAATCCAAGAGCTTTCTCATCGACTCTTTCAAAATTACCTAGTGTCTGACAAATTCTATCCATTCCAAGTACATGGGCGGAGCTCTTCTACTGTATCAGATGAGTGTTGTATCCAAATGTTTTAGAAGAGGACCTCTTCGATCAATCTATTTGTTGTGGTATGCTTCATTTATGTTATCTCATAAACTAGAATAAGAGGGAGCCCCTTCAAGCATAAATCACATTAGATAGTTTGTGTTTAGTTATATGCTTCATGTAAAGTTAGAAGATCAACTGTCAAGAATCGTCGATATCATTCGCCATTAAGATTTTAAAGATAATTAATTTAGCAAAAGCAGTTAATGTTACCTGTTTCTTGTCGATAACTCATCCTTTAAACCAGAGAAAGAATAAAATAAAAACAAAAATATTTTGTTGTTAAAAAAAAAATATCTTGTAAATATTTTGTAAAATTAACGGATTTCAAGATATTCGATATTTAAAAAGTTTAAAAATAGTGGACATTTTGAACTAAGTAAAGGAATTCGGTTAATTATTTCTCACAAATTGGGTCTTTATAACTCTAAATACCATTCACAATTTCAACTCCATATCATTTACCGTTAGAAAGATATGATTTTTGTTTGGAGAAAAAATAATAAAACACAATTTTCTATATTGTAACTTCCACTTCGTGTTAGTCTAGCCGACCAATGGTTTCGCCCGCTAAGGGCAGACTAATAAAAAGTGGAAGTTACAAAATAAAAAATTGTGTTTTATTATTTTTTCTTTAAATATGGAATTCCACCGAGAACATTCGGTCTCAAAAATAATGAAAATGATTATTCTTGCTCTTAACATCACAAAATGGCGGTTAGATAGAAAACCAACAATTTTTGGAAGTATGTTTATATACGCTTTTTTATTGGTTTTGATGTGAGCAAATAGCTCCTGAATACATATACAAAATTGTTGTTTTGTACAAAACAATTAAATACAAATAATTAAAACTTTCTATTCCATAATACCCAAAATTTATTATTTTTATAATACAGCGAAAATAAAATTTGACCATTAGAAAGTTTAGAAGGTTGAATCTTGTGTTATGTTTTTGTAATATATGATTGATTTATTATTTATTCTCATATAATATGAATTGAAAACTAATAACCTGAATTCCAGTTAAGGTACACAATTATGATATGTCGACAAATAGATTCTGATTTGCGGATATACTATAAGTTGTAAGGTCCCCTAAGTACAATAAAGTGATTGTTGGAATCATGTCTAACTTTATATCTGTCTACCTTGCGTATAGTCCTCTACAGCCCTAAAGATTAATCCATTGTATATATGGGCGTATTTCGACCATTATTATATGGGACTCTTTTACTATTTTTTTTATTACTCAAAACTTGGGGGTTGCCATAGAAAAGAAAACAACAAAATAACGTTAAGGACCCAAAAAAGTAATCGTTGCCATTTTCTAAAAAAATGTCCATTTGTGAGTTTTCTTAAAAATGTGTGCAAAATTGCAAATTAAAAAGTACGGTTCAGGAAATTTAGTTAAAATCATAAATAAATCTTGACCACGGTTATTAAAAGCTGGTATTTAATTAAATACGTCATACGCTGAGGATGTGTAAAAGCGAAGCAATTTTCAACCCTTAACATTATTTTATTAACTTACCAAAATATCGTTTTTAGTGACGTTTAGTTTTGGTTTGATTTGGGGATGGGTCAGTGGGAAAGTTTGTGTAAAGTTTTGCATCTTTTTTCCGACAAGTATTTATGATAATGTATTGAAGTTGTAAACAATTTATGTATATTTCTCTTTGTGTGAGGGTATTTTTTATATGTGTTTGTATGCCATTTAAAGAGTACGATAGAAAGAGAAGGAGAGAGAAAGAGAAGGCTATATTATCCTCCTTATTTAATGAGGCGAAATAAAACATCAAGGGGATATTGAGGGGTAGACAGTAAAAAAATCAGACATTGATTGATTGCAGGAATTATCAGAGGTTAAATTTAGAAGTTTCATTCTATCTCCTACTTAAAAATGAATAAAGACTTTAAGCTCAATATTTGCAATTTGTTGACAATGTGCTTTGAAAATTGAAAAACTTATAGAATGTTAATAAAAAGATTTAAAAATCAATATGGTAAAATAATAATAAGAGAAAATATTTCTAGAACGTTTAATTGAAAAGTAAAAATAATTAAAACAAATTTTATTGAAGCCAGATACAAATTCCATGCATAAATAATTAAACAATTGCACTGAGAATACTGAGTATGAAATAAAGTAACATTATTAAACCATAATTCTTCTGACATATCTAGAATTGTTTTTATTTCTGCCGACGCCTTTCCGATTAAGTTCATTTTCAAAAGCTATTTACGTTCTGGTTCATACCTCCACGGAGTCATCTTATATAACTCAAGTAACCTCCCTTCTTCCCTACCTTAAGGCTCCGCCCTCTTCAAAATAACCACAGTGAAGAGAGATGCTACGAGAAGGGTTAGGAAGACGACTCTTTTTAGGGAAGAAGCAGTAAGTAAATAGCATTAAAAAATACATTCAAAAAGCGTCGGGAGAAGTTAGGAGAATGTTAGGAATGATAGAACAATGTATCTAACTAATTAAGAAAGTGATAGTAGAAATTTAAAATACCATGATAATTATAGAAGCAATGATATAGATTGCTAAAATTCTCTATAATATTTGTGATCAATAATTATGGAAAAGATACGTGTTTCATACTAAATTGACAATATCAGTTAAAAAACAAACCAACTCTTAAAAACATAACTACTAAGTTAGGTAAGATATAAACCTTTCTTAACTTTTTGTGAAAATTTTAGGAGATGGACAATACATTAAAACTAGAGATTATATAGAATTTTACAAAAGAAAAAAAAAGAAGTTGATGGGCACCATCATGGTACTCATCTAGTCTCATCATACAATGTAATATCCAAAAGTTGGTTCCTTGGAACATGTAGGCAAAATCAAATGGTCTTCCCCAATAGAGTAAGTTTGTTTAAAACAATTGTTACACCGGATTTTTGAACCACTACTGTCTTGACGTAGATTAGACTCTTCCGAGCTATTAACATGTTATCAACTAGATTCGCTCGTGAAGCCTTAGCGGGACTCGAAGTTGTACTTATGCGATGGAGAATTCACACGCTACGCTCCTATCGATGACTCGTCCCTCCCCTCATCTTTTAACTTTAAAAATATCACATTAGGAGGTATTTGAAATTACTTTTTTGACAATACCGTTCGCATTTGTTATCCTAGTGATTTGGGGTTGGTACCATTATTTCCAGATTTGAAATTTGTAATTTATTATTTAATTTAGTGCGTTATAAGTTGAATTACATACAAGATTCGGAGAAAAACCTCTCATCCATTTTGACATTTTCCAGTCGATATTTTTAATTTCACTAATGTTCTATGCAAACATACTATTGACCCCTATATCATAGTATAATAATTTTTGTGACAGCTATTTCGGTAACGTAATGGACGACAACGACAATCATTTTTTATTATTTTTTTAGTTTCCTAATGGCGTAAAACGTTATGATCAGTCAAAAACGGATGTCAACATTTTTTTAAAGATTACCAAACTTACCCTATACGTCATATAGTGGATAATATAAATATATCACTACAATAATTCTATGTTGAAATTGAAACAAATTACAAATACATAAAATATGTAACAAAATAGTAATACAAATAAGTTGAAATTCAAATAAATGAAAACATAGTAAATAGTAATATATAAATGTTAGATAAAAATATCTATAAAATATTTCAGTTTAAAAAATTTAATGTATTTGAAATGCCCAAGCATGGTTGCGAAACTGTAGACATTTTATACCTAAAAAATAAATGCATGAATTATCTAAAAATTAAACAAATAAAAACATATCTTCCTATTCTTTCATTTATATTATATTAAAGGATAGGTGAAAACAGTTTAAACCAACCAGATTATTTATTCAGGTTTCGAAGTTATGTATAATGGTGGATTCTTCTTATTATTAATAGGTTTAATAAGACTTTTTCCATTATTATATAAGTAGTTTCGAGAGTATATATCAACTGTCGTTATCAGGTCATAAAAGTAGAACATGGAAATTACTATAGGACCATGTAACGAAAACTCTATACTATAAAAAAAGAAAGGATCTAAATCTATCCCTTATTTCTCAAAACTATAGCCATTCGTTCAAGGTGAGTTTATCGCTTGAAGACGGTAGTTGATCTATTTTCACGAAACGTCGTGTATTGATTTTTATATACCAAAAGTTTGAAAATCAAAAGTTTTTATATACCAAAAGTTTATCAATTTGCTATAACAAAATAAACCCTTCTATAAAATTTTCATCAGAACAATATGGTCAATTCTATTCTGTTTATTGACCGATAGAAATGTTCTGATATTTATTTAAACTGCGACTGGATGAAGACGGGTGTATATCATCAGCCTGCACATCAATCAAAGTCCAGACTTGACGTATCTATCATTAAGCTTTAACAGGGATAACAAAATTCGATTTAATTGATAACGTGTAAAGATAACATATTCATAGAACTGGTTGATTTGTTTTTCATAACATTTTTTTTTTCACTTTAATTTAATGGGGATTATATAACAGTAACGTTGATTAAATCGCAGTCGATATGTGTTCTACGAATAGATGTGTAATCCACACAACAGATTTATACACGTATGTAAATTATTATTGATGAATCGTGGATCACTGTATATCATAAATACATGATTAAACCTAATATATGTGTTTTATGTGATCAGGTTTTTAACAGAAAAGTTTTCACAAGTGTATTTTCTCTACTGGCTGCACGATAGGGCGATACGATATTTATCGTACGATTATTGAGATGCGTACTTTTAGCTTTAGGATAAAATTTTGCTTCACACCAAATTGATGCGGAAGATTTTTTTTGGAGTTGGTTCATCAATGGTAATCATCAACTCTACCCGTGAAAATAACGTTTTCGCGATGTATTAGTTTTTCGAAAAATATGAGTGAAGTGACATAGGGTACAGTCGTATAAATTAGTGCATGTACGATACAATTGCACAGTAGTTGTAAGATTATTTTTCACAAAATTAAATTTAAAAAAAAAATAATAATAAAATAGGATGGGCCGTGAAAGTTTCCATTTCTTGTTTCAACTCATGACTACTTTCCTTTGAAAAACGTTAATTTTCCCTTTGTCCTTTAATTTGTCAATTGGTTTTCTAGCCCAAACCCATTACGCCAGTTTTATGGTAGTCCTTCACTTTTTAATTCCAATAATATAGATATTTTCCAACACTATTAATGAAGAAATTAAAAAAATTAATTCCTCATCATTAGCTCTACATATTTTGTGTCACATACCGTCCGATATAGAGCGAAAATATATACCGAGCATATTTCTTAACACATATATCTTACGATAGATGTCGTTATCGTAGCGGAAAACATTTCATTAATCATTGTCTGTCTATAAAATTTTCTAGCTTTCGAATACTCTAATTTGCGTCAGGGTCGTAAGAAAATTAAGAGTCAACCAAGAGAGACCTGATAGGAAAGATGAAAGAGGAGATACAACCAAGGTCACACTATATAATATTGTGGACTTGGTATAACCTAAGATTCCATGAGCTATGATGGTCCCCCGAGATGTTGTACCCATACTCGCTGTAAGTGGCCCATGAGGGTCGTTTTTGTTTCAGCTTAATATTTATAACGGTTACTGAAATTTACGAGAATAAAATAACTTGATAATATTCTAATTGGAGTTAGGTCAGAAATTTTACGTTTAAAATCTGTTTTATACTATTTATTCAAGCGATTACAGTATATTTTATCTTAAATCAAGCAGATTGATGTTGTTGAAATTGGATAACTCGAATACGAGAAAACAATATATAATAATTAATAAATATAAAAAATAATAATTATAATAATTGATACTGTAAAGTTAATGAAACCTATTAATATCGTATTAACAAAACGTGTGTGGAATAAGGGTAATTGAGGCTTCTATTAAAAAAAGTTGATTTTAAATAGAAATTCAACTACAATACGTAATATTAAAATTTTGTCGATTAGAACTTCAATGGGAGTAATGAATATATCACGCATTAAAATTTTGAAAAGGGGAGGAAAGTTTTTTTTACCGGAATGAACTGTTAGGTCATTATTCTTGTGACAGCACACCTATTATCATTCGGATGTGTAAAGATTTTAGAGTAACGAAGTCCAGTTTTGTTGTTTGTTTAAAGGAATTATTTCTCGATTATCATATTTGCAAACATTCTGAAATGGCGAAGTTTTCCAAACTAAAATTAGGGGGGGGGGGAAGTAATTCATAACCAGAACAGGGAAATGGTGAAAGAGGAAGAAGAATCAAGTGTGTGCAAGTTCAGTTAGTTAAAGCTCGCCATAGAATTGCTGTGGCTACCGGTGTTGTGAGCGCTTAGTAAAATTAAATAGTGAACTGATTAAACGTAACGAACGTGATGATACTGTCAAGTGTTTTTCAACACCCAAAAGGTATTTTGATCCCCGGAAAAACCCAGTTACATAACTCGATGACATTGATAAATGTGATGTAAGAGTATAATTTCTATTAAAAAAAAAATTTAAAAAAAAAAAAAAACGACTTCCTACTGTGAAACTCTTAAGGGAGGAGTTATAAAGTGTCATTGATTTTAAAGGCAGTGAAAATATTTAAGGAGTATTTTAAATCAACGTAGGCTGAAGACTGAAAACAATAGAAAGTTATTGGTTAAAAATTTAGACAATTAAGGAAAAACGTTTAATATGCCTAAGATCCAAAGCTATACAGTAAACAAGGTTGATTAATAATTGTTTTAGACAAGTCGCACATTCATTCTACCCACCTTTCAAGTAAATCGTGGTCGAAAAGGTCAAATATTGGTGCCTGTAGTCCAATTTACTATGGGTATTATTGTACATGTTAGTGGTGAAACAGATTTTACTCCTGGCACAATTGCTACGTGAAAAGCCAGCAGCAAATGTAGTGATTACTATGATAATATTAATCTTGACATGTTTTTTTAAATTACTATAAAGAAGATGAATCAGAATCTGAATGTTCTGATCCTGATGAAGGCTTGAGTAGAGTTGAGGAGCAGAAATTGTAGAATCCAAGGGAAATCAAAATAGAGTAGGTAATATTAAATAATCGTCGATAAGTAAAATTGAAAATGAGGTGTCTCAGTTAAATTTAGATTTATAAATTTCATTAAAAGTTATGATTCGTTTTTTAAACTTATACGTTGCAGTAAAATGAAGGTCGATTGTGCGCAAACTCTTGAGTGACTCGCCATGGTTAATGTTTTTGTATTGAGTAGTATGAGTGTGGCCGCGCGCACAGACTTCTGGCGGCAACAGTACAGTCGGGCAGTAGTTTCTCTGCGCGCGCTCCAAGCTGCCGGGTTTAGGCGGGGTGAGGTGGCGGGATTATTTTTCTAAAAACTAAGCGTCATTGTTTGACGCCACACACAACAATAACAATACCAGCCTGCATCTTACTGCCGTCAGTATAACATCGTTATAGTTGTTATGAGATAGCGTTGTTGTAAAAATTAACCTTTTACCAATTGTTTATATATTTACCTTTTGTTATGTAAATTCAATATAAGTGTAAATATAAGTTTTAGTGTTGTAAGACGTATTTTATTACATCTCGTAGTTATAAAAACACATCGTATGCTAATCAAGAAAGTATTTATATAAAAGCATTTTTTAAATTACATTGTTACGTATAGCAAAATTGTACAAAGGGTTGAAGAATGTTTTCAGCAGCAATCGATGTATTTCATACGGCTAGTAGTATTCCAACGCGCGCTCAGAAATATCGGCCCATCAATACATTATTAAGGTTTTAAAATACAAACTTTTCAGAGCAAATATCTATAAATAGAATGACTATTCCATGTTAGGTCAATGTCTAAGTTGAGAAATAAACATTTGGTATTTTTAACAATTATTTCACCCAACATAATTCTAAGTTTTAATTTTTTTTTTTTTTATTATTTCAAACTACAGCACATAGAAACATACAAAAGTATGGCTTTATAAACAAGGTGTTTCCTAAAAAATACTGACTTGTTTTATTCATATTAAAAAAATACATTTAGCTCTAGTAACAATTTGTAATGAAATAATTTCAATTATTATAAAAATTTTCCCACAAATATCCAGTGGCGTATCAGTACATGTCGGGCCAGGAGGAGGGGGAATCTCCCTGAAGAGACTTCATAATAAGTGTCTGTACATGTATCGATTCAATATTCACATTATTTAAATGAAAATGTTAATTCAACAATTAAATTTTGAGGTACAAATACATCAGGTTTATTACTGTCAATAGTAATAGTCATCTATTGAATACAAATATTTATATCTATATTTTTTTTTTGTTTTAAGGTAAAAAAACTTCTTAGACATCATCGCCGTAAAAAAAGTGAAGAAATGCACATAAAATATAGACCTCTAACCCTTGAATAGTGTAACAGCGTTAGGAGGGAAGAGAACAACAGATGGTAAAGAGAGAGTAGATAGGAAAGATGAAAGAGAGGAATCTAAACCAAGACTACCTAAAGACATATTTTTTCAGACTGAAGATAGTGTTTACTCGATTGAAAATATATTTTAGAAAATATTCAATATAACCCTTTTTAAAAAACCATTTTTAATATGTTTTTGAAGGAAATCCAAAAGTTTATTTTATTTTATTAAAACTTTATATTTTGAAATTTGTTTTATGGTGTCTAGAAAATGCATTTTCAAAGCTACTGCATTGTAAAACAGATTTTTTTTCTTGTTGTTATTTTAAAATTTTTCGGTCATCATCGCCTACTAAAATATGGAAAAAAAATTAAAATCCCCCTAGTTCTCGAATACTCTAATATCACCTAGTGGATAAAAAAAGAATTGGCGAAGAAAGACCTGACAAAAAAATGAAAGAGAGGTGTCTAACCTAACAATACATAAAATACGATATAGATTTAGGGGTTTTCAGGGTTTTCACTATTGGACAGCCCCTAAGGCTCAATAGAAAGTTTTGATAAACTGTTTACTTTTGCTTTGCTCATCGTTGAGCGGAAATAGCTTTTTATCAGTTTCAACATTGAAAAACTTCTTTGATACCCTGACCGTTTACATAGGCCGACCTATTGTACAGTCGCGAATATGTTTCAAGAAGAAAAATAATTTATATTGTAAATTCTTTTTTTTTTAACTTATAAACATAGGTTAAAATTTATATTTTCAAAAAGTCCTTTTTTGAAGGTCTCTCCTAGACGGAAGCTAGGGAGTGAACCCCCCCCCCTCAGAATGCGACTGTACATATATAATGTATCAGAAATGTATTGATAATTCAGATAGTTTAAGATTTAATAGTCAAACTCTAAAGGCCTGAATTAACTGTCATATAATATTGCCAATAAAAAAATACCATTAAATTTATTAACTTCCATGTCTCATAAAAAAATAAAAATAACATACCAAAGATTTCTAACAAATATCAGTCATAACAAATATATAAGCTAGCTTTGTGTTAACGATAAAATATTGCAACATGATAAAAAAACAGTATAACTAATCTTTGTAGTGACATTGCTAATTGCAAATAATGTCTTCCCAGTTTTACAAATAAAAATTTATGAGGATTTTATACTTCACAGCTCTTTGTTTTATGTATGTCATATTACCATTGGTTGCAGCGTTTCAGTAGTTATGACTTTAAACAAATGGCGATAATGGTTAGTAGGTTGAATGAAAATGTCATACTATTGTAAAAAAAAAATAAAATGAAACTACTAAACAAAGGGACTAAATAAAGACAATAACAATCACTACGGCACTGAGATTATCAAGAAGAGTAATGTAAAAGCTTTAACAATATCTAAAAAGCAAATTATGAGAAGAATTTTTGATCCTGTTTGTGTAGGAGAAGGATAGCGGGTATTATATAACTATAAACATGAAGAACTAATGGATGGTGAAGTCATAGTAAGATTCATAAAGTCAAAGAGGCTTGGACATATAATCAGCATGAACAACAAAAGAGCGTGTTTGATGACCAATTATAGGTTGGAGAAGTGGTCAACCAACGAAATGGTGGCTACAGCATGAGAAGGACATGAAGCGGTTATGTGTCAGGAATTGGAGAGAACTTACGGCGGATCGTAGGTAGTGGGATCTATTTATTATCACAGATTTCATTATTTTTCTTGATGTTTAAAGACGAAAAACCTTCCGCCTTATTAAAAAAAGAAAGAATAGAACATAAAATAAAGACCCCTATCACTCGTGTACTCTAATAACGGCAGGGACGAAACAACAACAACAGTTGATTGAGAGACACGTGATGGGAAATACGAAAGAAAGATATATCAACACAAGACTATATGTTAACCCAGTGACTACTACAGCCATTATTTATATAATTTGTTTTGCAATATTTAATGTTTTAGACGTCAAAACTTTTTTCGACATAGCAGCATACAACCAATATAAAGGTCTCATTCTCCACCATTTTCTGAATATAATTTTGCTTTTTTCTCTTGTTGATTAAAGGTAAAAACCCCTCGGTCATCATTGTCTGATAAAAAAGGACGAAAATAGCATACAACCAATACCAATAGACTTAGAATATTTCAAAAGCGTCAGGGTCGGAAAGGAAAAAGAGTAGTTAACAGAGATGTGATAGGAGAGGTGTAGAAGGAGGATTTAACTCATGCCGTAGTTCCAGCTATGTTCCCTTGGGATTGAAAGTCAAATCTCACTAAAGATTACCCCAGAGAGTAATTGTGTCGGTGGCAAGGCTTATCCGTGACACTGCAGCGTCGAAGGATATGACAATAGGAATATTTTTGTAAAGTATATTTCATTGTAATAATCAATATGCCAATATGTCCCCACAATAAACAACCAACTCCATTGTTGCCAACAACATTGACACTTAAGTAAATATTAGTTTTTTTAGTCGGTTATTTGAAGTGGCAAATTAAACACATCATTCCTTATGTATTTATTGTGGTGGAATGATTATCCATTTTTTCGCTAAATATTGTAGAAAAATTAGTCTCATATTGTACTGTTGAGGTTTGATTAAGCACTTCACAAAAATTTAATATACTGTAGATATATATTCAGGTTCTCGAGACGGATTGAGAAGAATATTTTAAATTGTATACTTTCTATAAATTACAGTACACAAAAAAGGGTGGCAAATTATATACGCTTAAATGCAATTGTATATTTGAGTGAATGATTGTTTAAGTTAGATTAACATATATGGTTTCAGTTGTGATAATATTTATGAGGCCTAATGATTGTACCCCGTAACCAATTTGAAACAAAAATCATTAGATAGTGGTTTTCTAATCATTAAAAAAAGTTTGTTTAACTCTGGTTTTACTTTCTACCATAATCCTATACATAGTGCAAAGACAGTTATGTCATAAGTATATGTCGATTTTTTGAAAATATATCTGTTCTTAATTTTAAAAAATATTTTCGTTTTGTTTTAATGCGTCTGTCGTATCTATTGACAACTCAAACTCTAAAACAGGGCAGTGTGCATATTTTGTTTATATCACGTGGATTTCTTTTTCTTTAGATAAATCAAATTGGGTGTGGTTATAAAAACGATTATTTCGAAATCGGATAACACGATGTTAATCAAATTTATCACGAGTAGAACCTCCAAGAACGTAAACAAATTATTGGTTGCAATCTGTCAAAAAATATTGATTCTTGAGTTATCGCTAAAAAAAGAACTGAAAAATAAATAAAATTCGTATTTTATCAAAATGAGCACTACCGATTTCGTTGAAATTTTAGTGAAATGTGAAGATTAATGACACAATCACATGTGTAAATTACAAGTAAATTATATTAACTTTAATGTAATAGCAGATATTTTTTGTTGAAACTCCATATTCAAGGATAAAATAAAGCAAAAGCTTAAAGTTTCAAATATTTTAACAATATAAATGAGCTACAATTGTTTCGCCTTGTGACATCATCGGGCTACGAAATGATGCGTTGCCCGATGATGCCGCAAGGCGAAACAATTGTAGCTCATTTATATTATTAAAATATTTGAAACTTTAAGCTTTTGCTTTATTTTATTCTTAAATTATATTAGTTATTAAAAAGAAAACGACCTACAATTCCGCCATTAAAAGGTCAAATTTAATAAATTAAGATTCACTCTGAAAACGAGTTTATTACACAAGGGAAACAAGTTTAATACATTATTTAAATAAATGAAAACGTTTCAATACAGCATCCATGATTCATTTCCCACCATTTGATTGACAAGTGGGGAACTGATTTGGTGACGATTAGTTTCGGTGGATTTTATTTATTTGGTTGAGTGATGGAGAAAGTTTGTGCAATAAATTTTGCAACATTTACTTTTTACACAGAAGCTGGTTTTTAAACATTTCAATAAACCTAACTAAGACTTATTGCTATTGTAACCAAACATGGTAATACATGTATGTCACTATATCAATTACAGCGTGTAATCTAACTGCTTTGTACACGGTTATCACTTTAATTAAAGCTGCAATCAATTGCAGCTGTATTGATAAGTGTTATATATTAATTAACGTGGCAAAGTAATATAATTTTCAGTTTGTATACTGTCAACATCTGGTAGTACTTGCCACGAATTAGTGGTCAGAACAACGCAGTTAGAAGTATAACGAGATTAATTAGTTTGTACCAACCTACAGATAGACTCAACTCAAATTATGTTTTAGCGATTGTAAAAATATCTCACGGTTTTTAATTTATGTCTATCATCACTACACAAGTATTCCGTAACTTAGATCAATATTGTTAGTATTTATTTCTTTATTACAAACCCAGTATACAAAGAATAGTGTAAGTTTGGTAAACATCCGTACTTAAAAGCTTATGTACGATTGCTCAGGCAAGTTAAAGATCTATAAACATAACATTACTTAGTTATATTTTACCATTATCTTAAAATTATTGTAACGGTCTTACAAAAGAACTCCCTTTAAATCTTCAAACTTAATAAAATCCACTTTTAAAAATCATATTCTAATGAAAATTTTCATCACCTCTAAAGAGACATTACTAAAGACAACATACGTCTAAGTAATCAAATTTTGAAAGTGGTTATCGGTTTAAAAGGCCGAGTTCACCACCAATCGACCGCTCTAAAAGATTACAATTAATTATAGATAACATCTGATAATCAGGTGATGCGTACCTACGATCCCTACATTTGATTTTGTAGAATTCATTTTGAGGTACACCATACGATGAGAGTACAAATGAAGTTTAATTTGTACTTAAAATGTTTGTAAAATCGTTTGCATTTCTGCGTAAGTACTAGCTTTTGTTTAAAAGGTTTTACCTAAACTTTTTTCATCTATCATCTTAAAATATAATAAAAATAATTAAATAATTCAAAATAACTAATATGGAACCATGACTCAGACCAGAAAATCAGATAAAAGCTGGTCTGACAAATGTCTAACTAATGATCTAAAATTACAATTAATATGTTATAATTCCAACTAATGTCGGATAAATTCAAGTAATCTCCAATTGTTCAAATAAAAGGTCAAGCATTTTATTAATTTAAGATGTAACACGGACAGAATTTCAAATGTAACTGTGAATCAGTAATTTATACAAATTTACAATAATAAATGTATTTTTTTAAAAATTGGATGGGATCGCTAGCACTTTTTGGCTTTTATTCAGATATGACTTAATTTTAAACTCTATGAGTAAACAATTATACAATTTCTGTTAGCCAACAACTTTAATAAAATCATGGCTCATAACTTCAATGATTTTCAGTACTGTATTTTCGTTTTTAATCAAAGTATAATCCTAAATAACAGATATCTGCTTTCTAAAATTGTTTTTGTATTTTATTCAAATTTGTAAAATAAATTTTGAGTGTATGGTTAATTCAAAATTAAATTAGTTGAATTTAAAGTGACAAATGAAAATAACGACTATATAAACTATATATATATTGTTCTATTATTAACCTTGAATACATCTTAATTAGAAGACAGAACCATCCCATAATTTAGAGAAAAATATTTTAAAAAAATTGAGATTGGTGAATGGTTATCTCTGCTGCGAGAATACTGATAAGTTCTTTCAGAATTGATTAATTGGCTCAGTTGATAATTTCTGTTTAATTTTGTCAACCCATCAGGTTGGTAAAATATATTGTTACACCGACATCACCGGAGTATAATCACATCGAAAATATATACATCATCAGTGACAGAGTTTTTATATGATTAAATCTCTATTTGTATCTGATTGTTTTTTATCAGCAGTAGTTCCGGAGCTATAACCACTTTTTGCTGCTGATAAATAGAAAATTCAGATTGCGTAAAATATTTTCATAAAATTTTCAAGGAAATTAAAAAATATTTGTTCAGCGACTAATTTTGTATATAATTAGAGCACAATGAAAACACGTTTTAAAATGGTTCAAGTATATGGTAGTGGAAACCAAAATATTTCCGTGTATTTTAGACATTTCAGCGACAACGTACATTTAACAACAACAAAATTGATCAAATTGATAAGGTTATTTATATTTTTTTTAAATATTACAATCATTCAAAGTTTTCATGTTAACGAGTCCATTGGAAGCAACTTGCGACAACAAATTTATTTTACAATACCTGTATTTTACCAATCAAAAACACTTTCAATAATACGCAGTCATGAAGTTAAAAAGAAAATATTGCATATCGTGTAACCCACATGAGCTGAACTAAGTTTTAAAGTTATGTATACACAGTTAGGATTTCATTCAGGTAGATCTGAATATCTACCTGATCTGCGGTCATATCTAATATTGAAACATGTTGTACAAACTCTCTCATTTCCATAAATTTTCAAGGTCAGTTTTTGACATTTTTAGTTTATTCAATGGTGGGTATTTCTATCCAATAAAAATATATTCCACATTTAATTAAAATTTTCTTTATTGAAAATAGTATAGAATATTCTATGAAATAAGATTGAAGACTGTAGAGTAATGGATTAAAATTAGACCCCGCCTCCTTTGTTGTGTAAATGCGAAACCACTAAATTTTACACATCTGTACAAAAAAACTGTACTATTTACTGATTTGAATCTTCTAACATTAATATCTTATAATTTGCTACTGTTATGATTGTTGATTTGATCTGGTTCCTAAAACGCAATAATGGACAAAACTGTAAAATTGACATTTTTACCTACCGTGGATACTAAGTATAGGGTAACTTAGCGTCATGAAACCGATAAAGTAATTGTCCATCCTTCGTCGCTGTCGTTGTAGTCTGTGCGTATGATATAGGACGATAGCGGCCACAAACATTAAGATAAGGATATACAATTTGCTATAAATGACTACAGTGTGCCGATATAGAATCCTATTGAAAATCAGAAGAATCTAATTAAAATGTTAAAATGGCGGCCATATGTTTTCCCATATATTTTGTGTTACTCAGCTAAATACACTAAATTAGATAAAAAATTGCTGATTTCAATTTGCACGTAATGGTATCCACCACCACATCTCTAACAATAGGGAAGTTATTGTTATTAATTATGTTAGGCTATTTCCAAATGCGATTATACCAAAAAAAGTGATATCCGATAGGTCCATGTCACCGACACGTATAGAAAGTGGATGTTCCTTCCATTTGTGTACTATTACTGACGCGAGCGAAGCGAGAGGAGACTGTTTAATCTATGAGATCGAATAGGGGTACATCTCCCCAACAAGAGTGTACCGAGTTGGGCTGTTTAATCTATGAGATCTAATAGGGTTACATCTTCAACAAGAGTGTACCGAGTTGAGGATCTTTATATATATATATATATATATATATATATATATATATATATATATATATATATATATATATATATATATATACAGCTTTGAGACGCGCCATTAGCGAGACACCAGCACTAGTGGTGACATTGTAAGATATACACATCTCCATATGAAGACGCGCCAGTGCGTAGTTAAAGAGAGTAGCGATAAACACAATTACGAGTTTCAAAAACCTTTGTAACTACTGTTTAAAACAAACCTATAACACAACACCTCTCTTCAATGACAAATATACAAATTATTATCAAACAGTTAATTTTGAGTCTTGCCACTTTAGTAAATGTTATATGAGTATATTTGTATAGCAGCGAGTAACCTAAAAGAGCGTACCAAATGGAGGCTCTTTGAGGCCGACTAAGATCAAAAAATGACACCAGTGATGCAAGTGGTGACTTTTAATATATACACATCTACGAGGTTTAGAAAACCCTTTGTAACAATAAACTCACCCTACTCGTTATGACCTCTTGATTTATGAAACAACTTAATGTTTTATGGTCCAAGAAAACAATTACCTTTAGAGGATCTGCTTGTATTGTATTAATTGATCTGGGTAAGTATCATGATGGTGACCATCAATCTAATTTAAATATGAAGACATCTTTAATGACACTATGGTGACATTCACAATATTAATTAATTTATAAGTTCGCTAATCATAATTACAAGTAGAGAAACTAAGTAAATTGGGTCGTAATTATAATTCAATTTATTCACTTAAATACGCTGACATATTTATCATCATCACAGTGTTCTACAAACACATTATAGTTCTATTGTAGTAATAGACCCCCCTCCCCTCCTGTTGATGCAAATCATGTAATCGAAATATAAATCTGTGTATTTACGTAATTATATATATATATATATATATATATAAATCCATGACTAAAATTATGAATATTATTTTTATTTTGTACAAATAGTTTTGATGTTATTTTAGTTTAAAAAATAACCTCTTCTTATTTTATTATATTCATTGTTAAAACGTCATATTTTTTATTATTTTTATTACAGACAATTAACAATATTGTTTATGGTCTGTGATTGTTATTACGTTTCAATGTCAAATTTATTTATTTTTTAAAGTAGTGTCAAGTTGGACCAAAAATTGTCGAACGTGTTTATATTCGTAATTATATATAACAAACGACTTTTTGTAACATAATGTACAATTTTGTTTAGGTGATGAATAAACAAAATCTGAAAGAAACTCCGTAAAAAATATATTACATGAATAGCTCAGTGTAAAAAGTAATCAAGATTTACTTTTTGTAACATATTTAAAAAAAACAAATTGTGTATATACAGAGTTTCCTGTAAAAGGTGGACTGGTTAGTTCATATTACGATTATATACATCAAAATTAACAAAAAAAAAGAAAAGTTTAATAACACTGAGTCGAACTCCTTTTAATTATCCTTCGTTTCGCCATTTTTGATTAAAGCTTTATAATTCCAGAAATAAATTTTGAGTTCAGATTTGATATATACATTTTGTATATTACGTTTTACAAGTAGGCCTATACCAAAGACATTTATATAATTTTTAAAATGATGGCCGCTAAAATGTTTTGAAAGTTAACGTTTTTGGAGATATTCGACATTAAAAGTTCTAAACGGTCGCCATTTTGAAAATTATGAAAATAAAATCGTTGTGTTAAGTAAACTTGTAAAATGTAACATACAGAAGGCGTATAGTAAATCTGAAATCAATATCTTATCGATATCTAGATTTATAGTGTTTTATTTAAAGAACAAAATGGCTGATAGACGGATAATAAAACGGAATTCTACTATATGATATTTGATATTTTTTCCCCCGTATTATTGTAGCCTATATAATCCGTAAATGAATAGCAGTCCACATTTTACGGGACACTCTGTATGTTTAGGTTATAGTTTCTTCCCAACATAAAACTAGGCTATGTTCATGTTTATATATTTTAGGTTCATCACTTGACAAAGAAAGTTGATTTATGATCTCGAAAGGTCTTGTGTTTGTTTTAATACAGACAAATGATACCAAAAGTCCGATTAATCCATATTAATAATGATGAATAAATTGTTTTTGTTGTAGTATTTGTATGTTGTATTGATACTACATTTGCATATAATTATTGGAAAGATGTATAGTTTTCAATTTGATATTAATGGTATTGACATGTTCAGGATACTGAACAATTATTCCCATGCGTCACAGATGCCACGTGCATGTGAAGCATTTATAACTTTGTTTAGTTATAAAATAATGGGACATATCAGAACGCTACGAAGCAATGTAATTATCAAGTCTTCCGTCATGACTTAAACCTATCAGAGGGTCATTATGGTGAATAAAGGATTGGCACCCCCGCGGACCAAAGCTGGTACATGTTTCTTCAATTGCCTTGGGTTAGATCCCACTCTATCCTATAGTCTCTCTTAAAAAAACTCTTGTTTTCTCCCAACTCTGACGAAATTAGAGTATTATTTGGATAAGGACATTCATTTTACTGTCTTTCCTTTTTTTTTTTATTTTGTGAGGCGATGATTACCGATAGGGTTTTGGTTTTTAAATAACATGAAAAAAATGAATGTAGAAAAGGGACAAACCATGGCTATATTTTGTTCCTTTTACTTTCTCAAATTTAAGTTGTTTAAATTTATGAAAAAGGTAATAAACTCTTAATTAAGTTTTTCTCGAAATATCTGTTTTGAAATTTTCTGAGTCCCAAAGTTATTTTATTTATAGTCCGTAATATACTACAGGTTGGCAACATTGTAAATCCAAAACTTTGAATGTTGGTGTTTTATGTGTAGTGGTACGCCTACTTATCATTTTAATTACTGCTTTTCGTGTTAAATAAATATATAATATTACGAGTTTCATATTTCCGTGTAACGTTAATATATTTTATATTCACTTCGCGTTTAATTAATTTCCTGAATAGATTAACATAGGTTTTGCTTAAATTGGTGCCAAATGATTACCTTTGTAGATAGTGATGATATAGAAAATTACACTTTTTATTATTCCAATACCCTTCAGGGATTAAATAGTGGGAAAACAAAAGGTAATTTCTAATCAGTTTTATTTTTAGAAATCTCTAATATTTTGTGATTTAGATAAATAACATGGTTTTTATTAGTTTAATAACTAATAAAATTAGATTAGATAAATAACTATTATTAGTTTGGATTGTATTATTGTATTGTAACAAACTATTTTCCTCTCAGATATGCATAGTATAGAGAAAGTTACGTGATTAGTCTATGAATCGATGTGAAGTTCTTTGCTGATAAATCCGTTTTGATGTTCTAAATCCAAAAACGTATTTTTTTTGGAATGATGTCTGTGTGATGTAAGTACAATGTCCTTGTAGGTATATTACCATCTTTTATAATTTTCATAATTTGGACGTGGGTGTCAATAAAACAAAACATTGTGATGTTTTTCAAAAAGTTGTAAAAATGTAGCCTATCAGTTTTGAACTTAAATATCACAATAAAATTCCTAACACATCGGAACGGTAATGTTATCTTTAATAACCACTAAATAAAAACGCTCCAAGAAATGAAAAAACCTCATTAAAATTTTGGTAAACGTAATACATTTAAATTTGTTTCCTTAGTATTGGTGTACACAGATATCAAAGGAAAAATAATTTCAGGAAAATTACATTTATTTATATTCACATTCCACTCTCTTCTTTATCCTAAATACTTCCCATTATAGCCAAGTTTTATTTTTGAGCACAAACAATTATCGTGTACCAGTACATAAATTTATAAATTTCAAGATCCCCCCCCCCCTACAGATTTATTAAACCATATTGAATTCTAGGATGACATAATAGATTTTAATTTTTTTCGTTAATATTTGTGTACAGGAATCTAAGGTAATATAATTTAAGGAGAATTACATTTCGATCACTCTGTAATTTATTCACATTCTAATTAAATTTCCTTCTGTTACTAAATACAATTTCTAAATACTTTACATTATTGTCACGTTACGTTTTACTTTTTGACAAAAACAACTGTCTTATACTAGTTACTAATTTTATAAATATTAGTAACTCCCCCCCCCCCCCCGAGAAGTAAAACTATTCGATTATAGGATGGACTAATAAATTGTAAGTTTTTCATTAATATTGGTGAACACAGAGATGCAAGGAGATATATTTTTAGGAGAACTACATTTATTTCTCTTTGTAATTTAATTACATTTTCATTCTATTTCCTTCTCTTATCAAATTTAATTCCTAAATACTTTACATTATTTCTACGCCTTTATTTTGGACAAAAACAACTTCGTATACTAGCTAAGATATATTAGATTTTACAAAAATAATGTAGTGTAATTTTACGAATGTAGTGTGTGTGTGTGTGTGTGTGTGTGTGTGTGTGTGTGTGTGTGTGTGTGTGTGTGTGTGTGTTTAGGTGTGTGTGATATTCCCGCCAGAAATATAAAACTATGTTTTAAACCTAAATAAATTAATATATTATACAATTTTTCCGTTAGAATTGGTTAACAAAGAAATGTAACTCATTCTATGTTTCCTTTGATCAAATACAATTTCTAAGCCCTTTACAATTATTACCGCGTTCTATTTTTTGACAAAACAAGTATTGTGTGTAGTTTATTTACTAAGTTTATATTTATACCCCCTATTTCGAAATATCAAACCCTATAGGATTCTATAGAATGAAATAATACAATATAATAATTCAATATTATTTGTGGACACAGTGACGCAAGGAAAACTATTTAAGGGAATTACAATGGTTTCTATTTGTAATTTATTTACATTCTCATTCCATCTTTTTCTTCTATCAAATACAATTCCTAAAAACCTTACATTATTGCCACGTCTTTATTTTGGACACAAACAACTATAATGTACTAGCTAATAATTTAATAGATTTTTACAACCCCCTCTTCAGAAATATCAAACTATATTTTTGATATAGATTGAACTAATACATTTCAATTTTTTCATTAGTATGGCAGTATAAGTATTAGTGATGCAAGTAAATATATTTTAAATATAATATTTCACACTGTAAAATATATATATTTTAATTCAATACCAAATACTTACATTATTGCCAACTTATATTGTTTTGACACAAACAACTATCATATACTTGGTATTAATTTAAAAAAATAAAAACCTCCCTCCCAGAAATATCAAACCATAATGAAATCTGGGTTGAACTAATACGTTTAATTTATTATTCTATTAGTATAAGTGAACACAGAGGTTTAAGAAAATATAATGGTAGGAAAATTACATTTAGTTTTCTCTGTAAATTATATATATATATATATGTGTGTGTGTGTGTTTATTTGATCGAATACAATTCCTAAGCCCTATACATCATTCTCACGTTTTATTTTTTTTGAGACTAAGTTTATATATCATACCCTCCTCCTTAAAAAATCATTTGAATTCTAGGTGGAACTTATACATTTTAATTTATTTCATTATTATTAGTGGACACAAAGGTATAAGGAAATAATAATGTAAGGAGAATTACATTAAACTGTCTCTGGAAATTATTTCTATTTCTATTACATATTATCTTTTGACGAAGTACAAATAATTCCTAAGGACTTTTTATAATAACCACGTCTTATTTTCTGAGCCATTTTAGTAACTAAATTTATATATTAACCCCCCCCCCACGAAATATAAAACCATATTGAATTCTAGGCTGAGATTACATTTAGTTATCTCTGTAATTTGTTTATATACTCATTTCATTTTCTTCTTTTATCAAAAATATTATTTCTAAGCACTTAAGGTTATTACCACGTTATATTTGACTCGTATGAGTATCGTATTTACTTTGTTTATATATTGTAATCCCTCTCCCCCTATACGACAAATCAAACCATATGGGTTTCTAGAATGACCTTATACATTTAAATTAATTTCATTAGTATTAGTGAAAACAGAGATATTAGGAAATATAATTTATGGAGAGTTATATTTATTTCTCTGTGTAATTTATTTATATTCACATTCCGTTATTTTTTCTTATAAAAGACAATTTCTAAATTCATTATATTATTTACGCGTTTTATTTTTTGAAACAAACAATTATTGTATTCTATTTCCTGAGTTTATAATTTGACCCCCTCCCCCATAATAAACTATAATAATATATTTTATTTTGTTTCGTTAGTAATATTGGGCTCAGAGATGTAATGAAATATAATTTAAGGTCAATTACATATTTTAGTTCTCTCTGTAATGTATTATAATCTCATAGCATTTGCTTCGTTTATCAAAAACAATTTCAAAATAGATTACATCACTGACTCGTTTTATTTTCGAACACAGGCAACTATCATGTACTAGTCACAAAGTTTAGAAATTGAAATGAATTGTCTTAAAATATTCCTTTTGTTTATTTTATTCTGTTTTACGAAATAAAGTACTGAGTTTCTAGATCATCGATAATTTCCTCAATTACTGTTTTACAGCAATGCATTTTCTTAACATTTTTGAACGAGTTGTTTCATCTTTTATACTGTTTTAGTTTTATTAAGCAATCAATTGAAGTCGGAAGCAAATATTGATCAGTGACAAAGCATTCCACTAATTTGATCGAATAACTCATCTACAAATCAGGAAATTCATCACTATAACATACCAGTGAGAAAAATAAATTTAACACTCTATGTTATTACCATGTTATTTACCATGTATTCATTACGAGAGATAAGTCGGAAGGGATGGGTACTCATTTTAAACTTTTTGTTAATTTAAACATTTGGCATGTAAACACCCTTGAAACATGTTGCCAACTGTTTCTAAACCAAAAAATAAATTTATTTCAGATTTGTCACAATGCATTTTCGTCAATATTGTTGACATTTATTTAAAATTTTAGCGAAATCGATTTTATAAATATTATTTTTCATAGAGACAGCAATCATTAATTGGGTTCCTTTGAGGCTACAATTAAAAAAATATATATATCAAAATAATTGGTGTCAATTTTAATAATACGAGGAATCTAATCATCTTTGTCCAGAGCGATTATTAGAGAGAAGAGAAAAAATGGAGAATCAAAGTTCACTATTATTAAATTTTGTTTTGAAACAGTCTATCAAAAATTTGCAAAGGGATCAGTTGCGTTATTAGTTTTGACGCCTGATTTATGCAAAATTACAATTACTAATTGTATTATAATTAATTTGTGATCACCTTAGTACAAAATGTATTTGAAAATCATGTACAGGGTGTTTCTCTAATGTGTAGAGATAATTCAAGGGTTGGTTACATTGGTCAAAATAAAGAAAAAACTTCCGGAGACAAATTTCTTTAAACGTTGCTTTTACCAACTATCCACCATATTTACTTTATAATTTATATCTATTGAACGGTCTAATAGATTGAATTCAAATTTTGCGAAGCACTCATTATTGTATAAAACTAGTTTGAAAAAAATATTAACTTGTTGGAATAATCCGTTTTAAAATGAAAGCCATTTAAGTTTTTTAAACGAAAAAACTAAAAAACGTTTGTAGAAAACGGCAAGAGGAATTTTTGTAGCCGGTTTAATATCTTATCGAATGAGAGAACTGTCATAACTAACAAAAAAAGGTTAACAGTAAAATAGCGTTCAATAATGTGTATTGCTGAGAGCGGTGGGCTGTATTATATGACTATTAATCTAAATACAAGACTAAAGTAAAATCAGTTAATTGTTATGCGCTGTTGTTTATTTAACAAAATTAGAATTCAATTTACCATCAATGATTTTGAACGACCGATATGTTGAAATGCATCAAACTATTTACAGTTACCATTTGTTTAATAGTTTTAACAGTTATACCAAATGATAAGAAATTAATCGTAATAAAAAAAAAATCTTTTATATCGCCAGAATAAGGTCTATTTCTGCACTTAAAATTGTATTTGAGATAAAACACAATCATTTCGTTTGTAATATAATAACTAACTAACCATTTAAAACTCTGTTTTGCTAAATGTAGCATGTGTTAAAATTTTATTCCAATCTTTGTTTATTGATCAATAGTTAATATATTAATTAATTTTCAGTTAAAATATCTTATCATTACAATTTCTTTGTAGGGTAAATCAAACAAAAGAATCGCACTAAATGTTGTAAGTTTCTATTTCCTTAACAAAAAAGTGTATAGAAGTCAACATAACATTACCTCTGTGGAGTAAAAACATCAGATGTAAGCCGTGAGTACAAACTCAAGCTTTTATATCTAACTTTCTGCAAATGTTGTTCCAGATAATATTTAACTTGTCCATGTGTAAACGTTACCTTACGACGTCTCTTTTATAATTTAACAGAACGTTTATGGGCAGAGATCTTCCGTACAACTCAGCAGTTAATTTAGTTGTAATTGTTGTAAGCTTCAAATTACACCCACAGGTAACATTAAAATTTTACGTCTACTTAAACATTTCCGTTTTTCATTTAATTGTTTTATGTTAAAATTTATTTGCAAAACAAAAAATTCTGTTAATTTTAGTTGAGTATGTCGTTGTTTTCAGAATGAATTACATTGTTATTTATGAAATAGATATTTAAAAAATTGAATGAACAATAATAGAAATGATTTAATTTGTGTAAATTTTTGAATACTGAATGCATCAAATTAAACTACATTTTTATTTATGAATCCAAATATATTTTATGGATTTTCAGAGTGCTCATTATATAGTATAACCAAAATTATTTTATTATTCCATTTTTAAATATAATATGAAGTTTCCCACAAAAAAAGGAGAAAATGTCAGGGGGGGGGGTATGCTACTGTTGAAAACAAACAAAAAGGTTCATATGAAACTTGTACTCTAAAATGATTAGTTGTCTATTTAGCTGCCATTTTGTGTTGTGAAAAAATAATAAAAAATCGTAACTTTTGAATTGCAAATGCTACAAGTTGCAATATTACAGGTTATTTATAAATAATGCTGTTTTTCAATCATTAACTTTTTTCTTTTTTTTTTCTCTCGATATTACAAAAAATATTTGAAGTACAAAATAAAACTATTTAATGGCTATTTTTGGTCTATTTTTCAAACGTAAAGCTGATTTTTAAAGATTGTATTTATTTATGTAGAATTTATTTACATCAATCGCTTCTCATGATATACAAAATTTCAGAACTCATAAAATTTTTTCGTTCTAGGCTAATATTTTGTATTGTAGATAACTAGCAATTATATTTTTAGTTCTATTTAATAATTTATTTGAGGGAAAAAAACAATTAAAATTTTTATTTTTATTAAAAAGGATACTTTTCTCCTTTGTTCATTTTTTAAAATTGTCTGTTTTAAAAAAAAATTCTATGTTAAAATTTTAAATAGACGTCATTTTAAAATGATAAAAAAAAAAAAAGTTTATACTTTTTTCTCAAATTGAACCTTTACAGTGATATATAGCGTGTAACACTTCAACGTTTTATCATTTGCTGTTCGAAAGATGTGAATATTATGTTCAAAACACAAAATGGACGCAAAGATAGGTAACTAAAGAATGTAAGGCATATGTATACATACAATTTATTATTAATTTTCAGGAGTAAAATACGTCCTGAAAGTTTCTTTGTACGACACACTCTGTATGCATAGTGTTTCTGTAATGCGCAGAGATAAATCAGAAGGTGGATATATCGGTCAAAATATAACAAAATGTTCTTATATACATATGTCCAGAAACGATTCTTGTAACAGCTATCAGCAATTTTATTTCTTTAACTAAATAACGCATATCTCTAGAACGGCTTAAAAGATTGAGTTCATATTTAGAACGATACTCATAAATTTAAAGATCTCCTTTAAAATATTTCATATTTCTAAATATGATATTTAGAACGATACTCATAAATTTAAGAATCTACTTTGAAAAAAATAATCATCTTGACAGGCATTTAAATACTTTAAACGAAAATAACTGATTTCAATTATTTTTCATTAAAAATCATTAATCGGCATCCATTTTGAAACTGATTATTGGAAAAAACCGATTATTTTTTCAAACTAGGTATTTACATTGACTACCGTGCAAATTTCAATTAAATTGGTTAAGGTGTTCTAGAGATATAAATTATTTATTAATAATGACAAAGGGTTGAAAACTGGGTTAAGAAGCGTTTTTGGAAATGATTGTGTTTATAGGGTCTTTTTCTTTAATTTGCCCATATAACGGAAATCAAACTTTTTAAAATGCTGTAGTAAATCTCAATTAACCTTAAAATAAATATTTCTATTAATCTCAAAATTAAAATTTCTCACCAATTGTATACATCCTTTATTAATCACTTAATTATGGTAGTCATACAAAAATAAAAAGTATAAATTAAATAGTGAAAATTTTGGTTTTCTTCATACTGTTTAAAGATGAATTATTGATTGCAATTGCCTTAAAAAATAGAAAGAAAATACCACAAAATAAAGAGATAATCATAAATTCAGGCCCATGAATTGCTAAAGAAGTTGGTGAACAGAGATGTTATAGGAAAGACGAAAGAAATGGATTCAATCTAGGACTAAGTAATAATCGCTGTAGATCCAGCTAAGTTCGTCTGGAGATTATAAGACCCGTACTTAAACTTAGTGAGCCATTAACGGTAAACAAAAATCTTATAATAGTTTATAAATCGAATGTAAAATATATTTAATTTTGTCTAATAAACTTGCAACTGTATGGAGAGACGCAATAAGTAAAATGGAAAAAACAACATATTGACAATGAGTGTCCACTAAATTAAAAAATTAAAAAATCATAAGTTGTCATTTTTACCGAACTTTCCGAAACAAAAATGTTATGTATGTGATTTAAGTTTAACGGTCATGAGTTCAAATTTTAAATTTCACCAACAATATATTTTCTCTTACATTCTAAATAATTTAAAAAATGGAAACAAATTATCGTCTATTATTTTAAATGTACTTTAAATATTAAATTATGAAAAATCATTAAGTTCTCATATTAAACACAAATAATAATTACCTTTCATTCCTTGTAATATGTTATATTGCAATCGTAATTTTGATAATAAAAACACAGATAAAATTTGCTTTTTTCAGACAATCAAATATCATTTTAAAATTTGATTAAACCAATCACAATTTAAATCAACACTTGACTTTGTATACGTAATATTGAAACATACGCGACACAGATTACTTTCAGTTAAACAACGCTCAGTTGTACGGCTCGGGTTAGAATGAGCTGATAGATGGCAGTACACGAAACGCCGCTACGTGAAATGTTTCTACGCAGGACACACTTGTATCTACTCCCACTTATTGTATTCATTGATACCGTCCATTTACTCTCTCGCTCTGTCATATTGCGTAAATTAAATCGATTTTGAAGATTTATTTCAAGTTCAACAGGTCGTAAATAAACAAGGATGGATTAGTATGTTTACGAAGTGTGAAATTGTACTTTGAATTTATGGTTGGTTAAACCTTGTACAAATATTACAACAATGTCATAATAACACTGCTACTGATAAATACGTTCATGTTTAATGGTTCCCTTTATTTGGTGAACAATTTTTTTGCTTTATAATCGTGAATTTGTACAACAAATCTGGTGTGGTGCCTTTACTAAAGTGTTGTTCTTAAATTGGGAGTTACGTCTCTTTAGATGATAATGTGTAAGAACTTATTGCGTTCCCAGATTCAAATAAATAGATACTCTAGATATCCCAGGAAAACCAGTAAGCTATAAATACTTTACAATTTTGTAGATAGTCAGGATCTGTCAATATTCCCAACGTGTCAGTCTTCACCCGATACAGGCAATTGTACTCGAAGATCGGGTTCACTCAGGTGTAATATTTCCTCCAAAAAGGTTCCCTGCGTAATTTTACCTGTGTATAACTTCTCAGATGGTATTGCTTCGTAAATTCACTATCACTTGTTTATATTGTACTTACTTGAATAGAAATAATAAGTAAAATTTGGTTAGATTTTATCTTCCTTGTTGCTAAAAAAACTCCAAACGTTTTATCACCTTAAAAGAAAAAGAAGGAAAGAGTATAAAATAAAGATCTCTTTGCTCTCGAATACTCTAATAGCGTCAGAGTCGGTAGAGAATAAGTGTTGGTCAAGATAGCCCTTTTAGGAAAGATAAAACAGGTGGATATATAGACCGAGTGAAAAAGGGTAAATCCAGATAGAAAGCTTCGGGATTGCCAATGCCGTTTAACTCACTAAAGGGTTAATTTTCTTATAGTGAGTGGAAAGTGAGAGTTACACAGCACTCCCTGTCCTCTAGTACTTTTTTCGAGCCCATGTACTGATGACGAGAAGCCAATCTCTTGTTAATGCTACAGAACGGATTGCTGCTAATGCTTTGTTACCAAGTACGTTTGTATAATCATATTTAAAAGTAATCGTCACTATCTGTAAAAAAAAAGTCTGTGAGTTATCTACCATGGGGCTGTTTTAAAAGATGTAATTTCTCAAAACGGGCACTACAAATCTAGATTAATATATAGCGAAATTAATGTCTCAAACTCTTGTAAAAAATTGCAAGTAAAAATAGTTCCCAACTCATAAATAATTCGCTAACATCAAAAAGAAACTTTATCAGACGCCATGAAAAGTTAGATTTTAATCGAATACAATTTACAGCGAGAACGAGTTTATAGCACTAGCGAAGGAATTTTAGGCCCTGTTAATTTATTTCATTTTGTTTTTTATTAAAAATATAGGACGACACATTTTAATATTTTTACTGGCAACTATCTAAATGAAATTATTCGTTAAGTCTAATTTTGATTAATTTTGAGTTGTTTGTGTGGATAGTGTGAGTGAGAATGTTTGTGTGCACAGTTTATTGTTAGTTCACTCGTATATCAACTAGTATGTAGAAGCTTTACTTTATCTAAGTCAAAGGAAATAAAGATCTTTAGGTTAAGTGTTTGTGTTTTGATTAAAACGCAGATACGACATTAGCACACTTAAAATTGTAATAAATTATAACTTTATATATTTTTTAAATAATTTACAATTGAAATATCAAAAATTAAAACTAGGTACTTCTAGTTAAGACCAAACCTTAATTTAAATTTAATACTTTTCATCATAAATAGTTAAGTACTTAGTTCAACCATCGATGATTCTAAGTTTACGTCTAAAACCTCTGGAGACACTAAACACACACAACACCAGAGCCCAATGCACTAGCTTAGGGTTTCTTGAACCTTCATCATAAGTTGAGGTTGATAAGTAATTTCAGTGGTACGTAATACGGTAGAGTAGAGTCACTGATAGAGAGTAGCGAGTGGATGCTCCTTCACATACGTACAGCCTCAAGGGCGGTTAGGAGCAAGACACTGTACGAGCGAAAAAAAAGAAGACTGTTTAAAATAGACATGTACGACGCCCGTTAGAGTATAGCCAACATCAAAAAAGTAGCAACACACTATTACAAAGTTCAAATAACTCGTGTACCAACTCTTAAACAAACCTACCCTACTGGTATTGCATTTAGAAGTTCTGCTGTTGGGTAAGTATCATGATGGCGACCGGAAACTTGTCATTTCTTTTGAAGACAATATAAAATATGTTCTTCAATAATAATTTATATATTTAGTACTGCATAAATAAATATTGAACTTGACTTGTGAGATAATAATTAGATAGAAAAAAAACTTGAACACAAAATCTCACAAAAATTACGTTTAGTTAATCAAACGCGTTTCAACCATAAAGTCGCCATCTTCAGTGATACATGAGCTACAATATGAGTTATAGTTTAGTTGTTGTAGCTCCCGCATCACTGAGGATGGCAACGTTGTCGTTGGAATGCGTATTTTTTGTGAGATATTGTGTTTTAGTTTTATTCTATATTTCAGTACAGTAATTCAAAAATGTCCTCAATTTGTACGAAGCCGAAATATGATTTCAGACTGAAAACATTGTACGGCACTAATCCTTAATAATTCGCCTTAGGATGAGCAATAATTAACAGAATGGAACCGTCCACCAGCAAACAATAGGATTAGTCCTGTTTCTAAGCTCAATTTAATTCTGAACCCTTCTATATGTCTCTACACTGTTGATTTAGTTCACTTTGTTTGTGTTTATATTCGGGGATTAAAGTTGTAAATTATATCTTCTGTAAATGACCAGATAAGACAAGAGTAAGTCGTTTTGATAATCGTATGTTTATTACAATATGGTGTGTTCTAAGATATTTGAGAATGGCTTAATATATCTGGTTTTAGTTTAGGTAGAAAAATAAACGGTATTTACTAGCATTCGACTTTCTGTCGATTCTACTGAGTAAACAAAAAAAATAGTAAACATATACAAGATGTCATAAAAATTCATAAACCCTTATGTCCTCACAATTATTATTGTAAATACGACAGTGACAATCCTGTGGAACTCTAGTTGGATCAACATGTAATCTTGTGTTAGATCCGTTTCTTTCAATCTCTGTGCAATCTCATTACAAACTCTCGAACCTGACGCTATCAGAGTATTTAAGGAGTCTTTATTTCCCAACAATTTAACATCGATGATGACCAATAGGTTTTCCACCTTCAAATAAAAAAAAAACTCACAAAATTTGTTTTTGTCCGATTTTCCCTTATGGAACCATGTTATTATGTTTCGTGTTTTTTAAATGTAGATACAAAAATAATTTTAAGGAATATTTTTAAATTGTTTTCCCGCTCACACTGCCTTTGAAATTATACTTGTTATGGAATTAAAACGATCTTGGAAACCAAACTCGCTTTATTTGATGGAACCTTAATATATTTGTTTTGCATTAGAGTATAAACTTTCACATCTGGAGCACTGTATTCTGATTCTAAACAGGTAATTTATAATTTGTTGTTCAAGACATTATTGTTTGTAATTACGCAGCAATTGAACCTAAATTTAATTACTTTTTACATTACGAGTTAAAACCAAAAATCTGATAAAACAAACTTAAAAAAAAAAAAAAAAAAAAAAAAAAAACACATTGAATTGTATTTTTGTGGTAATTTAAGAAAGTCAAAAATATTTGTAAAAGTTCCATATGACAAAATAGGAAAAAATCACATTTTATGAATTCGGATTTTTATTATATATATATATATATATATATATATATATATATATATATATATATATATATATCTTAATTTGACTAAAATTATTATTAGCGATCTGTTTTTTTACCACTCATTTATTTGTTACTACACCATATTATACTTAAGTGTGAATAAAATCCTGGACTGAATTCTAAGCCTATTTATAAGGTAGATGAATTTAGAAAAAATATGTTTCAGATACATCATGTGAAGCTGCTTTTATTCAGTTTTGTTTGTATATGTTGGTAATACTGATTAACATAGTTTGTTTTGTTACAATAGCAACAATTAAAACTTTGATAAAATAGTGTAAATGCTACGATACAAAAAAAAGGTTGAATTTGTTTTATGGTTCCAATAATCACAATCACCGATTACATTTCAAAGACATATTAGAAGGCAATGTGGAAGAGAACCACCAAGCATCAATACCATTAAATGATGGTACAATAATTGTTAACGTCACCACACCAGGGAACTAGTTCACCCGACTAGTTTCCCACAACTCACACGGCTCGCAACTTGTTTCTGATTGGCCGACAGTTCACGTCAAGCGCCTAAACAATGGCTTCAAACAATGGAGCGGCTTCAAACAATGGAGCTCCGCGACAATATTCCGAGCAATCACACACACACCTCGCTCGTTGATTGGATCGCTTTTTGGAAAACTTAAACAATGGACAGCTCATTGTCTAAGATCAACCAATCCCAGGTCAGCCAATCCTACAAGCTGCCAGAGCTAAAGTTGTATAAGTACTCGCACAAAAAAGACAAAACCATCCCATCTCCTCCTAGAGACCCAGAGACGACAACACTTTTTCTCCGGGAGACCTGCAGTGAACATCTCCAACACTTCTCCTCTGAGAAACCAGAAGAGACACCACAACAACTGGGAGACTCAGTCAACTTCACTTCTCACCCAGGAGACTACTCTCCAGCGACCAGTCGCCTTCACTGGCCCCACACGCACTTGCTGCCACACGAAGCCACCTGCCGCTTACCAACTGCTATTCACTCACTCACACGTTTTCTTTCTTACACCACCTGACTCCTGCTTTTCACTGTCCAGATCGTCGCCTCTCCAAGGACACCCCGTGGCCTCCCGTATGAAAAATTAAACGGGGAAATCTGGGCAACGGCAGCATCATTCTTCACCCTGGTCGCCTCCTGAAAAGGAAATTGTAGGTGCTTGGCGCCTGCGATAGTGGGTGAACACTCCATCACAGAGGCCAAGTCACATCCTACCTCTCCTAAACCCCACCTGAGAACGACTGGCTCTTTTCATGGCCAACAGGAGGTCCTCAGTACGCGAAAACCGCATCTTACCTCTCCTCAACCATGCTCCTGGAGACCCTATAGCTCCACTATATGTGGTACTCTAGGCTCCTTTCGGTAAGGGCCCTTTTCAGGGCTACCAAGAGTGCTGTAACACTTCCTCACCATTCCCCGAAAAAAAGCCCATTCAACCTTCCCTGGTCAATCCGCTACACCATACCTTCATCTACCAGTCAGCCCCCGATTCGATTAATCATACATCAGGGCCAACTCCTTGTCCCTGCACCCCTCATCTGCCACACACAAGCCCACGCTACGTCACAATGTGAAGGAAACTTGAAGTGATGCTAACTTGCAGCGTTCAGGTACGCCGTGTTACAGAAGAAGCATTTGACACCGCGAGAGCATCTTTTGCATGTGGTTATCGTCAATCAATTCGAAGAGCTTCAAAGGAAATTTCACACCTTGTATTACAGTTTATAAAATAAATATCTTGTACAAAAGATTCATTATTTTATGCCTACAAAGTTCAAATTGTTGCAGTTTTTGAAGGGAAATTATTAACCGCGCCCTGGTCCCTTTGCTGTTGAGATAGACAGCTATTAATTTAAACGTGTGTTTTTTTTTTATTTTCGGAGACATTTTTTAAAATAATATCGGCTAGATATTCCCTAGCCGCCAATGGGCACACTTGGAAGTGTAACGACTTGTGCATTTTGTAACTAACAATTTATTTGTTTTACTTTTCTGTAAAAAAAGTTACATATTTTTCGCCTTGCTAATTTTTATTGTAACACATCTTGCAATCGTTTTAGGACTTTATAGACTCCCTGTAGTTTCAGTACAGGAAATTTTAACAATTAGTAATAATAATAAATTACCGGCTTTTCCAATTCTATTACGTACCTATAAAGGGACAACATATTATATAAACTATTCACAACACGTGTGCAGAAAGACTTATCGATGACGTCAGTATGATAATAATTGTAAACTTTAGCATCTCACTTTACATTGGAATAGTAACATCGACAAACCTATCTGATATCTGATGCATGCTCGTCTAGTATATCCAATTTTTTTTTAAATTATATTTTTAGTAGTTGAGTTAGGTTTTTCATTGTTCGGATCATATTGTTCATTGAATAAAAGTTACTATTTAAAAATTATTGGATTTTAATTAAAAATATTCAAAAATATTTGTTATAAACTCTAGAACATGTCTGATGGATTCGTGAGCCCCTCCGATTGTTTTAATTCAATATACAAAATTAACATGGGTAAAGTCGACAATTGTCAATAAATAAATGTATCCTTAAAGACAATCGTTGCTATCCTGGAATGATCTTCCTTGTTATGAATACAGACAATGCCCTAAATTACACAACATTATGAAATACTACTATATCTTTAAAAATCACGAAGAACGTATAAACATTAAGGTTTTATAAAAATAGGCCTTTAAAAAATATAAATTGAGATTTACCAGAGAGACTTCCCACAAAACGTTTATAAAATTAAACGAGTTTCAACAATAATAACGTCATCTCCGGTGATGCATGAGCTCCATAAATGGTTAAAGTTTGGTGGAAATTGTTTTAAACTGTTATTTTAATTTAAGGATTTTTTAGGTATAATTAATTTTAGGTGAGATAAATATTAAGTTTTTGACGTATTTTCAGATCGTTAAAAGAAATTCGAATTCATTAAGTTTGTATTGAGTTTAGTGAAAGTAAAATTGGAAAATAAATTAGATTAAAAAAACAATATTATGGGTAGATACAAAATTTTAAAATACGATATTAAATGTATTTAAATTGGGGAATATTTTAATGAACCGTTTACATATGTCTCAAAATTACGATTAATTAGCTACAAAAAAATTAATGTACCTAGTGCTTTGAATCAAAGTGGTAATGTTTGGAACTAGTTTCATGTTCACATAAAACAGAAGTGAATTCTTAAGAGGGAATCGTGTAGAGTGGTTGGTTTGAGTGTTTCCCAAAGTTGTTATTGAGTTACGTCTCACTTTACTGCTTGTAAATAGCGAAACTTGAAACACCAAAAGTGTTGTTTTGTAAGGAACAGTGGTATAAAGACGACAACAATTTATCGGATCTTTTCTTCAGATAAATGGTAAAATTTGTTTCTGAAAAAACGTTTCACTAATTGTTTTCCGGTTTGTGTTTTAGAATAAGGTAATAGTTGTTCAATTCTCACAACAAATATCATTAAATTTGATTTGTACTTAAATTGGAGTTGTTTTTTACATCATGGCTTGCATTATTTTTTTAAGTATTTCAATCTATTAAACTATATCCCACAATTCAATTCCGTTGAGTGATAGCCAATAGTAGAGCAAGAGTAGCGCACGGTTGTCAATTCGACCAGCTCCCTGAAAGAGGCTAACCCCGAGCGAGGCTACCGCCGTCTTGTAATGCTAATAAAATTGAATAAATAAGTAGTTTTATTATGTTTGCGTAGTTTTTGTTTTAATTAAGTTTAGTCTAAGTGATATATTAACATAATGTCAACGGTATTGATTTATTTGTTTTTAAACACTTTTTGCGTGCACGGTAATAATTGTGTCCCTGTAATGATATTAATAATCCAGTACTAAATAAATATTAGTTTTTAATTGATATTTATTGCGATTTAAGTGAAAAGATTTCTATTACAATTATTTACTCGGAAAAATATTTTCATTAAGAAATTAGTGATGATTTGTTTACATGGAAGGAAGCAGATACGTATGTAATTTATTTTTAAATTGTCAAAAAGATATGTTCTTTGCAACTGTGAAGCAAAATTAAATGCAGTATGTGTGATTTTCGAGCGCCTTATGAACGTAACTGCAGAAGAATCGCAATGTTAAATAAACTCTGTCAGAGTAAGGAAACGATTTGGCAATCCCGCACTGTCCCTATTGGTTTCTTCAAGATCAGTTTGTCTACTGCCTATTTTTTAGAATGTTAGGGGATAAATATTTAGGGAATTGAATATTAGTTAGTACATAGTTATGGTTATTATAATTTACCTTGGCGGAAGCTAATTGTAAGAAGACAGGACGCTGATAAGACGTTATCACTGTGATTTAACCTGTCTTGGTTAAATTTCCTTGCATTAAATTATTAAAATATCATATATATGGTTGGAGGTAAAACTAAGTTTTTAATTGAGTAGCGTGTGTGGTTCAGTTTTAGATGTACTGTAAATTATGTATTTTCTCATGATTGCTTGGGACAATTGAAGTTTACGCCTGAGGAATCTGCCAGGTAGTAGCAAAACAGCGCTGTAGTAACAATAAAACAAATATTAACTCTTTATTTGGTAATACGCTTTAATACGCTTCACTCAAGCGTTTATGGGACATCTACCGATAAGATATTTTCGTAAAGATGGGTTTTGGATAGTTTATAATAGAATTTGATGATGGTTGAGTAAATAAATTTGTCCAATATTTTTGTACCGTTTATTTAAATTGTAATTAACTTGTAAGAAACTTTAAGAGTACTTTAAAGTCCCACATTTGTTTAACAAAATGAAATAAATATAAAATTACAAAAATTAATTACAACATAATATAAAATGAAATAGAACTGGGTGGTTCGACCGATTATTAAGGATTGTTTTATTCAAAAAACTAGTCCATTCAAAAGTATTGCTGAATATACCCTAATCTAATTATTTGATATTTTATCCATTTAACAGGGTGTCCGAAAACATATCAGTACGTCTCTGTTTCACTGGATCTAATATTCATAAAGGTATTTCAAAAGTTGAATTTTGTAGAAATGAAACTCCTCTGTCTACAAAGTGATCCAAAGCTAGGTACCATATAGAGAAGTCCTAAAACTTTATAAAACGAAAACTTTCCAGGCTCTGTCTTATGCAAAGCTGAAAAATATTTTGTCTTTTAGTTAAAGTAGAACAAAACACACGTTGAACTAGATTTAAAGCTTTTTAAAGTTGTAATGAGAAAATGGCAATTAAAGAAAAAGAACAAAATTTACTAAAACTTTTACAAGTCAGCATACTTGAACAAATAATTTTTAAAATAACTTTTTTCAATTTAGGAAATGAAATTAATTGTGGCTACTCAAAAATTATTGTTTAATACACTAGGCTAATTGATATCAATAACTTAACACAGCGGGTGTTACATGAAGGGGCATATTTATTCCTTTATTGTTTAAAGGCATAAAACTTCTCACTCATTAACACCTTATACAAAGAATGAAGAAAAGGAAAGAAAATAAAGACTGCTGGCCTTCGAATACCGTAACAGTGTGAGGTTCGGAAGAGAATAAGAGCTGGTCAAGAGAACCCTGATAGTAAAGATGAAAGAGAGGGATTTAACCCAAGACTATGTGAAGAAATGTGTTAGGATCCCTCAGACTACCCGGTCTGGCTGCTATTAACTATCTACTACAATCACCTCGCTCTCTGCTAGAAGTAGAAGATATGAATAGTTCCAGAATTTATTTTACAAGGTAATCTTCTACAAAATGACTAATTTAATAAACTATATTAGTGGGGCGGAAGGAAAATATAAAGATATATATATATATATATATATATATATATATATATATATATATATATATATATATATATATATATATATAATAATGCATTGTGTTTTTCTATACTTAATGAAACACATACAAATATCCACAAGTCAAAGACGATAAAACTAATTTTAGGAATTTCGGGACATTCTGTATATGGTACCTAATTTTTAGCTGAATAATTACATAGAGGATATCAGATTCTACAAAGTTCTGTTCGTTTCACATCTCAATATAAATTATAGTAAGTGCCCTTAAGCCTTTACGAACACTTCGTATTTCAAAATCTGATGCTTTTAATTCATATTACGATTGCTAATATAATGAGAGAATAAGAATTTATTTCCCTCATAAAAATAGATCAACAACATTGATTGAGTTGGCAACAGTATTTTATATATACTATTTATATATTAACAACAATGATATACATTAAACCAATGTGTATAACAATTACAAAACATCCATTGTACGGCGTCTTTATCTTAACATGAAAACTAATAAATATATCATTCTTATTAAAGGCTATGTTGTACTAATAATGCATAATCGTCTTATTAATTAAAAGTTAGCGTTTGTAAAATAGTAACAACAAAAATATTCTATTAATATATAGTGTTTAGAAATATTGTAACTACAAAAACAAATTTATAAATAACTTCTCTAAAAACAAGAATATAAGTTAAATAATTTATATCACTAAAAATAAAATAGCCAGCCATTAAGCGCTTTAATGAAGGTATTATTCAAATATTGGTAGGATTTGATATTGTATAGAAGTTGGTTAAAATACATAGGGCAATATATTGAAATGAGTGTTTAAATATAGATTCGTTATTTTGGGTAATTGGAAAATTCTTTGATAGCTTCTTTTAGTGTTATAAAATAAATTATTTATACCAGTGCGCTTTTGATATTAAAACATTTCAAATTTATAAATAAATATATGCCGGTATTTTTAGAGAATAAAACAAAGGATAAGAGCTTTCAGTTTTAGGACAATTAAGTATTAATCGAATGATACGTTTTTCTAATAATCTCAGTTTTTCATTATAACATTTAAAAGTACCCCCCCCCCCTCCCCACAAGAAATGAATACCATATTGTAGCCTGGAATCAATAAAATCAAAATACAGTACTCTTAATAAATTAAGTTCACAGATATTCCTCAAAGAATAAAAAGTTCTCGTCATGGATTTTCTCTTCTTATATAATATTGAAATATGTTTTTATAAATTAAAATTTCATCAAAAATTACACCCTAAATATTAAAAATTATTACTTTTCCTTATTTCGTTAGACGTTTTTGTCATAGTACAATTTGAAACGTACTAGACCAATTCTTCACAAAAGTCTAAAATATTAATTAAAGTAAAGTTGACATATTTTGTTTTACTAACATTGATTTTAATTTTATTTATAGACCACGACAGTCTCACTATTTCCAAATCTTTACTTAGATTTACCATCCACATTTTTTTAGAATAATTGAAAGTAACATCATCTGCGAAAGTACTTGAACATCCATGAAATGGTTTATTTAGTAATTCAATAAGTAATTGAATGCAATTATAATAAGCTATTTTCAAAACGCAAAATATATAGAGTTTATAAATATATATAAGCATGTGTGTTTGTTTTATATCCAGAACTTTTATTATATAAAAAATAAACTAAGAAAACTTTGACGTTGATTCTGTAGAAAGCAATGAATAACTAAGTTCACTCTAGGTGTTTGAACAACATGCCATGTAATGGGATTGTTAGGTTCAGACTAGCGGAATGAAAACAAATTGTTTGTTTATTATTTTATCAGACAAACTGATGAGAATCGATAGACAGCAGCTAAGGATTTAAGTTTAAATCGGACCTAAGTATAAATAGTTTGTAATTACTAATTAGGTTGTTTAAACTACTCCCAAAGTGTAATTCGAATAGAATAAGTTTAGCTATAGATAGTTAAATATTGTGAAACTATGTAAAATTCATCTCCATTAAATTAGGTTTTATTATATGTTATTTGTAAAAATATAACTTTTTCATGTTTGTGATTAGTATTTTATTTGTTTTGTGTAAAGTATTTTAAAAATTCGACTAATCTCAAAACAGCTGTCAGTACGTGTAAAACGAAATGGAAACAAATGACGGTAATAAAAAAATATTGTTATTAGTTTATTTTAAAATTGTTGCAGTTTTTTACAACTGTTTGTATTTTGCAGGTACAAATTGCGGAAAGTATTATGAAACTGACTAAAACTTAATGTAGGGTTCTTGAACTATTAACCATTTATATAATATTTAAACGAGTTTTGGAGTTTTTAATTTAAAATTTATTCGTCGTAACTTTGTCACGAAACATCTCAAAATGAGCAATACAAATTTTAAAAGATTATTTGTATCTATAGACTAGATTTCACAAAGTAGATGAAATTTTACATATTGTTAAATTGTTGGTGGTCAAGGAAGATGGTTTTTTTCAAGCAAATGTTTAAAAAAAGTCTTGGTCTCTCTCTCTCTCTCTCTCTCTCTCTCTCTCTCTCTCTCTCTCTCTCTCTCTCTCTCTCTCTCTCTCTCTCTCTCTCTCTCTCTCTCTCTCTCTCTCTCTCTCTCTCTCTCTCTCTCTCTCTCTCTCTCTCTCTCTCTCTCTCTCTCTCTCTCTCTCTCTCTCTCTCTCTCTCTCTCTCTCTCTCTCTCTCTTTCTCCTTTTCTCTGTGTCTATACAGGATTGTTTTAAGTAGACAGTTCGATTACTGTTAAACCACAAAAGACGGAATATTCAATTTGCGGAAAACACATAACAGTGTAGGGGTAACATTTCTATCTCATTGATGATGCGCAAAACGCCATGCCCCTACACCCCACTCTTAAAATCTTAAACAGTTTCGAACAATTAAACGGCCACTACCGTTCATCATGTTGAAAATGAACAAAGTTTTCAGCTAACTTCCAATTACCATTTTCATCCGTGGTATTTTCAACTAACTCAATTAACTGAATTAAAGTTTGAATATTCATATATTTTATGTATTAGCAGTAATTAAACCAGCTAGTTAAAAATAAACATCCTGTATACATAAAAACACTAAAAGATAAACATATAAATAACAGAAAATAAATATAAATTAACTTTACTTTATCTTTATATTCCTGCTAATTTCAAACAAAATTTTGGAATTATGACTGAACATAATAATAATATATAGCCTACTTCGATAAGACATTCTAGTATAATACGTAGCTAGGGTCAATAAAATATCGGAACGGCTTAATTTCTCCTGTTCTAATTTCAATATAGACATGAAAGAAATTAATTTTGTTCATATCAATTTGGTCTTTCGTTTATTATCAGAGTGAGCTAAAAATGATGTAACATTTACACGAATGTCCCTCTCTACCCATAGACTGAACTGCAATGTCTACCATCCTCCCCAATTTAGACTTTTTATAGGAAGTCTCCAATATACATTCTGAGGAGAAGTAGTGGCGTGAGATCTTATACACACAGAATGCTCCGCAGGGCTATGTATCTATTTCAAAAAACTAAATTTACAGATTTTCTTCAGAGGTAAATTTTTTACCATAAGCGTGAAATAATTTCTATTACATAAGAATACAAAACAAAAAAAATAAAATAAAAACATATTGGATCAGGGTGTGGTTTAGGGACCTGGTTAAGGGACCTTATCAAAAAAGGAATGTCAAAGTAAAATTTAAATACAATTTCTCAAAAATAATACTTGTATAGTGTGTGAACTAACTATGACTAATTAAGCTCAATACTTATTTAAATGAGGAGAATAAAAAAAGGAAAATGTTGAATTTATAAATTAGTTAATTAGTACAATCATTACTATCCATAACAAGTAAAGATAATAGTTATATAATAATATTGATGATGTTGATAATAATATAGAATATTTATTTATAAGTTCATGTAAATCATACTAGAATCTGAAATAATTAGTCATTGTCCCACACATCGCTGTCTCCTTGGAACCTCGTTGAATGTTCACTCAAGCGTAAATCACTTACCACTTCTGGTTGCTGTTACATCAATCTCGACCCCATCACCGGTGGAGTCGGAGCAGGTTACCTATAGGGTTACGAGAAGACCTTGGATGAATTGTTATGCAATCGGGAAACTTGATTCCGTCATCCGCTGAAGAACTCGTCGCAGCGATGTCGATGTGATACTGGTGAAGCAACACCATCCCTAATATAGTAGCGCGACGTTTCACATAACCCCGTGTTCGAAATTGAAAATTGGAAAGTATGATATCATGGCTGGAATTGACTTATTAGGTAAACCTCTGGCTGAGAGTGCCGGAAGTTTCGTTAATAATAAGATGGCAATTTTCCGTGGAGCAGCATCCAAATTATGTATAGTTGGTAAGGCAACAGGTATATAAATTCATGAATAGTTATTCATATTTAATTATGCCTAACAAACATTTTAATGAATGCCATATTTATATGAAAAAGAAACTCATATTTTCGCTTTTTAAAAATTTTATATCTCATATTCAATAATTAGTTATTTCTCCAAGTTTTAAAACATTAAACTCAATAAGTATATCTTAACATAAGTTATCTCAATCTTTTATGGTTCGATAGATAATTCAAACAACTTAACAAAAGTCTAGGGTTAACAAAAGTTACATCATTATAAACTTTAACAGATGAAATTGTATCCATTAATTTTGTAATAAGACTGAGTGAAATTTAAATAAAGTTAATGACAGGTTGTTAAAAAGTTATTCCATATCTGTCTATTTAGTTTCCTCTTCCTAATTATAATGCATTCAGATATTGGTATATATATTAAAGATAACAGGTAAAATGAATCTGTTTTGAAAATATATACAGTAAGTATAGAAACCTACTTTATAAGTTAAAACGTTTATGTTTGCCAAGTTAAGCTGAAAGCTGACCATAAAAGATTAAGATTGTTGTTTTTAATAAATGTTTATCAACATAATTGCATTGATCTCAGAATACTTAATCACGTATTAGTATTCCATCTGTGAAAATCATAAACGATTATGAAAGTGTTACTACAATGATAACTTCTTTTACAAGAACAATATTACTTTCTCACCCTGGATGTGATTTAGGTTCTCTCAAAATTCGTCTCTATTCCTCTCTATATTATACCTTCTCCCTCTATATTTCAGTGCGTATATTCATCATGTAATCTTCTACATCATGTATCAATCTTTTCCTTGGCCTATCTCGTCTCAATATTCCTTTAATTTTCCCATGTAGCAACATTTTTGGTGTTCGCTTTGCGCCCATACGATCCACATGCCCTAACCCTGGTAGCCGCCGACACTTTACAAACCTACTATGTCTTCCTCTGGATTATATCTTCTATTTGTTTGTTTGTTCTTATTTTCCATTTTCCTTCCTCTCTTGCTGGCCATATATTCTTCTCAAATAGAATATATACTTAAAATTTAATAGAATAGAATTTCAATACTTAAAATATTCTCATTAGTAACTGGCATGATCCACGCTTTCGATTCATAAGTCACAACAGAACTAATAAGAATCATTTACAGTTTGATTACCAAATTTTTAGATCTACATAAAATTGTTGATTTCAGAAGCTTAAAATGTGATCTGTTCCCAAGCATGATACTTATATTAATTTTTACTGTGACCCAGTTCTGAAGAATACCCAAGTAACTGAAGAACATCACATCCTCTAAGGTTTATCGTCGAATTGTTATAGCCTATTTTCATCACATCTACTGAACTCCAACTCTGACATCTTCATGTACTTAGTGTTTCCCCATTCTAAGCTCCATCGTTCGGTTATTCTCTATAGAGGTCTTCCGTAACATCAGTTCTTTTTACACACTGTAACAAATTAAGAAACTCTAAAACTAAAAATTTTACCACATGGAAATGTTAAAAATGAAGATATACTATTGTTAATAACCAGATGTGCCTTGGCTCTACCCATGTGAGATTTAGTTTTCTTCCGAGTCGGCTAATCGGCAGCGTTCAGCCTTAAACCACCTGTAAATTTGAAATTATTTTATTAATTCTATCAGATTTAAATATCGTTCAAAGTATGTAGTAATTTGGTTGCAGGGTTTTAATTGAAAGACTGTAAAATAATACGTCAAACGAATCCTTTTCATTTAAAGTATTATAATTAATTTCAAAATGGCAGTTTAAAAATTGAAAAGATGGCAAACATTTCTAATTTAAAATATATAGCTCTAATTCATGTATGTCAAATTTCATGCCAATATATTAGAGAACAATAAAATATTTCTCTTATTGGGTTGTAAAACAAATTTATCAGAGTTCATTTATATAATGAAAAAATTGTAAATTCTTTAAATGATTGGAATATAAGAAATTTTGGGAATATAATATAAGTCATTTCCTCATAAAGTACTGGTAGGTACGTTAATACATTTTAATTACACTAAAACATACTTCTCGGTTTAATTTGAATATACTAAAAAAATGTAGTATATTTTAAAGTTATTACAATATACTGTTTTTAATACAGTCTTATTTAAAAGAAATTCTGGGAAAAGAACTTCTATTATTTAAATTTCCTCAAAGATTTCATGTAAGTACTTTAATAAATTTTATTACACTAAAACAAATATCAGTGTTCATTTAAATATTTACAAAATATAACAACTTAAAATGATAACCATTGTAAACTGTGAAAAAAAAATTCATGTAGTAAATACAAGGTATTGACATAAAATATAAACTAATTACACTGAGCGATAAGCGATGAGTTAAGCAGTAGCTATAAGCGATAAGTCGATGTTTTTAAAGTGCATGGATTTCCTCTATGCATCTGGCTCCTTCCCTCTTCCTCCCTGGGTAAGGTCGCGTACTGAGTTACAAGCTGCCAACTGTATTACAGTATGTTTAGTTATTATAGCTCTTGCATCACAGAGGATGTCAACTTTGTAGGTGAAACGCTTTTGAATAAATAGACGTACTATTTATGAGAATTCTTGTTCAAGTTTTATTCTATTAAGATCGGGGAAAATAAAATAATAGATATGAAATTAAACTGTAATTATTATTATACACAAGTTTAGAAAACGAATTTGAATATAATCTGTAACATATGACTGGCGTTATAAAAACAATATTGGAAATTAAATCACTAGTTAGTTTTTAGCATTAATAGTCTATTATTTTACGCTCTCATGAAGTTTTTCATGATTACTAGATTATTCTGTGTTCGGAAAAGTGTTTAAATTGTGTTTTTTCTTACATATTCGTCCTTTTGATTTTCTCCAACTATCAAGAATGATTTTGAATGCCTTACTCTATATTAGATTACATAAACGTTGTACTAAATTGGAGATTTTTCTATTTTCGTACTTCTTCCCCCCTCACTAATTAAAAAAAAAATTGTCAAACAGCAAACAAATTGATATATTAAAATACATCCGAAGTAACCCATACTGGTAAATATTAGTTTGTCCCTCTTAATATAATGTGGATTTTATCGTTATAGCTTATATAATTATGTGTAGGCCTACTCTGTTTGAAATTATTTGACGTTAGTGACTCTGTACGCGTATTTGACGTTAGTTGTGTGTTACCGTGATTGTGTGTTTTTTTTTTGACTTCTCAGTTTTAGCTCTGAAATGCATGCTTAGATTTTAAGGTTGGTGGTATTCATATTTAATTTTACTTCTTACATAGGCTTAGTTTCTAGTTTCATATTTCTTTAGTTTTTAGTCACTTGATAACGGGAATTGATTCTTATTCCCGAAACGTCGTGTTTTGATTTTTAACACACAAATGATGGCAAATGTCTGAAAAATGCATAGTAATAAAATTATGTGTAGTTACATTACAAGCTGTAAATCGTGTTTTAATATTTTTCTTAAGTACGTGGTTTCTTTGAGTGGAGTATTCGCATTTGTACTCCAGTTCCTGTGGAAAAAAAAAATTTAAGTCGTAAAAGTTCTTACGAGTGTTATCTGTTAAAGTGACTTGGCGCCTCTTGTCGATAAATTTAATGACACTATTATATCATCAATAATAAAAAATTCCTATTATAGTCCTATAACGTGTATTGGCATTTTGAAAAAGTTATATAATGTAAATTACAGATAAAACATAACTAATGAGTTAAACCAATATATAGCTTCGTAATGATGTTATATTCTATTGGGTGTCACTTGAAGAGGTATACATTTTAAAATTAATATGCCGGACATATGTAATAATATAGAACTTGACATTTTACAGTTAAGTTACATGGACATGTACAAAAAATGTACCCTCAAGTTTCTTTTTTTTTATGGTCAGTTAAAACATAATGGAGAATTAATAAATGAACATTAATCTTCTGAATAAAACCTCTTCCTCCTACATTGCAATACAATTAAAATGTACATTGCCATCTGTTGTATATCTATCTGACAATGACGAGACAGCTACACATCATTATTATTTATCACATAATTCCTCATCTTACTCAACCGGAGATGAGGGAAGATTTTCCCAACAAGATGGAGCTTCACCCCATTATGGCAATGTGCCCAAATCAGTTTTAGATCGAGATCTTTCCAATCGTTGGATAGGTCATGGCAGCAACTTGATGGAATGGCCTCAAGATCTCTAGACTTGACTTTTTGAGACTTTTTCCTATTGGCCTTTTTGAAAGAAAAAGTTTATTCTCATCCTATAAGAACCGATGATGAATAAATGAGGCTGATTGAAGAGGAATTATTATTGATACGTCGGAATTGTTTTCAAAACAGATTATGACTCTATTTTTGTATTCGCAATTGATTGACATCAAATCCAATAAAGGTGAAATTGGAATGATTAAATTATTACTGTTATTTTTCCTTTACTTTTTTATATTAAGTTTTACACGTTCATCATGTTACATGCAAATCAACAATTTGTTATGATTATCCAAATAACAACTTTTTGTTGAAAACGTACCATTATTTTGTTTTGATTGACCATATAAAAATGAAACAAGAGGGTACATATTTTACATATCTACGTTAACAAAACTGTAATGTTTCAAGTTCGTAGAGTGTTGCATATTAAAAAAATACCTCTCATAGAACACCCCGTACATTAAATTTGAAAAGTACCAGCTATGCAACTATTTAGATCCGAAACAGGTTATAATATGTTTTGTAGCAATGTAGTTGACAGAAACATAGAAAGGGAAATATCTCTACGAACATAAATGTTAACGTTTGTCCATCTGTTTGTAAACCTATAACTCAATAACAGCATTTTTCTTATATTTTCTAATTATATACATCACTACTCTCTTGATGTATCGTAGATGTATATACACAGTGTTACAAAAAACCTAAGCACGCTATACAGTATCGGATTCTGCATGTCCAAATAAATAGAAAATGTGCACTTATTTTTTTCCGAATTCATCTTAGTTTAGTCACAATCCGCCACATTATATATATATATATATATATATATATATATATATATATATATATATATATATATATATATATATATATATATTGCGACTGCGAAAATAGATAAGATTTAGAATTCAAATTTGGTATAAGTATTTTTTATGTTACGATTTACATGTGTACCAACACAAATACTTTATTTAATAATTTTTAAAATGGCGGCCGTTAAATATTTCTTTAATATAACAGTGTTGGAAATATTCGACTTAAAAAGGTTTAAACAGCCGGAAAAATGTAAAAAATAAAGTATTTGTGTTTGACATTTGTAAAACTTAACAATAAAAAAATGTTTATAGAAAAACATTTTAACTCAATATCTTTTCTATTATTGGAGTTACAGGGAATTTTTAGTAAAAATTAAGGATTTCGACTAAATTATGGAAATTAAAATAAGATTACTGAGTTTTTAAAATTTTTTTATGCATATGTGAATATAATCTAGTAAACCTTGTTGAGATTTTTGTGAAACTCTGTACATTAAAGTAGAGTACCCGATACTTGAGATCAACATTGGAGTGAGTGGTGTGGTGGGGGATGGTGGGGGATGGTGGGAAGTGTGGTGGTGGATGGTGGGAGGTGTGGGTGATGGTGGTTACGTACTATCTGCATTTAGTTTTAACTATTTGCCTGTAAATTACTTGGAGATTTTGGAAGATGTCGCTAATAGAGAACATGTTAGTGCGGTGCAAAAATGCTACATTAAGAGTGGCGAGACATTCTTCTCGAAATTTAGTACTGTTTCTCTGCGATTTGTAAAGATGTAAGCCTCGAGAACTGTGGGATAGTTCCAACGAGCAATATTATTTCACAGATTTTAAGGAAGAGAACGAATGTTACAAACAGGCTACAACCCTACAGTATAAAGGAGACAGAACCATTCTCCACCGTTAAAAGTTGGTGGCGAGTGACACATCCCCACCACACAGATCACCATCCACAACCACGCCCAACCACACCTCCCACCAGCCCGACCACACCCCCACCAACGCCCACCACACGCCTACAATCCCACAAAACCCCTACTCAAATCTTGATCTAAAGTGTAGCACACTCTACTCATTAAAAAGTAAAACTTATTCAATACTCAAAGTCGAGTTTTTGATTCGGTAGTCACTCTTCCACTGGCCCGTTCTATAATGAAGGATTACGAAGAAGCTCGAAGTCAAAATGGTTTCCCAATATTGATTTCTCGTGATTATAAGACAAGCGAGATGGCTCGCCTTTTCGCTACAGTCTTGATTTGAAACTAGTTTTATTATACGGTCAGGTAAACACAAGGGACGTTCAGAATTTTTCCAGAAGCCGTAGTCCCAATCGACTTGCCAGTAGGCCTATGGGTTAAATTGCGTGATGTACGGTTATACGGCACAGTGAACCTCATTTGTGTCGTCTAGGCTTAACTGTATCTTGTAATATTTTGTAAGAACCCTAATTATTAATCAGTGTAGCTAAATTATCAAAGCTGAGTGTTGTTTAGATAGAATTGATATTCGGGTTTTCGTTAAATCTGGATTGTTGAGTGATTAACGGATCATTGCAAAAACTCCATGCTGACGGCCTAACTTTGTTATATTTAACACAACAGAAAACGATAATTCCCCAAATAAAATTTTGATTCGCAGAAATATAAATAAACTAAATATAAATTTACTTTCATCATAAATTGATCCCAACGGATCTAAACTGGGATAAATATACAAGGTTTATTCCACATTATAGGATTTAAATTCTTTCTCAAATACGAATTCACAAAGACTCTTTCTCGGTGTCTAAACAGCAATTAAAAAGTGAAAACTTTGATTAGCGACTTCCTTTGGTTTCTGCGATAAATTTTGTAACTGAAATTTAAAGAATCAATATATAATTCCGGTTAGATATATCGTACAAACTACTTTAAGGCAATAAAAGATAATTTTTTTTATGCCCTTCAAAATGATATGACATACGATGATTGTTGCTATTTGAAAAAAAGGAGGTTGCTAATTTTAACCCCTTTGTAAAATGGAAAATATGTTAACCGTATAAAAAGTGAAAAGACTTACTGTATGAGGTTTAGTGAAGGTTAGAAGTTTTCATCTCTATTCGTTCAGAACCTTAGGATTGCCATACTTTCTTCCAATCTTCATATCAGAATTTGAAAATATAATCCTATTTATATTCAAGAACAGAAAATTTTAAGTATTAATTTGGTTTCAATATAATATAAACCATCATTTGTATTTATAAAATTTAATACGAGACGTTTCGGGAGTATAATTCAACTAACGTTATCAAGTGATAAACTAGAACATGAAAAAAGTCAAAAAATCCAACCTAGTCTAGCGCCATGATGGAAACTAATCCGAAAATTATATCCTTAGGAAAGACCTGATCCCTAAAGCTGGAATAATGTATTCAAAACTAAATATAAATGTAAATATAATCAGAATAAACTACAAGACTGTACCACATAAAGAATGGCGAACAACGGTTTGTTGCGAGAGTTTATAACTCGATTCAATTGTTAACAGGCGTCGATTTATACTCTTCAAAAGTAGTGAATATTTTTTGTATACACAAATTATAGCAACATTTCCTAATAAACTCTATTAATAACATGGACAATCGATCATTATTAAATAACTTAAAATCATAAAATCATAAAAACTTTTAAAATCATAAAATATTAAGTATGGTTAAACTGACCTGAACTTTATGGTGGTGCTGTAAAGATGTTTTACATCCACAGTTTAGTAACCACAGAAGACCACTTAAAGCTAATATTAGAAGCGAGTTGATGATTGCATTCAAGTTAAAATCAATATGTCTAGACGTGTATTATAAATTATTTGAAATAGGAAAACTGAAATGTGTGTTGCACAATAAACTCTTGTTTTATAGAGTGTTTTGTAAACGGAAATTTTAGGTATGAAAACGTATCTACAATTAATTATGGACAATCTATATTATTTCACTGATCTTTGATTTCATAATTCAAATGAGCATTGAATAGTGAAATTTGGAGAATAATACAAATTGATTCTGGGAACCGGAAATTAAAAAAATTTATATTTTTTGAAAAATATTAATACAAAATAACAATATTAAAACATGCTATTTAGGATACTCACAATATAGTATATTTCATTGCTAGGACCAAAAGTGAATCTTTTCTATACAAGTTCAATTTAAAATTATCGATGTTCGAAAAACTTCTTTTGGTCCAAGTGTGAAATATATTTTTCGTTATACTGCAAATAATAGAAGAAAACAATTTCACAATAACTAAAATGTAATAACCTATTTGCCTACAAATCGATGGTAACAGCTGTTTTAACTGTTATTTATAATCGAGAGTATCGGTTGTTTTTATAAATGATTCACAATAGGTAATTAATTCCTATAAACGAAGTAACAGCTGATGACTTCGACTTCAGCTGATGTTCTTTGGTTCTTGGACTAAAAAGAACAGCTTTAGCATCTCAATGCATGTATTGAAAACAGCTGGTATTGAAGCAGTATGACGAAAAATGTATTTCTAGATTCAGATATCTTACAGGTGAGATCCATTTCACCATATTTCCCTGCAGTCGTTTTTTGAAACTTCATATTACTCGAAATAACATTTCTACATGCATTTTAGTAATAGATTCCCTGATCTTACTGTTCAATTTATCAATTGTAGCAGGTCGACTACTGTATACTTTGCTTTTCAGGTAACCCACACAAGAATAAATCAAACTCTATTAGATCAGAAGATATGGAAGGCAATATATACCATGTCTCCTTTTTCTCTAAAATATACGTTTGTGTACAGCAGCTATTGGTATTACTGAAGTATAGGACGTTCTAGTCCACCTTGTTGAAACCAAGCGTTGTCAATAATTTTTTGAAATATCTGTAGTTTTTTTAAAGACACAAAAACCTCTCAACCATCACTAGGTACCTTATAAAAAGGAAGAAAATAACATACAATAAAGACACTCTAGCTATCCTAACGGAAAAGAACAAGAGTTGGTCAAGAGGTAAATACAACAATAGAGTTGATCAAATACAAGAGTATATTATAAATAAAAAATAGGGGTAGATCCGTCTAGGAACAACGGGGTTGCCAAGCCCATACTTACTATAAATGATTCCTTAAGGGTAGTTTTTGCACAACAAAAGTTTTATGCATGGCGACGTACCTATTCAATGAGACTGTAGTCACAAAGTCATCTTAGTTCTAAAAATAGCCTCTTACGGCTATGACAAAGCACACCACATAGTAAATTTGTGGCTATGCAACGGACAAGGGTGTATCTGCGATAGTGTATGGGTACGAATTGCACGAATAAATACAAATTTTAGATTTAAAGTAAAATGGTATCAAATATAGTTGATTATCCCCACGCCGAGATTTAATAACGCACTGATTACCTTATTACCAAAACACCCTTTAGTTTCTAATTTTGAGTCCCAGAGAAATTTTTTTTATGATAAAATTTCGACCCAAAATCCCTAACTTTATAAAACGCAGGATGTCCTGGTTAAATTGATATCTATGGAACTTCCTGCGATTGATGACCGGATCCAATGAAGTTAGTTCAATGGATTCTCCGAGGTTGGTTTGGTTAATCGTTGCCATTTTGTTCCCACGAATAGCAAGAGAGTTATTTGGCCAACCTGAGGAGAAGCTGGTGTATCCAAATAAGGCAATAATAAGACTGGACGACCCCCAGTATCAAGAACCCGTATGTAGCCACCAACGGAGGAATATGTTGTTCCACCATTTAACTTGGAATGATTAGATTGCTATAGTATTACGTTACCGACCTGTTGGAACAATAAGTTCTCACCTTCAGTACTAGCTACAGGGCGTGCAAATCTACACCTGACTATTTGTTTTGAGAACCCCTCCCCTCACCAAATTCTACCTGGTTTAGTAAGGGCTGAACACATAGGTATGCCACGGTGAGGAATCTTCAAAGTCAAGTAGCATACCTAAAGTTCTATATCAACATAATTAACAAAAACCGAAAAAAATTCATCCAAATTTCGTAATACCAAAATTAATTTTAAATTAAATTCCTAAACGCCAATTAAATTAAAAATCAATATTTTAATTTGTTGTAACTGTGATTTCCAATGATTAGTAAGATTATAAAAACTTATATTTTAGTCTAATTTTGTTTTAAATATATCTAATTTATATCACAATAAAATATGCAAAACATTTTATTTTATGCGAGGTATAGACGCACGTCACAGGCGAGTAAACTTTTCATGATCAGTTTGCAGGACATGAAAATATACAAACAAGTTGTGTTTAATTCGAGAGTCTTGTCTCAAACATCCGGCAACATGCAATATTGTTCTAACACATAGTGTGGTTTAAGTCATTCAAACTAAATGAAAATATTACAAAATATATATTTTTCAGATTGTATAAATCCACATCTATTTTTAGATTTAATGGAAAGAATTGTTATATGAAAACACATCTTAAAATAAACTAATACGTCCTTTTATTTTATTATTAATTAAAATAGTGAATACGTTTTGCAGTATATTTTTTTCTAAATAAAGGCAAGTTTTTTAAACTTTCGTAAGTGGGTGGGGTGTTAGCGGATATCTGAATAAGGGTAATACTTTGAAATGGGACGTATCGTGACGATACGTCATTTTAGAGGACTAGACAGATGGCATCAATTTAAAGAATTGCATCAGAAATTTTCAAGATTTGAACATCAGTTGTCCAGGTACATAGATACACTTGTACATTAATTTAAAAAAATTAATTGAGTTTAAAAATATGTATGATAATATAATAAAATCACGGTTTCCAGTCGTCGTTTTAGTTTGTATAGTGAAAAATATTTTTGCTTTTTTGTGTGTGAAACCTTATTTTTAAATATTGATATTCTGAGGAATCATACAACCAAATTTAGTACTTATAATACACTTCGTCCTTAAATTAGGACAGATAGTGCAACTTACATTAACAAAATTTCAAATAATAATAAAGATAAAGTAGTGAGATTAATTTTCCTTCTTAGATGTCCTAATAAAAGAACAATAACAGCCGTAATTTAAGTTTATATATATATATATATATATATATATATATATACGTTTTCCTAGTGGTACACTTTAAAATAATGCAATTTGTGATTAAATTATTGTACCTTTTGAAATTTAGTAGTCGGTTCCCTCTCACTTCTCAATTCCAAAATGTTTAAGAAATACAGAAAATAATTTTATTTTAGATAGCGTTTTTGATTTATTTATGATAAACGCTTAGTTTTAACACTTTTGTGTTAGGTTTAGTTTTGGTGTATAATATGTGTCAAAACCTGATGTTATCTAAATAATAAAACGGCAGCCAAGTTACATTTTTGTTTTTTGCAATTACATCTGAACTACAATATTTATTAACTTGGAATATTGCACACGGGTTGTGCCATAAATATTTAACTAAAATTTCAACGAAACTATTAAAATATATTTTTAGAATTTGCGTATTCTATGAGCGCCATGGCCGATTGTTTAGTTCTATAACTATCGTGGCCATCGTTACAGCCTCTTTTTTAGTATAAGAGTTGGCGAAGCTATCGTCCTATGGGCAATTTACATCAAATATAATCCTCAGGTGGCTACTTATCAAGTTGTTCTGAGGTTTCTCTAACCTAACTCACACTACTCACTTCGTGCAGTGCATTTTTTCTTCTGTCAGTCATTTTTCACCTTAACTTGCCCTTACTATGTGTTCATCCCACCCTTTGTTATATTTTCATCCGACCCTACACTATAAAGCGACCCGTGTTATAAGATGAATGGCACCAGACAAAAGGAGCGTATGGAACCTGTGAGATACTTGGTGATTTCTCATTCTATTTAGATTTACTCAACCAAGCGGAACTTTACCTATGGTCTAACTTTTCGTAGCTGTTAGTGTAAACAACATGGCGAGAGAAATAAAAAATAACAAGTTTTGGCGGGATATCACAGAAATTCAACCTTCTGATGAAATGAATCATCCTGTCAGCATTAGAAGTCCTCCACTTCACCGGGATATCCTCTACAACGCGCAGATAAAGAAAGGTCAAAGAGGACATTTAGGAGGAATATCACCCAACACTAGTGTAAAGGCAAAACAGAACGTCTCAGATGACACTATAAAAGCTCAAGTATGGGAAAGAATACCAGAACTAAGACGTGGCAGAGAATTCCGTGGGAATTATAACAGCTGAAGTTCGTCAGTACTCATCAGACTTATGATTACCTGAAAACGTTGACAGGGTTTCCATTTTAAACTCAGGAAACACATTAGAAAGGTGGGTATAAAAAACTTATCGATTCTACAGATTCTGATAAAAGGAGGGGAGAAGGCCACATACTATCTATTAGTCAAATGAAGTGTAATCATAATGTGTGGAATCGTTAGATGTCTGGGAGTGTAAAGTATTGATGAAAAGGAGATAAATACACTTCATGTGTTGCACTGCCTAAAGGAGTTGAGACTGGATGGGCTTCTATAGACGGGACTTGCAGAATAGATATCAGTAAGTTGCAGTGCATTTCACTCCCACATTAATACTACTACTAGAACCTATTTTAGATTTTTTTTTTGTGGCAGCTTTCTCCAAATTCGAATTATCCAAACAAATGAAAAAAGTTCCCAGTAATTACCGTATTATTCCCACATATAAAATTTTATTAACATCTGTCTAAGCTTTTGGGATGTAGGGCACCGCACTATGACAGACGTCAAACAGCAATCATTACAAAAATTAATCTTTTGAATCGGTGAACTTCAAAACGGATATATCCACAAATACTTCTACATCAATTTCTTAACCCATAGTATAACTTCCTCTATACTATATACGTATATATGGGAAAGTAAAAATTCAAATATAGTTTATCATCATTAAGATTTATTGCAAGAACTAACTGTTGATATTTTATATATTTTATTTACCTTAAAAACAAGTTCATACATTAATAATAAAGCTTAAATTTCGAAGGAAACTAATTTGCATTGTCTAGAGAAGTTTCAAAGATATATTTATTATGTATATCATAAGTGACTATACAGCACCTTAAGGCGTAGAATATGCAATGCGTTGTACAGGGTTTTGTAATACATTCTAAAGAGCTGTTAACATAAGTTTTGAGAAGTAATTGAAATTTCAGTGTACGGTAATATTTGTAAACGAGCTACATATTACAGATGCACTTTAACAGGTGTCTAGAAATTTATGATATAAATGCTACAATTGCATTACCACTCTCAAACAATTCAGAAGTAACGCAAATATTAATTTAAAAACGCATTGTAAAACAACGAAAATATTTCTTACAGTTGTTTCCCCCTCCCCATATATACTTATATACAAGAAAATATTTTTGAATTGTTCCGGAAATTATTCAATAATCAAAAGCAGAACTATTAGAAAAATATGCAGACAATTATCAATTGTTCAAATATATCTTAGAATTTTTAGAGTTGTTTTGCATTTTGTTACTACCACGAGGAAAATAGATAACTTGTAAAATATTTATTATTGATGATTTGTTTTCCTATCGGGTTATTATTTTTTATTCTAGGTATCTTGGCAGAAAGCTTTCAATTAGAAAACTTCATTCGTAAATAAAGAAATTATAGTTAGGACTCTTCATACCAACTAGAAATAAGGCCATTATAATTTCCGTTAATAAAAACTGAATTACAAAAAATAAAATAAAACTTTCTGCCTTTTAAATAAGGTTGAAGTGTTTTCGCTTTGATCTCCAATGGGAGTAACCACGAGAAACTAAAAGTCGCACTAACTTTTGAAGAAACAAGAGGAAGAAAAAGGTTGTTCACATCGATAACATTTAGTTCACTTTTTCTTGACACTACACCGCGTTTTAAGTCAGCTGTTTGTAGTTCTTAGTGTAGTGCATCTGATCACATTTTATTAAGTTAGTGCGCGCGCGCGTGTGTTTGTGTGTGTGTGTGTGTGTGTGTGTGTGTGTGTGTGTGTGTGTGTGTGTGTGTGTGTGTATTTATTCTAAAACCATGTTAAATAAGTCTCACAGTATCTATAAAGATAATGTAATGTAGGACCATCTTGGAGGTAAAAACAATGAAACTACAATTGATAATAGAAGAGATTAAAGCACAGGAATAATAGTAAAAGAATATATATTTGCAATTTCCGAAATTAAATAAGTGTAAGAATTAATATAAAATAATAATGTCTTACAACTGGATTTGAGAAATATTAATAATCATAAAGTTAAGTAAGAGGAAGTGTAAGGATAAAAAGAATCACAATTTTATGACTCTGTCTTATTAGAATAAACACAAGAAGACATTTTAAAATCCTGGAAAAAATGTTTACTAACAAATGAACCAGAGAAAACTTGAAAGAAAAATACAAATTCAATCATAGAAAACAAAGAGAAAATACCACTTATTCAACCAATAAATTATCAAGGCTTACCAACGGAAGGCATTAATACTTTTATTCGACGTTATGAAACGGCACCATTAATTAACGAGTGGTAATAAAATTGATAATAAATCTATTTCCCTTATACTTAGATAAATCTGCATTACATTTTTATGAAAATTATGTACAAAAAATCAAATTATGAAATTTTATTTGTAATACTAATCAAAATTAGACAAAGATTTTTACCCCAATCGGACAAAATAAATCACTTTGAATGAAGTTATATTAAAGAAAAATATAATAAACAGGTCACGAAAGGGCCTCTTGTTTATTATTTACTACACTTGGAGACAAATTGCCAAAATATTTATCCAAACACTGATAAAACACAAATTATTAAGGTCATATAGATCACGATATGTAACTGAAATATCGGAGAAAGTCATAATTATTAAAAACCCAACTAAATTATGGATAAAAGACTTGGAAAAAATTCAAGTAATATTTAACAGAAAGCCTCAAACTCAGAAATAAAAGAAATTGTATAATGACGTCATACATAAACCAGGGCAATATTTCATAATAAAATTACTTGAAATTTCACAAATTTAGATGAATTTAAAACGGACAAAAATTGAAGAGAAATAATGAAATTTTATGCCTACGTAACACAGGAGGATGTTAAATATAACATTTATAATGCATCGAAAAAACCCAATAAAACAACAATAAGATTTTAAAAATCAAATTATAATCTTAATTTACAAAATAATATACACATAAACGAAAATGTAGACGCTAAAATGAAAAAAAAAAAAAAAACTCAAAAGTAAAATATTATTTACCGAAAAAAATGACATCCCTTCAGACATATTCCCTTATTTAAGTGAAACTCATGACAATTTGGAAGCTACTATACATTTTAAAAATATACAAATATAATTATATTGTAGGTAACACAATTTAACTCCGGCAACAATACCTCCAGTAAGAATACAAACTGTTCACAATGCCATAGGAGTCAGTATACCATCTTACAGACAAAGCTCTCAAAGCGAAAAATGTTTAACAAGGAATTAGACAAATTATTTGAGGTAAACATACTGGAACAATGCCCAGATTTTACCAAATATGCATCCGCAGCTATGTTTGTAAAAAAAACGAAAATGGGACATATAGACCAGTAGCTGATTTTAGAAAGATCAATCAACAAATTAAATCAGTAAATCTCCCTATATTATCAATAAATATTATATTCAATTGTCTATGTAAAAATGCAAAATATTTCACTCAATTAGATTTTAAAATACACGTTTTCAATTGAATGTTGATAAAACTAGTAAATCATACATACTCAATAGCATATTAAGGTACACTAGACTAAACAAAGACTAAAATTTTCGTCATCAATATTTCAAAAATATTTTAAGCAAATTCTTAGTAAACACCTTTATTTATAATGTCTAGAGTGAATATATTTTCACAAATGTATAGTATTTGGAAAAGATTTTGATACTAAAATACAAAAATTGAAAATTTTATTACAAGAACTACAGTAAGGAAATTTGTAATTAAGAACAGAAAATATTCAAAATTGAAATTAAGTACAGACTACATCCAAATTTGTATATCATAATGTTGAACTCCTGGGAAACACAATTTCAACAAATAGAATAAAGCAATTAAAATAAAATAAATTAAACCTATACTTGAGTTTCTATCACCAAAAACTCTAAGCAATGTAAGGACATTTCAGGTAGTGAAGAATATTCAGAAAATTCATAAAAGACTAAATGACAATAACACACCCTCTAATCGAGTTTAATAATACATAAAATAATTACAACAACAAGATTGTTTGTCTTCAAATTGCCAAACCACATTGGAAAAATTCGAACATCACCACCTCACATTTTAAAGAAGATTGACTAAAATTTGTTTTAAAGGGTACAAATGAAGGTATCAGTGGAGTACAAACACAAACAGAGGCAAATGATAATAAAGACTACCAAAGTGGATATTTTTCAAGAAAATTAAAACCACAAGAAAAAACAATTAAGGATTATTGCCAATATCTTACTTTGTAAAAAAAGTAGAACTAATTTGTATTTGGAAGAAAGATCGCATGTTACACCGACAATTAAAAAAATATATATATATCTTTCAAATACTCTAGGTAGATTAAGTATGAAACTGTTAGAATATTAAATTTGAGAACATTGTTATTATTCCATATTAGGACGCGATAAAATGTTCTATGATACTATGTTTAGCGATAAATCCTTTCAGAAAGACTTAATTTACTCATTTTCACACTTTTTTATTATTTGTTATTATTATTATTATTTTTTAATTCAAGCATAGAGTGTGTTTATTACAAACAAACTTTCTTTCAACTTCTGAGATAGATAAATGGGAGTTAAATAAGTCAGCGGGTGTAGAAATTCCCCTTTGGGTTTTGTTTTATTCTAAGAAGACGGAGCAAGAGATAATAATAAATTCATGTGGCGAGGAAATCAATGCCACAAGGAATTTATCTCTCTCTCTTCTCCTTCGACCTTTCTGGATACCAATCTCCCTTCTTTTGTATATATTTTCCTTTACGTAGTATAACACTTTTTATTGAATTCCCATAATATGATTTTATCTCCTAGGGTAGAAATGTAATAATTACATGACCATTTTGTATGTTAAAAACTTTCCAATTGTATTATTAATTTTTCAAATATTTTATATTAAAATTAAAAGTATAGTGAAAGCAACGAACTGATAAACCGAAAGTATAAAGTATACAACTTGGATGAAGAATTTTCGTGTTCGTATTTCTTAAGACGGGAAGTCGCTGTCATTATAGCCTTTGAAAATAATAAAGCAATAAATGTGAAACTATTAACACGCGGATAATCTAATAACGTTGGGGTAGAAGAGAACAGGAATTCATCAAGAAAGACTTGATAAAATAAGTGAAAAAGAGGGATTCTACTTAAGATAATATGAAGAGAGGAATAATATAGCTAGTTTATATATATATATATATATATATATATATATATATATATATATATATATTGATTTCACACCGGTACTTACTACAAATGAGTCTCTGAGAGGCCTTGTGTTCTAATTGAAGAAGATTGTCGTACTTTGTTTGAGTATTCTTAGTTTAGACTTAGTAATTCTGTTTAAATTGGAGGAGTTTAGAAGGGGTGTAGTTTACTTAACTTTAACTTGTTAAACTTGGGCTTTAACAGTTTACTTTATTGAGAGAGTAAGAGTGGAGTAAACTATAAAAATGTCCTTGATTTAGAAGGATATTTTACCAACAAAATATACGCTACATATGAAAATAACACCAAAAACGTTTTACATACTTTACTTTGATAGAATACTTGATAGGGAGCTAGTGACTGCTATTTTCCCGCGTGAATATAATTTGTAAATAAAAAGTAGGTTAAATTTAAAAAAAGTATCAATTCCAAAATATATACATAGAAACGTCAATTAAACAAATGACAAATTAATTATTGATAGTGATATTTTATTATTTTAATCTGTGCGTGCCTTTTAAACTTTATGATTGAGTTTTGAATCAATATTAAATTGAATTTATTAGAACAAAAAATATTGATTCAAAATAATGTCATTAATGTAGTAACCAAATTTCTACATATTTGAAATTAGCTATATCATTTTATATTTTTTAATAATGTTATATAACTGGACTTCTTGTCTTTTAATTTATTTTACTCCTTTCCAAACAATGGTTTGTGTATATTAATTAAACGTTAAATTGATAATGCACAATAAACTAAATACATATCATCGAATAGTTGAAAATAAACAGTGAATTGATAATCATTTAATCATTTCATAAGTTCAGTTAAAAATATGTAATATCTACTTCCTATTCCTTTTCTACATAAAATAATTAATTGTTGTCTTCTTTAATTTAATGAAATATATACGAACCACAATTATAATTATTACGGTTTTGGTTTTTCAAATATAATGCAGAGATTCTTAATAATTTTACTTCGGAATTTTTTAGTTGTTAAAATTCTACAAACATTTTTGGTTTTCAAATACGTAAATGTAACGAAATTTCATTTCTGATATAATTGTAGGAAGCAAAAATTATTATATTTTAAGATTCATCTTTATTAACGTAATTTCTTTTTAATATTTTTCTCACTTGCATATATTGAAAGTTCTCACCAACGTAGGTTTTCCAAGAAATCGTTGGAAAATATGAAAAATTATAAACATCTATTTTTAATAACAGAATCGTAGGTAAAAAGGAATTGTTTGTCATATAATTGTATTAAATATGGAGTATTAGTTGCATTTTTAACAATAATGCAAACGATATCATGGAACATTCCTTGAAAATTAAAATAAACTATTAATTCTTGGAGAGGTGCTAAATATGTTTCAACCATTCACCAGCTGTTACATCAGATGTGAAGAGTGATATATTGAAATTAATTATTTAGATAGTATCATGGATATAGTTGTAATGAAAGTGCTCTTATTTTAACTGGAATAAAGTCATAATATTGAAGATGAAGTTGATTTATGACGTTTTAATGACAGTGAGATTAATCTATTACTACTAGTTAAAGTTTGTTTATATTTTTTAATTTGTATGTCTCTTGAAAGCAATATAACAATCATAATAAAAAAATCTAATTTTAAGATTTGGATTTTCCCCATGTTTAAAATTTAAAAAGTTCTTGGTTGTCATCGCAAAAAAGAAGACAAAATAAAGACACATAGCCCTAGAATACTTTAATACTGTCTGAATAGGAAGGGAACAAGACTTGGTGATAGAAACCCGAGAGGAAAGATGAAAGAGAGGGATGCAACCCAAGACTTCACGACAAAAAGCGTAGATCAAGCTAACCCCGCTCGGGATTGTCCCTTAGTATTTCACTTAATTTTAAAAAAATATTTAAATATAATAAAACCTACATACAAAACAGTTGTTCTCATTAGTATCTACAATTTAACTATTTATATTCCCAATCCATTTCTATCCTTGCCACAGTATTATAACTATATGGCGCGTTTCAGTGTATCTTCATCTTAAACAACTCTTCATGTAATGGTTTATTCTCTTGGCAATGTGTCTTATATAGCTGTCTTATATTCAACCCCACTACTTCCTACGCTTTACCGTTCTTCTACTCCTTTTCACTCTGCTATTTTTTCTTTGTTCAAATATTTATCTATTAAATGTTTTAAATCTTTACTTAAACTATGGAGACACTATATAATGATTCAGCTAATAATAATAAATTAACATAACTAGACAAGGTAAAAATTTTGTTCATTATGGCAACGCGAAAACATTAACTAACATTAGTTATTTGAGTAAAATTAAATATTGTAGAAGGTAAAGCGAAATCATTGTTTGGATACAGCACAAAAACTGCTAGAAAATATATCTAATAATGTAGGTTATAAACGAACTTCATAGACAATAGTGACTTACGGAAGGGGGAAAAAACAATAAAATATAATTAATAGTACCATTGCCGTATTTCATTAAAAAATATTCAATGTATAATATAGATATAAATAAAATTTTAATAAATAAATTAAAGTTACATGAAACATTTATTGAAATAATTTAAGTTGAAATAAACATAGAATAAAGTAACGCAGAAAACTAGAAATTAATAAAAAAATTATAATTGAACCCTGGTTTAACAATAATAATATTAGAAAAATATCTTATAAGAAAGCATGAAGCTCTCGTGTAATTCAGTTTTTTTGTGAGTAGTAGAAAATGCTTCTCTACGGCATATTTTTTTGTCGTCTGGAAAATGTAATATTATGAAAATATGCGTTCTTACCCTCTAATTTAGTTGTTTCAATCAGTTTGTTGATCATAAGCTCTCTCTATATATAGTGAATACCATTTTTATGGTCAGAGATAGAGTATTTAAGATTACGGAAATGTGTTTAAAACAGATGTTTTGGATATCAAAGTAGTATACCGATTTAAATATTACTGAGTTTTACCATGTACTATATAGATTGTGCCAACTTGAATTAACTCATGTTATAATAGTCTATTTTAAGTTTCGTAATTGTTTAGTTTTCTGGGAGCGGCGTGAGCTAAATTGCATTGGAAGTTCTGGAATGATGTATGTCTGTTGTCATCTGTCCTCTGTGCAGTACTTTAAAGCCCAAACGACAGAACATATTTTAATCGAATTTGGTAAGTATCTATATTTTTTCCTCAAATTACAAGCCATTTTTATACATTTTTGTTTACAACGAAAAATGTGGGTGTAGCAGAGGTAAGAAAAAAAATATTACGTTTTTCTCAAAATCAGCTCTATCGATTATGATCAAATTTTGCTCAAGTGTGACCTATAAGGACCCGAACATAAAGTACTATACAAAAGTGCTGGTTCGTGTGTTATCTGTAAAAAACCTAAATCACCTATGGGGTTGTAATAAAAGATCTAATTAATTTCTCGTAATATAATTTACAGATTTCGTTTAAATTTTAGTGTAATATGAAATATATTGACTTTAATATAATTAACAATATATATAATCTTTAAAACTAACAATAATTAGATATTAGTTACATACATGTTTATGGCACAAGAGAAGCGAATTTAGGATTAATTGAAATGTATATTTTTTCAAAGATAGCAACCCTGGGCTATTTTCCTTCTTTATTTGTTTAAACAATTTTTCATTTTTATTTGGTTTTGAGAAGAAGTGAGTAAGCAAGTTTACGCAGTGTTTGCACCATTTATTGTACTTTGGTTTTATAACGGCAGTCGGGATGATGATATTCATTAAAATATGCTAAATTGTTTCGCTTCATTTAATCTCTATATTTTTGAAAACATTTTGCAATATATATATATATATATATTATATTATTGCCCCAATACTTTTTGTATATGATTCTTTATTTTTCTAACATTGTCTTAACAAGGCCTAACCTAAACAAAAACTCAGTACCCCAGGTAAGTCATCAAAGAAGAAAATTGGATTTTTATATGAAGCCTACAGTTAGTTTCAGTTATCCCATGTTATAAATGATATTTTAAATTTTGAATTATTAATGAACAATTTATTTTCAGTAGCAGTTTGTAGATTTTTTTATGGCGAGTAAGCGTTTTGTGACAAGAAGAGCAGGCGTTGCTGATACAGTTATGATTGAATGTTAATGCTGTAAAATGAAAGAAAGTCATAAAAACTCACCAAAAGTGTATTTCATTCCAAAAACAAAGATATAATCAGTAAAATATCTGCAGGCCATAAATGTTAGATTAGTTTATGTCCTGCGATCAATAGGGAAAGAGTAAAATGCTGCAGAAACATGTTGTGCGATCCTTATCTTACCTGTATCACCACCTAAATTTTCTAGATATGTTGAAGTACTTATTACATCAGTTTAAAAAAAATGAAAAGAACTATATGAAAGGTGAAGAAGAAGAAGAAGCTGCCACTGGAAATGATAGAAACTGAGATTTATCTGATGCACTAGATGTAAATAGATAGTAGGAACGAGCATCTTTCTCTAATCGGCATTGTAACAGCTACTAGTGTATATACTGTTCTTGTTATTGAATTAGAGATGAAGCAAATTTTGTTTATATTCTGGAAAACACCAGAGGGAACATAAGTCTAACAGCAAAACTATATTTTATGGGACTAGTGGAGTTATGCTCAAGGGGGGAAAAAAAAAACACATTTTTTCAAGATCTACCTCAATACACAATGCCAGGTATTCTAGTTACTTGGATTATGGGGACTCCAAGAGTTTTCAGCGTGTTTTGGAAAATAAGTTCAATGACGACATTAAGGTTCAAAAGTTAGTCATGCTTTAATCATGTATCCAAACGTATGAGATATCGACTTGATAAGCTCTACTTAACAATGGGGAAAACATTATTGTCTGATCACAAAACTTTATCTGGGGGAAACCGATTGACTACAGAAGCAATTATTATAATAAATCAGAAATATTATGACTTGACTATTCGTAGAAATACAAATGGCACTGTAATAATTATGCCACAAGCAGTGTGTTATGAATATTTTCATATTTGTAGTAACAATGAAAACTTTATGGATAATTTGTGTAATAAGGGAGAAAATAGGTGTTGGTGCAAATATCGCCGTGCTTTATCAGAATAAATGAACTATGATCAAAAACCAAATTTCATTTGCCTGATGCATTAATGTGCTAATAAAATGTTTTTAGTGATATTTCTAACCCAGATCTGTTAAAAAGTGTCTTCATGATAAAAATCCAAGTCCAAATGAGTATGTAAATAATGTGATTTGGTAGCGAGTGCCAAAGAATGTTTTTGTTCACTTAGAAACTTTACAACTAGGAGCTTATGATGCTATATCAACATTTAATATGTTTAATATGGGGAATATTGTAAAGTGTATGGGGAATATAGGAAGATCTTGGTATGGTTGTGGGAAAGAACACTTGTTACGTGCTGAAAATATTAAAGAAATACAAAAAAGACCTAGGGAGAATTCAAAAATAACAAAGAGAAAACTGCACGAGTTGTATGAACAAGATGAAGACCCAAACATCCACTTATACTCACCTGGACATTAAAAAAATAAAGGTATAGGTAAAAATCTGTGTTGTTATAATTATTTAAAACTACGTTTTTCTGAAAGTTATATTTTTTCTTAATCTTAGACATTTTTCTTAAAAAGTATTAAAGGTATATGACAATAATTTTTCTCAATTATATTAACGCTAAAGATATACATATTTATAATTAGTAACACACAACTAATTTTGTATTTAATTATGAGATTGCAAATTATTTTTGTTAACTATTTAGAAAAAAAAACATTATTAAAACCACCCTCAATAATAAATTTGAATAAAATATTAGAAATATTTTTATTAGTATATAAAAAACACAGGATAACAATTTCATCAAAATATCTTTAATTGTTTTTGAGAAATAGGTACATATGTTTTAATAATTTATAATGGCCAAGGTAGCCTTTACCAACTCCCTTTAAGATATCATCAATAATAACATCATTTAAATTTGTATTGTGTTATTATTATAAAAGATAATTTTTAAGATCATCAAAATAGACAATGCAATGAAATTGTGCAACATTTAAAAAAGAAATAAACATTGACAATCAAATATGAAATAACTAAACACAGGTTAAACAAATATAGATACCTCCACACATATATATTTATCATTATGTTATGTATGCCAGTTGATGGTAATATTATGTATTATTTACTACTGTACTTAAATCCACTTGATAAGCCGAGAATTTTACTGTATAATATTTGCCTCCAGTAAACTGTAGGGGAATTTTCGTTTATGCGTATTTGAGAGAAATGATTTCCCCCATGGATTTAGATACGAACCCTGAGGTAATCTGTCTAACAAATTGGTGCTCTGGGGAATTCATATATGTTACACCCCTTTATATGTATATTATTTATAGGAGAAATATATGGTTAATTCTCATACTTATGTAAAGAAGAATAAATACTTAGAAAATATGTTGTGTTCAGAAAATCTAGAACATTTTGATAATAAATAAAAATAAACAACCATTCATTTCTGACTTCGACTTATGGGTTAATGAACTATTTCATATAAACCTCCTTTTGGGCTAAAGGATTTTCCAAAGGTAACGCTAATGTATTTTATGCTTTCCCTCAAAGGCTCAGCTGTAGTGAATACTGGTGTGACAATTTAGAAGGTCACAAGTTGGATATACACCTTTACTCATGTAGTCTTCGGTTAGATCCATATCTTTCATCTTCTATATCACGTCTCTCCTGACCAACACTTGTTCTCTCCCGACCATAATATTATTAGAGTATTCGAGGTTTAGGGTTCTTAATTTTTTGTTTTTTTTCTCCCCCTTTATATGGGTTTATTAAGCGAGAGGACTTTCACCTTTTAATATCATGAACAATGTATGTGGTAAATATATTATTTATCTCTGTACAGAGAATAATAACAATTAATAATTTATCCAGAATAAGTAGGTTGAATTTTATAATTAAATATGTCATGCACTTCTGAATAATTAAGTAATTTAAATAATTGCATTTCAACATATATTTTATGCGGGGGAAATGTATTGCCATATAAATTTTAAAATGTATCAATTACATATCACTTTTCAAAATCGTTTCAAGGGTTAACAGATTTCTATAATAGAATATTTTTAGTTTTTAAAAACAAACATTAAATACAGTACCTACCAAAATATTTATTTAATTAACTGCCATTTACTGTATACATGTGTGGCTTAGACTGAAATACAAGTTTGAATAACCAATAAACCAAATAAACAATGAACTTTTAACGCTCATTTTTAGAAACAAAAATAAAGAAACATTTGATTCAAATATAAATAATTATTTTAAAATAGTTTAACATATTAATTTAACAATAAATAGAATAAATATCATAAAATAAAACAATATGTTAATAACAATTAATTTATAAAATAATTTAAAATTAATGCTTACACAGGAATTTCAAGTGAATAGAACTTTACAGACCAAATATTGCTATAACTTCTTTTTAAATGTCGTTTTGGACTGTTTTTTTTATGGTGATTGTGTAGCTTACTAAAGAATTGAGCCGCACAGTATAAGGAATTGTTAATATATCTTTAAAAAACATGTGGTAATCATCACTTGATCTAACATTGTTGCTATGTATTTAGGGTGGATACATTTGATAATGGGGTGGATATTAGCAAAGAAAATCAATAAAATAGTTTCCAAAAAGTCAGAACGTAAACAAATTATTGCATTTATATATATATCTCTGCATGAGTCTGTAGATTTTTAGTGTAAATATAGTATCTTATTTCCTTCTTTAGAATCTGCAAAACATTGTTGAACTTAATAAAACTGGGCATAAAAGTGTGATTAAAAACCATTAGTCATGCTCCACTGAAAATAATTTTTTTTAAACTTCGCAGAATGAAAAGAATTATTTTTAATTTCTCACATAAATGGTCGATGTGTAGGTGCAATGTAATATACTGATTAATCACAAGACCCTATTTAGTTAATTAGTTTTACTAAATAGTTCATTACCATAGCAAACGGAAGGGTTACTTTTTGGAAATTGTATTATTTACATTTACTTTCTTCATAAATATTTCTTGTTACATTTTTTTTATTTATAAATATATGGAATTGTACATTGGTCTGATTATTAGTGTTGTAAATCGGGATACCAGATATAATTATAAACTTTTTTTTTAAATCCTATATCAATGCTATCACTCTTTGACCAACTCTTCTCTTCAGACTTTCTTCCTTTTTATCTTCCTATCTCATCTTAATTATTTAAAATAATTTTTTACTGAACATTATTTAACTCACATCGATCTGTCGTTGTTTAGGAGGTTATTTCATTCTGCCATTACAGTTGTTTCGTACATCATCATCAGATGACTAACTCAATTACACATTTTACACAAATATTCATTGCACAAAAACAAAAAGTAATTAATAAATATATAAAACTGTATATATAGTTAATAACAAAACCGAAAAAAAAATTATCATTATTTTATGTGGGATTATTGTTATATAAGTTGTAAATAAAAATATTAAATTATGTAAATGTTATCAAACTTTACTTTAATGAAAGGATTGCTTCCACAAGTATATGCAACAATACACTATTAACCAGTATTTGCAACAAAGGTAAGAAGTTAATAAATAATAGAACACTTTAGAAGATTGAAAAAAAATCGTCTCTCATGTTGAAAACATTGAAGATATGATGTCGAGAATGGACTCGATCTCTGATGAAATTCAAGACAGAATAATCGTTTTAGATGCAGGGAATGATGAAGATTCAGATGATGAAGCATCCAATAACAGCGAGACCGATGAAGAAGCTGACTTTGAAGAATCATGGGACGATTTGGCACTACCTCTTGGAACTGATTAAGTTAAGTTTTAATAAGATTTATCAGAATTTTGTTAGAAATATAGTTATAGAAATAATAATGTTATGAGTATGATATCGTAACTTATTACCTTTGTTCTAAATACTGGTTAATAGTGTATTGTTGTAAAAATACTTTTGGAAGCAATGCATTCATTAAAGTGAAGTTTGATAACATTTACATAATTTGTTTTGTTTTCTTAATTTAAAACATATATAACAATAATCTCACATATATTAATAATAATTAATAATAAATTTTTCAGTTTAGGTAATAACAATAGTTGTTGTATATGCTTGTATAAGCAAAAGTAAACTGATTTATTTGAAATTTTATATCAAAATTCATAGTATTTTAGGGTAAAAGACGTAGTGATATTTGTTTTTGTCAATTGTTAAAAAATTGTCTAAGCTAAATATTTTTTTGTACTGGACAAATATATATTATGAGTCAGTGCCTCTTAAATCCGCGCAGGTTAGTAAGGAAGCCCCAACAATGTGACCCAGGCCCGGGTAAGCTAAGCTGATTAGTGCCAGTTGACCGAATCTCCGCCTCACTACGACCGTTAAAGAAATATAGTTGCTACTAAGTGTTTTGACTACATGCTACATTTACTGTAGTGACTAGTTATTCTTGGAGTCGTTGCTTATGGTGTTCCATTATTCTGTGGTTGCGGATTTTCTATTTTGAGTAAGTTGTTGACTACAATAAGTGCAACATGTGGCCGCAACACTTAAAACATTGTTATGTTACTACATATTTTGACTTGTACTATAGTACCAACAATATGTATTAATTCTGTTTATTTCTTTTTGTGCGATGATTAATAATGTTCATTACGAGTAATTGTGTTTGTCAACTGATGATGAGATAAAAATGCCGAAACAGCTCTTATGTGAAAATAAAATAATTTCCAAAACTATGACTGACGTCATAACGTATAATATTCAATATTATTAATTCAAGTAGAAAGGCTTTATGAATATAAAATTTCACTCTGTTTCTTTTATCTCCTTTCAACCCTGCCTAAAGTATATATAACATATCTGTTTATATCTCATTGTGACATTAAAATATTTATATTTTTTCATGTCCTGGAGAAGTGGCAAATTGGCTATAAGTAACGGTGAATCATATCCTCATAGCATTAAGTTATTTCTAAATTTTTTAACACAATCACTGACTTATTAGCCTACAATACAGATAAAATTGATTGGATTTAATTGTAGTTTTCTCACATCTTGTAGTTTTTTCCTTGTTCAAATTTGAAAAACGTCTCGGTCATGCTCGCCTTATAACACTATAAGAAAAGAATATAAAATATAAACCCTAGCCTTCGAATAGCGTCAGGTTCGAAAAATAACAACAGTTGATCAAGAGAATCTAGATAGAAGAGAAGTGGGAGAGGGATTTAACACAATGCTATTTGAATAAAAACTGATATCTAGCTAGGACCACTTGGACACTTCTTGTCTTCTTAATATTTAATAAATATTTATTAATATTTTGTGAATATATTTATTTCACATAATGTGTTATAACATATTATCTTTAATATGACAATTAAAGAGGTTTAGCAGTAGTTAAAGCTAATTGAAACAGAAAGTCAACAATGTAGTGTTTACATGAAATAGAACTTTATTAATCAATTGCATTATTCATACTACGTTTCGAGAAACTGCGCAGTGTATTACAATTATCGCTGAAAGTTAAGTTTTAAGTAAAGTTAAGGTAAGTTTTAAGTTAAGTTAATGAAGTAAACTCCTGCAAATTCTTACGCTAAAAATCATTGTTTATGAATATAAACATGAATTACATTTTAAATGGAAAATGTGTAATTGTATCGTCATTGTAAATTATTATACAAAAATATATAATGAAAAGGATTTATATAATGTATATGTAATAAACTATAAATTTATACATAAGGCGGACATTCGATTGATTTCTGTTACCCTATAGTATAGTAGAATGGATACTAAAGAAAAGCTAATTGATTTTTGTAAGTAAATATAACTTCCAGTTAAAGCGATTATATTATTACAAATAAAGTGGAAGTGGAGGTAGCACACGGAGTATAGGGTAAGTTTAGATGGGTAATTGTAAAAAATGTTTTTTGATTGATCTTCAAGTTTCGTAACACGAAAAACGTTATCGTACATAAGCACGATAGCGGCCATAAAAAATAGTAACATTAAATGTGGTATAGGCGAATACAATGTGCTAATATATAACTGTATTAAAATACAAAATAAACTGATTGAATATTATAAAAATGGCTACCATTTAAAAATATCTTTTGTTTATATTTCGTTTGTTATTCTAATCATACGATATGCTATTATACCAAGACAAATAGCTACGTTATTGATAATAAATGTAATTTCGAACAAAGATCCAGTTACGAGATCCAGCTGACTTGAGTCACTCATGAACGTAGCGAGTGGAGGATCCACCATACATAATATAAACTGATACGACCGTTTCGAATGCAGACATTTTAATATAAACGCATCTACAAAACCTGTGTAACAACTGTTTCAAACAAACTTACCCTACTGGACAAGATCTCTTGATCTATCAATACAATCTAGCATTTCCTAAGAGGACCAAGAAACCAAAATATTGGTGTTATATTGGTATGGGGTTGGGTAAGTACCATGGTGGCGTCCATCAATTTTTTTTTGTATATTGTAATGTTGATGTTTCTATTATTTTACGTAGTTTGATATTATGTTTAGGTTTTTTTTTATTAAATGAAACTCAAAAATAATATTTATTAGAATTCTACAATTTATTAAGTCCTACCTACCATGGTTTCCCCAGTCACGGCATTTACAAGGCAGTTTATCACAGACAAAAGAATATGGCTTACTCACCTCATTTATATTGTGTACGTTTATTAAATAATTTATTAATTTATGTTGATTTTAAGCATATATGTAGGTATGTGTATTTAGGCATCCATAAGCAAGCGGTGTTCACTTATTATGTGACCAAATACTGTAATATTTTAAGAACACCAAGGTCTAGAGCCCAAGAACGAACTGTACCGACCTCGGTTGGAACATGTGGTATTGTAAAACTCTATAGAGTAATCACAAGATAGTGTCTGCCTTTACACATTTTCTTTAAAAATGACAACAAAACAAATTAGAAAAATAAATGATATTTTTTAGAACAAATAATCTAACAAAAAATAGATAAAAGATTTTATTTTACATAGTCATTAGATATTTGTACAAGCTATGAACGATAACGTTATACTTCATCATCTATCAAATCTGTGACGAGTTTCTCTCGGAAAATTAATCAAACTTAACCTGAAATAGAAAGATAAAATGTTAGAAATAAAGCCCCACTGTTTTTCTTTTTAATCCAATTTTTTTTACCTGTCTGGTTGGTACACAGGAGAGGAAAACAATTAAAAACTGTAAACGCATGATAATTTATTCTTTTTTATTGATCAGTCTTTTATGTTTTGTGAAAGGAAATAGGAATTGGTAACAGAATATAGTCTTGTTAATATGGTGTAGTGACCAAAAAAGCAACAACCTTGGATACTGAAACAAAATTCAAACAAATGTACTTCACTAAAAATGGTGGAATTATAAAAGAATTAAAAAATAAATAAATTAAATGACGCTTTGCCTACAGACATACAATACATACATTACATACGTTAAAATAAAGCTTAAACATAATTTCTCACAAATACGTTTATTAAATCAATCGTGTTTCAAAAATAATGTTGCCATCTTCAGTAATATATGTGCTAATTATTGTATCTATAACTAATTTATTACTGTTTCTTGCACAGAAGGAGGGGCGTGGCCTAAACCTATGTGACAATTTGTTAAATTGTAAAAATTGTGAAGCGACAATGTCGTTCAAAAGCCTTTAATTTAATAAACGTATTATTCAAAAATTGTATTCAAGTTTAATTGTAAATAATCTAACAAGGGAAGTTTAATATTTAATATTTAATCAAAAATAATTTAAAAATGTATTTTTTTAGCAAAATTTAAAAAATGTGCAGACTGTGAACTCTAAGCACAGATACAAAATGTATTGGAATCAGTAACAACAGTCCATTTATTGTAGACTCTACAAAATTTAATAGTAAATTACATACTAGATATATTGTAACAATTATCATGTCATATTAATTGATATTTTGGTTATTTTTTTACTAAATCTAACCAAACATTTATTATGAAGATTAGACAATTTTAAGTAATCCAATCAAGATATAAAAATTGTGGTTTCAATTGATTTTTGAAGAATGTTCACCAAATCTTTGTCCAGTGACAATTAAATTTGGTAACAAACTGTACAGTTTTTAAAAAAGAAATACTATGATAATATCAGATTTAAAAATAAACACGTTTAGATAAAATAAATTAAACTACTGTAGGTTGCTTAAAAGCGACATATTTAATGTACGTGTTAAAATTATAAAATTACATTTAAGTTATAAAATTTAAATTAACAATGTTTGACTTATATTGTGACTATTCGTAACTAATTTCAATGTAGATATAAATTTGAAATAGAGTAGTAAATCAAAGATTTAATTAGATGAACTAAATGCAAATTTTACATAAGCTTAAATTGAAACAAACATATACATTGTATTTACAGTCAAAGACATACTATTAATTATTTAAATACAATTGTGCAGCTTCTTGTTTGAACTTATATAATTATAGCTTCATTAGTGTGTCGAGAAAGCATTGCAGATGCCTCATATTGTATTTAGGTAATTGTACAAGACTGAGGGTTATTAGCAGGCTAATTAATTAGAGAGAATTGTGGCTTGATGAATGTATGTGTTGAATAGATGTAAACAAGATAAGCCTGAGGATTATTAATTATTGTTGTGTAATCTTAAAGAACATTACAACAAGTTTACATTTATTAATAAAAAAACATATTCATGAAAGAAAAAAAGTTTTTGTAAAGCTTGTACATGGTTGAAAGTTATTGTAAACGAATTCGGTTGGAAAATATTGTAAAATTATATGGTTATGGAAATTTAATATCATAGAGCAGAAAGCATTTTGTAAGAATAGTGCATAAAATTTCGTAAACTTGTCAACATAGAATATTGCACAACCTTAATCTTGTATGTCCAAATCTTTAATCTCACCCTTAGAAAAGATGCATAAACCTTGGCACTCTTCACTAATCTCCTCGATAAAACCATGGATAGAGCTCCTTCGCAAATAGAATAACTTACATGAATTCTCAACCCACGCAATTACGTTACCACCAAGAAGTGAAGTAGTTTTAGTGAGTAAGAATGTTGTATCGTTTGTATATATTTATATATTACCATCTATATAAGATTTTCATCTGTTATGAAAAAAAGATAGAAAACTAGAATAGATTGATCACTTAGTAAGAAAATGCTCCTTACTATTGGAATTGTCATGATGCAAGATGCTAGTGACATAATTGAGTTCAGGGAGGATCCGCATTAAAAGCCTACAAACCTCCCAAGACTTGAACCCAATGATTTAGGTGCCAGAGATTTGGGCATAAAACAAGCTGTTGTAAGGATAGGTTAGGGTGCGTGGTGTGTGGTGAGAAACACTCTTCCAAAGACTGCACGACTGTCAGCGAGTAGTTCAGTGAGTCTTTTACGGGAAATCGCATACTCAAGTTATCGCTGATGTGGTCCACCAATGGAAGGTCAATATTACAATATTACTAGTAATATATTGTGAAAACATAACTAGGCTATTTGTAAGTGTTCGGTATTTAAATTAAGGAATATGTGAGAATGTAAATATAAAAATTCACTAAGTGTTTAACAAATAGGTCTCATAAAAGTTGAAAAAAATACGTACTAGTGTTTATTTGTAGTAAGGTCTCCTATAAGTACGAACCATTATAACCAATAAAATACAATATGCCAATAATATCTACGTGTTATAATATACGATAATTAGCTTATTTTTTTTTCCATAAATGGAGTTTAATAATTTGTAATTTATGTATCTCAAATTATTTAATAAATTGATTCTTATATTATCTGTTTAAAATTTTTATATGTTTGCGATTATATTTAAATCAAGTAGAGTATATTTTTATTTTCAAATAAATAGTGTAAAATCATATCTCATATATTTATTATAATATTTTAGGAGCCATTCAACTATATCTTATAAACACTTTTATTTGACTTCTTATACAGATTATTCCGAACAAACATTGAGCGATGACACACACACAGACACTGATATGTGTTTTACTACATTTTAATTAAAAACTTAAAACTCATTTTGTAAAATAAAGTCTATTACCTTATTCAACTCCCGTAACCTCTTTTGTTTGTTTTAATGACGCATTTTTGGACTTTTACAACATCAAAACTCCATTTAAAAAAAGATTTAAAGTATTCACTTGACGGACACAAAGTGAGTTACTTTATTCTATTAAATAAAGAACTGGATACTAAAGAAATAGTTCATTAGATAATGTATTATCATTGTCACACGACATATAAAATCTCTTTAATTGAAAATAAAATCACTATATATGTTTTTTTTAAAGGGGTTTTATCTAACACTTTTTACATAAACTTGAATATTGACTTCATTCTATAATCAAATAATCCATTGATTGAATTAAGAAAATGCCATTACTTTTATAACAGAGCAAAGCTTTCGACTAAAAACACTTACAATTTCGTTTATATATTTCAAATTTTGCTAAGGAATCAAATTATTATTTCCAAATTATTTTCATTCGTTTTCTTTCACACTTCTTTACTCTCAATAGCTTTCCAATATAAGCTCGTAATATAGGTATCTATTTGATTTTAACTTTTATTACTATAAATATTGTTTGTTTAAATCTATGAAAAACCAAAAATAAAAATTAATTGTATTCTCTTGTAAAAATAAAAATTACCTCTCTCTTTTACACCCCCATACTAGTTTTCTTTTGATAAAACTATAACGTGATGTTTCTTATTTTCTACAAAGTATGCGAATTTCTCTAGAAATTGAAAGAAATTTTTTGGTTAACAGCATATGCTTTTCGAGTTAAATAAGTTTACAAATATATTATTCACATATGTTTACTAAATTTAACTACTTTATGTACACTAACTTTTATTATAATTGTTTAACGCGAAAAACTCCTAGGTGATCAACAACTTAGAAAAAAAGGAACATAAGATTTTAAAATAAAGAATCCTACTTTAGAAATACTTTATTAGCGTTAAGGTCGGAAAATAACAAGAATTGGTGATAAGTGACCAGAGAGGAAACATGAAAGCGAGGAATTTGATCCAAGACTGTATAAAATGTATAGATATAGGGTCCCTCGAGATAGCCAAACAGTACCAAACAGTGTATGTGAACAAATGTTCACATATAGTTAATTATATGACAATAACTATTAAATTAATTAATTATTGTCATGTCATTTGTAATTGACAAAGTTTTGCTGTCTAAATGTGTTATCTAATATATTTTGCTTGTTTAGAGTGCTCAGTCCTTTAATCGATTCAGTATTGTATTACAAAAATAGTTTTATAACATGTATATTCTTCACTTTGCGTTATAACCATATTCTTACTTTAAATCCCAGAGGAATACTTCTGTCGAGTCAATTTGTTTATCACTTCACTTCAAGTAGTGTCGAGGGAATTGCAGTTGACAAAGAATATTTTTGCATAACTTAACATCATACTATAAAGCCTCAAAGTTATGCCGAATTATAGTAGAAAAATATGTTTAAACTTAAAATTATGTAACGAACTTGTATAGTATATCTTTTTTGGAGACAATTAATGAAAAGTCAAATGTATTCACTATAACTATTTATATGTTTATTTATAAGAGGTAATCATATTAATTTGAAAGTCAGTTTTATAACATCATATAAATCAATAAATAGCAAGTTATGTCTAACATTACTATCTGTGCATGATTGAAACGTTATCTTGTGAGAATATATTCTTAATGTGAAAAGTACATTGTTTTAATAATTCTTGATAAGGTATCTTTCATAAGTTTTTGCTAGCTACATTTAGGTAACATTTCAGTAAGGTAATTTCAAAATACAGTCTCTAAAAAATTATGTTTTAAATAAATTCTGGTTACAGTTATAATATTTCAAATTAATTAACTAATTGAAAGATTTCCAAATTTCCTTACCGGTTTTCTTCAACTTTTCTACATATATTCAGCATATTGCAATCTTACATTCCCTATCTTGTATATTTACATCCAATTTAATATTATTATACTGTTATTTGTATTTGTCGTTACTAATCTTTTACTTCAACTTAGTCACTACATCTCATCAACACTTTGCAAACTTATATTCTCTATCTCGTATATTTGAAATTAATATAATATAATTTGTATTCGTCGTCACTATAGTTTTTTCATCATGATCTCTACACCTCTTTATCATCCTCAATATACCAATTCAATAATTTAGTGACAATCCCGATTTTTATATTGATGAATAAAAACATGATCATATCAAATTATTTACCTTAGAGACCTAATCCTAATTTCAAAGTTGTTTGATTATTACACTTCCAATACACTGCACATTGATTGTATTAAAGTATTTCATCAAGGATACAATTCATATCAAGTCTGTTAAGGTCACACAATAACCTAAGGGGTGATTGTTTTAGTTTATATCTTATTGGTCGGTTTGAAATACAATTCTCTGTTAGAGTATTAAACACTCTGTGATACTGAAACTAATCTCTCTCACATATAAAATAAATGACATTATCACACACATAAATACTTTATTGCGAGAGTCAATTTGTTTTATATTATCTGGATTTATTGACTTTATTTTTAATTTTAAATTCATCAGAACAATACAGAACTACCAATAAGACAGGTTCACCTGTGTTACTTATCAGCCATATGGGATTAATACTTTCAGAAAATAGAGAATAGATTATTGGTTTGCTGATTATTCTATCATTTTTAGCACATGCTTACCTTCTTCCACCACAAAAGAGTTTATTGCTGACATAACTTTCCCCTCTGATTTTTTGGCTCACGGTTTGCTGCTGTTGTTATTGTTCAGTGTTACTAAATAAATTTAGATAATTAAAAGTTTTATCAGACCGATTCATGATTTGCTCATTTATAATATTTTGCCCTTTTGATTTTTATTTGAATTACCAAATTTTGCAATTATAAACCCTACCTACGGTTGTTATAGTAATGTAATGATATCATACAATCCTTCAATTATTTTTTAAAGTGCTCTGCGTGTAACAGATGCTATGCATACTCGTAATCTAGCCTTTAGATTTTTATCAGTGTGCAATCTATCATTACAATAGATATTGTTCTGGAGTGTGTTGTCTTCATTTCCAAGATCCTTCTGTCTAAGAGGCTTATTTATAGGGAGTAAGTGTACTCAAAACCGAGACACCTAGCTAGATCCACAGCTTTCTTGGTGTAGTCTTTAACTTTGACATCACTTTCTCTCCATTTCATCACTCCTATCAGCTCTCTATGGATCTAATTTCTTCTCTTGACGCTGTTTAGTATTCCAGGACTAGAGTTATTCGTCTTATTTACTTTTCTTCTTTTTTTTTTTAATATAGGGCGTTAACAACAGATAGGTTATACACCTTTAAACAATAATAAGAAAACAGACCATAGTTTCTCCCCTAGTAGGTGATATCCACTGTCGTTAGAAGTATGTTATGCATTACCTAAATATTACTTGTAATTAAGGAAAACTAACTAAGACAATTGTAATTGATTTCAGTTTCTTATATAGAGTAATAAAACAGCATGAATTTGCTCATTATTTGCAGCTCTAAAATGGTTATTACATTATCTAACTATTTCTATTCTATAACAAGACAATAATGAGCTAAGGCATAATTAAAGGATGCAAGGGACATGTGTATTTATTTAGCCTTAGCTTAATCCAATAATGTTTTTTATCGCAACCTTCATTCTTGTAATCACTCAGTAATAACAGCCCTACTAACAAGGAATTTTATTGTATTACAGTTCATCTTGGGAAGTAAAATAGATGTTAATATTTGTTGTACATTTTATGAACTAACAATAAAATGTGTAATGGGACATTTATTGGAAATGGTTTACACAAGTTTCTTTTTAACGTATTTATTTAATAGTGTTCGTATAATTTGAAGTGTTTCATTTTTTATATTCATTTGTTATCATGTATTTTCAAACTGTTTAAATAAATATGAAACCACAAAGTAAGATTATTATTTACATATCTGATGATATTACTCTCCGTGGAAAATAAAACAATCCACCAAACAAGATCCAAGATTCCAACTTTTGTGCATTCCATTTAAAAGATCTGCTTGTGTAACATTTTATGATCGAGCTGGGTAAGTACCATAATATCGTCCATAACCTCATTAAATTAACGAATATAACAATGTAAAAGAAATAATAATAAGTGTACCTACAATATATCCCGCACAAAATCAAACTATTTGTCGTTTATTTTTGCTCAGGTTGTGATGAGATGGAGGTTTTGTAGATAAGTATGAAGGGAAACATTAATGCTATTACAATATTCAACAGTTATATTGCTACCACGAAGAATGTTATGAGTGCCTGAACTCATAACTGTTAAACTCATTGTTTAAATAAATAAACAGAATAATTTTGTTTACCACAATGAAACACAAATGATTTAATTTAGGATTTTGTCAAATTACATAACAATAGACCCTTTCTTTCATCTTAGCGTGTCTCTCATGACAAACTCTTGTCATTGTTAGACCCTGACGCTATTAGAGTAAGCGTGAGACATGTGTATTTATTTAATGCTCTTTCCTTCCTCCAATTTTTGTAAAGTGGTAATCACCTAGACGATTTTAGCATTTAAACAGTAAAGGAAAACCAACTCTTTAATTATAATGTATAACAGAAATGAAAAATTTGTGTTGACGGCTGTAAACCTGAAACAACTCTTTTAATTTAAGAGCAGAAATTAATTAATATGTTTTCAATTACGTTCTAAGTGTTTTATTGTTATTTTAAGAGCTGTTTGGAATATTAGTAGGAGAGCTGTAAATCAATAAAACACAGCACGTTGTTAAAATACTGAAAATGAAGAAATAAATCCTTTTTAAAGATTGATCAAACAGGAAATGGCTTCAGCAAACACATTTTGTTGAACATCCAGGCTTCGGTATATAAAGTTGCTTTCAATAGCCTTTGAAATATTTACCCTGTATTGTTTTTAAACTTCCTGTTGTTAATGTAAAGCTTTTAGGTCACTGGTTGCTTAGACACATGGAAGGTGTCTTAAGTAAAATGAAAACGAGCAATACAATGAAAAAGGAGAAAACAAAATATAAGTTAATTGATTTTTCGAAATAATTCACAAACTTACTTAACTATTATCAAAACCAATCAAAACTAATTTGTCCCTTAAAACTGTGTACAGTGTATTTAAAGAAAAATATTTACACATTTTAAAAGGGTCTGTAATATTTGCTTTCCTTTTGCTATAAATACTTCCTTATCATAAATTGTATTTGATTAAAATGTAACTTTTAATGATGTGACTTGGTATGTTTTTCCCCTGTAATTAGTCCCTAAGTGTAATAATTTTTAACGTGCAGTTTTCATAAAGCTTCAGGACAAAATTGTTCACATTTACCTATAAGTTTAACATAATAGGTAGAGACGATCTTAAAAAAATACGTATTATATAACAGCTCCTTATTATTTTAATGTTTTAATTGACAACTTACAAACCGGTTCTTTTGAAATGATGACAACCAATACTTTCTGTTTTTTTCCTTCAGGGCTACAAATGACCAAATTTTGATCAACATCGGTTGAGCCGATACTGATGAAATAATATTTTTTTATGACTGCTACACATAAATCAAAAAATAAACAAAATTACTGAGATGTGTTCAAAATGTGACCAGGTTATACATTAATAAAAATCTATCTACATGTTCGGGCGGTTGTGCACTGCACATACTATAACAGACATTATTCTATCCATTCAACTAAATACTTTGCATTTTCTACAAAATGTATTAAAAAGGTTTATCAAAAAAACTTTGGAAATTAGTCTCCACATTGACGTAAGATTCGTTACTGCAGACGAGTGTAACCACACATTAATATTTTTTTTTCCAGTTTAACAATAAAATATAAATAAAACAATAATTTTGTACAGTTGTTCAATCGCGTTGACATCACTACATATCCTCTACTTGTAACGATAATTAATTACATTGACATAAATAGAGAATGTTGCTGTATAATATTCATCCCCTCTGTAAACTGTAAGAGAATATCATTTATGCGTATTTCAGGAATGATTTCCCTGTAGATTTTGAGGCTATTGTTTCGCAAAGGTTTCCTTGAGGGAAATGAAATCTGTTATATGCAGTTACATGTTAGTATTTGAACTAAATTTGTTAAATTTCATAGCATTTAAAAAAATGACATTACAAATATAAAACTACTGTATATAGACATTAATTCATAAAAATTACAAATCAATTTTTGATGGAAAACACATCAAATTCTACTTATAGTCGTTGTATCAAATGTAGTGCCACCGTTACTACGATTAAAAATGGCTATTTTCACTGGTGATTTATGTACTCGTTATATGTTTTGGTTTCACTAAACAAACTCCGTGGCTAAAGTTCAATTCCATTTTAGTAATTATTTCGGTAAGAATTCTCCAGAAAGCCCTTCAATTTACTCTCGATACCTAAATTTAGTTGAGACTGGATTATTAATATGGTTTAATCGGACATTTGCCATCATTCATGTTTAGAAATTAATACACGATCTATCGAGAGTATAAATCAACTCTCGTTATCAAGTGCAAAACTTGAATATAAATGGGAGAGAGAAAAATGGCTACGTAGCCATGTTGGAAACTAAAGATAAATCTAGAATCTAATAAAAGAACTGAAGCCTGGAACTAAGCCTGAGCAGTCAAAGTTAATAAGGATAACAGTTTTTCAATACTACCAACAGGAAGAAACGACAAGCGATAGACACATTGGATGTTCTTTACGGCATGAGAAATCACTAGTTAGTTCGCGACTAGATGCTGCTGTGAAATAAGTCAGGGAGAGCTATAGTCCTAAACCCCAAGAAAGGACGCGTTGGTTAAGTTATGTTATATAGTAAGTTTCCCGAATATGACATACACACCATTCACATAACTTACATAGTGTTTAGTGCGTATTACGTCAACGTTTTAACTTGAAGTCATACCAACATACAATGGTAAAATAATTAATTATGTAAAACGTCTTTCTTCAGAAATTCTGTGGAGAAATGTTGGATCGAATAGGAAACGAATAGACATCGTAATTTTTAGCAATTAATCAATGTTTCATATAAGTGTTATAATGAATTTCCAATGGACTGAAGTTAGTCGTTATCAAGATTTACTGATTTTCCTTTAACTTTATTAATTAAAGAACCCATTTAAATTATATATACGTCACCTTAACGTATTAGCCTACCATTAAAAATATACAATTTTCAAAAAGCTTTTTTTTTTTTGTTTTAGATTTTTTAAAGCCATAACTTCTAAACTATTACAGTTCAATTTCTTTTTCAGTATACTTTGGTCACTAGGCCTACTAGACATAATGAGTAAAACATATTATAACATTTTTATAATTTTTTATGTAACAGGGGTTAGCATTACATCATTTCCTTGATTAAAAACCTAGCCTGTTCGTACAGCAATAGATTCTAAACTTGCTTATGTGCATGACTCATCCCTTTGAATTACTTTGAATTATGACTTTATACATTTTTCATTTTAAAAACCTTTTTTATTGTTTGAGCGGTTATTGAATAATAAACCCGTTCTTTTTCACGAAGAAAACCGTACCATTAAAAAAAAAGAAAAAAAGTTAATAAAATACCTTTTACGATAAATTCACAGACAATTGATTAAATTTTTTATTTGAAATAAACTACGCCATATCTTCTTTTATCAATAATTAAGAACTGTTTATAAATACATAATTTTAATATATTTAAGAAATGTTAGAAGTTAAAATTTAGTGAATTATAAAAAAAAAACAGCACATATGTAACTTGTATTAATATAGTCATCATTACATAAGATATTAAAAACTGTATTCGTATGTATTTCACTTCATCTTTATTGTATATGCTGTTAAATTTCCAAATAAATAATTAAATAAGTGAAAAATCTAACCTCACAGAGGCACGTCAGTTTTCAAGCTTTACACTGCAGATGCTCTCAATTAATCAAGTTGGATACTGATCAGGATAGGATTGGCTCTGGATTATAATATGTAAAATGTACATCGTACCATTGCAAACAATCCGTGTTTACATCCATTACATTTAATTTTGTTTATAAATTGTTCATTAACATTTTAATATAAGTTTTTTCTGACTCTTTTACTGTATTTTAGAAAAGTAGTTTTTATATTTAAAACAAATGTAATAAAATTTGTCCGTTTAATTTATTGGAGTCATTTTAGAGAGTGTAATAATTTTGCAAATATTCCTTTTTTTCCAATTTTATCATTTTAGATAACTTTTGTTGGAAATATAAAGAACAAGTTAAAAAACCAAGACTTCATTGATATATTTAGTGAAAAATTGTTGATATTGATTATCAGTAGGAAATTTAAATGATATAAATTCAGAATTCAATACCAATCACCTTCAAACATGATATTACAAACCCATAAATATGATGGATAATCTATAAAACTGCAATAATACTAATTAGACATATCGTAACTACGTAAGAAATATAGCCATATGAAAATCGGATTACTGTTTGTAATGTTATAAGCTTATTAACTATTCAGACAAACAGAGAATTTTTAATTTTATATGTTAGCATATTTTTCATTTTCAATATTTGTAATTGTTTCTCCTAAACCGTAATAGATATTTTTATATTTTTTTGTTTAGCTTATGTCTGCATATCAAGCTATTAATGTGAAACACAGTATTTCATAAAATTCAAACTAGTTTAAGAAATGTCCTTATTAATGTTGAATAATGTAGTTTTATTTTTAGGCGAAATAAACCAATAATAGCAATTTTTTAACACTTGAGCTTAAAATGTAGATAATGAAACCTTTAAAAATAAAATAAAATTGTGATGTCACTAAGAAAATTGTACATAACAGCACAATAAACATGCAGAACATATGTTACACACTGGCCTTAATTCAAAGTACATACACTCAAATTAACCTAAGTACAGGAAACTCACTTCGTTGCAATACTCTTATTCAAAAGCACTGAATAGCCATTGTCTAATTCTCAATTCAAGACTCGTTCTTTTCAATTCTTTCCAGTTAGCAATTAGACGTTTTTCATAAAGTGTTTTATATGATAAATGGATTTTTTAATATGTGTTAAAGTACATTTATTTATTTAATTTTTTATTTTCACATAATATCTTGTCAACTACACTAAACTACCGTACACTTATGGTGTCGAAATAGAACCTCTTTTTATCACAAGGGATTTTTTTTTTCATGTTCATTTTTTATGTCTGATAACCTTTACTTTTCAGTTTCTCATACATTTATAGTAGGGGCCTATAGAGAAAGTTATATGATGGGTCAAAAAACGAATGCCCGTTTTATTTTACTGAGATATCAGTTTCAGGCCATATAATAGTAGATTTCGCAATGACGTCTGTCTGTAGTATGAGCAGTGCTTTACAGCACAAACAAGTGGACCGAATCTAATCAAAATTGGAATCTGGTATATTTTAGCTACATCTCTGGAATTTGTTCAATCTTTAGATAACTCAAATTTTTTGGTTAGCTGCACTAAGTAAATTAAACAAAATTATGTTTTGCTAAAATTTAAACATAATAGGACCTCCAAAATCGCTATCTCTAAAAATACCAATTTATCAGTTATTATTAAAACAAAATTTAAAAAAAATCAGTCATGTGAATGTCATAAAAGATTACTTTTTTTTTCAAAATAGGTAATACGGATTTCCTTTACATTTTAGTGAATTGTGGAGATTAAACACCTAAGCCTGTGTTCAAAATTGAAAGTAAAAAAAATATTATTACGTTTCGTGTATAATGTAAAAAAAAACATGGGAACACCATAAAGGACTACATTTCTGAAAATTGGTTATAGGAAAAATTTGTTGAAATTTTAGTGAATTGTGAAAATTAATAATACAAAACAGTTTTTAATATAGATTGTAACACATGTTCATGAATAATTGGCCAAAAATAAAATTAGACATTAGAATGTCATAATTAACTATATTTCTTAAAAGCCGACTATACTGATTTAGATCAAATTCTAGTGAAATGAGAAGATTTATGACTCAAAACCATGTACAGAATTGAAAGTAATAAATTATTACGGTTATTGTATTATTGATAAAAAAAAATCCCCCCAAAAAAAGTCATGCAAACGTCATAAAGAACTGCTTTTTTTTTTTTTTTTTTTTTTTTTTTTTTTTTTTTAAATCGGTTATGTTTATTTTGTTCATACTTTAGTGAAGTGTGAAGATTATGGAACCAATCAAGTGTACAAAATTGAAAGTGAATAATTATTACTGTTCGTGTATGATTGGTGAAAACTCTTTATCTTTAGTATAACGTCTTCTGGTCACAGAATATTAAATAAGTTTACAGTTGAATAGGAAACAGTCACTTTAGTTGAACATTACCTGTAGTGACATAGCACTTATTATGTATTCATTACAGATATGAAATGATATTAATCCATTGGTACTATTTATATTAAAATTTATACTTAGAGTAAAATATATTAAACTTTTTCCTTGTGAGTGGAACTTGATACAATTAATTAATGTTTTCAAAAAATAAAAACTGAAACTACTTACGTAAACAAAATAAATATTTTCCATTAACATCAAATCAATAACTCATTGAAATCAAAAATACGTAATTAATACAAATTCATTTATTGTTAACGCAATTTATAAGAATGTCATTTCTTCTTCTTCTTATTCTTCTAGCGTAGAGATCCTACTTGTTGGTAGGCGGTGGACTCGAGGGAGGCCATATTTATCAAACAAAAATTAACTGGATTTAATTAATTAATAACAATATTCCTATCATTATTGAAACACAAGCAGATTCAATAAAGGTTTTTATTTTGGAATAATTTTAACTGTACAGAATATTGAACCACAAAATGATTTCATATACTTTGTAAAACCCTATGACTAGTATAAACTAACAATACCAAATCTTAGTAATAAAACACGTTTCTCAATTATACGGATTATGTGTGGAACATATTAATCAAAGAATAAAAAAAGGAACTATAAATCGAAGCTTTATAAAATCGTACTCTCCTGTATTCACTTGTTTAGTTAGTACTATATTTCATATCTATTTCTGATTTAATAGGCTACAATGTTTTTAGTGTGCAGATATCCTGTCTATTTGAAAACTTTAACTTAAGGGTATTCCTTGGCAAATTCATGGACAGTCGAAAATAATGTGCTCCAGGGTCTTATCATACAGCTACATACTGACTGGCGTGAAGAACCACAAGTTGCGACTTCAATGCGCACTTGACATAGTATATCCTAAGATAGTTTGTAGGTTTTTTAAATGTTGTAAGGATTGCCAGTGACGACTAGATTCGAATAGTTTTCCTTTTCGAAATCGATACAATGAGGTGTTTTGTGAACGCTGAACGAATGGTAGTGGACCAAAACACTCTTTAGCAGTTTGTTACAAAGTATTCCTCAATAATCTGGGATACATTGAACTCTTCCAACCGGTTGCAGAGTAGTGATTATGCATCACCTTACCCTATTTAAACACAATAATTCTACATCCGCAATCAACTTTGATATGTTATCAGTCATAAAAAACTGTAAAATATTTGACAAATTACTCACGAGTTCAACATAGTTTTTATCTCTCAATTTAAACAGATTTGTTGTTAAAAATATCAACATAAAAGGGTTTAACATTTTCGTAGGTTTAAATATTTAGGCGAGGTATTCACAGAACAGATTTATAATTTAAATACCTGGTTTAAAAGCGATAGTTAGTATCACAAAATATATATTAAATATTGTATCTCCTATAAAAACACAATTCGATAAAACGTCAATTACAGAGTTAACTCTGACATTTACAAGCTTGGTATTAGATTAAAGTATAATATAGCTTCGATGAAAACAGACTTTCCTAAATTTATTCACACGGCATGTTACTTTCTAGGAAAATATAATTTACAATTATCAAAATATATTAACAAGAATTTGTTCTGATGAAAAGAACAAAAACATTTATTGTTTTTACAATATTGGAAGGAATTCATGTATAGTTTTATAATATAATTTTAGTTTGAAATAATATTAAAAATCTAAACTCATAGTTATACTATAATCAAGAATACCACTTCTAAAAAGAATACACACACTGAAAATATCTCTAAATTCTGGTAATACACAATCCCTTTAATTTAGTATAAAACAATAATATAGTGGCGATTTGATTTTTAATATCATTATTCAAGTATGTATGTTTTAACTAATGTAACAGTTTTAATAATTGAAGTGATATATAATATTTCCCTTAGTTATAAATGCAATTAATTTGTTTTCTCCACTATGGTAATAAACTGAAAGATAGAATAAATAATGAACATTATAAATCATCTCAATGGAAAGAGATACGGCGTTCAGTTAGATGTCTGGAGCTATTGTCACTTTACTTATAAAATTCACTTCATAATCATTTAACTATGATGACACCTTAAATATTATGACCCACTTTAAGGTCTTATATAATTTATTAGAGAAAGTAACAATACAATTATTATTTTCCAAAATAATATATTGGAAAAACTATTTTAAAAACAGAATAGAATTAATTCAAATATATACCACAAAATGTGTCTGTAGCCTATTAGATTTATATATCGATATAAAATGCTTGAGTAGTTGTAATAATATCTGCGAGGAAAGTCGTTGTTGAATATGCTTGGTATTATATAATAACCATCAGATTTTTAAAAATTATTATAGAAGCGACATAGCTTTTTATCTTTTATTAGCCAAATATTTTAATAAGAGAAAAATAAAGATATTTTCAGTACCTATTAAAAAATAACTATCGATGAAAAATTGTTTCATATCTCATGGGTTTTAAAATATTTAAGTTGTAAGGTGTAGAAAATTCCTAATTATAACATGTTCAACAGTTCTATTTGAAAATAAATTTAAAAAAAGCACTGCAGCAGTAAAATTTATCTAACTAATATGACATTTGGAGTGACGATAGAACAAATTTACCGATGATTTTTTTAATATTTGTTTCATGGAAAATTCTTTTTTTATTTCTGATAAATAAATTTGTAAAATTGCCTATATTCTACATTTGAAAAATCTTTAAATTTTAAGGCCAAAATAGTTTATGATTTTTGTTAATCACATATTTCTTAAAATGAGTTCGTTTAAATTTAAAATCACCGTTTGTTTTTATATTCTCAATAATGGTAAGACTCTTTTTCCCTTTTATAATCAAACATTTTATTAAAGCTAAAACCAATATCAGATACAAAATTGAAAGAAAAATACCTGGAAATCGGTTTTCACATCACAAAGGGTTGAGCAGAAATTGTATTTTAAATTACAAAGACATTAAAATTGGTAACATTAAGAGTATTTTGTATCGTCATAAGTATTCGTATGTTTATCGATCATTAATGTAAATCAATTAAATACAATAAATTGTTAGAGACGAATTGTAATTATTGAGTGTTAAGCGGCGCGTTTTGTATTAAGTTGCAAAAGATCTCCCACGACGATAATAGCTGACAGGCCAACTTTTTAAATCTAATTCAAATGAATATATTTTTATTACAATATAAAGTACGTATAACCTTTAGCTAATCTAATTTTTGTGTGAAGTGTAACATTTGTTTTGAACACTGAATCTTTGATAAAAGATTCATTTATATGTGCATTTGTTTCCAGATAAATTGCAGACCTGAAGAGGAATGATTCTATTATCTTTGTCTGTTGGGGATGGTTCAGTCACAAATGTAATAGCTTCGTATAAATTACCTAAATAAAAATAACAAACACTCAATTTTAGTTAATCTCCATTTATTTATGCTATTGTTTTTTTACAAATTTGCTTTTAGTGACAAAAATACAAATCTGTAATATATATTTTAATTTATTTTTGTTTTACAATTATTTTACTTTTTCATAATGAAAACGTGTAAGTTGGAAAGGGTTTAACATATTCGGTTTAGTAAAGATAAATAAAATCGAGCGGTAACAGTAAAACTGAAAAAAAAAAAAAAAACTTACAATTAATTACAACGATCGGAAAAATGAAAATTTCAATATAGTCCTAGTATGTTGAAACACTAAGACATTTCAGTCATTTAACATAGCTTGAATTATATTTTTATATTGCATTTTCTACCCCTAATTTCACTAAAATTTCCCAACGTTTATCGGTCAGCTGGACAACTATGAAATAATATTTACATGCCAAGCACATCGTGGGGTAGATTTGTGCAAATATATTAGTTTTTTTAAATGGTTAAATAGTAGCACAAGGAGAGAAGTGTGGATGAAGGAGATTATATATTATCATTAACAAAGGAAAGTCCGAAACATCAACAATAAAACAATAATAACTAAGTATTTAATATTAAAATATTCAAGTTTGAAACATTTTCGTTTTAAATTTTAGATTTTTATTATTAGGAACTTTTTCGTTATAATATTATTATTATACATGTATACAGAAAGAGCTTATTGATTGATTAAATGTAAACTTCATATTGTTTCAAAAATGAATTACACCTTCTTTTCGTTTACTATTACATGTATTTTATATTAAAATAAATCGTTATATTCTTTTGTGGATAAAAACTGATTTAACAAGCAACATGTATCATATTAAAAAACACGTTTTGTTTATATGTGTTATTAACTATTTAATAATAATTCCCTCTTGAATGCAATCAAATTTCACCTCTCCTTTTTGTCTAAAAAATACAAAATTGTACTCTGATTAATAACCTGTCATATTAAATATGAAATGAGAGTTGTAAAATGTGCACTGGTTATTAGGAAGTTCACCCTAAGATTAACTCGTCTCTTTTCAAGAAGATTTTTATTGCATGAATAATTGAATTAATTGCTTACTCTAACTTCGCTCGAGATAAACACAAGAAAACGAGAAGTTTTAACAGCCTCTGCAAGATTTTGTATTAAGATTTATGTTTCTTTTTCTTTACTCCCCTTTTTCTTTAACAATATATTTTCTTAGTGAGTAGAGATATTTTGAAAATTATATTAGACCTATTAATTTGTTTTAGATAACATTGATCAGTCAATCACGGGAATTCGACCTGCTGACCATACATATCTACGGTGAAAGCCTATACGATTTAAAACCTCATTTTAAAGGGATTTTTTGTTGAAAAGAACTGTGTAAACTACCTTACTCCAATTCAAAATGGCGACTGGTCAAATATTAAAAAAATTTAATTTACCGAATGGACTCTAACCAAGCAATTTTTGTTATTTTTTATAATTAAAATTCGACAAAGAAGTTATATTTTCAATTTTTACATATCGCCAAAACGTTATTTCAGTTAGGGGTGAATATATCTCATATTGACAAAAAATAGATGACTTACACAAAACACATTTCTAAAGTTGAATCAATCTACCTTTGAAGTTATTTAACCGTCCTTAGACTATTTTTACTCTCTTTAATATACAGGAAAAGGTATATTTTGATGTTTCGTAGATAATTTGATTAAACAAGTTTGTGAAGTGTTGAAATTGCGTCAATATCTTAATACGTTTTAGTTAATTATTATTATACGTCAATTTGTTCTGGGTAAATTTAATTAAAATTCCGTAAATATCTACAGCAATAATATTTAATATCTTAACTAATTTTACATCTGTGCTCTGCATCCAAAATAAACTGAATCTAGTAATTATGTGTGGAATATTCGATGTACTTTGGTGGTTAAAATTTAAAGTGAGAAGCCACAAAGTTGAGATCAATACTTCCATTAGCTATAAATGTAGAGTAAATGGGTTTAATTAATTAATTGTCAAATACTCTGTTGACTTTCATAGTGCAATAAAATAATTAATAATGTACTATTAATTATTACAATCATATTTTGATAGTATTATTGCATAACATAAAACAAAAAGATATCTATTATTTATAGATTTTTCAAACTTCCTTTAATACAATTAATTAAATTTAGGGTTCTTTATTTTACGATTTTTTGTTTTCGTTTTTTGTAAGGCAATCATAACCGAAGAATTTTTGACTTTAATAATAAAGGAAAGTTTAGTTAATAAACAAAATATTTATGTAAAATTGATATATATATATATATATACTCATTAATGTTAATTATAAATAAAAAGAAATTAACTTTTAATTAACGTTATTTATGTGATGTTTTACTACCTACTTGCTATTTATCGCTGCAGAATATTTTACAAGTTTAACCTCTAATTACACAATCTGCCACCAGAGTATAGCATTCCTTGGTTGTTGTGGAATGTCAAGCTCGCGTATCAGGTTATCTAGGTTAAGCAATTCTTCTTTTCAAAGGCAATAAAGATTATTACATGCATGTTTTGAAAATTATAAATTTATTTAAGTAGGCCTACATTAAATACAAATTCTCAGGTTATTTTTTATAATAACCTTGAACTCTTCGCATTACAAATATACTTATTGATACCAACTATTTTACGATAAAAATAAGTAAGAAGTAAACTCGCATAACCAACTTCCAAGTATATTCCGACACAAATGAATTACTTGATATTTAACTCTGTACTTAGTATAGGGGAAGTTAATTGTTTAGGTTTGGGGGTGTTAAAAAAAATTAAATTTTCCTCAAAATCAGCTCTACAGATATTCAAACCTGTTTGTAAAAACGCATGTTTAAATTTACGGTTCAAGAATAATCCATTTGGGGGGGGGGGGGGGTATACTTGACCGTCTTTAGATCCCTCTCTTTTACATTGCCTATCAGGTATTTCAAAAGAAAATATTTAATAAATAAATGAAGGAAATGCTTACTCCAACTTTGCTGGAGATAAACAAAAGTTAACGAGAAGTTTTAACAGCCTATGCGAGATTTTGTATTAAGATTTACGTTTACTTTTCCTTTAATATCCTTTTTTAAACAATATATTTTCTCAGTGAGTAAAGATATTTTGAAAATTATTTTAATAATTTTTTTAGATAATATTGGTCAGTCAATCACGGTAATTCGGTATGTTTACCAGACATATCTACGGTGAAAGCCTATACGATTTAAAACCACATTTTAAAGGGATTTTTAGTAGAAAATAACTGTGTAAACTACTTTACTCAAATTCAAAATGACGATAGGTCAGTAGAGATGGGGTCAGTTTGGCACAAAAATCGGGAGGGGGTACCCCCACCCATCCCCTCCCCCTCCCCTTTGCCCCTCCCCCCTTTGCCCCTCCCCCCTTTGCCCCTCCCCCTTTGCCCCTCCCCCTGCCCCTCCTTCTGCCCCTCCCCTGTAGGCCCCTCCCCTTTAGGCCCCTTCCCTTCCCCCATTGGTCCCCCCACCCCTCCCCCTGCCCCTCCCCTGTAGGCCCCTCCCCTTTAGGCCCCTTCCCTTCCCCCATTGCCCCCCCACCCCTCCCCTGCCCCTCCCCTGTAGGCCCCTCCCCCTTAGGTCCCTTCCCCCATTGGTCCCCCCACCTCCTCCCACCCCTCCCCTGCCCCTCCCCTTTAGGCCCCTTCCCTTCCCCCATTGGTCCCCCCACCAGTGACGTATTGTTGTCGAGACACACACACACACACATGACGTCATACACACATGACGTCATACACACATGACGTCATACACTTAACATTTTTAATACCGGTGGGATTCGAACCTGTGAAGTTAGGATGTGAAGGCGGACACGCTACCGACTGAGCTATCGTGCATAGTATTACAAGTCGGATATTTAACGCGGTATATAAGCCGCCATGTTGTAACCGCAATAATGTGTTATATATATATATAATGTGTTAAGATAGTTAACCTAACCTATAAGTGTCCTACCTTTGCCCATCCACAGCCAATCAGCTGTTACAATAATGTGTTATATATTTATATAATGTGTTAAGATAGTTAACCTAACCTATAAGTTTCCTACTTTTGCCCATCCACAGCCAATCAGCTGTTACAATATTGTGTTATATATATATATAATGTGTTAAGATAGTTAACCTAACCCCATAGTATTACAAGTCGGATAATTAACGCAGTATATAAGCCGCCATGTTGTAACCGAACGTCAGAACATTAATGTGTTATATATTTATATAATGTGTTAAGATAGTTAACCTATTAGAGTTTCCTACTTTTGCCCACCACGACCTAGGTACATTTAATGTGTTAAACATAGTTTCCTCCGTTGTCTACCAGGGTGTAGCACATGTGTTTATGTATCGTGTTAAGACATTGTTAACCTAGACTTAATTCCTGCCTAAACCTATGCTTACCACAGTCCAAACGGGTGTTAGTCTGGCCACTATTTAACCGAACCGAAATTACCAACCGATTTACCAACCGACCGATTTACCAACCGAAACCAACCGATTTACCAACCAAAATATACTTTTACCAACCGAAATATACTTTTAGCAACCGATCTACTAACCGACATACACTTTTAGCAACCCAAACATCCAACCGATATACCTCGACCCGCGGACTTTGCTCCCCCCTGCGGGAACCCCCCACCGGCTGCGGGAACCCCCCACCGGCTGCGGGAACCCCCCACCGGCTGCGGGAACCCCCACCGGCTGTGGGAACCCCCCACTGGCTGCGGGAACCCCCCACCACCACCTCCCAGCGTGTGTGGAAGTGACAGCATATCGGTCTCAGGCCAAATCCCTCTACTCCCCTCCAACAATATTTATATAGGTAAGAAAGGGGGGTCGCTTTCGACTACCTCGTTTCGGCTACCATTCCAAGGTGTGTAGGTCAGGTTCTGACAGGGTCTAGCCGGATTGTACAACAGTGCGTAACAGTGCGCATGCGTACTACTCGCTGAAAGGAGAGTGTCCACAGGTTACTCCATCTACACTACCAGAGTGTAGCACCGGTCAAACAAGTTAAAACAAGGTGACTCACACGGTTGGTAAATAATATGAAAACGTGTAGATGTTTTAATAATGTATTCTCTCAGTTTAAAAAAGTTACATTACAGAGTACTATAATAATAACGAGAATAAACACAGAGTTGAGTCAACTACCCAACCAATCAATGGTCCCCAGATTATTTTTTGAGTCATACACAAACTTACAACATTACATTCCTATATTTACATCTCCGAAACATACACCTGCACAAGTCACCATGACAGTCTGACTGTTTACAAAATAATAAGTCTTTAATATAAAACTTTTGACAGTTCAGTACACAACAACTATAACACTGGTCCGATACAGTTCCTGTGCCAACAGTGGTTGTCGTAAATAAGCTGTACAGATCCATTATCGGTACGTTCCAATACCTGCACCTACAATGACAAAAGCTGAATGCCTGGCACTTTGTACATGCCAGGCCGTCAACTTGACATTCGGGTGCTTTAAAACATTTGTTAGCACAACAGTACCCGGTCAAATGTGGAGGCCGTACTATTACTGGAACACTGTACGACTTCCTTGAGCGGCAGTCGGCAAGCAAACAAGTGCACAGGTTTCCGTAACAATCTGGTTTTGTACAAAACACCAGATCTTTTATTTTGATTTTCTTACATGCGTTACCACAGCATACGTAGGATTCCAGCGTCTTACACAATTCCTGAAAAAGCAGAAAATAATTCGTTAAAATAAGCTTCTCCTCTGTGTTTTACGGGGTTGGAACCGTCATCCGGTACAGTGAAGCCATAACAGAGCCCACATTACAAGCCGGGGCAAGCAGAAGGCTTTACCCCTTGTGGAAATAGCCCCAAATCCATCGCTATTTCCTGTGACCACCACTCCATTACAAAATTGTGGCCTCCAAATTTTTTTTGATTTTTTAAATTTTTTTGTATTTTTTTGTTTACGCTTTGACTCCGTGCCCAAATTGTACCTCATTCAAAGTTTATCAAGTCTTTCGACTGCGCCAGTGACCTTCAAACAGGTTTACGGGAGAATCAACTCCGCTCCAGGGACCTCCATACAACCTTGCGGGCTTTTTAGTTCCACACCAGAGGGTAACACACATACACAGATGCCGGTCAGGTATCTTCATACCGTCCCCGCGACCTTTTAGGCAAGGAGTAAATCGTAATAACTTTTAGCACTTTTTAGTGCACATTTACTATCTACGTTACTATTATGCTGAGGTAATATACAGTTAATGTCTCCACTATGGGAGAATTTCTCTTCTTGAGGCAATTCCATGACGTGAGGATGGAACTGTCTCAAAAACAGTGCCTTTTCCAATCCTTTTGTGAAAAGTGTTGCAAAAGGCTTGCACAAAGTGCTTATCGTGTCCTCGTTGTAAGGTACACCGCCTTCATCCCATCTGATATAGTGAAAACGTGATTGTAGCCAACGAGCCGATTTTTGAGATTTTTCGTTAAGGAGAGAAAATCTGTAGGGCGGTTTAAAGACTGTAACACTTTGAAATTGATCACCGACAATGGCCAATTCTTCGACTATATACCTGTTGTCGTTATCGTGAAAGGCGTGAAATTCAACTACCGCCGTCTGCATGTTTCTTAAACAACTTGACTTCGTCGTACAGTTTGTCCGCTTCGGGGAGTGTGCTAGATACGAGCTCGTCGCTGGCCAAGATCTCAATGATGTAGGAGCGTAACTCTTCCTCGATATAAAACAATTCGGCGACACGTCTGGACACGAGCGGCATACTCTCCTCTAATAGCTTCCATTCGTCAGCGTTCAAGGTCATACAATGTTGTCCATCGTACAATTGAACGTAACGTTTACCGAAAGTAGTCCGTACTATTACGTCACCGATACTCATGGCGAATTTTAACGTACTCTTGCTGCCGAGAGCAGCCGTTATAAATTTTAAATGAACCGACAATTCGTCAAGTAGATTATGATTGAAGTAAACAAATTTTTTACCACTCTGTACTAACAGTCCGAGAGTGAAACCTGTATGCTGGAACAAACCGGTTGCTATGAATTTAGTGCACTCTTTGTTTAAGAAATGAACGGATTTAAGAAAAATTCCCAAAGGGTGGTTAGGTGGTACCTGACGTTTGGTAGGAGCTCGCTCCACATCCATCTTGCTCGGATCCATTGTCTCGACTGACCGACGGCGACGGTTACAACTGACTACTTTGATAAAATGACGAAAGATTGTGCAAATAACCCTTCTCAAGTTCCGGTTCGATTAGAACCAATGGGAACTCGTGTAGACGAGCATCATCGAAATCGAATTGATAGTATTTTTCGTCGCTTATATGATCCTCCCCACAACTGACACAATAATGGTTGCGATAAACCATCCCCACCCCACCCACTAAAACGTAAACCGAATCCGAAGACGGGCCGATGTTACCCGAAGATAGCCGACTCTTTAAACCTGTATAGACATGTTCCGATACTTGCGACTTATCGACATGATATTTGTCGTCATCGTCGCCATCGTAGATATACTCTGTGAATGTCAAGGTCAACTGATTGTCTATTTCACTAGGGTTGAATAAATAATATAGTTTGCTTTCGCTAAAAAAGTCCTCTAAATCCGATATTCTATCCTTAGGCACGAGCCTGAGGAAGGCATGAACGACTCCTGGGTATGTGGTGCACATGATGTCTCGATCGTGAATGACTGGTTCGATAATTGTATCGCGTTATAAGAGAGACTGTGCGCATGCGCATCTATTCCACTACCTTTCTAACCGTGCCCGTAAGGAGATTGTACACAATATGCGAGTCGTGTAAAATCAGACAATAGGCTGTAGTAGTTGCAGGTATATTGGCGGAAGTTTCTATTTCTAGTCTGACATCCACGGGACCAGATTTAATAGAATCGTTCTGTTTGGAACAATCGATTACGAAGAGAGGACAATCTGTAAAAGATTGTAAATCTAGACTGGGCAAGGACTCGTGCGTATAGTACGATTCTTGGAATCTATGGTACATTTCGTACAATGTGGAAATATCGCCGTTAATATTATCGTAAGGAAAATACTGTGAATTTAGATAGAGTTTTAAATTTGAAAGGCCGCACTTGTCAAACACAGAGGCATCCTTTTTGATCTGATTTTTTCTATCTGTTTGGAAGGCTAGAATAACATAGCGTGGTTTTTCCAGCTGATTAGCGGTTTTAATTGTCCACGAAATCTGATTTGTTTGCGGCACTATTGGATACTCGTGTAACTCCCAACTACGAAACGGAACATGGACAGGTTCGTCTCTTTCGATCATTTTCAAAAGATTCAATCGGAGTGAATCTGAAACCGTCACATAAGGCACTCTCCAGTGTATACTAGTTATCTTTAGATTAACGGTTGTAGCATCATCACTGTATACAGCGTTCAAATCGGAGGCCGAACGTAAGAGCACTAGTTCCTGTTTTACGTTCAGTACAATCCGTTGGTAGTCTTCGAAAAAGCCCATCAACAGCTTCAATGGTACAGAGAGGGAAAAGTTTGAAACGGTAGCCATCCCACCGGCTCCCAACCATCCTGCGTTGCTGAATTTATTCTTCTCACTCTCTCGCAACGACAATAGATTTTTAATGGTACTCGTGATGCCTACATTTCTCGTACGGTCCACTTCGCTACCGGCAAATTCGTATCTAATATCGTCAAATAGAAAGGCTACGGCATTGTTGACCAATTTCACCGTTGCAGCAGTGCCGTCCGCTTTTGTACCGCTCAGTGTTCCTTTTATATGCAATATACTACCAAACGGTGCTGTGATCACGTCCTGTTGATTTATGGGGATAAGAATTTCATCGTTATTACCGTACGTTGATGACGCATAAGGTCTGTGCGAATGGTATTCCAGACCACTGATGACGTCATTGTATTCTGCTGCACTATCTATTGCCAGTAGATCCATTTTTCACTTTAAATCCCAAAGCCGAGAGAAAACGTATATTTCTAGCTGTTAACTCTGTCGAGTTTGAACGTACACTGATACTGTTCTTATAACGTTGTCCATTAAATACGAGACCCATTTCTACGTAAATGCAATCGGACAGAAACTGATTCTTCTCTGAAATTTATAGGTACTCCGTTCTGATCTCTAAGGCTTACGGTGATGTTATGAATGGTTTTCACGTTGACTGGTAAATATATTACAGTCGTCGGTATTTCGACAATCTTGTACCCCGGAGCCACTTGTGGGTAAAACTCGTGTATATTGTGTGACTCTTTTCCATTTTAAAATGACCCAGTTACAATATTACACGCAACCCTAATAACATTCACTCTTATAATATCGACGGGGAGCTCAGATTCGTGTCTTTGGTCGGCTGATAAATTCCCATTATTGAAACCGAGTAATTTTCCTATAGATCCGTCTTTAAAATGAATAGTCTTTGAACACCTAAGTTCCGTTTTAAGTGTGTTATTGTTCGGCTTGAGTGAAAATGTCACTCCCGACGGCAGTTGGGCTTTGATATATTTTTCAATATCCTCAATTTCGTACGAACCTGTCGGTATGTTAACGGTCACTTCATAATTATCGTTTTGATCTCCACCGAGATACAATTTATTATTAATTCCCTCTTCGATATTGGGAATGGAATTGTACACAGCAAGATCAATGAGACCGATTTCCCACTCTCCATTGGATAGATCAATCGGTGGAAAGAAATCACACCAAAGTGTAGAACTATTTCCGTTTAAAACAATACTCATGGTAGTAGAAACTTTAGGCACAAATGTCCACAGACGACTGAAGTGTCACTTTGATGTCGCTTGTAATTATAGTGAATATTAGCGTTGGAACCAAAATATCTAGTCAGTTCGAGTGGAGGTCTAAGATTTCCAAAACTGTCATAGTATTCTACATTTACACCGCGCTTTTTATAACACACCCAATGTGTACCTTCACCCGTGCTACTATCGAGGTTGACAATGGCGGATTCGTTTTTCAACGGCCCCGTCGGGGGAAGTGTATCCCTCATAAAAACACCTCTGAAATACGGTATCCTCACGGCATATTTCTCTAAATCAATATTTGTTAACGGTCTGTTTGGTAATGAATCAATCAAACTTTTTTTTTATTGATCTTCTTCTTCTTGCCTTTCAGTCCCCTGCCTTTTGGATACGGTTTGAGATACAGACCAGTGCCTTTAGCATATGGCATCAGACCGCTGCCTTTTTGATACGGTTTGAGATACAAACCCCCACCCAACAAGAGACGTTTCCCTCCACCTCCCAATTTGGATTTCGCTTTCATGGCCGTTGTTACAGCCCACGCTGCTGCCCGTTCACCCATAGACGCGTTACCCGATTTGACTCGACTCCAAGCCCGTTCTGCTAAAATTTTATCCGCTTCTCTACGATGTTCCGAATCACTGTATTTGCTGTACGCTATATCGTGCTCTTTACACGCTTCGTCCAGCGGATTGACTCCTTTATCACCTCGGGCTAATCTCTCGGCTAGCTTTGTACCCGGACCGCAATAGTTGTAAGAGGGTAAATGGAGTTCTACAGGCAATAGATCTATAGCCTTGTTTAAAACCCTATCACCAACGCTTAAAATTCCAGAAACGAGACCGCGGCCCTTTTTGACCCTTGTTGTTCGTCCCTTTGCCATTTCTATACTGAATCAATACTCAAGGGTGCAACGTATTTATGGTGTCGTCGCTAAAAAATTGGTTATAACTTATCGCTCGAACCCCATAGTGATCTCCAGTTCGTTACTCGGTCTTTGGAAACATCCACTTTACTGTATTCTCTCTTAATAACACGAGCGAATTCTATAAGTTCCGACTTACTGTACGCCTTAAAACCATTTTCCAACGCCTTTATAGAGCCGGCCAATTGTGCCACTGTAATTGCATCCGTATCGACATCGCCTTTGGCGACATTACAGATACGTTTCCCCTCGGCGTTAAAACAATCGCCATTTTTCAACAACAACACATTGTTCCTTATCCACGTCTCCAATTCTCGAATGTATGTTTTCAACTGTCTTAAATTTACTACATCCATATCGTCGACGGCATCGGCTACACTAGTTATCCTCTTATTTTCAGCATTGAAAACCGATTCACCGGATGTCGGTGATTGGTGTAGATGTACGGTATTTTCCATGAGGAAAATCAAAGTGACAGCATCATCGGCGTAGACGGGGGAACCGACACTTGCAATTCGACGATGAAGAAAATAATACCCCATATGGTCGGATACAATACTTTTATTGTCAACGTACATCTTATTGGCGGCGTCCGTCTTACTAGAGGGATACTTTAAATTACAGATTCTAGCGTTACAAGCATCAAAGGCTCCCGCTTCCACCTCATCGCTCCCCTCCAAATTTTTCAAGAGAAAATTTTTCCTGGCATATGCTATGTTGACGGCATCACCGTCGTCTATAGGTTCACCTACATCTTGTATTCGACTCTGTCTAACGGAATAGTCGGTCATAAGTTTAATCGGTATTAGAGATTCGAGATATCCTCTAGTTACAGCGTCATCGGTATCTTTAGTCGGACCCAGACCGCCCAAGGGTATGCCCTTTGTGTGATATTTTTGTGCGACTTTATCAAAGGTTATACACGTCTTATCCACAGTGTCTAGATTTACAGCATCTTTTTCCGTTAGAGGAGCGCCTACATTACGCAAGAGTTTACCCTTTATATCGTAATTACCCTCAGGGGTAAGGTCGTACCCTCTAACTATCGGTTGGGTGGAGGAGGATAAAGCCCTTCTCACCGAATAACGTCCGAACTTGTCGACACTCATCGTATTAATGTTCTTATTTTTGCAATTCCCGCGCCTTTTATAATTCCAGCTTCTTTTAGTTCTTCTATAATAGAAGCTATCTCATTTGCATGCCCCGTATGTCCTGCATCGTGAGATGCCAACAAATGTCTCAGTCTGTCACACAACTCATTCGGATCGTCCCAGTATGAATAACCTCTACCGCTAACTTTTTTAGGTGGAAATAACTGCTCTATAATGTTTCTATATTTCATAGATTTGTTACGATTAACTTGTCCGTTCGGATCGTATAATCTTTTGTGTGCACTGGATCTCACACAGATATCTCTATACGCTCGTAAATCGGCCTCGGTATATATATCATCATCGGGTATACGCTTAAACACCAACTCGTACAATCCTGGCGTCCCTTTATAGTGAACTCCGTCAATTATAATCTCACCATCGTCCGACAACTGAAGAGTCTTGTTACCGATCATCATAGAGTCGGCTCCGATTTTCGGTCCGTAACTGTGATCTATATTCTGACTACCGGCGGTATCTTTAATCATTTTGAGCATATATTTTCGTGCCAGCGGATGTGCGAAAGTACTGTTTACCCATTGTTCAGATTCACTTTGCCCTACAGGTGTGGACAATAGTTCCCTTACACTGGGCTGCGGTCGGTCCGGAGTCTCTGCAATTACTTCGGTATCCATAAAATCAACACTGGGAGTAGCCGGTACTTCCCCCCACTCTTCATTTTTCTCTTCCTCACTCTCGCTGCTCCACTCATCCGCTATTTCCGTCTTTTCATCCAACTCTTCTTCTTCTTCGGGTTTAATTTCTTGTTTCGGCAAAAACACTCCACTCTTCTGCAACTCTTTAATTATCGGTGTGTATTTCTTAGTATACATTCGTTCCTCTTCGACCTCTCCGTACCTCAACTGTCTGTACTTTTTCTTTATAGCCTTGCGCAATCTGGCTATCTCCAGCGTTAGATGCTCTCTCTTCCCAGACATCTTGTAGAATGACGTTTGTTGCAAGTATCAAGCCTTTTGTACCTTAAAAATCTGTTACAATTCGATCAAAACCAATTCTAAATCTTCCATTCTCCGGTTCACTGTCCTTGTCTATTACAACGAATCCATGTTTATCTTTCCACGCGGTTGCACAAATGTTTTTAAATGCACTAAACACCATATCGGTGTTTACGTGATCATTGTAAATGTGTCGTAAATTGAGATCGTCCTGCTTGAAAAGGACCAAGAGATTGGCATTGTCTCGAATCAATTGTTTGGGAATCCTGCTGTACGTCTGTCCTAAGTAGAAGGAATCTATATTATTGTGACGTCCCATGGTGAAATAGTTACGTATATTGTCGTGTTTCTCGCAAGCTATGTCGTCAAATATTATTATCGAATTTGGCTCCGCTTCACTAGGATGGATGACATTTTCGTTGTCCGTGTATGTGTAATAACCAATTTCTTTGGTATTTCCCAGTATAGTTTCCAAAAACTTGTACTTTGGCTGCTGGAGTGATTTAGAAAATACATAGACGTTGGCAAATTTCAGGCCATTTGGATTAAAGAGCAGATTAAATAGCACATTAGTCTTGCCACTGTTTGATGGGCCGCACACTATAGATCGAACTGTGTTTGGTAATAAAGAACTGTGACGGTGCATTGTTGACCCGCCGCCTCCTGCAACAACGTCAAAGTTTCTTACACGTAGTTTATCCGCTGTGTTTTTTAAACGCATTACGCAACGTTTGTCTAAATACTGTGGAAAACTAACAGTGCTATCCTATTAAATACCTAAACAACAAGCTTGGTTTTATCAATCCAACTGTCGTGTTCCTTGTCAAACCCTAACCACCGCACCAGTACTTTGTTACCCTTTTTGCGTAATACTTTTTCAACAAGATATACGTTGCCGATCCTTGACCTGCTTAATTCTTCGGCATAGAATCCCCCTTTCAGAATGTCACCTTTCGAGTCTTGTAGAATGTACGTTACAGGATTGGTCGGTACAACAGCGTACACGGTAAACACTTCGTTTGTCCAGTTGGGTAGATATCCTTTGGCAAAAGTCTTTTTAAATTTCGATATTCTAACTTTGTCGTCCACTTTAAATCGCGCCAGTGCTTTTCTACTCTTGCGTGCTGTTTTGTCCAGTAACATTTTCTCGTGCTTTTTCAACACTTGAGCGGGTTTCATGCCTATAGTACTGTGCACAGTGTTATTGTAGGTCTTTACTACGTTTTTCAACAGCTCCACCCACTCGTAACTACCGCGTGCCGTAAATTCACGCCACATTATATTTTTCAAAGTACGGTTCAGACGCTCAACCATAGACGCTTTCTTGTCTGAAAAAGTGGCGTAGTGATTTATATTGTATTTTTTCATTAATCTCTTTACGTGCATATTGAAAAACTCCTTCCCCTGATCGGTCTGAAAGTTATTCATAGGATGTTTTTTCAGTATCGGTTCTAACGCTGTAGATACGTCTAGAGCCGACTTTGTCTTTAGCGGTTCTGCAATCGCAAATTTTGTTAGACAATTTATCATTGTCAGTATATATTTGTAGCCTCGGTTTTCCTTAGCATATGGAATCATTTCCACTAGATCGGCTTGATAAAGGTCGTTAACTCCTTTCAGTGTCACACTACGTGTTTTGAAATTTCTTCGAGCGGGCTTGTGGAGCTCCGCCGCAATGGCTCGCCTTACATCCATTAGGTAAATGAGTGTGTTTACAGATTGGTGGCACTATTTATTTCGTGGGGATACTCTGGTGCAGGTAATCTCGAAATTATCGCTGCTTGTTCCCGCCTCACCGTTGCTTTGGATTAGTCCGCCAAAAATTGTCCATAAGAGATCGACAGAGGTGTCGGAAGCTTTACGAAAAGCAACGTATCCAGGCGTCTTTGTTTTAAAATTGAGACTAGTAAAAGTAAAGCCCAACAGATCACCATCAGCTGTTCCATTTTTCATTTTGTCCACCAAACATTCAAAGCCTCTTTTTATCCAATCAATTTCCGTGACATTCTCGGGTGGTGGATGAAATTTAAACTGAATTTTAGTCCTTAGAGTACGAAATTTTTTCGTCACCCTACTTTGCGAGGAAACAATGTAAATTGGCTCCATAGTTCTTTTCAAGTAACTCTAACCGTGTGAGTCACCTTGTTTTAACTTGTTTGACCGGTGCTACACTCTGGTAGTGTAGATGGAGTAACCTGTGGACACTCTCCTTTCAGCGAGTAGTACGCATGCGCACTGTTACGCACTGTTGTACAATCCGGCTAGACCCTGTCAGAACCTGACCTACACACCTTGGAATGGTAGCCGAAACGAGGTAGTCGAAAGCGACCCCCCTTTCTTACCTATATAAATATTGTTGGAGGGGAGTAGAGGGATTTGGCCTGAGACCGATATGCTGTCACTTCCACACACGCTGGGAGGTGGTGGTGGGGGGTTCCCGCAGCCAGTGGGGGGTTCCCACAGCCGGTGGGGGTTCCCGCAGCCGGTGGGGGGTTCCCGCAGCCGGTGGGGGGTTCCCGCAGCTGGTGGGGGGTTCCCGCAGGGGGGAGCAAAGTCCGCGGGTCGAGGTATATCGGTTGGATGTTTGGGTTGCTAAAAGTGTATGTCGGTTAGTAGATCGGTTGCTAAAAGTATATTTCGGTTGGTAAAAGTATATTTTGGTTGGTAAATCGGTTGGTTTCGGTTGGTAAATCGGTCGGTTGGTAAATCGGTTGGTAATTTCGGTTCGGTTAAATAGTGGCCAGACTAACACCCGTTTGGACTGTGGTAAGCATAGGTTTAGGCAGGAATTAAGTCTAGGTTAACAATGTCTTAACACGATACATAAACACATGTGCTACACCCTGGTAGACAACGGAGGAAACTATGTTTAACACATTAAATGTACCTAGGTCGTGGTGGGCAAAAGTAGGAAACTCTAATAGGTTAACTATCTTAACACATTATATAAATATATAACACATTTATGTTCTGACGTTCGGTTACAACATGGCGGCTTATATACTGCGGTAATTATCCGACTTGTAATACTATGGGGTTAGGTTAACTATCTTAACACATTATATATATATATAACACAATATTGTAACAGCTGATTGGCTGTGGATGGGCAAAAGTAGGAAACTTATAGGTTAGGTTAACTATCTTAACACATTATATAAATATATAACACATTATTGTAACAGCTGATTGGCTGTGGATGGGCAAAGGTAGGACACTTATAGGTTAGGTTAACTATCTTAACACATTATATATATATATATAACACATTATTGCGGTTACAACATGGCGGCTTATATACCGCGTTAAATATCCGACTTGTAATACTATGCACGATAGCTCAGTCGGTAGCGTGTCCGCCTTCACATCCTAACTTCACAGGTTCGAATCCCACCGGTATTAAAAATGTTAAGTGTATGACGTCATGTGTGTATGACGTCATGTGTGTATGACGTCATGTGTGTGTGTGTGTGTCTCGACAACAATACGTCACTGGTGGGGGGACCAATGGGGGAAGGGAAGGGGCCTAAAGGGGAGGGGCAGGGGGAGGGGTGGGAGGAGGTGGGGGGACCAATGGGGGAAGGGACCTAAGGGGGAGGGGCCTACAGGGGAGGGGCAGGAGGAGGGGTGGGGGGGGGGGCAATGGGGGAAGGGAAGGGGCCTAAAGGGGAGGAACCTACAGGGGAGGGGCAGGGGGAGGGGTGGGGGACCAATGGGGGAAGGGAAGGGGCCTAAAGGGGAGGGGCCTACAGGGGAGGGGCAGGGGGAGGGGCAGGGGGAGGGGCAAAGGGGGAGGGCAAAGGGGGGAGGGGCAAAGGGGAGGGGGAGGGGGATGGGTGGGGGTACCCCCTCCCGATTTTTGTGCCAAACTGACCCCATCTCTACTTAGGTCAAATACTCTTGTTCTTTTCCTACCCTTACGTTTTTAGAGAATATGAGGACAATGGGATTCTATTTTATCTTATTTCTTGCTTTTTATTTATAAGTCAATGATGACCAAGAGGTGTTTCATTTTTAACCAAAAAGATAAATTTTGTATTAGGCCTAAATATAAATTTTAATCAAATACGATTTACGCTGAGGACGTGTTAATGGTACCAGAGAAGCAACTTTAGGCGATTATTTACTTATAAAAATATTGTTCAAAGACGGCGTCCATAGTGCGTTTTGTGGTTTTGCTTGACCACCGAACTGACATTTTGGGGGAGATTTAGTACAATTTTATTCGGTTTACGGCAATGTGTGAGTGAGAAACTTTGAGTCTTATTCCGGCGCCATTGACTTATTTCCTACAAATTGTAGTTATTTAAAATGCCATTTACTTTATTAGTTACAAGATAAGCGTGTAGCATAGTTTTGCCTATAAAACTCTGAATTTTTTGAAGATGGGACTAAAACCTGAATAAGAGTTAATGTGAAGAGTTGATTGTCTTTAAAGAATAAAATGATGTGTAGAGATTTTTATATTATTTATTTCTTTTAATATCTGATTAAATTTTATTCAGGGCAGCTTCCTGTATTGAAGATAATAAATTCTTTATTGTAAGATGTAAGTGTTTAATATTGAGAGATCAAAGCAGAAAAATGTTTTAACAAAATAACTTGAAACTTGACTGGTTATAGTTACCATTGACAGATAATTATTACCTTGTTTTGTAAATAATTTTACATAAAAAAAACCGCTCGCTTTATTGTTTATTTTCTCACAAGTACGTACTCCAAAGAAAGTTATGCAATGAGTCAAAAATATCTGAGTCAAGTTTTTTGCTGATTTATTCGTTTTGAGGCTCGAATTAAAAAAAAAAAGTTTAAATCAATAATTTCGTTGTTAATTCAAAATTTACATTTAACTGCTATAGGGGAAAAAATACAAAATTACAATTCTTATTCAAGTATAGCTTCTAAGGCCACAAACAAAACACTAAAGTCTCTTGAAATAAACTTAGATATATTTTTTCTACGACAAACAGCAAAAGTTAGGAAAATAATAACTAAAGAAAACATTTCATTTTCGTTGCCAGGAGTGACGGAGGATTTTCTACATCGCTTTTCTCTTTAATTGGTTTTCACGCCTGTTCTTTAGAACATCTTATCGATGTTGAGATAATGTTTGGTTTTTTTTTTTTTTTTTTTTTTTTTTTTTTTTTTTTTTAAATCTTTGGTAAATATAAATAATACCCAATGTTTAGAATTAAAGGAAGCCTATAAATACGAGTAGGTAATTTAAAGTCTCTTGAAATAATTTTATCTATGTGTTTTATTCGTTAAACAGCAAAAGTTAAGAATATAATAACGTAAAGAAACATTTCATATTAGATGCCCAGAGTGACAGAGGATTTTCTACCTTGCTTTTTTTTTTAAGTGGATTTTAAATCTATTCTTTACTATAGATAAAGTAATTTTCTTTTCTTTTTTTTTTAATATCAGATTATACATTTTATTCTAAGTTGTGTATATTATTAAGGGGACCAGGTTGTGACTATCTCGTTCACGTTAATTGGAATAACTTTCAGTACAATTGAATAAAATAGTACTTGAAATATATATACCAATCAAGTATTCATGACTCAACTATTTTATAATCTAAAGAAGTACTATATGCTCTTGTATATTATTTCAAAAGTTATGACAACTTTGTTTACTTCAGACAGAGATGTTTTACTTCATAATGCAGTATTGACCAATTGTGAATTCTTTTCCTCCAGATATTTAATTTTAGGTTATTTATTTAATTCAAAATTTGTGTCATTAAATTATGAATAGGAGGAATGTTAGCTGTATATTTATTAGACGTATTATATTTTATCTTAAAGTCTGACAATTGAAATATGATCATAATACATTACTTAGTTGGATGGTAGACTCAAAATATATAAACAATTTTTTTATTTAATTATTTTGAGAAAAAGTTTGCACATACAAACTAAAATAAACTAAGTAATTTAAAAATTGAAAGCTTAATATCTTCTACTCAATTTTTTCTTGTATATAAAATAATCCTTTATTTTCAATACAAGAAAAAAATACTTCATTAATAACATGAAATGAGATATTTTTATTAAAGAACATCTTTCAAAATGGCGGAATAATACATAAGATGTTTAAATAATATTAGTATGTTACAATTTTTCATTGTTATATTAAAAACTCTGATTTTACAACCATCGTAAATAATTAAATTTAAAAGATTCTCTAAAAGAAGGAAAACGTGTGTAACTATGAACTGGAATAAAATAGAGAAAAACGTGTAAAACTATAAAAATATATAAACAGAACGTGATGGAGTTACATCTTTTTGCATCAATTAATTAACTTCTATTCAATTGTATATTTTTATACTAGAAAAAACTACAGCAGTGTTTAAATTTATACTGTTTTTGAACAACGTACCACTGTTAAACAACCATTTCAAATATAATAAAAGAGGACTAATGTTTGCAATCATTGAATGTTCAAACATATTAGAAACGTTATTTTGTTAATAAAACAGATAAATGTGTATATTAGAGACACGGGTATTGTGTCTTTCAGTATCAATAACTCCAGTAAGTCAATGAATTCAAGAGGACTGAACCAACATGTTATTTGACATGGAATTGAAATCTATTATTTTCTGTTATGATATTTTAAGTTACTATGCAACAATGTGTTAAACACTATGTAATACAACTAAACGTAAAGTGATTTTGTTTAAATAAATGTATATATTTTAATATAGTCTTCTAAATATTATAAAAACAATGCCTTTTTTAAAAAAAAAAGTGTGAATATCAATTTTATCAAATGAATAGGTAGTCTTTTGAATTAAAACCAAATATATTTTATTTACAACAAACAGCAAAAGTTAAGAAAATAATAACTTAAGAAAACATTTTTTTGTAATATGGGAGTGAAAAATTTTCGACAAACATTAGGCGCCATTGATTTATTATTTTTTCCAATATTAAGTCTTTAGTACAAGATAACTTGTAACACAGTATTGTAAATAATACTCTGGCTTTCTTGAAGATGGGCCGGAAAACGGAATAAAAGCTATTGTGATGAGTTGATTGTCATTAAAGACCATTATTTGTAAACATTTTGATAACATTTTAAATATCTGATTTAATTTTGTTCTGGACATTTTCCTGCATTGAAAATAATAGATGTTTGTATTGCAATAAGTATGTGTTTAATATTTAAATCCGAGTTGGTTAAATTATAACAAAATAACTTTATATTTGACTGGTCGTGTATACCTGAGAAAGGTAAATAATAACTTTTATGTAAGTAATGTTTTTCAGTCCATAGAAAGTTTTTAATGGGTAAAAATTATCACTGTCGATTTTTTTGTTGATATGTCCGTTTTGAAATACTCTGATTTTAAAAATGTTTTAAATAAATGGTTGTAAATGCTGCCATGAGAAAAAACTACAAAATTTGGATCTGAATAATTGTGTCCCAAGTTTAGCCTCTATGGACTCAAACAACACACAATGGTGGTGCGATAAAAAATCTGTCTTAGGACAATAATATCTGAAACTTTTATTTACATATTGTGATGATAATTTGGTTTTAATAAGAAAAATCAAATCATGAATGTTGTGTATTGTTTACAATTGAATAAAATAAAAGGAAGCCTATAAATACTATTTATAATCTCTTGAAATTACCTTAGATATTTTTTCTCCACGACAAACAACAAAAGTTAAGAAAATAATAAAGGAAGAAAAGGAAAATTTCGTCCTTGTAGCCTCGAGTGACGTCAGATTTTCTACTTCTCTTTTCTGTTTAATTGGATTTCGAGCCTCCGGGAGTCAAGTCTTTTAATACTTTACATCAGATTATACAATATTATCTAAGTTTTGAATGACAATGTAATTAAGGGGAAAAGGTTGCGGCTATATCGTCCATATTAAATAGCCTAAATTAAGGTAACATTCACTGACAAAACTTAAATTCAAATTTATATATCATAACATACTTTTTATAGATGTTTTATCACAGCTTTTGATATAATAAAAAGTACGAAATGCTTTAGTGTGGTGTTTAAAAACTTATGGTAATTTTGTTCACTTTAGACAGAGGTGTTTTACATTTTTACACATATTTGGTTAATTGTGAATTTTGTCAATGATCAAATCAATTGTTAAAAATGAAACCGAAGTAGTAATTTGAATTTTTGAACATAAAAAGATATTTTTTTGAATTTGTAATACGTTGAAAAAAAAAATAAACGTAAAACTGAACAAATTAAATAAAACAAATTTATTCACTTCCAATACAATAAATTCAAAACTTGTATTTAATTATGACTTCAATCATATAATTCAAAAATATTTGTTTACAACATTATTATACCGCAGTTATCTAACCGTACAAGATTATTGCACAAATATTCTCACTCACTTCTTAAAAAAATAAAATAACAACTATCGGTCACAAATAATTTATTTCGTAATTGGCAATCGAACATTGAATGTGTGCTACGAACGTCGTCATTAGAAACATAAGTGCCCCTACTACCTTCACTTGTGCCAAAAACATATTTTCAGCGTAAATCGTAACTGACTTCAATACGTTAAGGTATAATAATCATCTCGAATAAAATAACACATTCCCAATGTTTTTGTTTATCATTTGTGTAGTAATACGCACGAATATCAAATTAAAAACTAAAAAGTAAAGATTTGGGACAATAATTTCATTGCTGGTATTGACAAATGCGAAATGTTAAGGTTCACTTATGAATATTGATAAGATTTTAATAAAGTGAAACTTGAACAAATTAAATAATCTAGAACTCAGTCTGAACTCATTCCGAGACTTTAAAACTAGACTTCGGCTTTTCTTAAGTTGTTTATAACATTTACATAAGAGGCATGTAAATTCTTGGGTAACCTTCTCATCTGCCACCCGCATTACATGTTCATACCAGGGGACTTCACACCTTCAGTTTATCTGCCCAGTTATCTGTCGTAAATATCTGTACAATTATCTGAACTGAACGTTTGTAGTTTTATCTTCAGATATCGCCGTTATTCCTATCGATTTTTGTTCAGTTCTCTATTCGCTTTCGTCCAAGTGCATTGAAAGATAGGTGACAGAAAGAGCCGCAGTTTGTTGTGTAATTGCAGTTGTAATGATAGAAGGAAAAGGGAAAAAACGTCGTGAACGGTGGTGTAAAGATTAGTATCTGAAAAGAAGCGTTATACCCACTGATCAAAATTTACTAAGTGAGTTACACGATGGATGTGAAATGAACGATTATAAAAATTACCTTCTAGGAAGTAATAAAATTGCTTTATTGTAGACGAGGCATTTACAAGATAATTTCATGAAACCCTATTCTTTTTCTGAGCTTCACCATGAAAGGTTTTTTTTTTACTACACTATCGCGTTTGCATTAGACTCGAGATGTTTGAGTTTTTCACTTAAAATAATTTTGGCTGCTGCTTTTTTCATACGGTTACAATACTATACACATGTGGTATCCCAGAGCTCTGTAAGGGACCTATACAGTAGCTGTTGATAAACGCTAAAAGCGCATCTCTTTTTGAGTTAGACATTGTAATTATATTTGTAATTGACGTTGTAATTTCAAGAAAATAAGCAAACAAAATTAGAACAACAAACAAACTAAATCGAAACTGAATAAACTGTACTATAATCTGTGTGAACTGTACAAATTAACGTAGTAATCGAGGGTCAGAATGCTCAGACATTTTATCTGTGTTAAAACTGGTGTAAACTGCACAGTTCACACAGTTTATCTCTCAGACATGACGTCACACGTGATTAACTTCGCAGATAAACTGAAGGTGTGTAGTCCCCTTGAACTTTTCTAGGTATACAATTAAATACACTCTTGGGAATCCTCTCATCATCCATCTGCATCAAATGATCATGCCAGACAAGGTGTTACCACTATTTTAAGGTATGTACATGAATGCCATTTTTGGCATGCTTTCACCTCACATTCGCATCACATGCCTATAACAGACAAACTGTTTCCGCTACATCTCTTTTGTAATCGCCTTCTTTTTTGTTGTTCTCTCCCTTATATGTTCGTTTATTACATGATCCAAACGAGACGCTCTTTAAGTAAGTCTCAAAATGTCCATTTTGGTTGATTCAAATCTTTTCCTGTTCCTCTATGTAACCAGGATTCATATATCTTGGTTCTCATACTTGTAATAGTCAAACTTAAATGGAATTACATACGAAACAAGTTTGAGTTGAAATTGGTTTATTTTCCTTCAAATGTCAGTAATGTCAACTTTATGTTAATTCAACTCTCATAATTTAACTTGTCAACGTACATGACTCCCAGTAGTGCCAACTCTATATATTGGATATATTATTAAACTTAATTTTACATTGTATAGAACTTATTCAGTATATTGTACTTAACTGGAATATAATATGGACAGCATTCCTTTAGCTAAAGACTAGGCTTGATTAAGTGGTTTTAGAAAGCTTGATGTAGTATTGCCGGATGTTTGATATTTCAAAAGTCGTGTAAACGTTTCTTTTCTGTAAAATAATTATGAAATAAAATAGGATAGTTAGTCTAGATGTTGTCACAGAAACATACTAATGTAGACGAGGATAGGATTAGAACAACTTGCAAATTTAAAATATTTAAATAATTTTGCCTCTTACTAATAAAATAGTTAATAATTTGTAAAAGATAACAAACTAAATTTAATGATATGTAAGTGTTGATATAAAACGCTACTTTTTTTATTTTAAGGCTAAAAACTATTGCGGTCCTCATCGCAACAGTGAATGAGTTTAATTAATTTTATGTTGTTGAATAAATAATATTTGTTTCATAGATTCACAATAACCTAACCTAACAAATTAAAGGAAATGCACGGATACTCTATAAAACTTATATAATGTGATCACCTTTAAAATAAGCTTAATTGCATATATTAAAATAAACAGATTACATTGAATATATTTATTTTTATTTTATTAATCATCAAAACTTACAATAAATGTCAAAAATTTTGTTCATTAATACACATCACTTGTCAACAAACTTCAATATGGTACTGTAAACTTTTTCAGAATTACCTGTTGATCTCTGCAATAACAAGATTGATATTAATTTATTTTCAACTGCTCTAAATAGTGTGGATTACTCCTGAATACTTGATTTTTCAATTAGACAGTTCATAAGTACTCGGTGGCCTCTGGAAGTAATTCCTTCATTAAATAAATGCATGCAACATATTCAAGTTGCACCGTCCTGAATAGCGCACATCTTCTTCAAGCAGACCAATGAATTGTGGAATGAATTCTTCATAAGTCTCGGAATTTACAATGGTAATAAAGACCAATTCACCAATAATTATTTTCATGTTACACCAACTTTTTGTGCGGTATACACCAAGTTGTGCGGTATAATATAACAAGTATTTTAATTTTCCCTATTTTTGTATCCACTCAAATGAAAACACGCTTCATTTGTAAAGAATACTCTGTTTAAAATTTCAATATTATTTTAATTAGTTTTTAAAACCAAACACAATAAAGATTTGTTTTTTTATTATAGAAAGGGAGTCACGAATAACCTCCATTTTGCATGGGAACGATTATAGAACTTTCCTTACAAGCAGGATGGGCTGAAACGTAGGATAAGTTGACTACTTAATTTTCATAAATCTTACCAGGAGATCTACTGATATCAAGTTCAGTGTCTTGCAACTCTACTTCTCTTAAAACAGATTACTTCCCTTAACGTTTTTGTGTCCGTTAGTGAGTCAGTTTACCAAAACTTCTTGTTAAGTTTCTGAATAACACTCTTCATTGAAACCAAATTTTACAAGAGATGCTTCTCTGCACTATTTTTAAGAACCATATTTATTGAAGTTTTCGACTATAAACACCCGCTTTGTATGGGAGAACAAATTTCAAAATGCAATTATTCAATTAATGATACCAAAACTGCACAACATGATTTTCTGAATTTTAATAAAACAATTACACTAACGAACTGATGTAATCAATAAAAATCAGCGGACCCAGGGTAGCCAACACACAATAGTATACAACAATGGCTGAAATAAATTAAATAATATAAGATAGAGCTAGCCTATAGCCTAATTTTAAAACATGATTATACTTCTTTTAAACAGATCATCGTGTAGATTCATTAGAGATTTACGATATAAACAAATTGGACCAACTCAAATTGCATGGTGTTAGTCATTTTAAGAGATTTTTGTGTATATATCATGAGTTATTTAAATTATATTATTAAGTACTATTGATGTTTAACTATTTGAAAAAAGGGTACTACACAGTTTGGGCCTTCAGGTTCGAGAGTACCGTACTCACTATTATTAAAACAATCTTACGTAATAGATTATTGTGAATATATTTTTGTTTGCCTATTTACCTTGATACTTTAATTTAAAAAATATTTTTTTATGAAACTGTAAGAGCCATTGTTAATTTTCATTTCATATATTTAATACAGCAGTATGACGGTAGTCAAATAAATACAAAACCTATTTACTGGGGAAACCTCATTTAGTGGGATTTAATGAGGTGACGTCACTAACTTATCGGTAAAACTAAATTGTTATATAAACACCTGTTGATAACAAGAAGCTAAGAATAATCAATAAACTTGAAATAATATAAAGGTTTCAGCAATTACAACGTTGATATTAATGCCAGCATGAAATCTTATCAAAAGATAGATATTTCAATTTCTATGCATGTATAAAAACCAATTAATTATGTTTGTTTTAATGAACTTATAATTTGTAATATATGCATATATAAAAATTTTAAAATAATATTTTTATTTGTCTTTTAAGGCTAATATTTCTACATTAAACTGTTATAATCACTCTAAAACTTAATTTTTTTAAATATAATTTAGAATCAAAGATTGAAAATACAAACCGTAAATTATTGGCATTATTCAAATTAGTCAAAATTTAGTTAAAATTTTATTTTTCCATTACTCTTCTTAGCACCTTTTAGTGATTAATATATTATAACCAGATTGTATGTAGACTATATTCAAAACAACACTTCTAAATTGACTTTAATGATAATTATTTTGTGAAATACGTTATTAATAGACCGCATTTTGTCACCTACTTAGTGTTACATAAGCAGTATATGAACTATAGAGTAAGCTCGGTAATAGAAGATAAAGAATTCCAGTTTTTACTTCATCTTTTCTTTCTATGGCCTCGAAACATAGGATCCGTCCTTCGCAGTTGACATTTTCGTTTATTCGTAAGCATTAGAGCGATCACAAAAATTAAGAAGAAAACATACATTGAGGTCTTAAAACCCATTAGAAATTGATAAAGAAATAGAATTGAAAGACCTAAAACATCTGCCACTTTAAAGGTTTTTCTCCCCATATAAGGTGACGATGGTAAGAAAACCTGTTGCACAACTATTTTGAACAAGCTTACCCTACTGAGAAGTAACACCCTTTGATCAAGGTCACCCTAAGGTCAAATATACCAACTTTTGGTATTACATTTCAATTATCTCCTTGAATTACAATGTGTGATGGTATTGGGTAAGTATCATGGTAGCATCCACCAACTTGTTTATGTATAAACTAATTTCATTATATGAGAGCGTTAATTTAGTTATACAAAAGTTGAAACGAACTGTACTGTTCATGTACATTAAAGTAAGAAGTACCTTATCAAAATATTTGAAACTATTATTATTTTGGTATGTTTTTTAAAAATAGATAATGCTAGACGACTTCTTTTCCTGAAATAAACTTAGACATATTTGCTTTACAGTTAAGAAAATAATGAGGCAAGAAATTATTTCGATCTCGTCATCTAGAGTGATGATGGAATTCTGAAACTTGTTTTCTGTTTAATTGAATTTTGAGCCTCAGGGATTAAAAAACTTTTCATTCGTGAAATTTGTGTGTTGGAGATGATTGAATTTTATTTACGTTGAAAAACAATTTATTTTTGATACACATTTTAGGATTCCCACAATATCTATTTAATTAGAGTGACTAAGCAGTTTACAGATTAATAATTTCAAATTTAAGAATTTGTATTAAAATATAAGAATTAACATGATCTCCGTTCTTTATTAGAAAATTAATTAATAGGAATATTTGATTGAATTTTTACTGTTTAAATCACAAATAATTTATCAACTTATGAAATTAGGGGAAAAAACATTATTTCCATCCACAAAAATTCTGCAATATAAAACTAGTGAGAGTGAAGTACATTATAATAATGTACTAATAATAATTATTCAATCATTAAAAAAAAAAAAAAACACAATAATTTAATGTCGTCATATAAGTTATACTCAACAGCCTCCTTCTGGCTTACTGTTGATTTTCTGACTTAATGATATTGTCAATGAGTTACAATTTAAAAAAAAAAAAAGATGATAAACATATCTTTTCTTAAACAATAATAATCAGAAATCATTTATATCATTACCGGTGCAAATACAATTAATTGCAAAATTACGAAAAATATTTAGTTTTTTTATAAATAAATTGGACGATCAAGTAATGGAAAAAAGTTTTGGCAATATATCTTCACTTTCACATTAAAAGTTAATTAATTAACTAAAATAGATAGACTTAGGGTATAATTTCTATTTAAAAAGATAATAATTTGAGCATGATTATTAGGTGTGGGAGAGAGAGCGTAACAGGCAGAAGGAAAGAACGAAATAAACAAGAATGGAGATTCGTTTAGCAAGTTTAGTAAGGAGAGAGAGTGAGATAGAAAATACAGCTTTTCGCTATATACTTTCTCGCCGTGTACAATATTATATCTTACGCTGTATGAACACCAATCAGTTTTCGAGTTTGTTCTTTTATTGAAGTATTGACCTTTCATTTATCTATTTCAGAGAGGAAGAGTTTTCAATGTAAAATAATGAATTTTATCTATAAGTTGTAAACATTGATATTTCCGATTAATCATTAAAATTTGTCTAAAATTTACGAGTGAAATCTAAAATGTAAATACTACATAGATTTGTTGAATTCAAGATAAAAATTTGTGGTGTATTAAATATATCTTGAAAAATACTCATTTTCCATCAATGTTGAATACATGTATAAAATAATTTTACATATTCATGAAAATATTGTTTAATAAATTTAATTATGCTTAAATAAAAGTACAATACATATTGTCAAGGTTTAGAGTATGCGTAAATTAATATTTTCATTTATCAAGGAAAAACCGCGTGTTTGAAAATGGGCGTTATACCAGATTTTATAAAAAATTTTAACATTTGTTGTCACTCTCAAAGCCCTTAAGGTTATCACTATAGAGAGTACAGACTTAGAAATCCCAAGGTTCCTAGCTGGACCTCCAATTTATTCATGTAATCTTGGGTTAGATCTCTTTATTACATCTTTCCAATAATTTCCCTTTTAACCAACTAACTTTTTCTTCCGACCCTGACTATTGCAATATTCTAAGGCAATTATTTTATGTTCTTTTATTCCTTTCTTATAAAGCGATGATGACCAAGAGGTATTTAACATTTAAACAAGAAAGGGGAAAAAACAAATTTCAAGCGTTAATCTGGATGACATTAAATATATATATATATATATATCTTTTTATAGAAAAGTCACAATGGATAAAAATTGTAAAATACTTTTATTTTACACATACTCACAATTTTTCATATTTTATTACTACAATTTTTTTAATTACACTTCCACCATTAAGGAATAGTTAAAATAGATATATTACGGATTTATTGAAAATTATATAAGTAAAAACGTCCAATTTTTAGCCAAATTATCTACATACAACATTTTCGGGTCATGTTTTCAAGTCTTTGGTAGTAAAATAATTGTATTCAAAATAACGTTAAACATTATAACTTTCAACATGTGTGTTATACAGACGATATTACGACATTATTCAACTAGACAGATTTCGGTTTCATTCATTCCTTGATATTTCCTTTCATTCACTCTTTCGTATTTCATTTTCATTTCATTCACTTTAGGAAATTAAATTTTTATTCACTTTTTGAGATTGCTTTTCTTTCACTCTTAGTGATTTACATTTCTATAGCTTATTTTAATTTCATTTTCATTCACTCCGTAAGATTTATTTTTCATTCATTCATTGAGATTTACTTCCTTTTCATTTACGTCTTAAAGTTTCGTTTGGTCTCATTCCGTGAAATTTCCTTAGTTGTACACTAAAAACTGAACATTTTTTACCGCTATTATTTCATTTAAAAATACAGTGTGTCCCTTGAAGGTATTCCAATGTTTGATTTGTAGTTCTTGGACAGATTTCATGAAACATTTTTATAAATTTGTAACTATGTTCTCAGTAATTATCTTGAATCCAATCTTAATGGTGAGAGTTAAAAATATAAAAAAGTTTATGGGTAATAGATTATATTATGTGTTTTAACTACATGGTTATTACATCAACAATAATGCTACAATCGAATGGAAGCTTCGTAGGTAAGTCATAAAAATGTGGTCGGATATTTTATGGTATGGCTAGCAAGATCAGCAGACTTAACAGTTGTCAACTTAATTTGTAAGGTTAAAGCGAGTTTATCCTCACACCTTCTATACAGATGAGGAGCTAAAGTTATTTATTTAAAATTAAATTTTTTTGAACATCCTGCTTTATGTATTCGTACATATTTACAACAATAATGTTTTGAATCAAATGGGACAGAAAAGAACTGTTCCACGACGATTCAAACATTGGAGTATCTAAATCGGACATACTATACAAAAATAAATTTTATTTTTGTACACGTATATTTAGGATTATTGTATTTTTTTGCAAAGATATACAATCGTGTTTTATATTAGCGTATTGTTTTAATATTGTGACAAAACCGTAAAACTCATGTTCGATTTTATAAGTTATATGTTTAGCAAAATGTTTTCACTGATGTATAAGGAAGTCCATTAAGATTTACCTTATAACTGTGAAAATATCTAAACGAAATAAAATAAAGATTTAAATTCTCGTCAGAAAGATTCTGTATGAGCGTAGAAAGATGGATGCAGTATGAGATTTTCGGACTTTATATCATTGTTTGTGAGACTTGCATCGACATAGTAATTTATTTTATGTTAAAACTTGTTAAAGTAAATAGATATACATCTCTTACGTTGAATCCCTGAATAATACACGATAAGTATTAAAACAGTAGTTATGTTCGAAAATCTGTATTAAAAATTTAAAACATACCAATAGAGTAGTTTTAACAAATTAACTTTTTTAAGCTACATGTTACGTCGATAGTCATCATCAGGTTATAAAGAACATCTACATTATGAAATAAAGATAAAAAATGACATTAAGTAATAAGAGATCGGTTCAGAAATATTACTGATTTAAGTTGGAGGTTTATTTCTTTAATATCATATTTGAATAACGGATCTGTTAATTTAAATTAGAACGTTTTAAAACTTAGATTTATTTTCATGGTTTGTCTGATATATTCCATCTTGTGTGTATATATATTACACGAAGTATAGAAAGGATAAATTAACTCCCGTTAACAGGTGATAACCTTATATCATGAAAAACACCAACATAACCTAGTAAGGGAACTAAAACCGTTATTTAAGAAAGATACATTGGGCTAAAGCTAGCCTAAAGCACTCAAATCTAACAGTATTTAGTCTTAGTTTTGAGTTCTCCGGGTAAGTTTAACCCTAAGGTTTACAAACGTCAACAGAAAATAAGATCCCAAAACACAGGACTGCATTACACATAGAGCGCACACAACTCGGTTTTAGATCTTTGTTTAATGACATGATTTACTTATAATTTGCTTATATGGAGCATTTAAAACTAATCAAAGTTTACATTTTTTTCATATTAATATTTTATCCTATGAATCATCAATCTATGAAAAACACAAAAATAAATTATAGTTATGAGGCTGAAAATACATACCGAATAAAATAAGTCACAAATCCATTGTCGTTTTAGTATTTTTTTTAATTTTTAAAAGTCAACAATAGTTTGTTATTTATTTAGTTTTCTTTATTCATCTCTCACTAGTGAATTAATTAAATTTTGCTTGTTTATCATATATTAAATACGCTATTAGAGATTTTCTTTTCCATAATGTACTGTTCAAAATTATATTTCTTTAATATTACACCAGTTCTTTACCATAAAAGAAATAGTAGGTCAGGCTGTTTATTTTCCTATATTATGTAAAACACTTTAGTATAAAGTTGTATTACAGTGTGTTCATAGTTCTAACTAGATTAAACTGTGGAAAAGCTATTTATTTATAACAAGATTAAAATATTAAAATGATTGCTTGCTTTGTTTAAACTCATTCTGCTCAATAAAATAACGAACATTATATATCTATCGTATATAAAACAAGAGTGCTTTAAATTTGTATTATAAATTTGTTTATGATTGGCTTAGAAACATTTAAAATCAGTTGTGGAACCACGAGACTTTTAATTACAAAGTAAATCAAATAAGAATACAGCTTACGGAAAAATTTAAGTGTAAAATATGACATAAAATTAACAATACTGCTCGAATAAAACTAATAATACACGTGGCCATTTAACTAAATGGAATTTTAAAAAAAAGAAATATATTCTAAATCTGAAATAGAGGGGAAAAAATTGTATAGTGATAGATACATTCAGGCCTAACGAATTATAAACATTGAAATAATAATAAAAATTAAAGTAACAAGCAATTTTATATAAATCAATAGATTTAGAAACGAAACTCTTTCAAATTAATCGTATAAGTGTATCACAGTAATATATATATATATATATATATATATATATATATATATATATATATATATTTTAATGTGAAATTGTTAAAAAATTTAATTCAGTATTAATCTATGACTCGATTTTGTGATATTCTCAGTTTTTTAATATAACCATTAAATGTTCCTCCCGAATATTATCATATTGAAGCCTGGAATCAATTTAGCAAAATACAGGACTCATAATAAATTGGCTTTACAGATATTCCTTAAAAAATAATAAATGCCGATAATGGTTGTTATTTTCCACTGTATATTAAAGCTTGTGTCCAGTAAATCCAAAATAATAGAGATGTAATCTCCATAGTGACGTGTAAAGTGTTATGTAGAGTGTAGTGGGTTTTATTATAAAGATATTACAAAATATGGTGTATTTAACTCTATTTAAGATATTATGCAACAAGATTATTATAATTATTTCCCAATGGTCAAGACATACATATTGAAATAACATTTAATGAATTTAATTGAAAATGTTAAGTGTACATTATAAGGTTGTATTGATTTTATGAACTACAGCGACAGTTTCAAGTGGTACTTAGTATGATGTGGTACTTCAAATGTCGTGATGGGAATGGTAAATTTTCAGTAATTTAGTTAACATTGATTTGTATTTTAAACGAAAATAATTATAATACATTTTTAATATGTGTATGTTAATTTTATTTTATTTTGCCATATGAGAAATACGTATTAAGGTAAAAAACAGAAAAAAAAATTATGTTTAAATTGAATTTGTCTTATAGTTATTAATAATCTACATTTAAAAGAAACACCGTCAAACTGGCTACTTTGATACAATTGTGTAGTTGGTGAAAAACCACCGTATAATATTTATTAAAACCTTTTATATAATATACCTAAACAAATATAACTCACAACACATACAAAAAATGTGTCTAAAAAACAATATCTGTAATATGAGCATTGGATCATTATCCAATAAATTTAAAAAATATATTTGGAGGTTAGTAAAATACTAACCAATGTTCTTCCAACTCATATTCTAAAATATATATACTTAAAGTAAGTTACAGTTAACGATAACATTTTAAAATTTATCAACCTAACATAAAAAGTCTGTTACAGAGTCTGTTAACTTTTCATATAACCAGACTAAAATTTTAGAGTTTTGTTATAACTTTAGTTGTTTATTATTGTTATATCTTCAGTGCAAAGGAAACAAACCTATTGAAGCTGAAACTCTTTCCATAAGTAATTTAAATTGTACAGTTCCCAGTTAGAATTCCAATTTCACGAGGAAATATTTTGACTATATCTTTTTGGGACTATATATATATATATAAATAAATATATATATATATATAAATAAATATATATATATATATATATATATATATATATTTTTCATTTTTGCAATAACCCAAATTTTGGGATAGCTATTGTAAGAAAAATACAAAAAATTGAGTTTTTCTTAATATAGGCTCTAACAATTTTGTTAAATATTGTTTAATTTTAGCAGCCTCTATGGACCTAAACAAAAATATTGTCGCTATTCCCTTCAAATTTTCCATTTTCGGATATTATTGATAAAACCCATCTTTACATGGGTGTTATAATATAAGTATTTTTTTCAAAACCGGATCTACAAATATTCAAATTTTATTGAAATATGAATATTGATTTCCCAGGACCGAGTAAACAATTACCAGAAAAAATGGTTCGTGAGTAATTATAAAAGAAGAAAAATATTCTTGACCGACGCTTAAGGAAACCAATATTTTAATTAAATACAATTTATGTTGGCATTATGACAGAGGCAAATCAAGTTTAGACGCTTTAAAATATATAAGTTTTTTTTTCATTCATATACGTTGTCCATGGTTCATTTTCATTTTTTGTGTGACAATTACCAAATTGATATTTTTTGTGTCAAATAATTTTCATTCGTTTTTGTGATGTATGAATGTTAAAAAAAATTGTTAGCTTTAAGGTGTACAAGGTCTTGGAAACTTTTTATGTATAATCTGGTGTTAAAAACTGTGTACAAAATAGATACCGCTGGAGATGGATAAAAATCCATAGAAATGCAATTCCAAATCATAACACAGACAGTCTCGTGATTTTATGGTCCCCAAAAGTTTTCCAGTAGATATTAGTTATATATCTTCGTAAAATCCATTTTTTTATTTAAATTTGTAAATTTACTACTTTTGAGTAAAAATTATGTAACCTTTATAGAATAAAATTTAGGCACCGTATATGTATCAATTCATTTCTGAATTTTAATATTTGTGTTTGTTCTTGTAATGATTTCGAGCAAAGATTTCCTCTTGTGTATTAAATTCTATTTTAACATAAAATGTGGGACACGGTATAATTTTTGAAGCAATATAATTCAAATATTTTTTCTCGTTTATTTAAGTTGTATAGTGAATAGTGTAAGCTTGTTTAATTTATACAATAAGAATTTTGCTTTTAAATTTAAGGTAATTTGTTTCTTATTAAGTGTTATTATTTGAAAACTTAAAATAGATTTATAATGAATTCAACGAAATAAAAAATAAAGTTAAGCTAACTACATCGTATTTTGTATATTTCTGTTCATATATTCGAAATGACTGATTATTCTCTATTCAACGATAATCTTTACCAGATAGAATAGTGATAGGGAATATCAATATATTAAAAAAGAAATAGGAACTAGTGATCCATCACTTTGGAGTTTTAATGAATAGAAAAACTTTGTTTGAGTTAAATTTCAATAAATACAAAACAAATATCTTTATAAGAATACAAAATAAAACTTTATGTATCTAGAGTTGACCAAAAACTTAGGTTTGAAATATATCTCATGTATATTAAATATTTTTTTTAGTGGTATTTTGTTTATTGTCATTCCGACTATTGATAATAACTATTTATATGATTTGTAGTCTTCCATCGTCTGCTTGTGTTTATGTAATCTATTAGTCATACTTCTAACTTATAAATTTACTGACATGTGTAATGGTTTTATTTGATTTGGGTTATTGATAGGTCTTAACGTCCGGTTTAAATTTATGACAACGGACAGATCCTAACACCAGTACCTACTTGAAATTGACTGATTATTCGAAAAATTCGAAGCGTTAAAAAAACATAAGTATATAATGGAGACGGTATGTTATTTTTAATTTATTGTAAAGTCTCCACTTGTAATACCAGACTATCACTTTAAAAATAGCCCTTTATTACATTGTAAATTGTCAACAATATTTTATCAGAGAAAACATTACGGCGAGGAGTGCTAGTTAAACACGGTATAACATATGTTGAACCTGATAAATCTATAATGGAAATTTATCAAATATGTTCAACACAAATCCTAGTGGCTTAGGTCCTCAGGGATATCAAATCCTGCAGGGACTTCTGATTGCAGTCAACTTGGTACAACAGAGATGTTTAAATATTGAACTTTATTACCAACTGTCGAATGATTTACATCTCATTCTTAATAAAGTATTGCGAAGAAAATTAAATGTGCGAATTCACTGAATAGGCCTACTTCCAAAAAAGTAAAATTAACAGTTACGAAAAATAGTATTAAAGTAGGCCTACTTATTAAAGAAAAATTTAAAATACAACATGGCTGGAATGTTGGAAAAACATTTACGTAATTTAAATATGGTTCTAAATTTGTTTCACCTTTGTCATAAACACATTCTCTATTTGGGTCGTATTTATTTAATTAAAAATTATATTTTGGTTTGAAGAATAATTTAGATTTTTTTTTCAATGTAAAGCTTAACTGTAATATTATTAATTGAGATTTTGCACATGTGTTTACGTCATTATTCTTGATACGTATTCAACTAAATTTTGAATGAAATATTAGTAGAGATTTTGAGAACTTTATAACAGCCCCAAGATCCATTTGTTATTGTTTTGTTTTGTTTTTATAACGATTGAACGGCATTTTAAAAATTGCTTCAAATATGTTTGGTTTGGGTCTATAAATACTCACTTGAGCAAAACAAGAAGAATTCATATTTCCTGATTTTGAAAAAAATTCGTAATTTAACGACCTAATTTTTTTTTTATTATGGCAACTACCCACATATTTCGAGTAATAAAAAAAAAAATTATTTCAGAGATATTACCAAATAAGCTTAAGGGCACTCTGGAACGGAAAATATAAAATTTTTGACATTTTGGGGTTTTTATTGATTCTAATTCCTTGTAATATTACCTTTAAAATGATGTATAATACATATAGGTTACAGTTATATTTCATGTTGAAAAATTTGATTAAATAAGGTGATGTACACTACCATGGAATCAAAAAAATCGAGCTCTGTCACGACATCACTAAGTTTTCATCGTTATAATATAAAATGCTTCTACTTATTTCTGAGAAATATTTCACTTTCAGGTTGGCTAACCTGTCTATTACAATCTATTGTAATATTTAGCTCAGCTGTCTGCTCTGAACAATATTATTGTTTACATTACTTTACACGTTTAGTGAAAAGTGAAGTGAATTGTGTAGTTGCAGCAAGTGTAATAGTTTTATGTGAAGTGTTATATTATAATGGGTAATAATAAAAAGGTAGGGAGTTTCAGGAGTTGTTACAGGAAAAGAAAAAATGTTGGAAAGCCTAAAACTAATGTAGGCCTAGTTGTTGAGAACAGTGAGCAAACTAGGCCTAGGCTCACACCTATTTCTTCATCAAAGTTGAAGAGAGGTAAGAATTTTTAATATGATCAGAAGAATACTGACAAATTGGAGTATGAAATAGTGGATATAAATGAACTATCTGATGCCCTTACTGCCATGGCAGTATGTAAGTATTGCCACGATAGCCTAAAAATAACCAAAACAAATATAGTAGGACTATCCACCAAATTTAGATTATTTTGTGAAAATTGTAAGCAATCTGACACATCTTTTACTAATAGTAAGAAGATTTTTGTAGTTAGTATCCCTAAGTCAGGTGACACACCTAACTAAGCCTTTGCCATTTTATGATATTAACTTACGCTTAGTTTACGGCTTGCGAGTAATTGGAAAAGGTTTCACGGCGGCACAGAGCCTTTGTGGAATGCTAAATATTCCCCCTCCGCCCGCTTTGTATACTTCACATCAGAATGTTATTGGAGAGGCATGTAAAACTTTATGTAAAGAGTCAATGGCTTGTGCAGTTGAGGAAGCTGTTGAAGAAAATCAAAATCGAGATCTGTGTGTCGCCCTAGATGGATCGTGGCAAAAGAGAGGGTTTACGTCATTAAATGGTGTTATGACTCTCACATCCGTCGACACAGGTAAGGTACTGGACTTTCATGTTATGTCAAAATATTGCCAGTGTCCTTTGAAAAATGAAAATGAACACCTTGATGCATGTTCTGCAAATTATATATGGACCAGTGGTGGTATGGAGGTTGATGGTGCCATTACGTTGTTCCATCGTTCCATCCAAAAGTACAACGTTCGATACACTGATTACCTAGGTGATGGTGATTCTGCTGCTTATAAGTCAGTAGTTGATAGCAAACCTTATGAGGATTGTGAGATAAATAAACTTGAATGCATTGGTCACATCCAAAAACGCATGGGAACTAGGTTAAGGAAAATGAAGTCAACGAAAAAAAGGAAAATTATCAGATGGGAAACCGCTTTCCGGAAAAAACCGTCTAACTGACTTGGCAATTCAAAAGATTCAATTGTTTTATGGATTATCAATAAGAAGGAATACAAAAAGTGAGAAAGACATGCAGCAAGCTGTATGGGCTACCTTCTTCCATATTCAGTGTAACAACGAGAACCCGACGCATCAATTATGCCCATCGGGAGACGACACTTGGTGTAAATACAAAAAAGCCATGGTTTCCGGTCTCGCATATGACCATTCAAAACATTTTCACCTACCTGAAGTAATAATGTTTGAAATAAAACCAATATTCAAGTCTTTTTCTGATCCAGTTCTTCTAAAGAAATGTTTGAAAGGGAAGTCACAGAACCCTAACGAATCACTAAATAATTTAATATGGTCACGTCTTCCGAAAAAAAAAAACATTTGTAGGACTCTCCTCTTTGAGTTTTGGAGTGTCAGAAGCTGTATTATCTTTCAATAATGGATATGTCTTCAAGGCAAAGGTGTTAGAACATCTAGGGCTTCAAGCTGGGAAAAATCTTGTAAAGGCAATGGAAATCTTTGATCGCAAACGAATCTATGAAGCAGAGAACGCGATGAGTGAACTCGAGAAGAAAATAAGAATGAAGAGAACAATGGCTGAAAGAAACCTGGAAGACCAATATGCAGAGCTAGAAGACCCAGACAACCCCTCATACAGCGCTGGTGGCTATTAAAACAGGTGTGATTGTACATTAAAGAACTTTTATATCTTATTTTGTTATATCCGAAAGTTAATATTTTTTAACTTTCACTACACATATCTCAGAAACCGCTTAATATATCTTTTTGAAATTTTTACTGTGGTTTTATAACTACCAAACAAAGTTCCTAACACAAGGATTTATTAATATGTTATATAGATTCTAAATAAAAAAATATTCTCTTTAAAAATTTTGAATTTTTTTTTTTAATAAGAAAAATTTAATAAAAAATGTTCATGAACATGTAAAACCATAATCTCGTGTTAGGAACTAGGCAAAAGGCTGATCTTTAAAACAAAACAAAAATTAGAACAATATCTCAAATAGAAAAAAGTTATGTGTATTATAGCTAGCATTAAGTTTAAATTTGGTCCGGAGTGCCCTTAAAAACTAAATTAGAATAAAATTGAGTCAGCATTTTAGCTTCATAGTATTACACATAGAAAAGGCAGGAATGTTATCAAAAACCACACTTTTGTATATCAGCGAAAATTCCGACATCCATATTGTGACATATCACACAACAATCTTAATACTACGTATAAGGGAGAAGGAAAAATTGCAATATCTACGGTTTTATATGAAAATTCACTCAGGGGTAATTCTGTATGTTCTAGTATAAAACAAAAACAGCTTTTCAAAATCTGTAAGTAAGAGAGTGCATTTTGTACTGAAAATATTGAAGCAATTTTATTGAATCTCATGACTACAGTCAACGTAACATTGTTCGAAAATAAAAAATGTCTGTTAAACAGAATAAAATAACCATCATTAAAATAATATTGAATTGTGGGACCAATATTTTGTACCTGGGTATTGCATTGGATTTCTGAAAACTATTTAGGATTTACTGCTTCGAAAAATATTAGAAACCAGTTGATATACAAATAGACACAAACGTACTAAACTCATTGTTTGGTTTGGAAAGTTATGTAAGCAATAATTCCGTTTCAAAAACTTTTATTTTTACCTTTTCAGTATTCGTAAATTTAGGTAAGTTTGGAACTCGTCTCATCACGTCTTATGGCTTCAAGAAACAAACAAAGTTATTTAAGACATGCCGTCTATCCGTCGTCGTTGTTGTCTGTACGTAAGTACGATAGTGGCCACAAAAATGATGATAGAAACATGAAATTTGTTATAGGCGACTACAGTATGATCATAAATATAGAACTCTGTTGCAATTCAGAAAAAAAAAGAAAATGTAAAAATAAATTCCATTTTATAAAATATTTCTTTAAATTTACCTTATAAAATATAGAAAATTCAATAAAAATTTGCATAATTCATTTCGGTATGTATTAGCACCAACCCTATATCCCAAGGCTGGGAAACAGAAATTAATAACAAAATTGTAATATCGTACTCTGATCTCCCAATAAAAGGTGATATTGCTATAGTTACAAATTCCAAAGCCGCTTACCTATACAATATGTAGGCTTCCCCACATATTTAACTTCGAGACCTGGATGGCAGAAACACCAACGATGCAATTGTTGATTTAACAATGCAATTTCTCACTATCAAGTTCCGGTTTATCACTTGATAACATTAGTTGATTTATACCCATGAAACGCTATGCATTATTTTTCATTATACTAAAGTAATGAAAAATGTACTATTAAACCATATTAATAATAATGTTTAGTAAATGAATGAAAATGGTTAGTTCTCAACATACATAGTGCCCTACAATTTTTTAAATGATTTTCGTATTGATGCAAAAATCGTCATTTTTCACATTGTAGATACACATAAAGTTATATATTTCAAGATTAAGGAAGTGTAAAACACCTTGCAACAAACGATTAACGACAATAATTAAAATTAGGAAACAAATTACTTTAGTTAAGTACTAGATAAAAATACTTTTAAAAAAGAAGAAACATTAAAAGTTAGTTTAAATTTAATAAAAACCTCCAGGCTCAGATTAGTTTAACTATAACGCGGCTCCATTAATTTTCTAGTGTTTTGATTTACATTTCAATGCCTTCAGTGCGGTATTACAGCTATGAGATAAGATTTGACTCAGTTAATGTGCAATGAAAGTTATCTGATAAAACCTAATTTTATTTTTCACATTAACGTTAAATTAAAAATAAATACTATTCTAAGTTTGTATTATTATTTAGGAAAGGTTATTAGGGCTAAAACTAGACTATTTAGTCTTAGTTTTGAGTGCTCCGGGCTAGCTTTAGCCAAACTTTTTTTTACATACATCAACAGAAAAAAAACAAACACACAATACATTATAGCATTACACAAAGAACGCATACAACTCAGTTTTAGATCTTTGTTCCACTCTTAGGTTAAAGTTCTAGTATTCGTTTCCAACATGACCCTGGGCTGTATTGTCGTTTTTAATCTTTTCATTTTCATTTTTTGTACTTGATAATGTTAGTGGATTTAGAATCTAGAGACGACGTCCAGGTTATTATTTTGTATCTACACAAATGATGTCAAATATCTAATTAAATTATATTTATAAAATGAACAATCCTTCATTACCAAATAACTTTACAACAAGAACTTAGAATGTTTTGAAATTAATAATATTCATGTAGTGTTACATTTATAACCTCTATAAAAATCGTAATCTGGAAGAAAAAATGAAAGTGTGCAATGATCTTAAATATTAATGACATGATTTACTTATAATTTGCTTATATGGAGCATTTAAAACTGTTCAAAGTTTAAAAGTTTTTCATATTAATATTTTATCCTATGAAACAACAATCTATAAAAAACACAAGAATAAATTATAGTTAAGAGGCTGAAAATACGTATCGAATAAAATAAGTCACAAAACCATTGTCTTTTTAGTATTTATTTTTATTTTGAAAAGTCAACAATAGTTTGTTATTTATTTAGTTTCCTTCATTCATCACTCACTGGTAAATCAATTAAATTTTGCTCGCCTATCATCTATAAAATATGCTATTAGAGATTTTTTTCTCCTTATGCCGTTCAAAATTATATATTTTCAATATTACACCACTTCTCTACCATAAAAGAAATAGTAGGTCAAACTGTTTATTTTCCTATAGGATGTAAAACACTTTAGTATAAAGTTGTATTACAGCGTTTTCATAGTTCTAACTAGATTAAACTGTGGAAAAGCTATTTATTTATAACAGGGTTAAAATACTACAAAGTAATAATTTAATATAAAATGATTGCTTGCTTTGTTTAAACTCATTGTGCTCAATAAAATAACGAAAACTATATATCTATCATATATAAAACAAGAGTGCTTTAAATTTGTATTATAAATTAGTTTAAGATTGGCTTAGAAACATTTAAAATCATTTTGTATATACCTTTCGAAGGGCGCCATCAATGTACTTACCCAACCTCCTTGAATATTGTATGATGGCGCCCTTCAACTTATTACCATTTTGATAATAATTATAAGAATGTGTATCGATATATTTGCATTGCTCAACTAATTACCAGAGATTTAGATTAAGATTTGAGTTTAATTCCACAATTTGCTTTAGCGCTTATAGAGATGTAATTACTGATCGAACCTTTAGGCTTAGGGGCACTGTGATTAGCGAATTTCCACATGATATTAGTTACTGCAACTGATCTCGATTTTACGCTTGGACTTGTATGTATAAAATCTTTAGATTTAGACAATAAAATAATAAACCACAAATGATTATAATAACGTTATGTAAAAAAACACTTTACAGTAAACATACACAGGATATGGTTGTGTTATGTTATACAATATCATACTTTTGTCTGAAATTTCCATAATTTGAGTGTGTTGGAAGTAACTGGCAAACCATGCTGCTATTTACCAATAATGTAATATAATGTAATGCAAGCAAATCTTCTTACTGTTTTACCCAACGTTGATTTATAGGTATTGTAGGAAATGTTAAATTGTATTGGTAGATCAGTGTTTTATACAACAGAATTAATTTGTTTAAAGCAGTTATTATAGAAGTTTTCTTTGAATGAGGTTTTCTACTGAGCAGGTTGTCGTATCTGTTTACGAGGGTAATAAAACAATTCCCTCAATATCATGAGTTTAGTCCTAGATCGCGTCATGACTCCTATTTGTGGAATAAGCTTTAAAATCTCTGGAATAAATAATAAAGTAGTTTTATTAGTTTTTATATACACAAATGATGGGAAGTATCCGATTATATCATATTAATAATATCTCTAGTGTTAGTTTTGCTTAAAAAACAATAAATGATATACAAATGTTGAATTTTCAATTCTGCATCTAATGGTAACAACCCATCACTCTACGTTGGAAAATTTCGAAGTTATTATCTAACATGTAATTTAAAACTTAACTTTCGATGTAATTTTATCATTTGTATAGTTACTACCGCCGCGTGCAAGACAAGAGTGTAAGTGAGTTTAGTTTCCATTACATATTTTTAGCTTATATGCCCGCTAGGGCCATGACACAGACACGAGCTAAGGGGATGGAATCTTTTTATTATACACATACTAACGAAGCCCGTCATTACCTTAGTCGATGTAAGGAAATTACTATGTACATAATTAAGAGGTCATAAAACCTGTGAAACAACTGTTAAAAAAAAAAAACTTACCCTACTTACCCACGTGATCTATCAATATAATTTAACATTTTTTTAACGTCCCAAGTAACCAAATTTTGGTCATTACATTTATAGGATCTGTTTCTTTCCATGGTACGATGGGGCTGGGTAAATAACACGATGACACCCATCAACTGATTTTTGAAAGTTGTAAATAAAAATTTATTTAATATCTTGTCTTAAGATAGTTTTTTGTCGCAGAAATTCATCTCATCAAGTTTGTCTTGGCTCTTGACACTCAAGTAGTGTTCTTGAAAGTTTGTGTTACATGTTACGAAGACGTTATTGTACAATAACTGTCACTCTAAGCAAATATATGCTCTATGGGGACGAGAAAATTAGATGAAAACAGAGAAGTGGTGACACAAGATACAATTTTACATCCCGTAACACATGAGAAATTATAGGTCTCAAAACACTGCACAAACAGTCGCACCCAAAACTCAATAAAAGCAAACCTAAATGATTCGTAATCAGATTTTTTATTCCGGTAAGTACCAATGAAAAAGTTAAATGAACCACGGGCACCATATAAAGATATAATAAATATGAGCGTAAACTTCCAACGTCTCATCAAATAGTTTCAGCAAGTTTGGATAAAAATGTATTTTTTTTATTGTGGCAATTACTTAAGAATATAATTATTAAATAAATGTTAACTTTAAAAAAAGTCCCTGTCCAATATACCACCACATAGATATTTGATTAAATTCGGTCGATGTGCGAGTTGAATAGAAGAATTTAATTCTGGTTTAAAGTTATTTGGTAATGATGTATTGTAATATAATAATATTAATATGTTTAAATAGATTTGCTAATAATCGCCATATTTGACCCAAACATCAAACATTTTATCTTGAAGAGATAAAGACAGATGTATAACCTATAGAAATTGAATTCTGGAAAATACTTATATATAAACTAAAACCAATTGAAACCTCTACGTACGAAGATATTGGACTAACGTATAAGCTAAACCAGTGTGGAAAAGGTCATTATCGCTTCCGTTAAACAAACAATTAATAAATAATATAAAATAGTGATTCTTCTTCTTAAAAAAAGCTGAAAATTTGCAGCTCAATCCAGAGGGTGCAATCTCTGACTAAACTTTCGAAAGATATTCTAAAATGTCATTTACAACGATAAACGTTTAGGACAGCTTTCACTTGGCTCTACTGCATTAGTCGTCAGTTTTTAACCGTAATTTGTATAATGTATAATCATGTGTATAGTGGATTTATCTGATCACTTTTATATTTAGTCTTATTTTTGACTACTCAGGTCTAAATTTAAGTCTGGATTCTTTTCTTTGTTTCCAACGTAGCCCTATGTTACTAGGCCACGTCGGAATTACTCACTTTCATGTTCCGTTTTATCACTTGATAACGTTAGTTGATTCATACCTACGAAACGCGATGTAATAATTTTTATATAATCAAATAATGAAAAATGGACTATAAAACAAAATTAATAATAATAACTTACTGTTTAGTAAATGAAATGGAAATTGTTAGTGCTCAACATACATACAATTTTTAAAATGATATTCGGATTGATGTAAAAATCTTCATTTTTCATTTTGTAGATACACATAAAGTTATATATTTCAAGTATAAGGAAGTGTTAAAACACCTTGCAACAAACTATTAACGACAATAATTAAAGTTAGGAAACAAATTACTCACGTTCTAGATAATAATACTTTTCAAAGTGAAGAAATATTAAAAACTAGTTTAAATATAACTTAACCATCCAGTCTCAGAGTAGTTTAACTATAACGAAGCTCCATTGGTTTTCTCTTGTGTTTGATTTACATTTCAATGCCTTCAGTGCGGTATTACAGCTATGAGATAAGATTTGACAATTACCAAATTAATATTTTTTGGTGTCGAATAATAGTCATAGGTTTTTTGATGTTTCAATGGAAAAAAATGCGTAGCTTTAAGGTGCACGAGGTCTTGGAAACGTTTTATATAAAATCTCGCCTTGAAAACTGTGCACAGAATAGATACAGGGGAAGAATAAAAGTAAATTAATAATACAAAACCAAATCATTACACAGAAAGTCTCGTGAATTCACGATATTCAACAGTTTTCAAGTAGATATTAGTAATATATCTAACTTAAATCCATTTTTTTTATTTAAGTTGATTTTTAATTTGAATAAAAATCCAGAAAACATTATAGAATAAACTTAAGGTGCAGTATACTCGTATGTATATATTCATTTCTGAATTTTAATCTTTGTGTTTGTTCTTGTAATGATTTCGAGCGAAGAATTCCTCACGTCTATTTAATTCTATTTCAACTTAAAATGTGGGACAAGGTCTAAGTTTTGAAGCAATATAATTTATACCTTGTGTAATCGTTTATTTAAGTTGTATAGTAATTATTGCAAGTTTGTTTAATTTATACTGTAAGAATTTTGCTTTCAACTTTAAGGTAAATTGTTTTTATTAGGTTTTATTATTTGAAAACTTTAAATACAGTTATAATGAATTCAACGAAATAAAAAATAAAAAATAAAGTTAAGCTAACCCAAATCATATACTGCGTAATTATGTTTCTATATTCGAAATAACTGATTATTGTCTATTCAACGGTAATCTTTACCAGATAGAATAGTGATAGGGAATCTCATTATATTAAAATGAAATAGGAACGAGTGATCCATCACTTTGGAGTTTTAATGAATAGAAAAATTTTGTTGGAGTGAAATATCAATAAATACAAAACAAATATCTTTATAAGAATACAAAATAAAGCTTTATGTATCTAGAGTTGACCAAAAACTGATATTTGAAATACATCTCATGTATATTTAGCAATTAATTTTATTTGAGTGGTATTTTGTTTATTGTAATTCCGACTATTGATAATAACTATTTATATGATGTGTAGTTTTCCATCGTCTGCTTGTGTTTATGTAATCTATTAGTCATATTTCTAACCTATAAATTTACTGACATGTATAATGGTTTTATTCCTTTTGGGTTATTGATATGTCTTAACGTTTGGTTTAAATTTATGACAACGGACAGATCCTAGCACCACTACCTACTTGAGATTGACTGAGTATTCGAAAAAATCGAAGCTTTAAAAAAACATAAGTATATAATGGAGACGGTATGTTATTTTTAATTTATTGTAAAGTCTCCACTTGTAATACCAGACTATCACTTTAAAAATAGCCCTTTATTACATTGTAAATTGTCAACAATATTTTATCAGAGAAAACATTACGGCGAGGAGTGCTAGTTAAAAACGGTATAACATATGTTGAACCTGATAAATCTATAATGGAAATTTATCAAATATGTTCAACACAAATCCTAGTGGCTTAGGTCCTCAGGGATATCAAATCCTGCAGGGAATTCTGATTGCAGTCAACTTGGTAGGCTACAACAGAGATGTTTGAATATTGAACTTTTTTACCAACTGTCGAATGATTTACATCTCATTCTTAATGGAAGTGAGGGTATTGCGAAGAAAATTAAATGTTCGAATTCACTGAATAGGCCTACTTCCAAAAAAAGTAAAATTAACAGTTACGAAAAATAGTATTAAAGTAGGCCTACTTATTAAAGAAAAATTTAAAATACAACATGGCTGGAATGTTGGAAAAACATTTATGTAATTTAAATATGGTTCTAAATTTGTTTCACCTGTGTCACAAACACGTTCTATGTTTGGGTCGCAATTCTTAAATTAAAGATTTAACTTTGGCATTAAGAATATTTAGATTTGTTTGTCAATGTATAGCTTAAACGTAATATTACTTAATTCAGATTTTGTACATGTGTTTACGTCATCATTCTTGATATTCAACTAAAATTTTAATGAAATATTAGTAGAGATTTTGAGAACTTTATAACAGCCCCAAGATCCATTTGTTATTGTTTTGTTTTGTTTTTATAACGATTGAGCGGCATTTTAAAAATTGCTTCAAATATGTTTGGTTTGGGTCTATAAATACTCACTTGAGCAAAACAAGAAGAATTCATTTTGCCTGATATTGAAAAAAATTCGTAATTTAACGACCTAATTTTTTTTATTATGGAAACTACCCACATATTTCGAGTAATATAAATATATATATATATATATATATATATATATATATATATATATATATATATATATATATATATTTCAGATATATTACCAAATAAGCTTAAAAACTAAATTAGAATAAAATTGAGTCAGCAATTTAGCTCATAGTATTACACATAGAAAATACAGGAATGTTATCAAAAACCACACTTTTGTATATCAGCGAAAAATCCGACATCCATATTGTGACATATCACACAACAATCTTAATACTACGTATAAGGGAGAAGGAAAAATTGAAAAATCTACGGTTTTATATGAAAATTCACTCAGGGGTAATTCTGTATGTTGTAGTATAAAACAAACCCAGCTTTTCAAAGTAGGTACGTAAAGGAGTGGATTTTATACTGAAACTATTGAAGCAATTTTAATGAATCTCGTGATTAAAGTCAACGGAACGTTTACCGAAAATAGGAAATGCACTTTATACACATTAAAAATAACCATCATTAAAATAACCACATCTATTGAATTGTGTGACCAATATTTTGTACCTGGGTATTGCATTGGATTTCTGGAAACTATTTAGGATTTACTGCTTAGAAACATATTTGAAACCAGTTGATCTACAAATAGACAAACGTAATAAACTTATACAGTAGTTTGTTTTAGAAAGTTATGTAAGCAATAATTCCGTTTCAATAATTTTTATTTTTACCTTTCCAGTATTCGTAAATTCGGGTAAGTTTGGAACTCGTTATGTAGTTCAACCTCTGTTCTCATCACGTCTTATGGCTTCAGGAAACAAACAAAGTTATTTACGACATCCCGTCTATCCGTCGTCGTTGTCGTCTGTACGTAAGTACGATAGTGGCCACAAAAATGATGATAGAAACATGAAATTTGTTATAGGCGACTACAGTATGATCATGAATATTGAACTCTGTTGCAATTCAGAAAAAATCAAATTTTAAATGTGAAAATAAATGCTTTTTTAAACAATTATTTGTTTACATCTCACATTATAAGACATTGAAAACTAGATAAAAATTTGGATATTTCATTTCGGTATGTAATAGTATCAACCCTACATCTCAACGCTGAGAAACATTGAAGTTATTAACAAAATGTAATATCGAACTCTGATCTCCCAAGAAAAATTTTATTGTGATCATTAAATCACGTAGTTTAAAGAAACTATATCATTTAATGTGATATTGCTATAGTTACAAGCTCCAAAACAGTTTACCGATATAATATGACATCTAGCCTTCCTCACATATTTAGAGCTTCGAGATCTGCATGGGCAGAAACACCAACGAAGAAATTGTTGATTTAACAAAGCCATTCAAAATTATCTACAAAGTTTCAGAAATAAAGTTTTGGGCTGTAATTTTGGAGGATGAACTTGCTACCATCATAGTACCTTTTGAATGGGGCCATCGTCGTACTTACCCAGCCTCCAAACTGAACATTGTACGATGCTGTCCTTCAACTTATTTATAGTTTGTTTTTAATTAAAAGAAAGTATATCGATATATTTGCAATGTCCAATAAATTACCAGAGATTTGAGTGTAATTCCACAAATTTCTTTAACGCTTGTAGAGATGTAATTACTGAGCCACCCTTTAGACTTAAGGGCACTGCAATTATTAGTGAATTTCCACATGATATTAGCTGCTGCAACTGCTCTTTATTCTAAGCTTGGACTTGTTTGTATAAAATCTGTTATACTTATGTCGTATAGATGATAAAATAATAAGCAATATAAGCCACAAGTGATAAAAATAACATTATGTAAAAAAAACACTTACGGTACATACACAGAATTTGTGTAATGTTTTAAAGTATTATAGTTATTGATGCAGTTTTGTCTGACATTTCAATCTTTTGAGTATGTAGAAAGAAAGAACCCTCCATCGAGGTACTTACCCAACCCCATTATACAAGTAATACAAGCACATCTTCTAACCATTATACAAGTAATACAAGCACATCTTCTAACTATTATACACAACGTTGATTCTTAGGCCTTGTAGGATATGTTAAGTTGTATTGGTAGATCAGAGTGTCTTATACAACAGGAATAATTTTGTTAATAACATTTGTAACATAGGTTTTCTGAAGCTCATAGTTGAGCAAATCACTCTAATAGACCTTCGAATAATTGTATATAAAAAATCTATATTCGTTACGTTCTTGTCAAGGGCATGGCGGGCTAGGTAATTATGTATTTTTGATAGAGCCTCCACTCGCTAAGCTCGTTTTGATGATCCGGCCCTATCGAATATTCTAAACTATATCACATTTTCAAGGGAGGTCAAAGGTTAAAATTACTTTTATAACAATAACTTTTTTCCGTCTCGCTAACAATAACATCTAGCTATTTTTGCCGTAGAAAGGGTGGGGTTGGTACAATTACACGGAGAATTGAAATCTGATCATTTTTGTCTAATTTACCGTATTGTCAGTTCATGTTGATATAATATTATATGAACATAAATCGCTGCCATTTTGACGTTTTAATTGTTGTTTTGTTATTATTCCAAAGATATTTTTATGGAGATACTGTACTATCCTATACCAAATTTCGTTTATGAACGATGGGAAATATCCTCATAATCTTTACCAAAGTTAAATATATATATATATATATATATATATATATATATATATATATATATATATATAGTTTATATGTGTAAATAAGACAGACAAACACAAATCCATAACTCTGTAATGCGCGTCGTAAATTAGTTTTAAACTAGATTTGCTCTTCTTTTGTATTGATTATCCATTAAATGATATTTGTGCCCTTTTGTTTTATTTTAAACATTTTGTTTGTACTTTCTTAAATAATATAAGATATAAAAAGTAGGTTATATTTTTCATCAGGAAAATATAAAAATTTTACATTTTCAATATCATGATATTATTGTCAATATTCTAAATCATAATTGTAATTTTTATAAATAAATCAATCATATTTGAATATTATAAAATATGTAAATCAATTTTCATTTTAAATATATACCCCTTCTTTCAGATCTTACTTAGCATAAGCCTAAAAAAAAAAAAAATAAATAAATAAAATACATTCCGCTGCGTTTAAAATAGATGTTAGAGTCTTTACCAGCTGATTAACTGTTAGAAGGGTTAAAGTCACTTAAGATGACATTTCATGTTGTGTACAATAGTAGTGTCAATTTTGTATACTTACCTGCCTGCGGTAATCTTGTTACACATGTATGTAGCTATTTATCTCAATGTAAGGACTTTATATAGGAGTAAGACGTAATAAAACAAGAGTTTACAGAATATATGTTTGGAAAATTGAAGATTATTCTATAAATTAAAGAACATTTATTTAATAAAATAAACATCACTGCATAATAAATGTGACGTTTTACTCACCCTGTTTACGAAGTATATATTATGTTTGGTAATCGTCAAACATTTCTAATTGTGTTTTTTTACTGATCTTCACGTTTCATACCTTAGGAAACCGAAAAGTTATTTTCAACATGGCGTCCATCTGTCGAGGTTGTCGTTTGTAGGTAAGTACAATAGCGGTCTCGAAAAGAATGTTAAGAACAAGAAATTTGGTTTAGGGGGCTATAGTGTGTTCATCTATAAAAAACTAAAAACGTCTAATTGAAAATTTAAAAAAATCGGCCATTTTAATCAGTTATTTTTTCACATCTCCTGTTCTGGTTTTAAATGTTTTAGATAATGATGAATTGTTCATGTTAATAATAAGGTGTAATTTATCATGATCTGTACATATAAAACTAATACACCGTTTTAAAGAAGTTTTGAAAGTATCAACTCTCGTTATCAAGTGCAAAAAGAAGAATATAAAAGACAAAATACCAACATAGTTTAGAAACTAAAAGTAATTCTATAACATAACAAAAGAACTCAACTCTAAAACTAGACGATTTAAGACTTAAAACAAATGTAATCAGATTTAACCTCAACACATACCACAAAGGACAACAAGCAACTGATTGGAGCCAAGAGAAGGTTGTAGTAACTGTTTATGAGGGTAAACAAAAATGTTCGCTCGATATCATGAGTTTAGTCTTAGATCGCGTCATGATTCCTATTTGTGGAATAAGGTGTGAAATGTCAGGAATACTTAGTAAAGTAGTTTTATTAGTTTTTATATACACAAATGATGGAAAATATCCCCTGTGTTAGTTTTACTTAAAACACATTAAATTAGATACAAATGTTGAAACTTCAATTCTACATGTAATGGTACCAACCCTTCACTCCACGTTGTAAAATAGCCATGTTATTGTCTAACATGTAATTAAAAATTTTAATTTTTTTTATACATAATTAAGAGGATATAAAATCTGTGAAACAACTGTTTAAAAAAACTTACCCTACTTACCCACGTGATCTATCAATATAATTTAACAATTATTTAAAGTCCCAAAAAACTAAATGTTGGTCATTACGTTTATAGGATCTGTTTCTTTCCATTGTATGATGGGGCTGTCTAAATACCACGATAACGCCCATCAACTGATTTTTGAAAATTTGTAAATAAAATTTTAATTAATGTTTAGAGAGTTTTTTGTCGAAGAAATTGATCTCATCAAGTTTTTCTTGGCTCTTGACGCTCAAGTGTTCTTGAAAGTTTGTGTTACATGTTGCGAATGCTCGTGTTACATGTTACGAAGACGTTATTGTACAATAACTGTCACTCTAAGCTAATGTATTGCTCTATGGGGACGAGAAAATTAGATGAAAACAGAGAAGTGGTGACAGAGGATACAATTTTACATCCCGTAACACATGAGAAATAATTGGTCTCAAAACATTGCACAAACAGTCGTCTCTCTATCGTTCACCCAAAACTCAATAAAAGCAAACCAAAATGATTCGTAATCACATGTTTTATTTCGGTAAGTACTAATCAAAAAGTTAAATGAACCACGTTAACCATAAAAAGATATATATATATATATATATATATATATATATATATATATATATAAACGTTTAGAACAACTTTCACTTGGCACTACTGCATGAGTCGTCAGTTTTTTACCGTAATTTTTATTATGTATAATCATGTGTATAGTGGATTTATCTGATCACTTTTATATTTAGTCATGTTTTTGACAAATCAGGTCTAACTTCAAGTCTGGATTCTTTTCTTATTTTACAGATTTCGCTTCCGTTTCCAACATAGCCCTAGGTTACAAGGCTACGTCGTAATTTCTCACTTTCAAGTTCCGGTTTATCACTTGATAACATTAGTTGATTTATACTCATGAAACGCTATGAATTACTTTTTATATACTAAAGTAATGAAAAATGTACTATTAAACAATATTATTAATAATAATTTAATGTTTAGTAAATGAAATGAAATTTTTTAAATTCTCAACATACATACAATTTTTTAAATGATTTTCGGAAGGATGCAAAAATCTTCATGTTTATTTTTGTAGATACACATAAAGTTATATATTTCAAGTATAAGTAAGCGTAAAACACCTTGCAACAAACGATTAACGACAATAATTAAAGTTAGGAAACAAATTACTCGAGTTTAGTACTAGATAATAATACTTTTTAAAAAGAAGAAACATTAAAAGTTAGTTTAAATTTAATAAAAACCTCCAGGCACAGATTAGTTTAACTATAACGCGGCTCCATTAATTTTCTCGTGTTTTGATTTACATTTCACTGCCTTCAGTGCGGTATTACAGCTATGAGATAAGATTTGACTCACTTAATGTCCAATGAAAGTCATCTGATAAAATCTAATTTTATATTTTACATTAACGTTAAATTAAAAATAAGTACTATTTTAAATTTTATTATTATTTAGGAAAGGTACTTAGGGATAAAGCTAGGATATTTAGTCTGAATTTTGAGTGCTCCGGTCTAGCTTTAGCCCAACGTTTTACATACATCAACAGAAAAAAATCACAATACATTACAGCTTTACACAAAGAACGCACACACCTCAGTTTTAGATCTTTGTTTCCTCTTAGGTTAAAGTTCTAGTGTTAGTTTCCAATATGGACCTGGGCTCTATTGGTGTTTTTACTATTTACATTTTTAGTTTTATCACTTGATAATGTCAGTGGATTTATAATTTCGAAACGACGTGCATTTTGTATCTACACAAATGATGTCAAATATCTATATAAATTATATTTTTATAAAATGAACAATCCATCATCACCAAATAACTTTACAACAAGAACTTAGACTGTTTGAAATTAATAATATTCTTCTAGTGTTACATTAAAAACCTATATAAAAATCGTTATCGGGAAGAAAAAAAATGAAAGTGTGCAATATTAATGACATGATTTACTTATAGTTATCTTATATGGAGCATTGAAAACTGTTCAAAGTTTACATTTTTTTTTTCATATTAATATTTTATCCTATGAAACAATAATCTATGAAAATCACAAGAATAAATTACAGTTAAGAGGCTGAAAATACATATCGAATAAAATAAGTCACAAAACCATTGTCTTTTTAGTATTTATTTTAAATTTGAAAAGTCAACAATAGTTTGTTATTTATTTAGTTTTCTTCATTCATCTCTCACTGGTAAATTAATTAAATTTTGCTTGTTAATCATCTATAAAATACGCTAATAGAGATTTTTTTTTCCATAATGTGCCGTTCAAAATTATATATCTTTAATATTACACCAGTTCTTTACCATAAGAGAAATAGTAGGTCAAACTTTTATTATCCTATAGGATGTAAAACACTTTAGTATAAAGTTGTATTACAGCGTTTTCATAGTTCTAACTAGATTAAACTGTGGAAAAGCTATTTATTTATAACAGGGTTAAAATACTACAAGATAATAATTTATTATAAAATCATTGCTTTAAATTTGTATTATTAATTAGTTTAAGATTTAGAAACATTTAAAATCATTTTGTGGAACCACGAGACTTTTAATTACAAAGTAAATAAAGTAAGAATACATCTAACGGAAAGATTAAAGTGTAAAATATGACATAAAATCAACAATATTGCTAGAATAAAATAATTTATTCATCAACCGTAACAACTCACATGGCCATTTAACTAAATGGAATAAAAAAAAAAAAAATTCTAAATTTGAGAGAGAGAGAGAGAGAGAGAGAGAGAGAGAGAGAGAGAGAGAGAGAGAGAGAGAGAGAGAGAGAGAGAGAGAGAGAGATACATTCAGGCCTACCGAATTATAAACATTGAAATAATAATAAAAATTAAAGTAACAAGCAATAGTTTATTTAAATCAAAAGATTTAAAAAGGAAAAAAGTCTCTTTCAAATTAATCGTATAAGTTTGTCATAGTAATATAAAAGTGAAAAACATATAGTAAGTAAAAGTGTTAAAAAAACTAACTAAGTATTAATCTATGACACGATTTTTCGGATATTTTCAGTTTTTCAATATAACCTTTAAAAGTTCCTCCACAGCGCTGAATATTATATTGTAGCCTGGGATCAATTTAGCAAAATACAGCATTCTTAATAATTGGGTTCACAGATATTTAAAAAAAAAATAAAAAATGTTGAACATGGATTTTATTTTCCTCAGTATATTAAAGCTTGTGTTCAGTAAATTCAAAATAATAGAGATGTAATCCCCCTAGTGACGTGTGAAGTGTTATGTAGATTGTAGTGGGTTTTATTATAAAGATATTACAAAATATCGTCTATCTAATTATATTTAGGATATTATGCAACAAGAGTATTAACAATATTTCCCAATTGTCAAGACATACATATTTAAATTACATTTAATGAATTGAATTTAAAATGTTAAGTGCAGATTATAAGTTTTTATTGTTTGTTTGGACTACAGCGAACAATTTCAAGTGGTACTTAGTGTTAAATGGTGTAATTGTGGGAATGATAGATTTTCAGTAATTTAGTTAATATTGATTTGTATTTCAAACGAAAATAATTGTCATACATTTTAAATATGTGTATGTCAATTTTATTCTATTTTTTAATGTGAGAAATATAAAGGTAGTTAAAAAACAAAGAATATTATTATCTAAAGTTGAATTTGTTTTATAGTTATTATTCTTCATTAAAAACACCCCCGTCAAGATGGCTATTCTGATACATTTGTGCAGTTGGTGAAAAAATACCGCATAATATTTATTAAAACTTTTTAAACAAATATAACTTACAACACATACAATTGTCCAAAAAACAATATCTGTTATATGAGCAATGAACCATTATCCAATAAATTTTAAAAAAATGGAGGTTAGTAAAACACTAACCAATGTACTTCCAACTCATATTCTAAAATATATATACTTAAAGTAAGTTACAGTAAACGATAACATTTTTAAATTTAGCGACCTAACATAAAAAGTCTGTTACAGAGTCTGTAAACTTTTCATATGACCAGAGTAGTTTATACTAACACAATGGGTGAAACTATGGTGATATTGGAATTACCTTAAACACAGTTGTATGATTATTTCCTCAAAATAAAGAGAATGTATACGGTCAATAGTGTATATAAAATACAGGAGTTTAGAAGTTAAAATTTTAGAGTTTTGTTATAAGTTCAGTTGTTTATTACTGTCATACCTTCAGTGCAAAGGAAACAAACCCATTGAAGCTAAAACTCTTCCCATAAGTAATTTGAGTTTTACTGTTCCCAGTTTGAATTCTAATATCACGTGGAAATATTTTGGGGCTATTTTTATTATTTTTTTTTTCAATAACCCAAATTGTGGGATTGCTATCGTAAGAAAAACACAGAAAATTGAGGTTTTCCTTAAATAGGCTCTAATAATTTTGTTAAATGTTTTTCAATTTTAGCCTTAATGGACCTAAACAAAAATATTTTCGCTATGTCTTCAAATTAGTCAGTTCTCGGAGATTATTGATAAAATCAGTCTTTACATGGGTGTTATAATATGCGTATTTTTTTCAAAACCGAATCTTCAGATTTGTTTCAAATTTGAATGAAATATGAAGATTGATTTCCCATGCCCGAGTAAAAAAGTAGGCCTACAAGTTAAAAAAATAATAAAATGGTTTGGGAGTTAATAGAAAAGAAGAAAAATAAATCTTTACCGACATTTGGGATAGCAATATTTTAATTAAATACAATTTATGTTGGCATTATTACACAATTAAATCAAGTTTAAATGCTTTTAAATATATAAGTTTTTTTTTTTTTTTTTTTTCCATTGAAATACGTTGTCCAAGGTACACTTTCTCTTTTTGGGTGACAATTACCAAGTTGATATTTTTGCTGTCGATAATTGTCATTGGTTTTTGAAAAATAGATGATCTACAAATAGACCTACATAATAAACTCATTGTTTGGTTTGGAAAGTTATGTAAGCAATAAGTCCGTTTCAATAACACTTATTTTTACCTACCCAGTATTCGTAAATTTAGGTAAGTTTGGAACTCGTTATGTAGTTCGACCTCTGTTCTCATCACGTCTTATGGCTTCAGGAAACAAACAAAGTTATTTACGACATGCCGTCTATCCGTCGTTGTTGTCGTCTGTACGTAAGTACGATAGTGGCCACAAAAATGATGATAGAAACATGAAATTTGTTATAGGCGACTACAGTATGATCATAAATATAGAACTCTGTTGAAATTCGGAAAAATTAAATTGCAAATGTGAAAATAAAGGCCTTTTTAAACAATTATTAGTTTACATCTCACGTTATAAAACAAACAAAAAACTAGATAAAAATTTGCAGATTTCATTTTAGTATTATGTAATAGTATCAACCCTACATCTCAACGCTGAGAAACATTGAAATTATTAACACAATTGTAATATCGAACTCTTCTCTTCCAGACAATGTGATATTGCAATAGTTACAAACTCCAAAGCAGTTTACCGATACAACATGAAGGCTTCTTCACGTATTTAAAGTTTCGAGACCTGCATGGGCAGAAACACCAACGATGCAATTGTTGATTTAACAATGCAATTCCAATTATTTTTCTACAGAACTCCAGAAATAAAGTTTTGGGCAGTACTTTTGGAGGATGAGCTTGGTACCATCAAACATTTCGAAGGGCGCCATCATCGTACTTACCCAGCCTTATTGAACATTGTATGATTGGCTGGTGTTAACAAAATATTATAATCACCTCTGGTTCAGCTTTGTACTCAATATTTAATAAATTATTTATCTAATTCAAATATCTTTATCAATAAATTGACCAACTTATGACGCTAATATAAAATATCGACCTACATTATCAACCTGAGGGTTTATCTTAAATACATTGAAATCAAATTACATCTATTCTTACATATGAACTCAAATTGAATCCATTGTTGTTCATTCATGAACTACTTTACTTTTGTGGCGGTTGCCAAACTACTCTATACACAAATATTTGCCCCTTTTTCCTGTGGAGACTCTTGGATTTTCGACGAGCTTCCTCTCTTTCTCTCTTGTTCCCCGGCGATTCTCTTTCGCTCCCTCAACACGCAAACACAAAGATTGGCTGCGTGTCTACTTCGTTAAGGATTTATAATCACTTGTGTAATGTGTGTTGGTCATTGTACTAGCAAGGCAAGCATTTAAATACTACTTTAATAATTTCACAACAACTGGATATTGTTCTAGTTTTCATATGTTCCTCCTTATTCTAATACATTTGTTATATTTTTTATTATACTTATTGTATTCTTTATTTGATTACAATATATTTCATATACACAATACATACATACATAATAATAATATGATTTACTATTACATCATATAGTCATTACATAATTCTGATTTTTCCTTATATGATATATACATTTAATCCTATCACTGGTGTCTTAAATAAGATGAAGTGCTTTAACTTATTAATAGTTTGTAATTAATTAAAAGAATGTATAACAATATAGTTGTAATTCCCAACTTATTACCAGAGATTTAGATTAAGATTTGAGTGTAATTCCACAAATTGCTTTAGCGCTTATAGAGATGTAATTACTCATCGACCCTTTAGGCTTAGCGGCACTGCGATTAGCGAATTTCCACATGATATTAGCTGCTGCAACTGCTCTCTATTCTACGCTCTGACTTGTATGTATACAATCTAATATTCATATATATATATTTTATACAATAAAATAATAAACAATTTAAATCACTAGTGATTACGATAACGTCACGTAAAAAAAAAAAAAAAAAAAAAAAAAAACACTTAGAGTACAACAACAGGTCTTGTGGAAAATGTATGTTAACTTGTAGTAGTAGATCAATGGGTCTTATACAACAGGTTTATTTTTCGTATAAAACAGTTGTTATAGAGGTTTTCTGATGCTCATAATTATTGGATACATCTCACTAATGGGCTTCAAATAATTGTATATTATATTAAAATGTTTATATTCGCTACGTCAATGTATTGGCCATGGCAAGTTTGGAAATTACGTACATTTTATCGAACCTCCATTCGCTAAGCTCGTTTTGATGATTCGGCCCTGTCAAATATTGTAAACTTTATCACATTTTCTAGCGAGGTCAAAGTTAAAACTATATTTTATGACAATAAATTTCCTATTTTTGTAGTACAGGGGTGGAACTAATACAATACATGGAAATTGAAATCTGATAATTTTAATCTAATTTACCGTGTTATAAGTTTATGTTCATATATGATATCAATAAAAAGTGTCTAAAATGGCTGCAATTTTGACGTTTTTATTTGAATTTTTATAGATGTCAAAGACTTTCTATATGAACTCACTGTAATCTTCTATACGAAATTGTATGTTCTTATATAAATTTCCGTAGTCACTATTGTGTTTATTTACAGATTTCAACGACAACGGTAGTTGATTCATTCTCTTTATGAATGATGGGAAATATCCTCAAAATCTTTACCAAAGTTATATAGACCAAGTGTCCTAAAAGTCCCACCCACTTATTATTATTTTTTATTATTGGAAATAGACAGTTTTGCTTTGAGGAAAGTTGAGATAACCAAAGGAGAAGTTTTTGAAGTATCAACGTTTTCAACCCTTACCCCCAAAGTGGGGTAGTTTGGGGGTAAGTGAAGGATTTTAAATAGCAACCCCTATTGAGTAATACCTCATTTTAAAGATCTTTTAAAAATAAGAATAATGGCGCAAACTAGAAGTCTCTAAGTTCATCCTACCCATCATAGCGACTAATCGAATTGTGAATTTTACGTTACACCGGATATGTTACGAAATGTACAACATGCTTTTGAGTCCAGAATCTATTTCTGCCAAGAAGTAAACGGTAGCCATTTCGAGAACTTAATCTGAGCTAAAAAAACAAGGTAAGGCTCTTACCATCATTTTACCAACATAGAGCAGTTTGTAATGTAATAAAAACAACAGGAGTTTGTATATTACCATATTTTTATTCTAAGCCATAATTGAAAGTTCCATAAATCAGATACAATTTGTACATTGCAAAATTTGTAAACAATTTTATTTTAAAGTATACACTATCTTTCAGATCTTACCTCATTATGTTGCCCAGAATATACAATAATCAATCTACTGAGTGTAAACTACATGTTGGAGTCTTTACCAGATGATTAACTGTTAGAAGCGTTAAAGTCACTTGAGATGATGTTACAAGTTGTACAATAGTATTATCAATTATTTATACTGAACTCACAGCAGTGATCTTGTTACAAATGAGTCTAACTATTTATCTCAACGTAAAGACTTTATCTAAGAGTAAGAAGTATTTAAAAAAGTGTTTAAAGAATTTATCTTTAAAAATTGAAGATAATTTAATAAAATATAGAACAATTCAAAATAAAAATAAACTATAGTTCGTAATAAATAAGACGCTTTACTTCCCCAGTATAGGAAGTGTAGGGTAATTTTGAAAATCGTTAAATATTTCTAATGGTGTTTTTTGACTGATACTCAGGTTTCATAACTCAGGAAACCGACAAGTGATTTTCAACTCGCCGTACTTCCGTCGTCGTAGTCCTTTGTACGTAAGCACAATACCGGTCTCAAAAATTAAGAGAAGAACATGAAATTTTGTTTAGAATGTTATAGTGTGTTCATATAGAACACACATCAAACTAAAAACATCTAATTAAAAATTTCAAAATGGCGGTATTTTAATCAGTTATTTATTAATATCTCCAATTCTAGTGGTAAATATATTTCATAATGATGAATTGTCCATTTTATTAATATAGTTTAATATGACATTAATTTATCTTCATTTGTATGTATAAAAACTAAAACACAGTTTCAAAGAAGTTTTGAAAGTATAAATCAACTCTAATTATCAAGTGTAAACACTCGAATATAAAAAACAAAACACCAACATAGCTTAGAATCCCATGTTGGAAACTAAAAATAAATTTATAACAACAAAAGAACTCAACCCTAAATCTAGACGTGATCTAAAACTTAAAACAAATGTGATCAGATAAAACCACAACAGACAGGCCTACACTATACAAAGGACGACAACAACTGATTGGAGCCAAGAGAAGGTTGTCGTAACTGTTTATGAGGGTAAACAAAAAATTTCCCTCGATATCATGAGTTTTGTCCTAGATCGCGTCATGATTCCTATTAGTGGAATAATCTGTAAAATGTCTAGAATACTTAGTAAAGTAGTTTTATTAGTTTTTATATACACAAATTATGGAAAATATCCCCTGTGTTAGTTTTACTTAAAACACATTAAATTATATACAAAAGTTGAAACTTCAATTCTGCATATATAATCGTACCAACCCATCACTCTACGTTGTAAAATAGCGATGTTATTATTTAACATGTAATTTTAAACTTAACTTTCGATGAAATTTTAACATTTGTATCGCTGAGTGCAAGACAAGAGTGTAAGTGAGTTTAGTTTCCATTACATATGTTTAGCTTATATGCCCGCTAGGGCCATGAAACAGACAACCAAAGTAAATGAAATCTTTTTAATATACACATACTTATCAAACACGTCATTACCTTTTCCGTTGTTAAGAAAGTAATATTATACACAATTAAGAGGTTATGAAACGTGTGAAACAAACAACTGTTTTAAACAAACTTATCTTACTTAATCATGTGATCTATCAATGTAACTTAACATTTATTACAAGTCCCAAGAAACCAAATTTTGGTCATTACGTTTATAGGATCTGTTTGTTTCCATTGTACGTTGGAGCTGGGTAAATACCACGATAACGCCCATCAACATATTTTTTAAATTTGTATTTTATTAACTTTATTTAAAGTTTGAGTTTAGAGAGTTGTTCGTTGAAGAGATTCATCTCAACGAGTTTGTCTTGGCCATTGACGATCAAGTGTTCTTGAAAGTTTGTGTTACATGTTACATAGACTTTATTGTACAATAACTGTCACCTCTTAGCTAATTTATTGCTCAGTGGAGACGAGAAAATTAGATGGAAGCCGACGAGACGCAACAGAAGATACAACTTTCATCCCTTAACACCTGAGAAATAATAGACGCCAAAACATTGCACAAACAGTCGTCCCACTCACGTTCTCCCAAAACACAATGAAATCAAACCTAATTGATTCGTCATCAAAAATTTCATTTCAGTAAGTTACCAAACAAAAAATGAAAATAAAACCGGTAAAAACCTTTTTTTTAATCATAATAAATAAATAAGAGCGTAAACTTCCGACGTCTGACCGTAGAATTTCATCCAAATAGTATCAGCAAGTTTTGAGATAAGTGTAATTTCTCTATTGTTGCAAATACTTAAGAATAAAATTACGAAATAAATTTTAACTTTAAAAAAAAAGTCCCTATCCAATATACTGCCACTTAGAAATTTGATTAAATTCGGATCATATGTCTGAGAATCCAAGAAATTATTCCGGTTTAAGGTTATTAGGTATTGATGGATTGTACATTATATTGATATTTTTAATAGGACATTTGCGATCATTGGACCAATTTGACCCAATTGGATTTTTAACGGTTTTAAAGAGGTTTATACAATTGGATAAACTTGCTTAAAAGAACCCGGGGAAAATTTTATTTAAACTAAAACCTATTGAAACCTCTATATAGGAAGCTTACCGACTAACCTATCGGCCTAACAAGTGTATAAAACGGCATTATCGCTTTCGTTAACAAACAATAAATAAATAATCTAAAATATGGATTATTCCTTTAAAAAAGCTGAAATTTGCCGTTCAATCCGAAGGTGGGAATAATAACTCAATCTCAGACTGAAAGTTAGTACAGAAGGTTGTTGACAACGATAAACGTTTAGAACAACTTTCTCTTGGCATTACTCTTTTAACAGTCAGTTTTTTACAGTAATTTGTATAATGTAATCCTGTGTGTAGTGGTTTTATCTTATCACATAAATAAATATTGAGCTTGACTTGTGAGATAATATTATGTAGAACGAAAACTTGAACCCAAGATCCCACAAAAACTACGTTTATAACCATGCGTTTTAATTTTGTTATTGTAACAATGAGGATTGCGACTTTGTCGTTGAAAGGCGTTTGATTGAAAAAAAACGTAGTTTTTGTGGGATCTTGTGTTTCAGTTTTTGGTTCTATATTATCTGATTACGTTTTTATTTTGTTTTCTTTTTTACAAATCAGGTCTAAAGGCGCGTTTACACTGGCCACAAAACATGTTTATAAACAGTGTTTCGGAACAATGTTCCTCAAATCGAAATATAACTACGTTAAACAATGTTCCTAAACAGTGTTTCGGAACAGAAAATCGGCGTTTCTCCACATGTTTCTTGTTTCCCGTAGAAAGCGATAAGATCAAAGGGTGTTTATAAACATAGTGAAAGAAGAGCATCCTCCTCGTCAGACGACATTTTCAAGAGTGTGGCTGTCCCTGTGTTTAGGAACTTGTGTGCAAAATATATCGTAGTGACTAGTAGCAAAATATAAACAAAGTTCCAAAAACATTGGTTTTGGAACAAAAGTTCCAGAAACAATTTTTATAAACATTATTTTGTTTCTCGTGTAAACGATCCTTTACTTTAAGTCTGAATTGTTTTCTTACGTTACAGATTTCGTTTCTGTTTCCAACATAGACCTAGGCCTATACTTTGTCAAGTTCAGGTTGGCGGGTGGACCCGGGACTACCTGAGGCCACCCCTATAATCCGTCGCCGCGTCCGCCTGAGCTGTACGCTGCCTAGGCGATGAGTCACCTACTAGCTGTATTTATACAAAGATACACTTTCTTAACAGAATAATAATTTAACATGTTATAAGTATATTTGTAATATAATAAAAAAGTTATGAAAAATGATACCAAACTTGACCTAGGTATTAGAACATTTATTTGAACTTTATTAAATATTGTGTACATTGTGACCAACTTTTTATTTAAACAATTTAGAGGGCAAGTTTTAAGCTGTAATGAATATTAATAGCTTTACTTAGTTCAGACCGCTGTAGGTTTAATAGTTAATAAACTATTATGTAGTATTGTATTTTTATTGTTGTGTAGGATTTGTATTATAGTATTATATTCCATTGTATATAACATATTGTGTATATAACTTTTTCTCCGATTGTTATTGTAATTTGTATTAAACACATTATATCTCAGTAAAAGATTTACTATTATTAACAAATTCTACGGTCAATTTACTTTTACCCAAACAGTCCCTAAGTAAAACTTTTAATAACATATGCCTTACAGCAAAACTTGCCTTCTAAATTGTCTAAATAAAAAGTCGCATTCACAATGTAAACAATTCTTAATAAAGTTCGTATTAAATATTCTAATACCTAGGTCGAGTTTGGTATCATTTTTCATAACTTTTTTATTAGATTTCAAGTATACTTTTAAAGATGTAAAATTATTATTCTGTTAAGAAAGTGTACCTTTGTATAAACACAGCCAGTAGGTGACTCATCGCCTAGGCAGCAGACACCTCAGGCGGACGCGGCTAGGGATTATAGGGGTGGCCTCAGGTAGTACCTGGTCCACCCTCCAACCTGAACCTGACATAGTATAGGATACAAGGCAACGTCGGAATTTCTCGCTTTCATGTACCGTTTTATAACTTTATAACGTTTATTTATATTCACGAAACGCTATGTATTATTTTTTATATAAACAAATAATGAAAAATGTACTATTAAACCATATGAATAATAATAATTTCATGTTTATTATAAGAAATGAAAATGGTTAGCGGTCAACATACAGAATTTTTTTTCGGTTAAATGAAAAATCATTCATTTCTCTTTTTGCAGATACACATAAAATTATCTATTCCAAGTGTAAGGATGTGTAAAACATCGTCCAGCAAACGAATAACGACAATAATTAAAGTTAGAAAAACAAATTAATCGAATTAAAAATTCTACTAGATAATAATACTTTTCAAAAAGAAGAGACGTTAAAAATAATTTAAATTTACCAAACAAAAACCTCCAGGGATAATTTTGTTTAAATATAACTCATCTCCATAAATATTCTAGTGAATAATGCATTAATTTCACTGCCTTTAGTGCGGTATTACAGCTATGAGATAAGATTTGACTCAGTTAATGTGCAATGAAAATTATCTGATAGAATTTAATTTCATATTTAACAATAACGTTAAATGAAAAATAACGCTCTTTTAAATTACACAAAACAATTTCACAAAATATCCAGGATTTAGTCTTGATCTTGACTTTTTTCCATTTGTTTGTTCTGATAAAAATAAGCTTTGATGTACCACGGGGAATAGAACTTGGTCCATTGTGTAGATTTGATATCAAACGTATCTTAAAGATTGTGGCAATAGCCTTGCAGTAATGGGGACCCTATGCACTTAGTTTTAATAAGATTTTCAGTAACATTTCACTAACTCGACTATACACTTTTATCGAATATATATCTTATTTTGTGCTTCATTCATTTATTTCTTCAGATTTCTTAATATTAAATAGTTTTCAAATCATTTCACCCTGTTATATGTTAAATGAATATTATACTAATCGTATGTAGCGTTTAGTATAAAAATAGATAAAAAGGACTTTAGTCTGTATAGCTGACTTAATAATTATTTACTTATTACAATTTAGTTCACTAATAAGATTAGAGACTAAACAGTTATTCAATATTTATTTGAGTAGGGAATCAGTATGTTTAATTTTCCTAAAATGATTACAATATTAAAAGTCATAAGAAACATAGACAGATTTTGTGAATTCTGTTTTGGTTTTGGAAAAACAAAATGTGATATTCGTATAGTAAAAGATATGGCAGGGTTTCTCCACTAACACGAGCGTAGCGAGTAACTTTGTATATTTCAATTTTCTTTATCAGTGTATATATTCTTTATCAATATATTAAAAAAGTGAAAATGTACAATGTTCGCAATAGAGGGTACCGGATTTTATGATAAAAGTAATTGGGGTGGTGGGGGTGGCCACGTGACCCAAGTCCCTCCCCTTTCCCACCACTTCTGTTATAAAGTACGGCACCTTCTCTACTTACGGAGACTTAGAAAAAAAAAATATTTAAAATTGTTGCTAGGCTAAAATAGCTTCTCATGTGCTATTGACAAGTCCTCAGCATATGTCTAATTGGACTAAAGTTGAAGTTCTAATGACAAGGATCAAGGTTTAATTTTTTACTCGCGATCTTGTACATCAGTTTAGGTCATTTAACCAAAATAGAGACGAAATTGTTAAGCGAAATTTAAAAACTCACAAGGCCGATTTTTTTATGTTTCTAACCTATAACTCACATACCTGTTTTTATGGACAGAAGGTGATTAATATGGATTTTTGGTCCTTAGATGCAAATCTTAAGAAGTATTTGATCAAAATCCCGATTCTTTATTTTGACAAAAGCTTTTTTGTTTTATTTTAGGAGCTACTTTAGTTTTAAGTTAACAAAAACTGGCAAAAACGTCCCCAGATATATGACGAAAATAAGCCCACATAATATATAGTTTGCTTAAAATCGCTCCACACTTTTGGACTGTAAAGCAATTCGTAAAAGAGAGATGAAATGTAAACATTATTCAAAAACAACTTTATTTTAATATAAAGACTTTATCTTAAAACAGAAATATTCGTATAAAATTAGATATCACATAACTCTGCTTACTTGGTAGACAGAGTTTAAAAAAAAAATTGAGCCAAAATAAAAACAAAAGTTCCTCTAAACATGTATCCCTTAAACGCATTTTTCCCATTTATCGACCATTTTGTTTTGCTAAAACAAAATAAATATATATTTTTTAAATTATCAAGATATCGAAAAGAAATATATAGCATAAAATACGTTTTATTTGTATCAGTATATTATGAAACAAAAAGTAATCTTATAAATTGTCGAAATGGTAACTGTTTCTAATTTTTAATCCTGATTAACTCTAAAACCATTAACTTTACATATAAGCTAACAGACGCTATTTGAATATTGATGAGACAAAATTTTTATTTACTGATAAACCGTTGCATGGAAAAATCTGTATTTGGAATTTCTTCTCAAAATTTGAAATTTCAAAAATTGTAATAATATTTTTAATGACTGAGAGGTGAAAAACGAAGCGATTGTGGACATACGTTTATAGGATCTTATTTCTGAATTTTTACCTATATAACCCCCTTCTAAAGTTTGCCATGACATTTTCTGAACACTTTGTACATGTGCAAGTAAATATTAAAATAAATATGAAATGCTAATAGGGCAAATAGATCCAATTAAATTTTAATTTTAATCAAGTAAAACACGAAATACAAAAATAAAATAAACACAACAACAAAATAAAAAAAAAGAATAAACCACCCACCAGGGCACATTATTGTAATCCCCAGGGACCTAGCTGTATCTACAACTTTTTTCATGTATCCTTGGTTTAGATACCTCCATTGTATCTTTCCTATGTGGTCTCTCTTGACCAACCTTTGTTATCTTCCAAAACTTACGATATTAGAGTATTCTAGCGAGGTACGAGTCTTTATTTTACGCTGTTATCTTCTTTCTTTATTTTTTTACGATGATGACCAAAAGTATTTTCTAATTTAAATTAGAAAAAAAAAAAAAAAAAAAAATTAAAAACAAAATATTCAAATAAAGAGTAATCATGAACTATACAAAATGTTAGATAAAGAATCAAAGCATGAATTTTAACTAGTACAGATTGGAATGTCATGCTCGTGGTGGAGGGGGCAACGCTGCCATTCCGAAATCGTTTCCCAGTCTCTGGAAACTTTCACGCAACATTATATCTGCTTAAAGCTATGACGCCCGTATTGGCCTGGATGGACAGGTCTGATCGCATTCAATAGATTTATCGTATAGAATATTAGTTTAATGAGTTAGTTGTTAAAAATAAACAAATTTCATTACTATATCGCTTTACCAGTCGTGGAAAAGCTAAGTTGATATCATATACGGTTTGAAAGAGGATCTAACGAGCAATCCAAATTTTCTCCTCAATCCCCTTATGATACAGTAAAGCGTTATCGGTACTAAAGAAGGCCTCTTCGGTCATGTGCTTGGCACGGGGGAGTTGGAGATATCTGTGGAGTTGCAGATAGGAAAATCGCTTCATCTTGTATATCAACACTACAATTGTATGGAAATCGATTTTGTGCTCTCACCAATTAAGGGGAGTAATTGAACAGTTAGTGCGCGTTTCACAAAAACGTGTTTGTCCATAAATGTAGCGTGTATGATGTGTGCGATCAAACACTATACACAAATTCACTTTATCTTTTCCCTTTAGCGACATACAGATACCCTGTTCCTTATTTATCAAATAATGTTCGACTTACACTCAGTTGAAGGCTAAAATTTCAAAATAACTAATAACTGGCTTAAACTACCACTCTATATCCTTACGTGAAATCCCAGTCACTTGATACTTAATTGAAGTAAATTTTCGTTAAAAATACTTTGAATAAATTACCCCCAAGTTTTCATAACATACTAAAGATAATTTAATACACTAACTTATCAAAGGTAAGTGAACATAATTTCTGCTTCAGTACAGGTAATTTACACCTAAATGAACTTCTATTTACTATAAAGACAAATAATTCATTTAATGTGGTGTCGTTAGGAAGCATTGTGTGTTTATTACAGATTTTAAGTTGGTTTGGTAATAACAGTCTTATTTTTATTTATAATATAAAAAATGCGTTTAAGCTATTTTTATAGCAGTGGCATCCATTTTGTCATTCAATATTAAAATATAGATGCATAGCTTTGTCCTTTTATAAACAAAGAAATTTAAAAAATAACTGGATACTTTGTTTCGAATACGTATTAATTTGCTCCTATCCTGGGTGTACAGTAGACAATATAATGATAATTCTGAGGATAGAGTGTCAGTTGCTTCGGAAAAAATATCGTTTATTTCTATATATAATTACGTGATATGATAGTAAAACAATCAAAGAATTATATTTCACATAATGGGGATTGCGGTGTCTCGTGCGGGACGAATCCCACCATTTTGTGATCGTTTCTTCGCCTCATTAAACGCTTGCGACTTAAGGAAGAAAAAGAACTTGTTGTGGTCTCTATCTACAGTTTTAACAGTAATCTTTAGATTTAGTATATAACATATTGGTTTTTATTTGTTCTGGTGAAGTTGTATTGAGCTGATGCTAAAAATAAACAAATTTCAATACAATGTCGGCTTTTATTTAAAAGTCACGACTAGTTTAAAAGTGAAATCGCAATATAAAAATCATATACTGTTGGAAAGAACACCTATAACAGAAATTAAGTGATGGCCCTCACATGATTTATTAGGTAATATAAATAAAAATTTTACGTAACTACTTTAATGTTTTTATATTTCTCGTTACACTTCATCGATGTCATCCAAATTTTTTGTGAGCTTAAGTAAATTAAAAGTTCAGCCACTATAATTTTTAAATTTTCTGAGTGCACTTCTTTAATGCAAGTATTATCTATTATGAACTTAAAGAACTAGTGGATCATCAGTTTTGTTTTGGTTGGAGTCTTAAGGCGAAAAACCATTACCTAAAGTGGATTGTCAGGACATAGTATGGTTCATAGTCAAGATAGTTAGGATAGTACATGTAATGTAGTGACAAACTTCCACACTCATCCATACCCTCAACCAAATACAAACTAATCAAACCTAATCGCCTTCATAAATGTAAGTTCTGTACTTCTCGATAAAAAAGTGAAATGAACAATGTACATTGTGTACAAAAATATTTACGTATTAAATTTACGCCTAATTTACTTCGCTTTCCCATGAAAGCATTCTCAACATAAATCGTAATTGAATTACATAAAACTTTGAAAACAACGTCGTTAGGTTTCACTTTTTTTCTGAAATATTGATAAAAGGGTGTATTTTCTTACTTACAGTTTTACACAAAGTTTTTGGTCATTAAACTTTAAACGAATCGGTACAGCTGATTTTGAGAAATAATATTTTTTATGAGTTCCATAACTGACCAGTTTTTTAAATTTTTACCGTGAAGTTATGAACCAAATATTAGGAGGGATGGCGAAAAATTTGATTTATTTAGGTTCTTAATGGAGATACACTTTTATAAAATTTGATCGAACGATAACACGTTGTTATTTAGAAAATCATTAATTTGTGTTTTTCATATGGCAGCTATCTGCAAATTTGTATTTATAAAAAAAAAAAAAAAAAAAAAAAAAAAAAATGAAGAATCAAAAGTTTCTCTAAAATTGGCATTTGTGAGAAAGTAACACTTTTTAGTTTCATTGATTAAATTTTATTATTCCTTAATGTTTTCCAATAATAAAGATCAAATACAAGGACTGTCCTGACAAATAAATGTAATTTCCTCTCTGAAAAAAAAAAAACTTTTGAACAGAGTCTTGAAAGAGTTCCATTAATTTCTTCTGTACACGTGCAAATTAGGAGTAATAAATTAGATCAGCCATTTTTAATTATAAAAGAAAATTGCTGGGAATTTCATCTAAGTATTGAAAGTAACATTTATTCATGGAGCATATATTTTAGGTATACTATATCATCGGAGAAGATGGACCTGATTTCAATTTTAAATAATTAATAATACATCTAGATTTCTATGATATGATTATAACCATTAGGAGTTTTGTTATTAGTCATCGTAATGGCCTTGAATGCTTTATCGTCATGCAAACCCCTGCAGTAGTCACTTTAGTAATGACAACTTTGCAACTTAGAGATCAAGGTGATGTATAGTTAATTGTATTTAAATTATTATATACAGTGAAATGTCATGGTTTGCCTCCTTAAGGACACTATCCACTTATAAACATTTATTCCTTTGAGTAATAATTTTAATGAAACTGGAATTGTAGACATAAAAAAAACCCCACCTACAAAGGATGGTAGTATGGAGTGTTTCAGGCAGTTAAGCTTGTGCAGACCAAACAGTCTTTCAGTCAACGCAGTTTTGAATTTGTCATTCCTAAATCAACTCTTTTATAAACGTTTGAGATTGGTTACAAAATCCAAGTTAAAAATAAAGTGAAGAGATTCCCATAATGGGTTGAATTGCTGTGAAAATGTTGACTGTAATAGGCGAATATGAACGTTACCTTAACCATATTTGTTCAGTGTTGAAGAAAAGTTACACATAAATTGCTATTTTAACCACCACAACTGAAGATGGTGACTGAGCAACCTAATACAAATGTTCGTTTTTTCATGATAAATATCTGCCGTGATTGAGTCGTGGGCCCGTTCATATATGTTGAGGAAATTGTTACATCTGTCATTTAATTAGAAATGGTAGAACTTTATATTTCATCACAAATTGATAACTTAGAAAAATAAAATTAAAGAATTGTCATTACTTATTACAGTCTTAATGTACGAGAAGCTCTCAATGACAAGTTTCCTAGCCATTTGGATTGGAAGGTAAGGTGCTTTTTTGTGGCCACCAATAACGACCGGTAATATACATTTTCATCTGTTGTTATGTTAAGAACATTGTCAACGCTGAGAATATTTGAATCTACTTATTTATCTGAACCATAAAATCATTTATTTTGCCTTAAATTCATGGATATTTTTTCCTATGATCCAGAACTAAAGAAATATCTATTGAAAAAATAGAATTACTATCGGAATTTCGAATACTTGGAATTACTAGCGATAACTTTTATGAAAACACCGATGTATGAGACCAAGAACTGTGCACAGATCCTATTCAGTGAAATAGCTTTTATCTCACTTGTATGGTAAACGTGATAGAGTTCGCTATTGTATTCAGATTTTGTTAAAAATTGAGATGTAGTTGTGGTTTTACACCCTAATCTAGAAGGTCGTCTTTGAAAAAACAAAGAATAAATTTTAAAATTGCGCTTACTTTTTGTCACATTCACTTATTATAGAGAAAGTTTGTAGAGTTTTGAACAAATATATATGTTGAGGTTATCACTAATATACCTGATTTGACATTTTATATTTAAAAAAAGTATTTTGAGATATCTGTCCGTCTTCTGACAACTTAGCAGTGTTCTTCAGCTTAAACACGTGAACTTAAATCAAATTGACGGCATGTTGGTGCATTTTAGTTATCTCTCGAGACTTTTTTTATTTGGAAGTCATCAGAAAATTCAATATCTTCCCAATTGTATGTCTATCTCTATTGCAACCGTGTAAATTCCCTCACTACACTATCTATTAGATATATTATCGATGACAGTTAACGTCTTTGTTTCACGTTAAATGTGAAAAGCATCTAATTTATACCTAATGTTGTAATTGGTATAATATATGTTTAAGTGTTACGTAGTAACTTTACATGTATTTATTTTTTAAAGAAGAAAATATTACCAACAAGGAAAACAGTTGAACAGGAAATATATGAAACAGTGTAAAACTTTTTCTGTTTCTTCCTCAAAACAAAATAAAAATCAACCAAAATTCAATCAACAACAAAAACGTCAGGTCGGTAGTGATCTGTTTAAAATAACCATGAACCTGAAAACTGTTTTAATTGAACCATAAATACATGCTCAGCATAATTTGTATAAATTAGAGCTTTTATTTGTAGTTGTCAAGGTTCATTTGTTTGCCAATTAATCCTGAAACGTTATATTTTTTATTTGCTATTTTCCCCACGTGTTTTGGATTATAAATGTTCAAATTTCACTAAAATATAAAAGATATTGTAAATCTAATTTGGGAAATTACATCTTCAAAAACAACCCATGGGTGATTATTTCATTTTGACCGATAACTCAATAAACTGCATTTTATTGGATCGATGACGACCAATTGTCTGGGTCTTTTGAGTATACACTTGAGCAAGATTTGATCAAAATAAGAGTTAATTTTTAGAAAAAACCAATTTATTTATGAAACATGCCCCCCCCCCAAATATTCATTTATTCAAAAAATTGATAAAGTTTTATTGTTATGGCCAAAATATGCTCACATACCAAATTTGATTAAATCGGTCCTTGCGTTTAGGCTGAGAAGAGGAAGACGGACATCTTTAGAAAACCCAACCGAAGCATCCTAAGACTCTATTCACTTTTTTTCCCCAAACACAACTGAAAATTTTGTTGAGGAATAGTTTTGGTTGATTTTTATTTACTTTGGGCGATGGGAAGTGAGAAAGTATGTACAATATTTTTACAACGTTTATTTAAATCAAGTAAATGAATTAGCTCTACGTTAATAAATAATACAAACCGTGCATGTACAATATAAATCACCCCCAAGGGACGAAATACATCTCTCTCAGGTAAGTTTGGAATATCAGCTCTAGAATATCAATTATTAAACACATACATAATCAAATCAACATGCAAATCAGTTGGGTTTGTTAAGTCTAGGAGAGTACTGCATAATTACATGATACACTGGTTTAATTCAATTGGTTAAAATTATCATTTTACTATATTGTGTCTTAAAACTAAGAGATACTGTTAAACAGTAAAATGATAATTTGCTATACAAACCAAAGCTTCAGTACAAGAGAGTTTTATTATCCTAGAAACAATAAACCCAAATTTTAAAATAATGTCGTTGAGCGCCATGATGCTACTTACCTAGCCCTACCATAAAATGTAGTACATTGAAATTTAATGTTCAAAAGTTGGTGTCTCGGGCCTAGCAGGATATGTTAAATTGGTAAATTTTTATTGTAGCACCCCAAGTTCAATATTCCCCCCCCCCCTATTGTTTACTATATACCTCTCTTTATAAGAATAGTAACATTATTTGGTGAGTAAAAATGTTTTATCACTTCGAAATTTAATTATTTCATTGACGTATTATTGGTTAAGTTTACATGGAAAACTCAATGTTTCAAGTGATCACCGAAGTCCAGCAACATTGATAGATGTTATAACTTGGAAGGGAGATAGTTTTTCGTACCACGTGTGCATGGGATTAGTGTTGCATAACCATTGAACAGTATATAGCTATCTTACAGGTCTCGTATGGTAAAAACAATATCCGTTGACTATGGAACAATGAAAACTTTATATTCAACAAATAATATTAGATGACTCACTAGAAAAATAATAATGTATCCACCAGGCAATAATATCAAAATAAAATCATTTGGACTACTAACTCCGCTACGCCGGTCACAAGCCCGGGGCCACATTACTAAGTGATGTTGGAAGGAGGAGTGATAGAGGAGTAACACCTCTCTAAAAAACCTTGGTCCATCTGGCTCCGGATGGTAGTACCTCGTGAGGGCCCCTAGCCAGGGTTACGGTGAAGTCCTCAACGGCTGCTGCGGTAGAGAAGAAGTTCTTCGGTACAGCGGAGTAGGCGGAAGAGGCAACCCAGTTCTGCTCGGGGTAAATAATGCAGGAAAATAACTAATATGAAGATGGAGAAAGATAAAGTGAAGTTTACGGAGCAGGGGAGGGATACCCCAGTTCCGGTCGGTAGCGTGAGTGGTATTGCAGGCTCTGATCGACCGTCAACCAGCGACTGCAAATTATTATCATCAACACTACCTCATGAACTACTGCTTAATAAGGATCCTTTCGCAAGAAGTTCAACGATATCAAGATCCCCAATTAAGAGTGGGAGCTTTAACATAGAGGAAAGAAATAGACAACTAATGAGGGAAAATGAAGATCTACGTCGGAGACTGGAAGAGATTGAACTTAGTATTAAAGTACTAGGAAAAGAAGTTCTAGAGCTAAGATTTGAAAATAAGGAGCTTAAAAAGGCCAAAAATGTTGTGCTTAAAAACAAAAATGATGAATACCTAGGAAAAGAAAGTGAGGACCTTAGATATACACTGGATGAAGGTAGGCTTTCTGATGATCAAATGAGAAAAGAACTGTCTGAGTTTAGATATGATAAAGAGAAGCTTAGCAAGGCACAGAATTCAAACGTAAATAGTTTGGCAGAAGGCAATCGGGCTTGTAGTGAAGACCAGGAATATCACACAGACGAAGAAGAATTAAGTAAAGAAACTGAATGGATTATTAAAAAGAGAAGACCAGTTAAAAAAAGGAAAGCCAATTTCTCACCGGAGGTTCAAGAATTATCTGAAAATAACGCGGAAACTCCACAATTAGCAAAAACAACAACAATAAAATCGAGAGAGCAAAAGCCTCCTCCGATCAACATTGTTGGTGTGACAGAATACAGTACTATACAATCTCTGTTAAATGCTGTCACGATTAAGGATATCAAAATTATTTCCTTGAACAACAACATCTGGAAGGTCAATACACCTGACTCTGAATCCTATAGATCGTTAGCCCAAAAACTAAATGATAATAACATACAGTGGTATTCATACGAAAATAAAAATGATAGACCGATCAAAGTTATGGCAAGAGGTCTTCATTCATCTTGCAGTCAAGATGAAATTGTTAAGGACCTACAAGAAAAAGGTCTAAAGATAATTGATGCTGTCAATATCCTTAAAAAAGAAAAAGTAGAAAATGATCAAGGTGAGATAACAATAAGAAAAATAGGTCTACCGTTGTTCATGCTAAGCTTTGACCAAAAGGAAGTCGTTAATAACATATATAATATAAAAACTATACTAAATATTGTTGTCAAAATAGAGCCATTGAGAAGAAATTACACTCTGATTCCACAATGCAAAAAGTGTCAAGGATATAATCATACACAAAGGTACTGTCAAAAGGAACCAAGATGTGTTAAATGCGCTGGAAAACACATAACATTAGCCTGTACATTGAATAGAAGTAATACTCCAAAATGTGTAAACTGTAATGGATCGCATCCTGCAAACTATAGAGGGTGTGAGGTGGCTAAAGAATTACAAAAGAGAAGAAATGCTATGATAAGGGATAAAACTCAAGTGCGAAAGTTTAACGCTGCAGAACAAAATTCAAATAATGTGACTAAAAAACTAGAAGTACCGGTAACTAGTAATACACAAGACCCTGGTTCAAAAACCTATGCACAAATCGTACATAATGAGATCACTGAGAAAACAAGTATAGATAAGGCTATTCAAGGTATATTGGACAGGCTAGATGAACAAGATAATGTAAACAAGTTAATAATTGATAAGTTGGATAAGCTGACAAATAATCAAAGTAAAATAGAGTTAAAGAGGAGAAAATGATTAACACCTTAAGAATAGCAACATGGAATTCTAACGGTCTTCTTCAGCATAAGCTGGACCTGGAATCATTCCTGATTGGAGAACGAATAGACATCTGTTTAATTTCAGAGACACACTTCACTAAACATTCGTATCTCAAAATAAAAGGCTACTGCGTATATCATGTGGAACATCCAGCAGATAAAGCAAGGGGAGGGTCTGCAGTAATTATAAAACATAGTATCAAGCACTATGAGGAAACTCAAATAAAAATTGACATAATGCAAGTTACAACTGTTAAAGTGCGCATGAAGAATAAGTACTTTAATGTATCATCTATATATTGTCCACCAAGACATAATTTAAAAAAGGCAGACTACATGAATCTTTTTGATATGCTGGGCGATAACTTCATTCTTGGAGGGGATTTTAATACGAAAAACACATTTTGGGGATCTCGACTTACTAATGCAAAAGGTAGAGAGTTATATGAAGCAAGTAAGGAGGTTAAATGTGACTTCTTTTCAACTGGCAAACCAACTTATTGGCCATTAGATCCAAGAAAGGTACCGGATTTGATTGACTTCTTTGTGGTGAAGGGCGTATCTGACAACTATATCCACGTGAGTGAAAGTTTTGATTTGGGCTCTGATCACTCTCCTATTGTTTTAACATTATGTCACAGCATAATACAAAGAGAAGAACCACCCAGATTAACTAATAACAGGACTAACTGGGAAGGTGTCAGAGTTGAACTTGAAAATAATATTGACCTGCATGTTCCCCTTAAAACACCAATGGAGCTCGAGGAGGAAGTTGAATTATTTGTTGTTAATATCCAGCAAGCAGCGTGGAACAATACACCTCAAGTAACTAAACGATACCATAATAGCAATACTTACCCACTTGAAGTGCTAGAATTGGTTAGTAAAAAAAGAAAAATGCGAAGAAAATGGCAGCAAACTCGAGTTCCTCATCATAAAACAGAACTAAATCGTATTAGCCAGAAACTCACAAATTTACTACAAACTATTAAAAATGAATCCATTGCTAGATACCTTGAAAGCCTTTCAGATGATAAAGAGAGCGAACTCAAGATATGGAAGGCCACTAAATATCTTAAAAGGCCTAATATCCAAATTCCACCAATCAGGAAAAATGATAACACATGGGCTAGAAGTGATAAAGAAAAGGCAGAATTGTTTGCTGAATACCTAGAGGAAACCTTCCAGCCACTTACTGGACAGACAGTTGAAAATATAACAACAATCAAGAACAAGGATGAATTTCAAATTCGTAAAGTATCATTTAAAGAACTTAAAAATGAAATTAAACACCTCAAGGATAAAAAAGCTCCAGGATATGATCTTATCACGAGTGAGGTGTTGAAAGAATTGCCATATAAAGCACTAAACAAATTTATTCACCTTATTAACGCCACGTTTAGACTAAGGTATGTTCCAAGACAGTTGAAGATTGCAGAAGTGATTATGATACCCAAACCGGGAAAAGATCCTAACGATAAATCATCATACCGACCAATCTCCTTGCTGCCAGCTATGTCAAAGATTTTTGAAAAACTACTGAAGAAACGCCTTAAGCCAATCATTGAAGAAAAACAACTAATCCCTCACCACCAGTTTGGCTTTAGAGATAAACACTCAACTATAGATCAAGTACACAGAATCACACATGTAATAGAAAAAGCCTTGGAGGAACGCAAAATTTGCTCAAGTATATTTTTAGATGTTGCTAAAGCATTCGACAAGGTCTGGCACGAGGGATTAATTTTTAAACTGCAGCGCGATCTTCCAGAGTCGATTTGTCAGATTCTGGAATCTTACCTATCAGAAAGATGTTTCAGAGTTAAGCACAAAGGGGAGTACTCAGAATTGAAAAGCATTTCAGCGGGGGTACCACAAGGAAGTGTCCTTGGACCTTTGCTCTATCTCTTGTACACCAGCGATATTCCCCAAGAAAATGGTACAATTACTGCGACTTTTGCTGATGACACAGCAATCTTGGCGACCGGTAGCAATGTGGAAGAGGCAACACAAAAACTGCAAAGAGCGATCGATAGAGTTAGTATCTGGATAAAGAAATGGAGATTAAAATTAAATGAATCTAAGTCAACCTTTGTTAATTTTACAACTAGAAAAATAAATCCAATTCCTATTAAAATAAATTCCCATTTAGTAATTCCGGCTAATACTGCTAAATACTTGGGAATGACACTAGATGCCGAGCTACACTGGAAGGAGCATGTTAAAAAAAAGAAGGTAGAATTGAATATGCAATTTAGGAAAATGTACTGGTTACTTGGGAGAAAATCACAATTAGATCTACACAACAAACTGCTTCTCTATAGGCAAATATTGAAACCAGTGTGGACCTATGGGTTACAGTTGTGGGGTTGCACAGCGAAGACAAATGTTCAGATTATACAAACTTTTCAGAATAAGGTTCTACGGAGTATTGTTGATGCACCATGGTTCATCCGCAATGATAGTCTGCATCGTGATCTTAAGATGAATATCGTCGCAGAGGAAATCAGAAGGTATGCAGAGAAGCACAAACACAGACTTCAACAACACGAAAATTATGAAATGAATTGTTTACTAAACTGCTCTGGGGAGATTCGCCGGCTGAAGAGAACGAAGCCTTTTGAACTTTGATTAGTGAAAATTACACATGATTACACATGAGAGGAGTGCATCAATGGGTGATATTCCGGCTAACAGTGTTATTTAATGTTAAATGTATATTGCTTGATAGGCTCTGCCTAGTTGTAATTAATAATAAATTTAAAAAAAAAAAAATAAAATAAAATTTGGACTACTTTTTCATAAAATGAGTGCATTGAAGTTCAGAAATTATAAATTGTATATTTTCATATTCCTAAAGATTTCGTCAATTTTTATTTTCATTTTCGTTTGCAGAGGTATCAAATTATATTTTTTGGCTTAACGTATATTAGATTCTTAGAGGGGGAGGGGAGTATACCAAAGACAGCAACAGGCGATACTAAATCCAAGCTGTAATAGGTAGACAGTGACAACGCTCTTCCGCATTGTTCAAATGAAAATCCAGATATTTCACTTCATTCACAAATTTAGTAGAAGATTTACATTACAATTCCATAATTGTAGCTAGCCAGGTATATAAAGCAACCACTTTAATATAATATATTGTTGTACTTTCTTCTTCTTTTGGCTTACTTATAACTATAGATGTTACGTGTTTAGATACGTATGTTCCATATTCAGAACTCGCCGTAAGTGTACTAAGAGTAGTTCATCGATTCCCGTGATGCGCACCCGTCACGGTGTAGTGGTTACTATGTGAACATTTTATGATATTAGTGATGTTTGTGTGCCTTAGTATTTTCTAATGTTTTAACGACCTTTTACGAGCGATATCTGAAGATCTAACATACGTTTCGAAACTTGTAACATATATAGTTACAAGTAAGTCAGAGGAAACAGTATGTACAATAACGTATTATATTAACTCTGCGACTTGGATAATAAATTTCTCAAAAAATTAGTTAACGAAAAGCAACACAAAACGAATGTAAGTTATTTTTTATGTTGTTGTAGTGGAAAGAATCCGAAAATAAATTATTGAAACAATACGTATGGTCAGAAGTATTGGGGGAGGGGGAGGTGAACATTACCTTTGTATATCCCTTTCAAAAAATATATTTTAAATATTATTTTTCAATTGTTTTGTTTTTTTATCATAAAGTTAAACGTGATTGATTTAAAAAGTACCGGTACTAAATTTTGTAGGTGTGCAATGTGAAATTACACATTTTGGGTTTAATACAATACAAATTAAAAGACTAACAGCTTTTTTGTGTTTGCTGATATTGTTATATAACATTTGGTAAAATCAAAACGTACTTTATGTTTTATGAGGGAAAACAACCCCAAATTTTGTTAACGTAGTGAAATCGTTAAGAAAATGAAAATTTTCTTTACTTATGTACATATGTGTGTAGTCACCCCTGAATGAACGATTTTGCGAATCCTAAAGAATTGGTCTTGTTGCAAAGGAAATGTGCATACTTAATATATTTCTTCTTTAGTTATATTTAAAGTTATTGAATAATGATTGATTTTTCGTATTACTTACTTTAAAATTTTCACATCACTTCAGCAAATAAAATTAAAACAGGTTTCGAATGTGGGGTTCATCTTTTAATATCAAGGGATAAAGCTAGGACATTAAAAAAATGAAAAAGTTTAATATGTTTCCCTTTTCATTAAAAGGAAAATAACCTCTCGGTCTTCAAAGCTTTATAAAAAAGAGAAGTAAACAACATAAAATAATGACACATAAGTCTCGAAAACTCTATTACCTACAGGACTGGAAATCTACAAAAGTTGGTAATTAGAGGTCTAAAAGGTAAGATCAATAATGGGTGCCTTCATGAAGGCTTACATCCAGCTATGGACCTCGGGATTGCCAAGCCTGTTCGCACTATAAAATACTCCACTTTCGGTGAAGGCCAATATATTCTAGTAGCATAATATCAATTTACTTGACTGTTTTTTCCATCATATTATTAAAATACTAGGCTATTTGGAATCTTTTTATATTTTTGACCCTCTACATTTATTGATAATGGTATTTGATCCCTATACTCGAAATGTCGTGTATTAATTTGAGTATACACAAATGATGACAAATATAAGAATAAACTATAATAAAAATATGTATGATCCATAGCTTGAAGCTTTCTAAAATAATGTTATAAGAATGTATGGGCTAAAGTCGTTGAAATACAACTATACATACCAAATTACTTCCTAAATACAAAATTAATCTTGTCAAGACAATCGCGTTCGACTACAAATACTTAGACAATAAATTATCCTATTGTATATATATATATATATATATATATATATATGTATAATTATTTATTAATATATATATATATTCTTCGGCAAGAACTTTTACCTATAAACCTATATTTCCAATAACTCTCTATAGATTCTACAAAGTTAAAGTAGTTTTTTGAACTGTACACATGTGTTTCTCATATGTTTTGAGTGGTAAAAGCAGTTTCAAAGTTCACGTACTGAGAGCTGTGAAACCACTTCAGGATGATATTAGTCCTGTATGGAAAGCAATTTAAACTTCACACTACTTCGATATGTAGTTACCTTAAAGGACCAACCGCCATATTGGATATCATGTTCATTAGAACAGTTTTAAACATGTTAGCATATTATTTATTAAATAATAATGGTAATAAAATAATTTCCAATGTCATTTTAACAATTTTAACAATGAATAGGCATTATTATAAATTACATTAAGAACTCAAATTAGTAGTGAAATAATCGGAAAATTTGAAATAAATTTAATAAAATAAATATATATCTAAAGTTTTAATAATTTAAGTTAAAACTCAAATTTAGATAAATTTAAGAATTATCATTAAAATAGAAAAGTTATTAAACAAATATGATTACAATTGCGATTTAATCATCATACAAATAAAAGTGTTTCCAATAATTTAGAATTGATACCGTTTATTCAGACATTTCTAATACTTTGTGTATGTAAAAACTAACATATTACATTTCGTTAATGTTAATCAACTCCCTTTATCAAGCAATAAACCTAGAATATGAGAAACGTGAAAAGAGCCTGCATATTGTCATATGGAGAATTGCTAAACTAAACCTAGTAATTTAAGAAATACAAGAAGACATTACTTGTAAAAATAACCAAGACAATATAGAAACTTAATTAGGAAAACCGCAAGTCACAGAAGTACACAACACAAGGAAAGTCAGACACCAAGTTGAAAGCACAACTTGCATTGGTTATTTACATAAACAGGGGTTGTGTGTCAACGGCGCGATTACTTAAAGTTTTATTGGGTGAACAAGCTTGTGTTCTGTCAAACGTTTTGTAAATATTTCTATAGGAGATTTAAGCAAAAATATGTCACTAGTATTTAAAATAGTATCATTTATATTTTCGGTATTATTTTATTTAGTTAAATCTTCAAGTATTTTTCTTAGTTACAAATAACTATTTATTTTATAAATCGCTTTAAATATTCTCTAAAAGTGTTTAGTTGTAGTATTTTATTAAAAGGAAAAAAATTATATTTTTGTGAGTCCCTGTATATAACCTTAATAATTTTTGCGAGTTCTTATTGTTGGTTATATTATTTATGTGTAAGTAGTTATTTGTTGAAAATCAATTTGATGAAATGTTTTATAATAATATACATATTTTAAAATATTTTGTTAGGGTGCAAGTAGTGTTGTGTTTTTTATTATTTTCATAATTTTACAATTTATATCAAAATAGCTGTTATGTAGTTAAACAGTTTTCTCAATCAATGGAATTTGGTGTACGTAACTAAAAAAAAAGGAAAATGTAATGTTGTAATTAGTTTATGATGAGTATAAACAATGCAAGCACACACACAGATTATTTAAAAATTGAGATATAGCTTTCTCTGATTATAGTTAATTTAGTTTTAGACGAATAATAAAGTTCCAAAATACTATAAATCTGTCTTAGAAGATCTGTCCAAAACGTCTTACTACTTTAAGTTACGGTAAACTGTTTAAAACTTCCTTACTTCTCTTTCCGATAACAGTTTTTTTTTAATAATTAATGCTGTTAACTCAATCGTTACAATATGGAAATATTACCTACTACGTTACAAACCTAAGAGTATAAAAACATTGGTCAATAAATAGGGATTAGACAAGATGTCTTCAAAACTACTCTACAAGTTGTACATAAGATTTTATTAGACTACGGAATTCAAGTCACTATCACGCCAGCGATAACACAATAAGTAATTTCGATGTCGGACAAAATACAGCATTTAGAGTAATTACAGGCGCATCTCCCTTGTAAGTTCGTGGAGATAAAGGTGGAATGTGATTCTGGGTGCGAACCAGGAGAGTCTATGGTAACCAGTTGAACTATTACTGAGGGGTTGCTATAGGTTAAAGACTCAGACCATAACACTCACTGAGTACCAAATCTTATTAACAAATACGATATTAGATACCAGATAACTACGTCTCTGAGCCATGAATTGTTTTACAGCATGCCAGAAGCCAATTTAACATTTAGAATCACTGTGTATTTTGTTTCCTAACATTAAGTGGAAGTCAGAGAACCCAATGGTCGTAACTTCACGTTTTATTTAAGAGTTTTATATTTGGCCTTTAATTATTATAAAAGTTGAAAACGTATAATATAAAGAAAACTTATTTCAAAAAATAAATAAAATAATCAAACGCTTTTTGTACTTGAAAAGAAAGAAAAATAAGCAGTTTCAGTTTTTAAACAGTTTATTACCATGAAAAAAATCTTATAAAACTCCTTTTAAAAAATACATTTTACATAATTTTGGTTTTAAAATTGTCTATGTTTTTATAGCAAAATAAGTAAAAAAAAAAACACAATTTTATATTAAATCAAGGCTTTAAACAAGACTTACCTTAGCTGGAAATATCCTTTTTTTATAAAGTCTTTGGTTAAATCTCTCTTGTACAGTACATTTCTTCCATCACATCTATCTTGTTTTTTCGGATATTGACACTATCAGAGTATTCAAAACAACATCTATATCACTTCAAACTTTTTTTGACTAAAATATCAGCATGTTGTTTCTTAATATATTGTTACACAATTCATCAATATTTGTTGTGCTTAAAGATTTTTTTTAAGCACAATAGACATATGTGAAATTGAAGGTTATGTAACAATAATCGTGCATAAAAACAATTATCAGTTTCATTGTAATTTAATAATAATCAAATTTATCAAAATTATTATTGTTATAAGAAGGAGAAAAACGGAAATAATTGAAGTACAATTTTGTAACAGAAATTGTTTTTTTCAATAACTGTTTGCCTTTATGCGGGGTAATTATATTACTATGAAAATTTTAGTTAATTGTCTGCTATTTGATAAAAATTGTAAATGGTGCTACAGCTGTTTCGCCGAACATCAGTGGCTTCCTCAGACATGACACAGTACTTAACACATGACACAAGCCCTATAAATTTTAAAACCATCCGACACAGCTTTACCATAAATATATTTTGTAAATATTAATTGTCTGTGTTCAAATCGTTCGACCTATCATACGACCAGTGGAAGAACTCATTTCAAAATTGTTTAGTTTATCACATTAAATGTTCAAAGTTTGTCCACCTGGTAATTAGTTATTTCTTTGTTTTACACAGTTTTTTATGAAAAAAAAAAAACAAAGTTGACTCTGAACTTGTGCGTGTTCTTCCATTCTTTGTAAGTTTGAAAATATTCTAATATATTCTAAGAGATTCTTTTTACATGGTGCAATAAGTGTAGATTTGTATCAATTTCATTGTAGGTGTGATTTTTATTAATCAGATGTCCTGAATAGTTGGAAGTGAGGCTTTCCCAGTCATAGACAGTAGAGTTTGTGTGCATGTAGTACCTGAAGATGATGACTTATTAATTGAATCGTTGTAAATTATTTGTGTTACGCCAAATAAAGTGAATTTTGTGTGTTGAAAATAATTGTGTTTTCATTCGTTTGCATGTTGAAGTTTGTAGTAGACTGACTCTTTAGAATTGATTTAGGAGTTTGTTTGTCTGCTATTGTTCTTTTATTGACAAATTACGTTTATCTTCAAATATAATATAAATTCTTCTTTAGTTTAAAATGTAGCTAAGGACCAATTAAACACTCAAATAGCGTCCTACAGGAAAGTGTTCAACGTCTTATCTTACTACACATTAAACAAAATATCTCTGCAACAACCAGTCTAACCGACTCAAGAGTAACTATCAATCTATATACATTTGTAGCATAACCAATTCCACTTTCTACAAAGGCATTGTAAAAATATTCAAGTCTACTTTATGCAAAATAAATTTTACCATATTCAATTTCACCATCAAGTAACATTGCTTGACAAAGCTTTCAGTAATGGATTTTAGAGCCACATATAGGGCGAACAGATAAGGTATAAGGCCCTATAGCCACATATAAGGTATTTACTGTTGTAGTGGATACCTTTATCTGCCAATAATATTTATTGCAAGTGTTTGATGAATATAGGAGGAAAAGTGCATTTACAAGAGGAATCAAAACATTTGTAAATTTGACAAGAGGAGGGAGGGGATAACATTAGATTGGAGACGAGGTACTAAAAATGTAGTGGAATATTAATAACTTTTTTGGTTGTATGATATTGTCATTGTGAACAATTACCTTTAAGATAGTAGTTACAAAATTATATTCAATATATTAGGAAAAGCACTAACAATTAAATTAAAAATATACAATTGTAATAAATATATGGACACACTTTTATGGAACAGAAGTCTTTGATAATATTGGTAATTATATTTTGTTAAGGGGGAAGGAGCTTAATGGTTCAAAAATGGAAATAATAATATCAGTAAATAGATATATTAGCCTAATACATTTGTACGATACATAACAGTTCTTGTTCTGGAAAGTAAAATAGTTACGTTGTTCTTTTAATCTGTTTGAGTGTTGAACGGTTCGTTACGGAGGCATCTTCTCGTTCTTGTAACTTATATAAGGTGAAACTAAACAGCTGTTTTGAATTACAATGACTCAAAACCTGTAGTTATAAAAGAAAATTATTATACTATTTCTTGTTAATGTAGTAATTTGGTTTTATTGCCGTAACATGGTTCTAACATATTACAGGTAGTAAAAATGAAATATATTCTTAACACATTTTGAAATTAAAATAATTATTATGTTTAAATTTATGATATAAGATTTTATAAGAATGTATGCTTCAAAAATTAAAAACAGAAAAACATTCGGAAAACTACACCATTGTAGATGTACAACAATAAAATAATTTTTTTTTAAATATTTACTTTGAATAATGATAATTTTCTATCGCTCTTATAACAATATGCAAACATAGAACGTTAAAGATAAACCAGAATAGTCATTTTTAAAGAAATTTTAATTAATATTTTAAATATTTTATTTAATTTTTTTATTCACTCGTATTCTTGTATCACCCTATGAGTAGATATATGTAAAACACATTTCAAAATCACGTGATTGTTCGTCAAGACATTTGTGGTCAAATAAAAAAATAAATTGGCAAATTTTATGAGAAAAGAAAATTTAAAAAAATGTAAAATTAACATAACAATGAAATATAATCTCACTCGTATAGTACAATTAATGTAAAACATATAAACGATAAAATGTGGAATTCCCATAAAATTTGACACGAAATGAGGCTTTAACTGTGGTTAAATTTCCATTTCCCTTTAAATTTTACCCTAACCATTTTAATTTAACTACAAACATTAATTACATAATTTTATCTAAATAATCTCATAATAACGTCATAATTATCTCGCAATTACGATTTACACACAACATTCAACCCCACCCCCTCCCAAGAAAGAGAAATGGTGTTTTTTACTTACATTTATCAAATCTTTTTTCCGTTCTTATGGCCTCGCATATAGTGAGTACGTGTTTAGCTATCTTGAGGGAGCCTAGTTGGAGCTTAAATTATTTTAATTTAACCTTGAATTAGATCCTTCTCTTCATCTTTCCTATCAGGTCTCTCTTTAAGAACTCTAGTTCTTTACCGACCCTGACACTAATCGAGTACTGGAGCACTACTATTATTTTATGTTCTCCTCTTCCTTTTTTATAAAGCGATAATAATGCAATATTTAATAATGAATTTGTTGAATGAATAATAACAGACAAACACTTTATCCACATTACAAGAAACATTATTTGAATGTCACTGATTTTCAAAACAAAATATCGTAGTTTTTTTTTTTTTTTTTTTTTTTTTTAAGAAAACACGGTCATTTATATGTCCACTTTTCTTAGTGTAATCAAGTTTTCGAAAGTCATGATCTGTGGTCCTATTCTCAACACGTCTCATAATATAAGATTTCATTTTTATCGCAACTTTTAAACATAACATTTACAACTGTGACACCAAAGTAATCCATCTTATGACAGTGTCTGACATTTATCTGGCTTACATGCATCGTTTGACATTCTCAACATTTGCTAAGCTTAATGCAACTGGAAACTATGATCATGTTGTCCCATAAGTAAATGAGGTAAGTTAGTAATGTAGTTTTTTAAAGCACTTTCATTATTATATATAATTAGTTTCAATACGTGGGTATCATTGATACTACTTGGTAGCATAACAGTAAATTCGATTGAAAAAACTACGTTGTGAATTTTTTCAAATTTATTTGTTTTATTAATACTAAATTCTTCAAAACTACTCCAGCAGAAAGAAACACGTACCATTTCTTAAATTATTTTATATTTAAAATTATTTTTTTGTTCTTTTCTCTTACCCCGGATATGTTATATTGTTTTTTTCTAAAGTAATTTCAAATGGAAAGATTGATTCGGGAGTAACGGACTGGAATAACTTCGGTAGGTAACTAAGCCACTAATTTATAATCAATAAAGATTTAATTTTAAAAATTATACCTGAATATGGTTTTTATAACTATAAAATTGTATACAAAATTGTATAGCTCTAACTTAAACAGTTCTTTAGAATTATTTCATTTTAAAAAATACACAAGCAGTCAGACGGAAAACTAACCATTTGTAAAGATATATTTAAATACATTTTTACTTATACTTAGGTCCACTATCACATCCCGAATTTATGCCGGTTTCTCAGGAATCGCCTTATATTAACAAACTATTTAATGTTATTTATTTTATTATTTGAAGTATATTTTTTATCGTTTGACCTAAGCTACATTGGTGTATAAAAGAAAATGGAGGACGGACGGTAAACTAAGTGTTTTCGGTCCTTTGCTTATATAAAAGTTTTAATTTTTCTTCATGAATCACTTTGTATGTACCGTACTTCGATTGTTGGGGAAATACTTTATCATATAAACGTTTTCATTTTCACTGAAAGCAGAACATAAATTAATTGAATTTATTATATAATTTTTTAATTGTATTAGGCATTAAGAGCTTTTATATATATTCCATTTCAAAGATATTGAGAAAAAAACTATAATTTTTTTCATAATCATGAAAGACTGTAACAAATATTTTCATACCTATTTTTAACTCATTGTCTGAAACAATTCCGCTGGGGAATATATTTTATTATACAATTTTAAAACATCAATTTAGCAGAAATAAGGAATCCAAAAAGTTATATGTGTTAAGTATTTTAAGGTCCTAAACCCCAGTATTTTTTACAACCCATTGTAAAACTCCCTGTAACACTTATTCCTAATACCAACTGAAGGGTAATCTTTCTTCTTTCCAATAATTCCAATTCAATCTCAAATTTATCTGCTCTGTATTTTGTCGCGTGCTGTACCATAAAAGTTAATTTCAAGGTGAAGTTTGAACTATTCCTAGAGTTGAGTTATGGAAGAGACAAACCATTCAACCACTTGTGGAAACTATCACAAGGGATATATTAAATTAGTATATAGTTTCATGCTTCAATGGTCAATATTATTCATAAGTACCTTTGTTAATGCAAATTGACTCTATATTAAACTCGTTTATTAAATTAGGAATGGTCGTTGGCATTTAGACACAAGAACGATAACGGTCACAAAAATTAAGATGGAGATATAGAATTTGCTATAATTTACTTCAACAAAACCCTCTTGAAATAAAGAAAAACGTGTCACTGACATGTTCGTAAAGAGTGTAGGCTTCACATACGTATGACTATGGAAGCATAACTTTTTTGGCGTTATATTTTCTACGGTCACGTCAGAGTTTTTGAAATGTTTAATAATTTTAATTCCTTTCATATTCTTATTATTTATTTTTTTTCCTATTTTTATTACAGTCACAGAGAACGGTGGCGACACGTATAACTGCTAAAAATGTTGACGTTTTTATTACATCCTTCAGAAAAGTTATAATTTGTTCGAGTCATAAACTGCAGAAGTTGGTTTAATGCTTCAACAAAATAACTTTTGTTAATTAAGTAAATGATGTACTGCTATAATCAGCTGTTTATTATGTAATTACAACTCGGCAATTGTGTTATTACAATAGTAACAGTTTAAGTCATAATTACTGGCATACAACTACTACAGGTCCCAACTAAGCAGTAATTATCATTTACAAAATAAACTGGTCTTCCATTTATAGTCTATTATAAAGTACTTAGGTATATTAGAAAAAAAATAGGAATATTATTATTTTTTGAAAGTATTTTCTTAATATAAATATTAATAAAGGTAAGTGATGTTTTAAATTAAGTTGGAAATCTCCCAAAGAGATTTGTTTTCATTAAATTTACATTTCGTACGTGATTCACTCACAATATTTAATTTTAGTTACAATACTCACGTTTCACAACTGTTTAATTAACTTGGGATCAACTGTCAAATATAGCTTTCACTTAGAAGTGAAACACAAAGTTACTGAAATCTCAAAAATAACAAATGCTTTTACTAAAGAATGTTTAAAATATTAAATTTATTTTATACATGTGGTGGACGTACAGACAATATGCTGTGAACAATGTTATTCATAAATTATTCTTTTACACCAGACTTAATATAAATATATATATTAAAATATAATTTAAATTTAAGAATTAGAAAATAATAGTTCAATCTCTTGTAATGAATTCGTCAGTTGCGATTAGAGGAAAATAATATTAATACATTTCACATAATAATATTAGTACACTACATCAAATAATATTAGTATATTTCATAAAATAATATTAATACATTTCACATATTAATATTTTTTTTTTTTTTTTTTTTTTTTTTTGGAAGGAAAAATGGAAAAATCTTTATGACTTTGTCCGGGGACTGAAGGTGGTGGGCGGCCTCCCTACCCCGGTAAAACCAAACCTTCCATCCTCTTCTTCCTTCTCTGCGGGATCATCTTGCGACATTACTTCGCAGAGAAGAATTAAATACCACACAGGGTCATCCACCATCCCATCGACCGGTTGGTCGAACACCGAAACTGGAGCTCTATCTCAGCTCACCTTAGCTTATATCCTCGTTTGCCCATAATTCTAAGAATGAACCTCTCTACATTAATATTAATATTAGTACACTTCATAAAATAATATTAGTACATTTTCACATAATAATATTAGTATACTTTATAAAATAATATTAGTAAATTTTATAAAATAATATTAGTATATTTCATAAAATAATATTAATACATTTCATAAAATAATATTAGTACATTTCACATAATAATATTAGTATATTTCATAAAATAATATTAGTACATTTCATAAAATAATATTAATACATTTAATAAAATAATATTAATACATTTCACATAATAATATTAGTATATTTCATAAAATAATATTAGTACATTTCATAAAATAATATTAATACATTTCGTAAAATAATATTAATACATTTCATAAAATAATATTATTACATTTCACATAATAATATTAGTATACTTTATAAAATAATATTAGTATATTTCATAAAATAATTTTAGTACATTTCATAAAATAATATTAATACATTTCATAAAATAATATTAATACATTTCATAAAATAATATTAGTAAATTTTATAAAATAATATTAGTATATTTCATAAAATAATATTAATACATTTCATAAAATAATATTAGTACATTTTACATAATAATATTAGTATATTTCATAAAATAATATTAGTACATTTCATAAAATAATATTATTACATTTCATAAAATAATATTAATACATTTCAAAAATAATATTATTACATTTCACATAATAATATTAGTATACTTTATAAAATAATATTAGTATATTTCATAAAATAATTTTAGTACATTTCATAAAATAATAAATACATTTCATAAAATAATATTAGTACATTTCATAAAATAATATTAATACATTTCATAAAATAATATTAGTACATTTCACATAATAATATTAGTATACTTTATAAAATAATATTAGCATATTTCATAAAATAATATTAGTACACTTCATAAAATAATATTAATACATTTTATAAAATAATATTAGTACATTTCACATAATAATATTAGTACACTTCATAAAATAATACGTGTACATTTCACAAAATAATATTAGTATACTTTATAAAATAATATTAGTACATTTCACATAATAATATTAGTATACTTTATAAAATAATAAAACGTATTGAATTTAGTAGAGAAAAAATGTATTAAACTCAAGTCTGAAAAATCACACAACCTAAATATGGACATTAAATGCTCTTAAATTGCATTTTGGTTAGCACGAATATTATTACTGGCAAATAGTTTTCGTTAAAACAATATTTTGTGATTCACTTTCTCTTTTTAAAGATTTTAGCTGGAATCAATGAAGAGTATAACATTTCTTAACAGATATACAATAGGACACTGAGAACAATTGCTAATATAAATGTTGCTCAAGTATGAATTCATTCAAACAAATATAAACAATAAATTCCTGTAAGAAATGTATGTACCCGTTTTCTATATGGGAGCATATTATTTCTTAAAGAAAATACGGTAAATAAAATGTAATAAAATGACGATAATAAATCTTTATAAAATAAACGAATGAAACTTGTCAGAAAATCTTTAATTCCTACGTCTCATCAGTAGAAAATTATTTAAATTTGGAAAATACTGCACCGTTTTCAAAACAGCTCTAAGTTACAATAAGAGTTAAAATCACATAGCATACTTGTCATTGAAAACATATAAGCTAAAACTGAATTTTATAAGAAGTGCTTAAATTAATCTGCAAAATTGCCCTTGCAGACAAGATTGAGAAGTTCTTAAGCGATATCAATGACTTAGAATCTAAGAACCTTCTAACCGCATCAACTGCGACGACCTTATCTTCGACAGCCTCCTCGAACTCTTCCTCAACCGCGAAGTTCTCATTCACCAGTTCAGTCGACCCAAGAAAGAATGTTGAAAAACAAGGCGCGCAAGAAATTGCTTTAGGTTCCAACCCATTTGGCTGTCCATGTCACAATTTCTTTTCCCCCTACGCAGTCTATTTTATTGCTTTACTTTTATTATATATTTTTTTTTTTAGCTTTTAAACACCTTCTGGAGTCATGACGTTTGTAGAGCTTTGTATCATGGTTGTATTATTGGATGGATTTATATATTTCATAACATACACACTTATAACTCTATGATCAGAATCAGGATATTTATAGACAAAAAATATTCTTGTAAAGTTTATTCATTGGAATTTAAAACATGTACAAATTTTACGCATTTACATAAATACAGAAACTAAATATTAATTATTCCCTTAAAATTTATACGTTAATATATTTATTCTTTATTTATAAATTAAACAATATGTTTTTTTACAGAATATAATATTAACTTGTGAGAATTATATCGGAACGTGGGCAACACGATGTATATTATTATTTTAAAATATTAATTATTAAGTTTTTTTTTGAAATTGAAATTTAATCAAATGAATTTAGTTTAGTTATATTGTCATTACCAAATTTGTAAATTTTAATTAAACGGTATCTTGGATGTTCTACCTTCGTTCGTCTTCTCGATGTTCCTGCGGCTGTCTGAGTACTTTTGTGTCTTGTCCTGTTCAGGCGAAAGAAAGATTTCCGGATCCTGGAAGGGATTTACCTTGTGACTAATTCAGGTATTGATTCCTGGTTGTTCTTCCTTCATCTGGTTTTGTATATACTGCTCACTCTCTTCTCTTGTTGAATTATGAAGTTCATGGCGATAAGATAGATTGCCATATTCATGCAAATTTTATAGTCTTAATCGTTTACCGATATTAGAGGAGGCGTGGGAAATAGTTCCTCTCGAATTTAAATTTAATGGTTTATGTAGTTCTAATTTATTACTTAATTTTTACGAAACTCTTTAATTTAAATTATAAAGTAATTTAAAATTTTTTATAATATAAGTTTTTCGTTTTTACTCAACCATGTTTCTTAATTGAATGTCATCCTTCTGACTTTTCTAGTAGATCCTCAAATTTCACTTTAAGGTCTGCCAATCTACTCTATTAAATGTTTAATAAATTTTTTTCCTTAATTACTGTCTTAATTTTTTTATTATATTTCAATATTACTGGTTGACTTCTCTATCACCTTATCTTCTTTTGTTAATTTTGTAATCAATTTTAACTTTTTTATTAATTTTAGTACTACTAATCTTTTTTTGGTGGCATTTATTTAGCCTGCCAGCCCTATAAGTGAAAATGTACCTCCGGGCCAGATATTTTGGCCAGATATAGGCATAACCAAAACGTAAACAAGCACTGTTTCTTTGCAATGATTATTATACAACAGTAATAAAGAAGTAATACATAACTAACTTTTTTATTCTATAACACAAAAACTAAAAACAAAGTAATTCAAACAACACATTCGATAATAAACAACCTAAACACGAAGTACAATGTTACATAGGTTATAGGCCAAACTAAACTGTTGTAAACAACACTCAGGGCTGCCAACTTGAAGACCAAATTATGAATGCTGTTCTATGGGACCAGATGAGTTGAAAACAACATTATATCTCTATGGAAACGTGTTCCTATTTAATACATTCATGTTTAAAAGTGACAGTAGACCGTGTGACGATCAGATACACGTGGCCTCCGGGACAAATCAGATGTGTATCTGATTAGATACATATGGCACTTAAAGTGTTAAGCCTACAGCCTGAGGTGTTTCTAAAATGCAATATTCTGAAATCCTGTAAATTGTTCTGTTTTCCGCCTAAATTGCTATATTTTACTTTACAAATGGATGGATTTTCCTTTGGAAAAGCTCTTTGTACTCCTCTTGATCTTTGAACGTAGGCTATATACAACTCGACTGACTTCGCTAAGTGTTCCGTTCCGATAGTACTTGCGTCAGAGTTTTTGATGATTTTCCCGGCTCGATTTCAGCACTTTTCTTCTTGCATTTTGTTCCCTTCGCTCTAAAATACAAAACTGCTTTTACGTTTTTTGAAATCATCTATTTTGGCAAAATCTTTCTCAATTTTGGAATGCCGATTTTTCACTTTTTCAGTCAATTGTTTTAATTTTGAGTTTTGAAGGTTTTCGACTATTTCTCATGATGTCTTACAATGAAATAGGTCAAATAATGGTATTTGCATAACACATTCATCATACATTAAAAAAAAATGAAAACCACTCATTTTATAGAAAAGATCCTTTGTCACATTATGTATTATTGTGATCTAAGTAAAATATATTAATTGATTTTTTGAATTTATTTGATTAACATATTAAAACTCGGAAAAAAACAGTATAAAAGAACGACTCTATCTACTAAAATGTTTTAATTATTTTAATTCTATTTTACTTCTGACCATTCGGTGTACAAATGGCACTAATTTTTATTTTGACTATTTTATAGTTTATATTGTAATTTTTCATTACGTCACAATTTCTTTAATAACTTTTTATTTATTATTATTTAATACAATTTTCTTGTATTATATTAGTCAGAGACTTTACATTTTGATATATAAAAAAACAACTTTTAATTAACAACATTCTTAAGCTTTCCTGTCCATAAACAGAAGTTTACATGATTGCTTGGTCCATTCAAAACCCTCCCATATTGTTTTTTACGTAATAGTGTATAAGATTAAATTGACAATTCACAAATTATAAATTGGGTTACATGCCACAGCAACTTTCACTTTGTACCTGTGCACATTTTGATCACTCTCTTTCCATCTCTGGTTAAAGTCAGATGCATTGTCTGATCCCTCAGACTTTTCTAATGGACTTAAGTTCGGGCTACCTCAGATTCATTTACCTTTTACCTCAAATACTTTTATGTTTCTCTTTTTCAACATTTTAAATCTTGTAAAGTGGCAATTGCGGTCGGTGTGAAGTGATTGCAAGAAGTAGTATTGGCCAGTTACTACACATCAGAAGTGGAACCGTTCGTTGGCATAATACAACCTCAAGGAAGGTAAACTCAATTACTCTGGTCCTCCAGTACTCAAACCTAGTATGTAATAATTTCATACATTAACAATCATTAAATATCAAACATTGTTTATGTTCAAAGGACTTTGATTATTTTTACATAGGCTACTACTGATTTTTATTGAAATTGCTCGTGAGCGATTTTGCTTGTAAATCCGACTCACTACATAGAAACGGAAACTGAGAAAAGAAAAAGGGATGAGAACAGAAATGCGGTTCTTGAGTTGTAAGCTAACAGACATAGAAACGTTGAGTTTTATTTATTAAAAGATATGCGCACTTGTTACATTATCACTGAACTCTTTTAATAATTAATTGCATAATTCCACTATTTAAATACATTTAAATATTAAAGATTTAAAACGTGTTCATTTCACTACTCTTTAAATAAGTCTAGCAATATAGTCATTAATTTTACACTTCCAAAATACCTTGAACAAAATCATTAATCTACAAAATACTCCACACATTTTGACACCTACACTTCAAAATCTTTTACCCCTTACTTTCATCATTAACAATCCATCACTAAATTTAATCCGAGTTTATATAAAGCATAAATTTCAACCTTAATCCTGTGACAGCCAAAGAGTTAGGTCTTAGTAGAATGAGTTACCTGCGCAATACGGTACTTCAACTTTGAACATTGATATCATATTTAAATTTGTATTTATAGTTCAATAAATTTGTTTTAAATCCTACAACAATCTGAAACAAATTAAATCTAACTTTATATGACCAACTTAGGATTCTTTAACAATTAACAGATACAAAAACTTTACATGGGGCAACCTTCCCTAATTTTTATCGTAATTAAATAATTTTAAAAAGTCACCACCATTTTCGAAAATTTTGCCAATTTAATATTTTGTATGTGGTTTTGGATAGAACATGTATTTGTTACGACTGTTTTATGCTCGGATATTTATTGACAGACACAACTGTTTAGAATCTACAGCCTATGAAATATTGGAGATGTACACTTGATATTTAGTGAATCGTTTTATTATTTTAAATTTGCAATTTGGGATAAAAGAAAATCCCTGCTGGAAGATCTACAAGCTATTTGAATGTAGTGGTGTATTATAGTAAATTATTTGAATTCTCAATTACATCAGTAGTTAAGGTGTGTGAATCGCTATTATAATTACCAACAAATTTATTGGAATTAATGATCCAGAGTCCTTCATAATGGGTTACTGATCATCAATAAAAAAAAGATTTATATTTTACCAGTGACATTTATCATATTTCTTTTTTTATTTGCTTGCTATTATGTAATATGGTAGTGCAGTATTAGTTTTAAATATTTTAATAATGAACACTTTTGATTTTGAATGAAGTACAACAATAATTCTTTCATTTAAGTCTAATCTACAATCTATTTTTCTAACCTCTCAAGTCTGTTTAATATTCTACTTTACGATGATATCTTGAGCTTGGGAAAATGTGATGGTGACAATGGGTTTACAATGTAAAGACTGTGAAAAAATAACGTGTCACATGACCTCTTTCCTATTAAACATTTTAAGGTTAGTTTTAAACAGCTCGTCAAAAAAGCGAATGTAACACAATGTACAGCCTCCGTATGTTTTTTCACGTTACATAAAAAACAAAATTGAATACAATTCTTCATAAGTATGTTTATTAAAATGTTGAATGATATGTAGAGACGAAATGAAAAGAAATATCAACACATGAAATAAGGTCCATTTTCAAAACTTAAAATATGAAAGGCGTAATAAATCAGCAATAGCTTAACATAGTTTGGAACAAAAAACACTATATTAATGTGTAAAATACTGAAAATTTGAAAATTGTTACAAAATTTAGTACAATAGATGTTTGGAAAACTGTACATTGTCAAGTATCGTAAAGTAATTAATTGTAAATAGTGAATTAGAGCATTTATAAAAAAATATAAAGTGTGCTCCCATCCTAACTAAATGTTTTATAAGTAAATGGTAAGGCGATGTACTAAGTGTTATTTATAGGTTGATTATTATAGCTCAGTTGATCATTACTGACGATGGCTACATTGTCGTTGAAAAAATCTTTATTTAAAAGTCAAGCTCAATATTTATTTATTTATTACCTAGTAACATTTAATATAAGTCGACTACCATTTTCCAAAAACTATATATGCAGACTTAATTATATGAAATTGTAATTATACACGTAAGAACTTAAATAGATTTTTATATAATTTAGCAAATAGTCTTTTGTTAGATCCCTTTCGTTCCTATTAGGTCTTTCTTCACCAGCTCTTGTACCCTTCAGATTATGATTTTAATAGAGTATTCAAGGAACAAAAGTCTTCATTTTATCTTAAGTTTTAAAAGCTATGATGACCGAGAGGATTTTCCTCTCAATATAAAATAAATAAATCCTGGAGAAAAAACAACAGTAGTAAAAGTGGTTTATTTTTTACTACATCATATAAAACCATCCGTACTAAGTAATTTTTCCAATATTTGACTTATAAATAAAAATAAAAGTATATTTAATGTTTAAAATTATGAATATTCTGGCGAAGAAAATGTTTTTCTGTCGATACATTATAACGAAACAGGTCATCTGGTTAGATTTTTATTTAACTCACTCCTGAAGATTTCAAACTTGTTTTTTAACTTGACTCCAAACCAATTTATTAAACACCTTGAACGTCTACGCTCTTGTTTTTTCAACATTTAAGTATTTAAAATTTGTTTAAAGCTTCATTATTTATGAGACATCTTGTCTGGGTTATTTCCTGAATTTCAATTTAAGGTAACTATTTTAACATTTTCTTACTTTTTAAAAGCAATAATGAGTAAAGGATCAGGTTTAAACAGAAACATTTTAATACTCCGTAGGAGGGATGCAGCTGTCTACCTCTGCACACGTTTTCTTGTATGCAATTAGCACTAACAGACCTTGTAATTGTTATTTAATTAGCCTTTTTACTTATATAAACTCTGTCTGAGCGATCATTGTAACTAATTAAAATCTATTTATAATGACTACAATCAAGGTACATATATGTATTTAAATTACTCATCACCTAAACCTAATTACATAATCATTTAAAAAAATCGTATTGCAATTTGAGAAAATAAACTTAAAAAATAGTATAATTATGTTTAGTTTATCATTTAAAAAATTCTTAACTAGATTATAATATGTGTAAAAACTTTCAAAGTTAAAATGATTTGTTTTATATGTATCGCTGTTTTAAGTTAAAAGGAAAATACAAAAATACAAAAAAAAAAAAAAAAAATACAATCAAGGCCAAATTTAGTGTAAAATCATAAGACTATTAGTTCTATGAAAATACAGTTCATGGTCATGCAAATAAATATATATTTATTGTGTAAACATATAATATACTAATATCCTAAAATTAAAAAATTTAATGTAGTTGTATGCAAAATATATAAAAATACCTTATATTTTGGTTTATTAAAAGCTTTATATCAATTGTAAAAGAAAACTAATTTACTATTATTATTTATAATAAATAAAATATTATTATTATTTTAAAAAATACTTGAAAAAGTTAATAATAAAGAAAAATAATAAATATTTTAGTTTTATTAAAATTTTGTAAACAATTGAGTTCAATATAAATATATATATATATATATACTCTATATATATAAATAAATATATATATATTTATTTATTTATTTATTTTAATTATAAGATTTATTGTTTGGCTTGTACGAAAAATAAAGCTAATGTCTCTTGTCATGTATTCCTATCAAGTTACGCAAAAGATAAAACACAATAATTGATATTCAAAATATCATCTAGAATATTGGATTAATATAACTAAATTGATTATTGAATTAGTGGCCTATAAATATCCTAAATGTTCTATAAGTTAAATATATAAATATAAATACTATAATAGTTAAAGGTAAAATATATACATAATAAGAGAACATGTTTTACACGTTATAATCCTAATAGATGTTTAAAAAATATCAAAAGTTAAAGGACAAACACATTTCAATAAACATATTCAATTATTGTAAATCGTAAATTAAAATACAATTATTTCAATTTAAAACACAATTTGTCACAAATAATACATTTATTCATTCAAACGCGTTTCAACGAAGATGTCGCCATCTTCAGTGTTACTTGGCTACAACAATCAAAATATAACCAAAGATTTTATATAATAAATAGAAAACAAGTGGGTTGAAGTTCAGAAATAAGACGCTATAGTGCTTCCATCTAACAGCTCACTTCTGGTAACTTCATAGAGCGCATGGCGTATTGAATGCTCCAAATACCCCACACATTAACGCAATCTGAACCTGAAACTACAAAATCACACTGTTCAATTCGCATATTGAGGTTCACACTATCGTGGCATTTTTTTCCGACCAAAATTAATGCTGTAATATAGTTTTATCGAAATCGGTTTATACTTGTATAGTGAAAAATAATCAACTTATATTGTTGAAAGACAGACAAATCATTTCTAAATCTACCTTAGTTTTAAAGATCAAGACATCTCAAAAAGGATATTCTAGAGACATACAATTTTTGACACATCACATAAATTTTAATAAAACAATTATAATACGTGAAGATTTAAATATTATAAAAAAATTGCAATACAAGAGTTTTGAGTAATAATTTTATTTGGATTTCAGTTGATCTTTAGTGATTTGTTTTACAACTTGTTGGTCTTGATTGGTACTTAAAAACAATGTTTGACAAATTTCAAATAGTTATCGGTTAGAAAGGATTTTTGGCTCTAATTTGATACTTGTATACAGGTTTTGCATGATTATATAATAGCTTAATTTATGGAGATAAACATAATCTATTTATAAAACTAAGCTTTTTTTCTAAAGAATATAGTACCATAAGAAATCCCTGCGCAATATTACGTCAGCATAACAAAGTGTATACAACTGAATTTCATTACATAAATTTAAATTTATCTCCGACTTTATCTAGCATCTGTTCCACCTATGTGGATAATGGAAGTTTAGATATCGTAAAAACTATTGTTACAAAGCTTGCCGAGTAGACAGTTATGTATATTATACTAATAAATATAAATCTACCTAAAGCCTTTATATCCTAGCTGATTTCCTACATATCTTGGTAAAGAACTTTAATAACAAAAAAAAGCTATTTGTCAGCACTGTTTTTCAGATATATCAAGATTTGTGGAAATATCTGTCTTCGGAATATATTACAAACCTGAAATTATACACTTAGAGTCAGATTTACTGTTTTATTGGTTGATAATTTTAAAGATAGATAAAACCTGGCTGATATTATCATCATTAGTCTTTAAAAGTAATGACTAAAAATATTAATGAATTTGTGAGAAGGTGTAAATTTTAGGAATGGTAGGTTCTCATTGAAAAGATAATTCATATCGTTAGTTTCATTAACAATTTTAAGATATTCAGTGATAAAAGAGTCACAACAAACAAATGATAACCAGCCTAGGAAATTCATTAGTTTGGATTTGGTTTCAACATTTCAGAAAAAAAAGGGTGGTCATTTTTTTTTTAATTCGCCTAAAAGAAACCGATGGTTATGAGATGCTTCTTTACTATTGGAATTCAACAAATACATGACCAACAAAAAAGTTTTATTATTTTCAATATTTTGGTGAAGTGTCGGTTTATTCTAATTTCAACTTAACCCTGAAGTATAAAGCAATCTTTGTAAATGATGATAATGTCATGGGTAAAAGTTGTTGCATATGAAGCGTGTGTGATAATAGGTAATATCATGGTATTTAACCTTCCCAGATTAAGATAGACACTGCTTGGATGGACCATGCTTTCCCTGGTTGAAATTGAACGTGCTAATGAAATGGATTTGCGAGTTATGTGTAATCTGTAATATATGTACTTTTGTTTTAATGTATCTCTTCGGAGTGACACAATATAAAGAATCTTATGATGGATTTACTTATTGAAAAATTTCCTTTTTTCATATAACTAGAAGTTACGTGACTTATGGGCGGGTAATTATTAATTATTTAATAATCAAATGGACGATGCCCTACGTTATGACTGTCAACATGGGGATTTTTGGTTATAAACCTATACGAGGAAGGTCAATAATCACTCAGGGGAAATCGCATTGATGATAGAAGAGTCACCTAAAAAAAAAGGATAAGACAGGCCAGGAAACCTCAAAAACATAGAAGATGGAACATCCCGCTCCCTCCTCTAGGACAACCTGGTGGGATAGACGACCTTCTCAGAAGAGGTCTGAATGGAACTGAAGTAAGATAGTATCTGCGATCATTTGCTCAGAGAAGTCAACACAACACAATAATTGGAGAGAAAGAAGTCCCAAGAAAACACAAGTAGTTCTATCAAGATATTGTAAACTCACGAATCACCTCAAAAGTTTTGAAATAGGAAATGATGAGATCTACATATTGGACCATTTATTAGTTTAATTTGGTGGATTAATACACACTTTAAGTATAGAACTCTGAGAGGGTTGTACGTTGATGTAGATATGATACCTTCATGTCCTGCAATTCCTAAATGAGATGGGGTTGGATGGGCTTCTATAGACAGGAGGTACCCATCATAGAATAATTAAGTGATGAAACTAACCTCTGGAGGCCACCTCCACATCATTTCTACTACTCGCGATTTTTATGTTCACTTGATATTTAAGATCTTTTAAACCATTTATTAACTTTACTCTTCATGATTAAAACACTATTGTGTAATCTTTAACGTGCAAGGAGTGGTATCCTACTATCGGGCTGTACAGTTTTCATACGTTATGCAAGGAGTGGTATCCAGTTATCTGGCTGTACAGTTTTATATAAGTTATGTAAGGAGTGGTATCCTACAATCGGGCTGTACAGTTACCATAAGTTATGTAAGGAGTGGTATCCTACTATCGGGCTGTACAGTTTTATATAAGTTATGTAAGGAGTGGTATCCTACTATCGGGCTGTACAGTTTTATATAAGTTATGTAAGGAGTGGTATCCAGCTATCGGGCTGTACAGTTTTATATACGTTATGTACGGAGTGGTATCCTACTATCGGGCTGTACAGTTTTCATACGTTATGCAAGGAATGGTATCCAGCTATCGGGCTGTACAGTTTTATATAAGTTATGTTCGGAGTGGTATCCTACTATCGGGCTGTACAGTTTTATATAAGTTATGTACAGAGTGGTATCCTACTATCGGGCTGTACAGTTACCATACGTTATGTAAGGAATGGTATCCTACTATCGGGCTGTATAGATATCATACGTTATGCAAGGAGTGGTATCCAACTAGCGATCTGTACAGTTTTATATAAGTTATGTATGGAGTGGTATCCTACTATCGGGCTGTACAGTTACCATACGTTATGTAAGGAATGGTATCCTACTATCGGGCTGTATAGTTATCATACGTTATGCAAGGAGTGGTATCCTACTAGCGATCTGTACAGTTTTATATAAGTTATGTATGGAGTGGTATCCTACTATCGGGCTGTACAGTTACCATACGTTATGTAAGGAGTGGTATAATACTATCGGGCTGTACAGGTACCATACGTTATGCAAGGAGTGGTATCCTACTATCGGGCTGTACAATTACCATACGTTATATAAGGAGTGGTATAATATAATGTTTCAAAATAATTCGTAATCCGTGTCTCGTGGAAATATCAAAATATTGTTACAAAGGAACTTTTATCCTGCCTTAAATATGAATCAAAGCGGGACGCAGACAGTAGAATTACTTCCACGTGCCTTTCCATTGCTAAATATTCTAAACATGAAGCAGTCAACATTTCTTAGATCTCTTTGAACAAATCAATTCTGCATAGAAATCTTTACCTTCTGAAATATTTCATACAACTTTTAAAACGTAAAATGTTGAAATATGTTTTATATTTCCAGATATTCTCTTGGAATTTTGCTTTCTTTTGCTCTAATGGTATCATTTCTTTAGGTTTATAATGTATAAATAAGTTTGTTGGTCATTTAGCGATATATACATTGTACAGTTGAAACAAAATGTCTTGGAAAAACAAACTTTTTTTAAAAATATAGCAGTAAACATTAATTTACTATCAATATTTTGTGGGAAAAAACCTGAAAAAATAAATGTCAGGAAATGGACGGTAGTATCTGCGGATCCCATTGAGTAGGGAGAACAAGCCTGGTCAAGGTAAGGCAGTGTAAGATATTGATGTATATTCCTGAAATTTTTTTTTAATAAAGACAAAATGTTCGATTGAAGACATTTAAAACTAGAATCCGAAGAGTTATCTTCCCATTTTTTAAAAAATATCTCTTTGTCTGGATACCATAAAGTGATAATCAATTAACAATTATTTATGAGACGCATTTAAAAAGATAACTTAAAATTATTACATAAGCCAAAACAACAAAGATAATATGAAACACATATTCCATACCTACTATGTATAATAAACCTTTAGTTACAATTAGATATTCTCTCTAGACTTTTCAAATGATTTATTGTTATAAAAAACTATCGATATTCTATAAAACTCTATTATATTTATAGAATGATCGTTGAAAAAAAAACACAACAAAATGAAACTATGTAGATATCTACACACCCTGAAGGAATAGATGTCTATAAATGAATATAGATGGGGAAGTCCGGGAAAGTAATTCATATTTTCATAGATACTCATTTTGTGTTAATCATTTATAATATTTATTACAAAGTTCTTTCACTTATCCATCACACATGCCTTGTAAAGTTTCTATTTAAAAAAAAAAGAAAGAAAGAAATAATTATAATAATAATAATAATTTTATTATCTACGTCTTAAACACAACTATTTTTATGCTGTTACAATAACACAAGAACGAAATATATATATATATTAAAAATACATACAAATATACAGTTTAAAATTTTTTTTTAATATATTGATACAAAAATAAATACAATTTAATTCTTTCCTAAAATAACTAAATACCCATGACTTAACAACGAACTCCGTTTTTTTCCTGCTACAAACGATTTTCGTGTTATATCTTCTTCTCCCGTTCTGAAGTATACACCCCCCTCCCAAATAAGCTTCTTCATTCCTTTATCATATATTAGCTTCCCAGTGGATCTTTTGTCATTTATAACAAAGAATTTCCACACCCTTGGTTCTTAGCTTCTGTGTATGAATATCTCACAACACACTTATAATATATATTCATTAAAAAATAAATACAATTGAATCACGTACAGTCAAGTGCAATTAAACGATAACATCAAAAGGTGGATATTTTTGAAACTAAGCGACATAAAAAAAGTAAAAAGAGAAAACTACGTGTTAGAGCAAGACTAATAAGATAAAAACGATAAATTTAGAAGAAAAACAACATTTAAAAATATAAATTTGAAAAAATTCAAGACTTTTGAAAAAAGTAAGATCACTTTACAACCGGGCGGACTATGACTACAAATCGAGTTCGTACAGAAGAACAAAATCAAGAAGGTGTAGAATCTACAGTCAAAGTCAAAATTTATAACTGTAGATCAAAATCAAAATTTATAAATAAAATTCATAACTCCTGTACAAAATACGACTCAAAAGACGTTAATTAATTTTTCATCGTGTATAGTGTCTAAGACTCTAAATAAAAATGTGTTGGTCAATGTCGGTTAATGTGTAATGTGGTTGGTAAAAAACAAAAATCAACCGTTGGCGTTTTTTAAAACGTGTACTTTCTCAAATAGACTAATATATATAATTATATATATATATATATATATATATATATATATATTTATATATATATATATATATATATATTTCTAATTTAAGGGAAGTGTTATTATTAACAAAGAATGTGAAAATATCCAAGTAAAATAAATCACGGTTTAGGAATAATAAAAATAAAAATGACTATTAGATCATTAAGAGTTAAAATTCATTAAAATATCATTTAAGCTAATAATTTCTTTATGAGACAAACGAAGCAAGTTAGGGCTATTATTTATTTTTATTTCAAAACGGCATCCATGTGGTTCAATTTTACTATAATTAACAAATTACTATAATGACACTTTTGGTGAGGATTAGTTTTGATTCTTATTAATTTTGTTACAGGAATTTTTGATATGAGAACCATTTATTATAATCCTTGACATCACAAGTCGTTTTTTTCACTTGAATTTATTTTAGATCAAATCAAAGGCAATGGTTTCAGCGTTGGCAGAGCTTGATTTCCATACAAAGATAAAAAATCACTGATTTTACTTTAGACACTTTACACTGACGTAAAGAATATTAATTGTTACAACAGAAAGGTGTTGAAAAATTAAGTAAATAATAAATTGATTTTTAAGTAAAGGATGTATACTTATATATAAGTAAGGAAAAATTATTCAGGAAATTTTAAAAAATATTTGTCTTTGCTTCTACAATAGAAATGGATTTAGTAATTTATAATTAAAAGAGGAAATATTTTAAAATAAAATGAAGAACTCTTTGTTCCTTTACAGCTCTCTGTAATACAATATTGTATTTTTTTAATGTTGTAAGTAGCAATTTTATAGCGAACATTGGAAAGAGTAAAAGCTTTTCACAGAAAGTACATGTGAATATATTTAGAATAGAGTAGTACAATGCTGTATTTGAAATTTAAAACAGATTGGTGATTTAATTTAAAAATTGTATTGCCTCGAGATATTAAATTGAACACATCAACTCTTCTGATATCTAATTTAACATAGCGTTATTAAAATCAGTTTTTAGAAATACTCCATGTTATAAAATCTATAATCCTTAAACAATTTTAGTAATTAATATAATGGATTAATATAATTTACAACTCATGTCACGTTAAAAGAGTATAGTATTTATAAAAAACGAAATTCCATCCGGTTTGAGTTAAAGAAATACGCAAAGAATAGAATAACTTGAAGTACTTCCTTAACTTTTATTGCTAAATATTTTAAACATTAACCGTTTCAGTTTCTTGGATGTATTCACACAAATCTTGAAAGGAAAATCTTTATTCATCTCATATATTTCGTACAATTTTTAAAGACACAAAACTCTTAATCAGTTTCAGTAATACAGACTTATGGAAAATCTTACTTTAATGCAATTTATTTTGGTGGCTCACGCATCTATACATGTTTATTTGGAGTTATATACTGGTAATATATTTTATTAGTATAAGTCACAACTTCTATTAAAACGAGTTGTTTAAAAAAATATAAAATCAAATAATCATAAATAGCAAAAGTTTAATAGAAGTAGAAAAACAAGTGCACAATTTGTAATAATTAGTAGAATAGTCCAATCTTCTTCTTTCTGTTCTCGTTACGCCTTTAGAGAAACGTCTCATCTCAATTTACTTTACTTTTCTCTCTCTATTTATTCTTCTATTTATCTGCCCTATCATTTCGTGCTTGTTTCCCAGATTTACAATACCGTATTCCTACAAAGTTCTGAATCTACCTTTTCCTCTCCCAACCTTGAATTTGACATCAAATTCTTTCTACAATTTCTTTTTCTATCATTAGTACGATTTCTCCTGAGTGGCTTGTTCGACCTCTCTCTATTAGCTTTATTATCTCTCCTTTGTTGAGGAAATCTTTACGAAGCAGTAATCTTGCCGTTATGGTAGAAGAGGAGATTTACATTTTATTGGTACGTTGAGTTGCTCTATATTACTGAACAAGCTTGTTTTTTTTCCATTTCAATCTTTATATTTTGATTACAAGGAGCAAGGGAAAAGAATGTTAACCCGGCCTGAATTACGTTTGGTGATTGAGACTATAATAACTTTGAGAAGACGCCAAATATCCTACAGGCTCCGTGTGGTGTACTCTTTAACAGGTACCATCCATCCCATCAAAACGAGTCGTTTTAAACTTAAGAAGTGGACTGACAACGGGGCAAACGGATAGGAAGAATTCATATTAGGTAAAAAGGGGCTGACATAATAAATCAAGGAAACTACACCTACACAGAAGTTTAAAGTTGAGTTGAGCTTAAAGGAAAAGCCTCAGAACAAAATGAAGAGTATTTATTCGAAGAAGCTCTAACAGGCAGGATGTTGGTTTGACCAACCATACACGCCAAGATATTCTTTACAGTGTTTAGAAACATATATAGACACTAATAACGTAATACATACTTTCTTCGCGAAATGTTTGTTGCTTTAATACTCTTCTTTCTTCTACTCTATACTTGTAATGTCACTCTATACAGTTAGTTATTCAATCAAGGAATCTTTACACTTGTAAAAAGTGTGCTTCAATATAATTGTTGGCGCATTTATCTTTTAAAAATTCCTAGACCAAAAAAGTGGTTTTGCTATTAAATCTTATTTTAATGCGGCTGTTATTAAACATTTACTATTCGTCTAAACTTGGTTAAATATAATAAAAAGATCTACTGTAATTATTCTTCCGTAAGAACTTTTACCTATAACCCTATATTTCCAATAACTATCTATAGTTTCAACAAAGTTAGACTAGTTTTGTGAACTGTACACATGTGTTTCTCATAAGTTCTGAGTCGTAAAAGCAGTTTCAAAGTTCACGTCCTGAGAGCTCTGAAACCACTGCAGGATGATATTAGTCCTGTATGGAAAGCAATTTAAACTTCACACTTCTTCGATATGTAGTTTCCTTGAAGGACCAACCGCCATATGGGATATCATGCTCATTAGAACAGTTTTAAACATGTTAGCGTATTATTTATTAAATAATAATTGTAATAAAATTATGTCCAATGTCATTTTAACAGTTTTAACAATGATTAGTCGTTATTAAAAATTACATTAAGAACTCAAATTAGTAGTAAAATAATCGGAAAATTTCAAATAAATTTAATAAAATAATTATATATATAAAGTATTAATAGTTTAAGTTAAAACTCAAATTTAGATTAGTTTAATTATTATTGTTCAAATAGAAAAGTTATTAAACAAATATGATTACAATTGCGATTAAATCATCATACAAATAAAAGTGTATCCAATAACTTAGAATTGATACTGTTTATTCAGATATTTCATATACTTTGTGTACCTAATAACTAACATAATACATTTCGATAATGTTAATCAACTCTTTTTATCAAGAAATAAGAATTTGAGAAATGTAAAAAAAATACGAGAATGTAGCCTGCCTTTTGCCATGTGGTGAATTACGAAACTAAACCTAGTGAACTAAAACTATGACCTAGTTTCCGGTCATTCAGTTAAAAAAATATTTTTCTTTCATTAAAACCGTTCTTTATTTATTAGAACACAATAATGTTCACTTATTATAAAATAACAAATAATGTTTACCGTGATACAATAATATTCATTTGTTGTACACGGAGACAAGTTACTAGCTCGGTGTCAACTATGATTCTAAGTGCATAAAGGCTAACTACTTCTATTTATAACCTACACTTTCTTGCTAACACATACAACAATTCTTACTGACAAAGGGATGCTCCTGGACATAACTTATATATAAAAGGAACTGTGGAATGTATTATAGAACATCAGTAACTTTTACAATATTGATTCGGATAATTTAGGAACATTTGGAAGACGAGTGTTGATATTTGTATTCTAGTGTTTGTGTAATAAAACTTGTGAATCAAACTCCTCTATCTTTTGCCAATGTTTCTAAAGGCGAATTAATTATTGTTTCTGATTATAATGCTATTGGTGGTGTGTTTTGTATCTATTGTGACAAAGGAATTATCTGAGAAACAGTTCTAAGACTGTATTCTCATTGAATTTGAATAACTGTAACAGAACAAAATACAAATGCTTTACTAAACCATAATATGATATTCGACTCATATTGTTCAGTGTATCTACAGTTTTTAAATTTCCGCTCCAATATTATTTGTATGGAACTGTTTCAACCGGAATTCTGAGAACTCCAGCTGTTTTCGGGTATCCTTTGTCTCTTATCAATCAGTCCAAGTTTCAACCTCAAACAGGTAACTGTGTTTCTTCCTAAATCCGCAGATACAAATCTTTTTCTTTCTTTTTATTATATACGCATTTCGGCCAACAACTTAATTAATTGTGACTCATAAACAATTGTCATTTTTAGTATTAAGAAGTCAAGTGTTTTTGTTATGTGTTTTACGATTTAAAATTGTATTTAGTTTGTGCGTTTAGAACAGCTGTTCTTGCGTGTGCACACGGGAATTCTTGACGACGGAACATTACCAAGAAAAGAACGCCGCCTCTACAAGGCACTGTGACATTAATTCTTAGCTAAACATGACAAAAAAATTAATCAAAAACCATTTTATTAGTTGGTAATAACTTCAAAATGTCAATTTACCATTTCATGTCTTTTTCATTTCTATCTACTTCTGTTGCGTAAATATTACGTCATTTTATTAACCCTTTTATTTTGATTAAAAACAAGAAGAAAATAATGTATTCAAGTCCAACTAACAAAACGTATAAATGATATTTCTAAAAAAAACTTCAATTCGCATAGCGACGATTGTTCTTCCTGTCTGTTTCGTTCAATGTAATAATATAAAACAATAACGCACATTGTTGCCAGACGTCCAGTCTGACAACGCTTTTTTCTTTCGTCAAGGTATGAAATATTGGCTGTCCAAAGTTTGGCAACAACGATCTAATTGGCCTGTATTGTTGTTAACACCTGAATCCTATGATTTACCTGAGAAATGCCACGTACACCATGTTACGTCATCACATCACCCCATGGATCATCCGAGATTGTCCTTCAGAAACTGAATTCTGATTGGTTCTTGAAAGGCGTCATTTTCCTACCCTTGTCAAGCTTGGCTTCATTACGTTTAGTTTGGCTCCAGATTCCTACTCCGTAAGTCGTCAACGTCATGATGAGTTCTACTTCAGGCTACTGAAAAATCATATTGTGTATTGTTCCAGTACCAATTCATTTTCTTTTTCTATCAGTGCAGTTCTGGTTTTCTGTATGTGGATTGTGCAATGTGTAAGATTGTAGTTTGTATATTTAACGAACGTGTAGTTTTGGTATGAAACTAAAACAATTTTTTAAGTGTCTTACAGTGCGCCCATCTAACGAGACGTCTCAGAACAGACTTTCAGACAATCACGTAAGTACAGACCTACAATTGTTAATCATAATATTGTAATTATTCTATATGCAGATTTTTTGTTGAATTGTCACTGATTGGTCCTCCGGAAAAAATCCACAACTTTTCACATAGAAATACATAAACCAAAATCCCGTACATTATCGTACATTTTATGGTCCTCCGGGCCGGATATGCTTTTGAATTGTTTAAAAAAAATATTTAAATAATTGAACTACGCTATGGTTATACATTATTTTATTTGTTTATTCATTTCTTGTGAAAAATTGGAGTTTCATAATCGTTAAGCTTCAATAGTCGCCATTTTGAATAGGCTGCCATACTTGAACCATTGCGCAGTCCTTTTCGCGTCATTGCATTATCCTCTAGCGCTGATAAATCTTTTCACAGAACCTATGCATACAACATTAGGAACTGTTCATGTTTACTTCAGTTGTCAATAACAACAAAAAACTTAACCTCAAATAAGTTGATTGTTTTTCTACGTTACATTAATGAAAATTAATCACATGTTAGTTTTTATTAATAAATAATATTTTAATTACCAATATCAAATTAACAATTTATAAATTGTTAACAAATTATCTGCAGATTTCGAAAGTTATGTCGATCGTGCAACTTCTGTTGAAGATATCACTGATGCACAAATCGAGGAGGTTTCCACACTTCAAGATGAAGTTTTACAATTAACAATTGATTCAAAAACACAAATACGCGTTTTAATTCCTAATTTGGGAAACTCTGCTGATCTAAATGTTAGCGCACTATCGCACCATTCAGAGCATGCTAATGCTGTGAAACCATTAGTCAAATTGCCTAAACTAACATTACCTAGTTTCAGTGGTGTAATTTCCACTTGGAGTAGTTTTTACAATACATTTAATGCAACCATTCATCAAAATGAAAGTTTGTCGCAAATTGACAAATTTAACTATTTACTTAGCTGTCTACACGATGAGCCTTTAGCACTCATAAGAAATATTCCTCTTAGCCATGAAAATTATAGAATAGCCTTTGATCTATTATGTAATCGCTATCAAAATCCTAGAAGGCTCATTAGCCATCATATTTACAAAATAATTGATATGCCAAACATTGACCATCCTTCATTGAAATCATTTCGGCAATTCTTAGATGTTTTTCAAGAGAATTCTCAAGCCTTGAAAATTTTAAATTTTGATATAAATCAAGAAAAAACCCTTTTATCTATTTTGTTACGGAAATTAGACACTACAACTCGCAAACGGTTCGAAGATCGTAGATCTGTCGAACATCTAATGCCTACCATTAAAGAATTGATCACATTTTTAGAACATGAGTGTGTTCATTTCGAAGACGCTCTCACATCTGAATCAGGTGTTAAAAACATTACTATTTCGAAAGCTACCACTTCAAAACAGGTTGTGACTTTCAAAAAACCAGGAACCCAACCTAACCGAAATGTTTGTTTTGCTAGCCCTGTCAATGACTATCAATGCAGTTTTTGCAAAAAAAATGGCCATAGAATTTATAAGTGTCAAGATTTTCAACTTTTATCACCATTTAAAAGATTGGATTTTATAAAAACTCAACGACATTGTAATAATTGTTTGTCTACTGGACATACCGTTACTAATTGTCCAAATAAACTTAGATGTAAAACTTGCAACCAATCACATCACACACTTTTGCATTTCGACGTAACAAAAACCGATTCAAAAAACAACCAGCCAAAGCCGCAATCGTCTAGCTGACTATACACTGAAAACAAAATTAAACCTTTAATACCACAAAATGCTAGTACTTCCTGGACAGGTTATACCTCTACAAAAGGTCACCTAGTTTCACATCATAATAAAACCCTTTCAAACACTTCTATGTATTTACAAAAGTCTAATACTGTTACAGTTTTGAGTACAATTAAACTAAAACTAACTTCTAATAAAAATAAATTTCAACTTGCTACTGCTTTAATAGATTCAGGAAGCCAAACTTCAATTATAACTTCAGCTTTTGCATTTAACCTAGGCTTATATATTCAACCTTCATGTATACAATTAAATGGCATTTCTACTTTACGAACAGCTATTAAAGGATTTACAAAAGTTAACCTGTCAACTCTTGATGGTAACTTAATCAATGCAAATCATCCAGTTATAGTTTTAGATAACATAGCCTCCAATTTACCAAATTGGGAAGTTACGCCAGAGTTACGTTCAAAACTCAAAAATTTGAAATTAGCCGATTATGAATTTAATTATCCTAATGAAATTGATTTCTTAATAGGTGCCGATCTGTATGGTCAGATATTAACTGGTCAACACTTAATCTTAGGCCCAAATTTGCCAACTGCTATTGGGACAATTTTTGGATTTTCGTTAATTGGTCCTACTCAATCAAAAATAATAACCTATAACCCGCGCTCATTGTTACTTACAAATGAGTTAAACTTAAATCAAGTTTTACAAAAATTTTGGGAAATCGAAGAACCTCCTATCATTTCTAAAACTTCCTATGATGACTTGGAATGTGAACAACATTACATAAATCACATTTCTCGCGACGACAGTGGTCGTTATGTCGCCGCACTACCTTTCAAGAGTGACCCAACCTTGCTTGGTAACTCTTATGATGTCGCTAAACGTAGGTTTTTTAGTTTGGAAAAAACTCTAAATTCTAAACCACAGTTAAAACCCGCATATATTGAATTCATGGATGACTACATTTCCAAAGGTCACATGACCTTACTTGATGATTCAATTTTAAATCAATCAAATTATTTTTTACCCCATCATTGCGTAATTAAAGAACATAGTTCAAGCACAAAATTAAGAGTAGTGTTTGATGGGTCGTCAAAAACAACTAGTGGTTTTTCATTGAATGACACTCTATACTGTGGTCCTAAACTCCAATCTGAAATACCTGACATAATCTTTCAATTTCGACGCTTTAATACAGTCTTTTCTTGCGATGTCCGTCAGATGTACAGACAGATTAATATCGCCCCCGATGATCGACGTTTTCAATTGATTATTTGGAGAAGTGACTCCAGTAAACCACTTGAAATTTACAAACTAAACACCGTTACTTATGGTGTCAAGACAGCACCTTATTTGGCCATCCGAACCCTACAACAGTTAGTTCAGGATGAAGGTCACAATTTTCCACTTGCTTCGCAGGTTATCAAATCTAATATTTATGTTGATGACATTGTTACAGGCTCACATGATGTACCAAGTGCCTTAACATTACAAAAGGAATTGATTTCTTTTCTCGAAAAGGGTCATTTTCAATTGAGAAAATGGTCCTCTAACGCCCCTGAGCTTCTTTCAACAGTCCCTGAAACTCATAGGGAAAAACCACTCTATTTTAAGTCACCTGACCAACCTTTGTTTTCAATATTAGGGTTAAAATGGACACCAGGTGATGATGCTTTTTCTTACACTATCAACATAACAAACCACGTTTATACAAAGCGCTCAATATTGTCGGTCATTGCACACTTGTATGACCCATGTGGGTGGCTTTCACCTATCACTTTTCATGCCAAATGCATTATTCAACTCTTGTGGTCAAACGGAGTCGATTGGGAGGACAAACTGCCCGAACATATTGTCCGCACATGGACTACGCTAATTAAGGACATGCCAGCTTTAGAAAAAATTAAAATACCTCGCAATTTTAATTTACATAACGCCCAAGACATACAGCTACATGGTTTTTGTGATGCTTCTGAACAAGGCTACGCTGCGATTGTTTATTTACGTATCACTGAACACAACTCCACACCAAAAACACACATATTGATTGCTAAGTCCAAAGTAGCACCACTAAAACGTATCTCTTTACCTCGACTAGAATTATGTGGCGCTCATCTACTCGCTAAATTAATGCACTACTGTACAAATTTAATTTCCCCATTTCATAACATAAATTTCATCCATTGTTGGACTGATTCGTCAGTCACTTTAGCTTGGATCAAGACACCGTCTTACAGACTTAAAACTTATGTTGCCAATCGAGTAAGTCAAATACAAGATTGGGTATCGTCAGAGAACTGGTTCCACGTTCCTTCACAGCACAATCCAGGTGATTGCGCGACACGTCCGCTCTCTCCGTCTGCCTTTGTAAACCATCCTTTGTGGTGGTCGGGACCAATTTGGTTAAAGTATCCGCCCAATAAATGGCCAAAATCACCGCATCAGGTGATGGACATTTTACCTGAAACTCGTAACTCCCCCCTCCACATTGGTATAGTTTCGACTACACCAGAGTGGGACCTGCTCTCTCGTTACTCTAATTGGACAACATTGAAACGTATCCTAGCATTAATGCTCAGATTTATTAATAATTGCTCTAAAAAACAAAAACGATTTGGTTCTTTAACCGTCACAGAACTTCAACATGCTGAGACTAAAATAATAAAATTAATTCAACACTCTAATTTTTCGGATGAAATACAACTCCTAAATCAAAATAAACCATGTACGTCAAAATTACTACGTTTGTCACCCTTCTTAGACGACAATCAAATTCTTCGAGTAGGAGGTAGACTTACGCATTCTTCTCTTAATATCAACGCTATACATCCTGCAATCTTGCCCAAAAAACATTACATAACCACGTTAATAATAAACTTTTATCATTTAAAACATTTACACGCTGGCCCACAATTAGTACAATCACTTATTTCACAACATTTCTGGATACTATTAGCCGGAATTGTAATCAGGATTTGCATATTTAAATGCATAGTCTGTTTCAAAACTAGGCCTTCACAAAATTTGCCCATCATGGGAAATCTTCCCAAAGAACGTATTACGCCTGCTAGACCTTTTTCAAAAACGGGTGTTGACTTTGCAGGACCTTTTTTGGTAAAGATTCACACACTGCGAAGAGCACAAAGGGTTAAAGTTTATCTTTGTGTTTTTGTTTGCTTCGCAACTAAAGCTGTACATCTGGAAGTTGCTATGGACTTGTCTACTGAAGCTTATATTGATGCTTTAACTCGATTTATCTCTCGTAGAGGTTTGTGTTCAGATCTTTATTCCGATTGTGGAATAAATTTTGTAGGAGCCGCTTCAAAATTAAATAATATTCTACTCGCCTTTAAGAAACTTCCAAATTTTGAAAACGATATACCTTAGTTTACTGTTAAACAAAACATAAAATTTCATTTTCTGCCTCCAGCAGCACCCCATCAGGGTGGCTTATGGGAAAGCGCAGTTAAAAGTGCAAAACACCATTTAAACAGGATCCTTAAAGATCAATGTTTGAATCTTATGGATTTCATTACTTTAACATTGAGAGTCGAAGCAATTTTAAACTCTCGCCCATTAACTCCGCTTTCGTCCGACCCTACAGAACTGTCAGTTTTGACACCAGGACATTTCTTAATAGAACAACCCTTATTATCATTACCTGAAGCTGACGTTACATCTATTCCAACTAATCGTTTGAAGCATTGGCAACAAGTCCAACACTTTGCGCAATTACTTTGGAAAAAATGGAGTGTCGAATACTTACACACTCTACAACAAAAATCAAAATGGTGGAAACACTGCGACAATCTCCAAGTTGGAGATCTTATTCTTGTTTCTGAACCCAATACACGTTCACTTTCTTGGATATTAGGTCGCATTATGCACACTCATCCTGGTAAAGATGGAGTAGTACGCGTAGTTACCTTAAAAACTGCAACTGGGATTTACTCACGTCCTGTCACTAAAGTTTTCAAACTACCGATCGATAATAACATATCTTAAAATATATACAAAAGAAAATCAACGTTGCTATGCGAAACTAAACCACAACTATTAAAAAAAAAAAAAAAAAAAAACCCCTTCACCTTAATTCAACGTAACTTTCACACATCCTGTATATAAAATACAAAAGTATACTATAGAATAATTATAAACCTCACTTTACAACAAAAAAGAAATAAAAGGTCAGAAATATCTCACCCCAACTCAACCACTAATGAATGACCATTGTATGACTTCCTTCCGCTTTGAGCACGGTTCCCCTCTAAATAAACAATACTACATAACGCTTATGACTTTTATCTCAATTTTATATTAAAATATTCCTACAATATTTTTATACAAAGCTCCTACACATCAAACTTGCATGTTGTAGCCATGTTACCTTCTAACAGGAGATTCCTCTCAACCTGTTTCCTAACCTTACGGGTACCCTCCTTTTAATCCTATCTTCGGATTAACCCTCCCATTCTATCCGTCTCTAATCTTTTTATTCCTCTCATTATTCTTTCACTCTCTCATAATTCCTGTTGAACGCCAATCGTTCAAGGCCGGGACTATGTTGCGTAAATATTACGTCATTTTATTAACCCTTTTATTTTGATTAAAAACAAGAAGAAAATAATGTATTCAAGTCCAACTAACAAAACGTATAAATGATATTTCTAAAAAAAACTTCAATTCGCATAGCGACGATTGTTCTTCCTGTCTGTTTCGTTCAATGTAATAATATAAAACAATAACGCACATTGTTGCCAGACGTCCAGTCTGACAACGCTTTTTTCTTTCGTCAAGGTATGAAATATTGGCTGTCCAAAGTTTGGCAACAACGCTCTAATTTGCCTGTATTGTTGTTAACACCTGCATCCTATGATTTACCTGAGAAATGCCACGTACACCATGTTACGTCATCACACCACCCCATGGATCATCCGAGATTGTCCTTCAGAAACTGAATTCTGATTGGTTCTTGAAAGGCGTCATTTTCCTACCCTTGTCAAGCTTGGCTTCATTACGTTTAGTTTGGCTCCAGATTCCTACTCCGTAAGTCGTCAACGTCATGATGAGTTCTACTTCAGGCTACTGAAAAATCATATTGTGTATTGTTCCAGTACCAATTCATTTTCTTTTTCTATCAGTGCAGTTCTGGTTTTCTGTATGTGGATTGTGCAATGTGTGAGATTGTAGTTTGTATATTTAACGAACGTGTAGTTTTGGTATGAAACTAAAACAATTTTTTAAGTGTCTTACAGTGCGCCCATCTAACGAGACGTCTCAGAACAGACTTTCAGACAATCACGTAAGTACAGACCTACAATTGTTAATCATATATTGTAATTATTCTATATGCAGAATTTTTGTTGAATTGTCACTGATTGGTCCTCCGGAAAAAATCCACAACTTTTCACATAGAAATACATAAACCAAAATCCCGTACATTATCGTACAACTTCCCTATCTAAATTAAATTACAAAACCATCCACTTTGACCACAGTCGTTAAACCAACCGCAATATCAAACACATATATAACAAACAAACAAACTCATTACATGTTTGTCCTGGTTGTGTCACATCAAGTGAAACATACACATCTGCTTGTGTCACTTCTACATAACATACAGAAGAAACATACCTCTTTTATCGAATATTCCTAATCTTAAATATATTGGTGTTTTTTTTGTGTGAAATTTACTAGCTTTTTTTCCTAAGAGCACTGTTGTTGTGAGTCTTGTCATTTAGAGTAAATTATAAATATTTGAAATTGACTACTGCTCAAGGGACTCATTCATTATCAATACCGGTGTTTTGCTAAACTATATATAGATGATAAAACATTTTCCCAGTCGTCCATCCAAAAACCCAATAAAAACGAACCTTAAGTAATCGTTATCAAAATTCCCAGTTAGATAAGTTGCCAATTAAAAGGGAACATAAATTATTTTGAGAAAGACCAAACAAATTTGAATTATTTTAACCACTAGTTAAATTTTAAATAATTTTATATAGTTACTTGACACAATGATCGTTTTATTTTCTTAAACACTTGAACTTTAACAAATGTATCTGTGTTATTTATAGATGTGCTGTATTTATATTACTTTATACTGAGTAAAGTAGCCATTACGTAGGTTGTGTTTAACGTAAATTATGTCAATACAATTATGTACTACAACCTTCATGCATAAGAATATAAATAATAAAGGTAATACATGTAATATAAATTTTAAAATTAAGAACGCAGGAATTTCACTTATACCTTGAGTTTTGAAACAGACGAAAAATCAACTTATAATTTTATTTACTTGGGACCACCTATTAATTACCATTATTTCCATTTAACTAATGTACACAGTAGATTTAAATCGATGTTAGAATTGAAATTATTATTATATTTGTAAACATTATCAAATTATTTGTGTTTATATATGGAATTAGTGATATTTAATAATTGTTATATTTATAGATAGTGCAAACATTAATTAAATACAAATTTTAAATATGTTGATTTTTACAAAATATTGTTCAGAATTAGTAAGAGATGAATAGGTTTTGAGTTTTGCGCTAAATAAACGTTGCAAAAACACTACACCGACTTTCCATTCATTAAAATGTAATTTAAAAAAAAAAATCATTACCAAAAATGACAGTTCGGTAGTTGTCAGACAAAAAATAAACATGGACAATGAAGGCCATCTTTGAATAAATACTTATATATTATTTAAAGGCCTAAACCTGCTCCCCTCTGCACCGTAAACGCGTCCTTTTTTATAATCGAGTTTTTAATGACATTTCATGTGTTTTTAGTTCAATTATTCTTTACCGGTCATATATTTTTACTTGTGAGTATGGAAACGTATTTGTGTTATTAAAATTTATTGAAATTTGATCGAAATCAGTAGACCCGATTTTAAGAAATTACGTCTTTGACAACATCCTATTACTGATTTAAAACATATTAAGCGGTAACTTACGAACTGACAGTTTTGGAGAGATGGCGACCTCTTTTTTTATTTTGGTTTTATCAGGTTACATTTAAAAAAAATACTAAAATGGTCACAACCGAAAGTCTGCCATGTGTCTACCATTCGTATGGGAAAAGCCCACTTTGCACATTTTACTTAAATATGGATATATTTGGTCATATCTCTTTTTATATAACTCAAAATTTTGAGTAGGACTACGTGATAAAATTCCAAAACGTGAAATTTTAATTTTTAAAATCAAAAAATTGCAAGGAAGCGTTTAACCAGTTAAGTTAAATAACAGCAATATATCATAACTAGTGAAAAAATTATTATATTTTGCACTTCAAAATGTAACGTCTAAATTTTGTTTTTCTTGTTTAGGAAGACGATATGATTGATACAATCATAATGTAACCAACAGTTATTATAGTTTTTCAGCTACAATTCGGAGCTATTCTACCAAGTCAACTGGTAAAGATGGAAGTCTCTTGTCACTCCTCATTCATCTTAGTTTTGTTTAGTTTTTCCTTAAACGTTATTCATTACCCAAGAAATCACCCCAAAAGGAAATATTATTTATGTTCCTAGCTATCACTAGAACAGTGAACTGTTTATATTTAAAATTAACATTAATAATCCGTTACAACTTGTCTTAAACTGTACATATTTACTAGTCTCTTATCATTATGATCACTTGTATTTAGCGCTTCTTTAACTATAATTTAAAAGTAAAATATCCATTAACAACTAAACAAACACTCTGTATCTGGTGTAATATGTAACACGAAACCGTCTTGTTGTTATAGCCTTATTCTTGTGGTTGACCCTTGTCTTAAATGTCGAAGTTTGTACAAAGTTGGGTTTTACAACTTACACATCCATGAATAATTTTCTAAAGTTCTCAAGTTGAACATTTCCATAGATTATAAGTTTAGTTTATAATCGATCCTGGAAAGTAGTCATTAGTTTAGTTCAAATAAATTATTACTTATTTCTTTTAGAAACAAATGTATTATAACAAGTTTGTTATTGATTTTGTGTAATTCTAATTTTATATAAACCGCTATAGTAATGTTTCAAGATATAAAACTGGCTTTAGACTTAAGTGGTTCACTATAGTGAGTACTGGCGTGGGACCGTAGCTGGAACTACACTTTTCATGTAGTTATATCCTTCTTTTTCATCATCCCTATTAGGTCTCTATTAACTAACTATTGTTTTCCTCCGACCTCGAGAATATTAGAGTATTCGAAAAATAGGACATATTTCACCTCCTTTTCTTCCGATTGATTTTTTTTATATAGAGATGATGAGCGAGAGCTTTTATCCTTAACAATAGAAACTGAACACAACATTTATTGGAATTAGTACTAGTGAACATGGATAAGTGATAGTATTGGTTGTTTTCTTATGGCAGCATTCCCGAAAATATTGAATATAAAAATCAATTAAAAATTATTTTAGATAATGCCAAAATATTCCCAAACATGAAATTATAATAAAATCAGTCCACGATTTTGGAGTGTAGAGCACCGTGTATATCATATATGATAGACAGACATATAAGACCTCAAACCTGATATATTCGCAAAAATTTGACGTAGAGTTTTGAAGCCATCACATAACTTTGCCAATAGTATGTACATGTGGGGAAGTAAAAATATGTTATTTCCTACCGAGTATTTAACACTATGACTTTATCACAACTAGTAATACTACCTTTCCGCCTTTATTTTTATAACAAAAAAAAACATGGTTATTTACATTAGGGAATAATGTCTCTAGTTACATCTCCAATGAGGAACTGTAGTTTCTGTTCTTTGTAAAATAATATTTGTTTTTAATCATACAACTTTACACTAGAAGTATTTTGTTAACAGAAAAATTACCATATATATATATATATATATATATATATATATATATATATATATATATATATATATTGTAGAAGTACTGTTCCATTTCGGAGATTAAAATCATACATTAAAACGATGTCAAGAGGTAATAAAATATTCCGCAGATATAAGCGATGTATTTCGTAATAGTTTTTAAAAGTAATATTATACAGATTCAATATTTATTTTAAATGAACGTAAATACATTTATGAAAATTCCTACGTGGGATATATTATTAACATTTAAACAAAAGTATTTTTTTTAAAACCAGGTTGTAAGTTTGGTCTCTCTCTATTTCTTATCTTTAAATTATTGTCGATGCAATTGATCTTTAACTAAATAATATTCTCAATCTATTCCAATCTGATTTTAGTTCAGGAAACACAAATTACGCCTTTTTATATAACTGAGAATGTAAGGTTGAGATGGACCATTCTCAATTTTCGTTAATTTATCTAAATAATGGACTGTGTTAACCTTTTGTTTCAGCTGATGAAAAGATAAAATAGTGATTTGGTTTCTGAGTGAATTTCATGAGTCTTACTTTTCAGGATCTTTCCTAATGTGTTTGTATAGTAGAGGATTTATATAAAGTTGGTATGTTGTCATTAATGGAGTAATTTCTCCGAAAGCGTCGATTCGTAAGTTATGTCTAAAAAAACACCCACGGGGCAGTTATAAAATACGTTATTTATCATAAACACATTTCGTTCAAGTTTTAAAGTAATTTTTAAGTCAAAAAATCGTGTGAAAAATATCAAATTAAACAGTGTTCAGGAGAAAATAGCAAAAAAAAAACCTTTGCAGACGTAATTAAAAGCTCTATTTCAATCAAATAAAACCTACGCCAAGGAGATAATTATGGAACAATCAAAGTAATGTTAGACTTTTATATACATAAATATTTTTTCAATGAAGGCGTACATAATTTATGTTCCCTTTTAATTGGCGACTTACCTAACTTGGAATTTTGATGACGATTACTTAAGGTTCGTTTTTATTGGGTTTTTGGATGGACGACTGGGAAAATTTTTTATCATCTATATAAATATATATATATATATATATATATATATATATATATATATATAGTTCAGCAAAAAACTGGTATTGATAATGATGAGCCCCTATAGTAGTAGTCGATTTCAATTATTGTCAATTTACTCTAAATGACAAGACTCGCAACTGTGCTCTTAGTAAAAAAAGCTAGTAAATTTCACAAAAGGCACCAAACTATTTAAGATTAAGAATATTCGATAAAAGAGGTATGCTTCTTCTGTATGTTACTTAGACGTGACACAAGCAGATATGTATGTTTCACTTGATGTGACAAAACCAGGACAAACATGTAATGAGGTTGTTTGTTTGTTGTACAAGTATTGGTTTTAGGTCCTTTGTTGTTCAGCATTTATAAAATGACATTGACATTAAACTATTATGAATTGTATCTGTGTGATGATTGCTTTGCGGATGTGTTAACATTTAAAAATATGTAACATTTAGCAGCGGATCTTGTGAATCATTAAATTCTCTATGAGCAAGAAAACATTGCGGATCAAAAAACCATTAAATTAGGATATTCAAGGTTTTTAAACAAACTAAACTTAATACATTGCCTAAACTATTTAAAAATGGATTTTTAGTAAATTGAGATAAATTCAAAGGTTTAGGACTAATTATTTACACTGGACTGACATGTAGGGATTATGCAACTGGGAAATGTAGTCGTGGTTTTTGTGGCTTAGTATTTGTTATTTTTGTTGGAATATTTTTTATTTTTTATATTTAGACTTCAAATACTGGCAAAAAATTTTCCTTTGTAGTTTGTTATAAATATCACAAAATAAATGTTGCAGATAAGTTCTGAGAGCTTCAAAATATCTCTTGAAATATCTCGTTGTAGATACGAGCTGCATACAGGTTTTCATTATTCAACACTCTGAACGTGTTTAGTAAACATTATTAAGGTATCCACTTCAGTTTTCATCTGATGGGGTCATAATCTCGTGTATGAACTCACAGGTCTTGGCTTTCTTGACTTAACACAATCAATTCTCTCTCCAACTGGAAATTAATTCTGGTATGAAGTTTCAATTACAGACAAAACTAAATAAATATTGATTATAGTCCGTCCAGATATTACTTTTACCTACGATTGGAATTGGTTTACTTTTGTAATTGATATTTTACTCAGGACATTGCATGGTCTATCCTGAAGACAAAGGATAGTGATTAAAAGAACATTACCTTTCTAAATGTGAGTAAAATACTTTACTGGATTCTGTTACTATCTTATGGTATATGAAATCATTTTAATAAACTGTGCATTAAAATTGCACAAACTCTCCTACTCACATATTTACAGTAACAATTAAAACAAACAAATTCTAATCGGCACTAAACACTACAAATTGTATTAGTCGATCTAATAGTAAAAATCAACTTAAAAACGCCGACTTTGAAATATATACTGACACAGGGCCTAAATTGCTTTCCCTTGTGCAATACACATACACAACTCATACGGTGTTATGTCGTAATTGATTTAAATCGAATCTTAATGATGGGCTCAAAGTTAATTTTTCGTTTACCCAATTGTTCACAGCAGACCCGATTTTGAGAAATTGAGTACTTTGGAGTCCTTACCCATAACTCATGAAGAATCGCTTTTGGAGATAGCAACCGGAACGTTTTCCTTAGGTCTTTAGGGGGTTGATTATAGAAAATTTTTATCAACATCTTTAGACCTGATATTTAGAACACAAATGTTATTTTGTGTTTGTTTATAATAAAAGCTATCCTAAAATTAATGAAAAAGTCGTAAACAATCATTTATAAATTCCGAAAAAATAATAAATATAAAATTTAGCTACTTTACATTGACCTATGTTTATCTTATTGTTATACACGCCATAAGAAATGATCTTCCCTTGATCAGAAAAAACACCAGATATAATGTTATCATCAATTTAACATACAACAATAATCGTGAAGATCTTTTATAGTAATAAACGAAGGGTTTCGCCCACCCATCAATACTTAACGGCCATAATAGTACATCAAACAACCCCTTCATAATTTTGGAATCTACTACAAGTTTTGCATATTTCAATATATATTTGGCATTTCCATGAATATGGGTATATTTTATGGGTCAAGTTTAAAGTATAGATATTATTTATAAAAATACTGGATCATCTCAGATGAGGATTGCACTTCACGTTTGTACAAGAAAATCCAGGAATTCCTTTAGCATTTTATTTTAATATGAAACGTTTATTACACACACAAATTAAATCAAACTACATAAAAAATCTTTGAGATTCAAAATAGTTGAAAATAAAGGTCATTGTTGAGTTGTTGATGTATTTTATATATTTGTTTACTTTAAGCATGAAAATATCAAAATACTCACACGTTAAAGAAGAATTGCTCCACTTAGGCAAGATAAAGCTTTCCTATTGTAAGTAAACTATGTGTATGTTTACGTATCAGTGGAAATGGACTAAAGAAATCTAATTAATAACACGAAATGTATATTATAATAGAAGCTCAATAAGTTTTACTGTAATTTAATTACTTAAAGGTTTAAAAAATTTCCTTTATCGACGTGTTTTTTACACATTTTTGCTGTGTCTACGTTGTTTATCTAAGTTACAAGGTCAACGTAATGACGTGATTTGCTATTCACAGTTGTCATTTTTTATTGCAATGATATATTCATTAAAAGCATTAAAAATAAATGTATAATAAACTATGAAGGTAGGTTTTAGTAATCCAGTAACACTCAGGGACTCGCTTATAATGACTACATAATGCCAATATCGAGGGACCCTGATAATTATCTATATACAGGTTTTTTTTTTTCATATATGTTTGGATTAGACCCCTCTCTTTCATCTATCATATCAAATTGATTAAACTTTTTTCTCTTCCGACCTTGACGCTATTAAAGTATTTAAGGACAAGGTGCCTTGTTATATTATTTTTCCTTCGTATTTATGGAATTATGATGAACTTTAAGCTTTATTTTACAACTTTCAGCAAGTTAATTAAAAAAGGTTTCTTATTGTTAGTGGGTTTAAAGTTTTAAGATATGTAATAAATGTCTCTATTAATAAACTGCTTTTATCAGGTTACAATAAATACTTGCAGGACTGCTGATTTCAATGACATCAATACATAAAATATTATCATCTAATTCTAGAACTTTATAATTCTAGAAAGGTTAGGCTGTATTTAGTTTATTTCGTAGGAATTTATAAGGTTTTTTTTATTATTTATTTATTCAAACAATACAGAATGTTCCATCTTAAAAATAATAAAAACAAAAGAAAGTGATAAGCACAATCGAGACTATATGATTTAACTTAGGATACTGGGAGGGGGAGACAATTATATGTAACTGGATTATTTTTTAAATTAAGGATTAACCCTAGAACTGGCCACTTTATCTTGTTAAACTAGTCGCCGTTTTGCTCCTTTTTTATCGTTATTTTTAAATTCATAAGAAATAGAATTATTATGCACAACTTGTATATTATTTTTCTCAGGAAGGTGAGTAGAATTTATTTATATAAATAAAAAAGTGTAAGATGTAAATGTTTTAAAGTTAATATGTTAGAAAAGAAAACAACTGTGAAAAAAATTAAGTTAAAACGCTACACAATAGTCTGTAGGCCGAATACTAATCAGCAAACTTTTAAAACTATTTTTGAAGATTGCGAAAAGTTTTGTAATGTAGTTGTGAAAAACGTTGATAAAAACTTAAATCAATTAATAAAATGTACATGTTGAAAAATCAACATTTATGGTAGAAGAAAGACTTGCTGAAGAAGTATTGCTTAATTTGTAAAATTCACCAAATATAGTAATATTATTCGAAACAAACTATTTATGTATCATATTTTTCAGAAATGTGTATAGAATATATATATTATGTGTAATGAAACAAATGTTAGATGTAAAGGTTTTTGAATTAGTTTGTTGGAAATTAAAAAAAAGTGAACAAAATAGATTAAAAAGGCAACAGAAATACCTTAAATTATTTTTGTTTTCCAGACTTATGAAAGTTTTTTTGCAGTTGAAAATAAATATTGATAAAGAAGTAATCAATTTATAAAATTTATATGTTGAAAAATCTATTTTTAAATTGGGGAAACTACTTTCTGAAGAGATTGAATTATTTTATAATAACTTGAATGTTATTATTTGTCAAACACTACTTCATATATATATATATATATATATATATATATATATATATATATATATATGAATGAGAAAAAACATTTAACCTGAACATCACCAACAAACTTGCATGAAAATATCTTTAAACTGTCCAAACTCTTACAATTAATTGTTATAAAATATAGTTGTGAATGGATATAAATCTGTATCACCACATATCAGCAAACATAATGACAAATTCACAATAAATTTCCATACAAAAATCCCTCAAAATCCTAATTTACAGTTCACTAAACTGTACTAGACACCGCAATGCGTCAGATTTTTAATGTTACAACTCAACTGTACTACCAAGGTCATAAAACGCGTTATGTAAAGACGAAATTCTTTGTGTCAGTCCAGTCTTGAATATTAGTTGGAAAGGGGAATGGAATAAAACAGTCCGCAGGTCTGAAATTCTACTTTCCATTGCTATTAAGATAATCAAAAATCTAAATATTACTAATGGATATAAGACATTTAGTAAGTGTATCGAAAAGAAAACTGTTATGTTCATGGTTAAATCGTGGTTACAACTACATGGAATGTATATTGGAATTTGTATTTACATGCATTTTGTAAGGACTAGGTTCCCTTCAAATTTTTATTTTTGGTACATATAAAATTTGGTAGTGGTAATCGTCCTCTTTCTATATGATAATTACGGTACATATATGTATAATACAATTTTATTTACTTCTGGCTAATAAATGTTACAAAATATTGACTATTTGAACTTAATGTAAACCTATTACTTTGTTAAGAAAATCTTTGTAAAATCTATATTCTGTTTTACTCTATACAAAAAAGTTTAACATTCAAGTCATTGTCTGCTACCACTCGTAATACAATAAATTCAAGCAGAGATGTATAGAATGGAATTGGACTACAGCTTTGTTCAGCACATTTATCAAAGGAGAAATTGTCTTGTAAAATATTTCTCCCTCAAAGGGATGAATGTAATTCTAACATTGCCAAGGCTGACTTCCTACGGTATTGTTTAATCTAATTTTCCGACACAGATTTACTGCCTCGATTTAGTCAAAATGAAAAGAAAAGAAAATTATATTTCTTCACAAAAGAAAACGTATTGTGTGTACAAAATTTATTTCAACACACACACCCCCACACATATTAAATATTCCTTATATATCTCTTTTAGTTCGAACTGTGTATGTAATGAACCAGATGTGATATGAAAGTTTAGACGTTTAGACCAAGGAGGGATTAAAACAGATGTAGTATTCAATACTCAGCAGTAAGCAAACCTAATCTCCTTGATTGCCTTTAAATGTTCGCTTCAGAACTCCAATGGAACATTAATCATCAACGCTCTGTAATTAACAAACCTCTCAACTTATGTTTAATCTTTCTTCAATTGAAACTTCTGACTCTGTACTTTAACGACAAAACTATATTTTTGAGCTTTAGTTGTATAAAGGAAGAAATGATTCATAAGTTACATTACTGTAGTGTTTCTACAACAAATAAAAAGAATTGCTCTGACTACTAAGAAAAAGGTAACTAATATATATATATATATATATATATATATATATATATATATATATATATATATATATATATATATCAGCAAATCGTAAAAAGCGAATAAACTTTACAGTTTTACATAAGATTATAAAGAATATAATATAAATCCTGATGTTTGACCTTTCTTATCGGATCTATTAGGACAACTAAGGTCCTCTTCAGACTCTGGTGCTATTAGAGAAATAAAAGGCTACGTGTTGTATTTCTCCATTTGTTGTAAGACGATGATGGGCGCATGTTTTATCTTCTTAAACACCAACAAACATTTAAGTAGTTGCCATGCGTAATGTGTGATTGCACAGAAAAAGAACACTTCCATCTCAAGTTCAGGCCTTGTTACTCTAGTAAGCCATTTCATTTAATGGAATGGCTCGGCAAGCAGAGTGTTGATTGGGGTACAGTTACAGCAGCCTGGATACTGGCCTGTTAGGGTATTGAATTACTAGAGCTCGGTGTTCGTCAAGTTTGGAGGTGCAGGAATCCCTATATCCAGCTAAGGAATAGGTTGGGTGATGTATTTAAACCTAATGGGAACTGGCAGGGAACACTCGTCTGTTGAGGTGATTACAAAACTCAATGGGATGAATAGTGCAAAATATTTAGGGTTCTATGGTTAGGCATAGAGCTAAGTTGTTTGTATAGAGCTAAGACATACGATAGACTGTCTTTGTTGCATTACTTTTAGAGCTAGTCACAGAACTAAGATACATGATTTATGACACGTGGATGTTAAGAGTTTCTGTAATGCGGGGTAAAACGTAAATCTGAAGTTAAATTTAAAAAGCAGAGTCTGTATATTAGGTAGATTGTTCAAAAGCATTATTGGTGAACAACCTGGAGGGAGGAAACCGAGAGGAAAACAGCTGTTGAAAAAGCGACCACATGGAGCTGTTTTCAACAACGTGCAAACAGCAGATGATGCAGACAGGCACGAGGGGTATCTTGTTTTTGAGAAGGGCAAGTTTCTACAGGGACCATGACGTCACTAGGTAAATGCAAAGTAAAATAGGACTATATTAATAACGGAAACATATATTTTATTAAATTATAATAGATAACAGGTTGTAATATAATTAGCATGATAATTTCTCATTGTATTTAAATTCATTGTTTACTAAAACTATAAATGCTGCAAAGACGTTTATTTCTCTGGTGATTTTAGTTTATGAGTCTTTCTCAAAATATGGATTAGGGTTTCAAGGGCTGTAATCTGATAATCTGATGAAGCTTTCTTTAGAAAATCGATGTGAAAAACTAGTGGGAAGAGTAGGATGAACATTTGGTTTATGATAGGAAATGGATAGGCTAAACATTAATTATCAGTTAGTTGTATTTAGGAAAGTTTATCCCATAATAACTTAGAAGTAATTGTTACTGTTTTACTCTCTCACATATGCTTAGTACGGATAAAGTTATGAGATGGGCTATAAAAATCAATATTCAATTTTTTGTCGAAATCCGTTTTGAGATACCGCGAGTTTAAAAGAGTGGTTTTTGAATTGTTCACCGTCTGCTTGTCGTATGTGCAGTGCTTTACTTACTCTGACGTAAAATAGATTATAATCAAAGTTGGTACTTCCGCATATTTTGGCCATTTCTTTAGACATTTTTTTCCATTTAATTGATAACTGTAAATTTGAAGGTAGCTGCGATGAAAAAGTGTGAAATTACAATTTAAAATTTTCTTAATGTAGCCTCTGAGGACCCAAATAGAAAGTCATGGTTGTCATTTCTCCAAAAAAAACAAGTTTTTGGGTTATCGGTGCCAAACTGACCATGGGAGAGTTATGAATTACCTAATTTTTAAAAGTGATTTTACTGATTTTGTACATAGTGTAATAAAATGTGAATATTGAGGACCCACACCAATGTAAAAAATTGGAAGTATAAGTATATTACAGCTCCAGAGAAATTGGCAAAAGAGAGTTCCTTATAGGAAATATAAAAGAGAAAATAAAATCTAATGTAAGTTTACATGAAAAAATACAAATCTAGCCGGAATCCCTGGGGATATCCATACTCGTACTGGCCATAGTGTGTCACTACCGGCTTTTCTCACAAGACACAGTTATATAATTTATTTATTTTATTTTAATACATTCAACTACTATTTGAAAAATGTAAAAATAATAGTAACAATTTAATTTTTTTTAAATAATTTAAAATTTTAAAGGAACTTAATTTTGTGTAGTGTAAATCATAAAAAAAAAACTTCAGACTGTGTGTCTGAAGATCAGCTTATTCCAACACAACAATCTAAAACATCAATAAATTAAACACTGTCTTTTAATCCACTATGAATGCTCGCAGTTGTACTATATCATTTTAGTCCACCTTCCAGAAATACAAATAATATTGTTAGTTTGATGATCAACAAAAATATCTACCTCTGTTTTGTCTGATCTTCAGGTTTCATGGCCTTAGGAAATCGACAAAGTTATTTTGAACTAACAGTCCGTCTGTTGTCGTTTTCGTTGCCGTAGTCATATGTGTCTAGGCACGATAGCAGCCATAGAAATTGAGAAAGGTACATGATAATTAGAACAGGAGATTCTTGTACGCCCAAATAGAACCCTTTAGAAAATCAGTCCCTTGTGTTATTCAACTTATAACACAATAATTTAGTTAAAACTAGCAGATTTTAATTTAGCATCTATATATACCAACTATGTTTACAATATGGAATTTATTATAAACAATGTGACTTCAAATACTTAGCTCCTAAGAAAGTATTACATTCGTAAAGTTTCAAAACACTGCAGAGTTATCTCACCGACAAGAGAATTGTGAATGGAGTCTTCTTCAGATAACAGGTATCGAGTCCCATTGGGATTGATACAATTACAAATGTAAATCGAGTGTCAATATTTTTAATATATACAAAACTACGAGGGCTAGTCGACGTCAAATTATGCAGTTTATTAAACTGTTATAAACAAACTTACCCTAATCTGTAATATCTGTTAATCTAACAATATAATTTAACATTTCATACAAAGTTGAAGACACCTAATTTTGGGCATTATTTTTAATGAACCTCTCTGTATTACATCGTATGTTTTAGCAGAGTAAGTACTACTTTTTATTTCCTTCTTTGACTGTATATTTATTTATCCACTCCATTATAACGTTTCAATAAATTCAATTACCTTTACGGACATTTCGTCACGCACGGGTTTCAATTTCAGTTTTAGAGTATTAGCTAATTGTCTAGTGTGCTCTTGGAATTTTTTTATTCTTCGGTAATTATTGTAATTTAGTTTACTTTAGCAGGAACTACTATTATAATATTACAACAGATTTTATAATATTGACTGTCTACTTATTCTTCTAGTCTGTAAAATAGTTAAATATATTTTTCAAGTAAATTTTTGTTTTCTATTAAAATATATTTATATTATTACTTTACATATCGCGATATTTATGAAATATTTGATATTTTGAGAAATAATATGTCTTACTTTTATGCAGTATGCAAATGAACATCTTTAATTGATAAATTTATTTAATTTAATTTAAATTGATGTTTTGTGAACCTTACATTATCGTAGGAACACACTCTAACGCTGTAATATTATTCGCTAAGTAACAAAAACCATTTTCACCGAATAAAATAAATCATATTTTTTTATAATAAACATTTATTTGTTCAATCGACATTGCAGTGTCAACATCTTCAGTTGTTACATGTTCACAACATTCAGAAAAAAAGTTCTTATTTCACATGGAAACTATTCTGTAAAGATTGTTTTAATATTTTATCAAATTCGTTATTCATTTTTGACCCTGACGTTATGAACACTTATGACATTATAAAAATTATCTTTATTTTTATATATTTGGAAGGTTATATATTTCTTAATTTTAGAACATAGGCTATGTAAATTATAAATTACAAAACGCCTAATATTATATTAAGAAATATATTGCCTATTAAATTCATATTTATTAAGTTTTTAGTGTTTTACATTTTACCAGATAGTCGTGAACGATAAGGGTTTATATTCTTTAGTTTCTTTCCTTTGTTTGAATGCAAATTTTCATATTTTAATATTATGCTTACCGTTAAATATAATCTTTATAATAATGATTCAAAACTTTCCTGTAAGTTTTACTAAGATACAAAATTTAATTTTCTGTTTCTAGAGTCCGTAATATATTACATTTTCTTGTTAGAGCACTATATTAGCCTAGAGCGACTGTTAACGTTCCGTAAATTCTTCGCAACATGTAACAAAAACACTACATTTCCCCTTGAGCTATCTGTTCGAAGATAAACATGTAAACACTTCCCGAACACGTGTAATTCAATATACATATTTATTACACTTGAATAAGATAGGTATTTTGTCATTATTTCTTACTAATAGCTCCGAATATTTAAGTAAATGAGTGACTGTAATTATTGTATTAAAGGTTGTTTATATTAACAAGAAGCAGTTATTATTCGAAGTTAAAAAAAGAAATGTGATATGAAAACCAACGATTTTGCAAACCACAAACACATGAAAGACAACTAATACTGTAGTAAATCCCTACCACATCATCATATCTGTTACCTGTGGCAAGACGTGCCTATTTGTTATTAGGACGTTAATATTGGGAGGGTGATGGTAATTGGAAATTACCTTCAGGTTCAATTTTATTCTGTATTAGTTTCCATTTAAGCCATTAAGAATGATGACTATATCTTTGATATGTATATCAGCTTAGTATAATAAACATTTACTTGATTATTAATATAGCCTTAATTTTAGTTTGGGTTTCCTAATTTTGTGGTTTGGGTAATCTTTTTTCTTTGTGTTGAATGTCGCCACAGTGGTGTTCTGACATTTGATATCAGTAAACAAGTAATTTGTTGATTTCTATTAATTTAGAGAGTTGGATCACAACGATATTCATTAATACAAATATGTTACGTGTTCACGAACACAAGTATGTGTATTGACTTGTGCATAATCAAAAACAAAAATAATTCCTTTGAAATAAGTCATTATGTTAAAAATCGAAACATTTGATGTATCATAGTGGATTCACACAACGAAATCTGTAAAATGCAAGGTAATTTGTTCTAGGATTGTCTCTTATTGTAAAATGCTAAATGTTTCATATTTCAAAAAAGATAACATATGAAACAAAAAACAATCTTAACAGAAAATATAAATTTATTTCTTAAACAAGATCTTAAAGCCTGTGAGTACTAGCTGTTATTAAAAGCGATGGAAATTTTATTAGTAGATAATATACTGAAAATACGGCTAATTAATAATGAAGTAATGTATTGATGAGCACAAGGGTAATCAAAAATGAATTAAAACTGAAATTCTACTTCAAAAATTGCTATTTGCTCCAACCATGTTGGATGGATTTGAAAGCTTACCTCCACAAGATATTGCACAAGAATGGGATTCATTCAAGTGATATGAAATACCACTAGAAGAAATTATTAAGACTAGTAGAGATAAGAAAAGGAATTTGAAAATACGAAGGGCGCTAGAACAAACATCATTAAGTAGAATTGAAGGTAAACAGCTGAAGTGGTATAAACATGCATACAACATGGGAGAAGAAATACAATAATGCAAATGTTAAAGTTTATTTTGTGATGAAAATAATTCATTTTGTCTTCTGTATATTGTAAATTTAATTTATACACATTTAACTAATGCTTACGATCCTTCTAAAAGTTTACTACCCGAGCTTGAAAACTCGAACTTTGAAAACTATACCTTTGAAAATAAAGAGAGATATATGTTTTTAAATTAACATATATTTTTTATTTATAAATTTTGATTTTTATAGTTATTCTTTTAATTTTAAGTGTAAAATAAAAATACGTAAAACAATTTTGACTTGACTGTGAATGTAAATCCAGTTGAATATGTGTTGTTATTTGCATTTCATTTTCTTGGACTGCGATCTTGATGAGATCAAAATCTTCAACGGCTAAAATTATAGTGAATACGGTCGTGGCAACCCCGAGGAAATCTTGTTGGATCTAAAATTGTTTTCATGTAGTTTTGGGTTAGGTTCCACTCTTTCATCTTTCTTGTGATGTCACTCTTGAACAATACTGGTTCTCTTTTGATCCTATACTTGCTAAGGGATCTTTACTGTGCAGTCATTTTCTTCCTCCTTTCTATATATGTTTACGATGACCGAGAGGGTATCCCATAACAAAAAAATATATAATTATGAGATAAACATTTAAAGCGATAGTATGTCGTAAGATCAACGAAAAACTAGGTTTATTATTCAGCTAAATTATTTATGTTCATAACTAAATATGGAGAAAGTCATGAAGTATTTGTAGGTACGAAGTAACTTTCAACAAGCGCTTTGAAAATATCCATGTATGTGCCCTCGTATTACTAAAATAAAATTATCCATATATGTGCCATCATGTTACTGAAAATATCCATGTATATACCCTCGTATTACTTAAATAAAAATATCCATGGATGCCCTCTTTTTACTGAATATATCCACGTATGTGCCATCATATTACTATAATTAAAACATCCATATATTATGTGCCCTCGTGAAACTGAAAATATCCATATATGTGCATTGGTGTTACTGAAAATATCCATGTATGCCCTCTTTTTACTGAATATATCCACGTATGTGCCATCATATTACAATAATAAAAACATCCATATATGTGCCCTCGTGCAACTGAAAATATCCATATACATATGTGCATTGGTGTTACTGAAAATATCCATGTATGTACCCTCGCATTGCTAAAATTAAAATATCCATAAGTGTGCCATAGTATTACTAAAAGTACCCATGTATGTACCCTCGTATTACTTAAATAAAAATATCCATATGTGTAACATCGTGTCACTGAAAATATACATGTATGTACCCTCGTATTGCTAAAAAATATCCATATATATGTCCTCGTGTTACTGTAAATATCCATGTACGTACCCTCGTATTGCTAAAATATAAATATCCATATGTCAGTCATCGTGTTACTGAAAATATCCATGTATGTACCCTCGTATTGCTAAAATATAAATATCCATATGTGTGCCAACGTGTTACTAAAAATATCCATGTATGTACCCTCGTATTACTTAAATAAAAATATCCATATGTGTGCCATCGTGGTACTGAAAATATCCTCGTATTGCTAAAATAAAAATTTCTATATATGTGACCTCGTATTACAGAAAAGATACATGCATGTGTCACTCAGCGTACATTGTATTGATTAAAATCGAGCTTTTGTTAATGACTGTCAAGGTTCATTTGATTTTTCGTCATTCAATAGTGAACAATTATATTTCTTTACTGGGAATTTCCCAGTTATGTATTTTTATTAATCTCATAAAAGTTAAACGTAATCAGTAGAGTGATTCGCAAACGTTGCTTACATTCAATTTCACAGAAAACATAAGTTTTGCATTTTTTTTTATAAATTACGGCGTTCTGTATGCATTCAGATTTAAGGAATACACATGAAAGTATTTATTAAATATTTGCAATTGTGAGGTAGAGCATGACTTAGTAACAACGATTGGTTATCATAATATTTTTAATTGATTTCTTTTGCGACAAAGATAGAAAGACGTTTTCACAACATTAGCGATTGCAGCCTTTTTTGGTTTTTACAAAATATACACATATATTTTATTTTTATAGTAAAACCCATTTTGTATGTTTTCAAGAATATTTCCATAATTGGCCTTTGTTCAGAAGTCCATGTAGGAAAGTTTGTGCATTTATATTCTTACCTGTTGAGCCCCACGCTAGCAAAATTTCGACTATTAGATATAGGAAGCTACAGAATTCTTATTTTGGTTCTATTTTTAGGTTATAGCTACAGTGTTTTTATTGTATATACGTGTAAAAAATTGTAATAAAAAATTTAAGAAACTTCTTTATCGTTTATAGTTTTTTTACCAAAAGCATTAAAATAATCGGACTTGGAAAATTGGTTTGTTCTGTGTAAGCCAACCCCGTCAATTACCCCTCAAGCAAACCACCATTTAATTTTAGTGGTCAATTCCACAGAGCCGTCATACTACTTCTTGGATTGAACCAAACTCCACATGAAAAAAACTTTATAGTTTAGATGGTATTCAAACCCAAAAATATCGGCACCAATGCTTGATCAACTTATTAACGCCTTAAACCTTTCAACCACTAATATACCTATATATAGTCCGTCATATAGCAAGACTTCAGTGATGTGGTAAAATAGGCAGTAGTTTATTTAACAACCCCTAAAGTACATATCTCACGGAAAGTAAACATAATGATTTTTTTTAAAACCCAGATCATGAAAAAACATGAATTGTCAAACAAATATTTGGATTGGTTCTGAAATAGATAAAAATACTGCATATTAAGTAGTCTAAATTGACGTTTCAATTGAAGAAAAAGAAGAAACATGAAAAATATAACAGTTACACTGATTAAAATCGATCTGACCTCAGGGAATTGAAAATATCGAAACAGTGAAATAGAATAATTATCATGCAAATGAGATTTCTGTACATGTCTTAAATAGTTTTATTAAACTAGTGTAGGATTTCGGGATATAAATTTAATTAGTTTTAAAGACGATTCAATTGTTACACCTAAACAACAACAAAATTAATGAAAACTCTTTGGGATTGTATTGTTTGTTCTATTTTTTATTAGTTTCTCCAATTTTAAATATAAGCAAAAAATATAGTTTTCTATTTTTAAGCAAAGCATTACCACGGAACAATTTTTAATACATACATACATATATATATATATATATATATATATATATATATATATATATATATATATATATTCAACACATATATTTAAATGCGTTTTAATTAAGGCAAACTTTGATTCATTCAAGAGCTTAGTTATATTATTATAGTGATCATCTAGCAATGGGTCTGATCACACTCTGTCATCTTTTTATTCAGGTATATTTTGACCAAGATAGGTTTTTTTGACTGTGGTGTTATAAGGTATTCCAGGATTATATTTTTAACCTTACAAAAACAAGGATGTATAAAGAAAACAAACTTGTAGATGGCACTTTCCCAGCCCATTACGTAATGCATTCTAAAACTAAACCCTAAATGTTGATTTCTTAGAAATGGTAGGACATTTTAAATTATTTGTCACATCAATGTGTTTTAACTTATAGTGTAAATTAATTAAAAATATTTGTTACATAGGTTTTGTGGAACTCATAACTGTGTATATAACTATCTACACTTGGGAAGTGGGTTATATCTTACTGGGTATCTTAGATATTTACATAATAAAAAGGTTATGGTTTCTGTGCAGAAATTTTCCCAGCTATATTGTGGATGCCATTTTGACATCCTAATGTCCATTTTTCAGAATTTCAATAGGGTTCTATGCACTATAGTACCCTACATAAAAATTTCATTTATTTTCTTAATTTTGAGGTCGCTAAAACGAGAAGACGACGGAAGGTCAACATATCCAAAATCACTTTCTGGTCATTGCACTTCCGACAAAAAACGAAACTCGAAATTTTTTGCATTATATTACTTAGGCTATCCTATTCTTCCAAAACTGGGTTGGTGAAAACAAATACAATTACAAAAGTGAAAATTTTGACGAGGATGTTGTTTTATAAATTGATTTGTATTGTATATTTGTAATGTCATGTGAATTTTATATTTGAAATATTAAACTTGTTTTTGTAACAAAGATCACTTGAATACCAAAACTGACACCACCTAACATAACCTAATCTAACCGTACATAACTTAAATTATTCGAGGTGTAACAACTATATTTACTTAGTTTTATTTTTCTTTGGCAATTTGAAAGAATACTCGCTGTTATAGTTTTTCTCGATCATTGTCTGTTATCGCCGATTGAGTTCCACATATCGAATTCTGTGTTCTGATAATTTGTAAAGCATTTAATTTGTTTACATATTTGAATTTCTATTACTTTTTATTTGTTCACGTAATTTTTAGTAATGTAGCCACGCTGTGTCAGAGGATTATTTGGATAATCCGTCGTTGTATATTCTGCACTATTGTGTTTCAGAGTACAAAGTCATACACAAACATTATGTATTTACAAATGTAACTCAGTAGCGATTAGCGCCCTCTGCAGTTTTGATTGCAGTCGTTGCAGTATTTAGAAAGATCCTTATTATAGCAAATCTAACTGCCTTCCACATGAGTTTCTGTGTTGGCTGATTAATCAATGTTAATGGCCGCAGTTTGAAAGCGATGGACCAAAGATTTCTCCCTTTTTGAGATCTCTCCTGGTATAACCTGTGTAGCTCTTTTCAGGCTCATCAAAGGACATGTCTGCTTCCAACTAGATCAATCCAAAAAGGAATCTCAACAAGTCACCAATGGCTACAGTGGGGAGGGATAGTTGGCAAAATGCCGACCACCTATTGATTTTTCATCATTAGCCCTTACCATTAAATAACCAATTAAAACTTATCTAAATAGAATGTGTCAATTCACAGAATCACCACCCGCTAAGGTTGTATAAAGTAATTAATTAGTAAGTATCTTGCATGTTATTATTTTTATACTTTATATATTTTACTTTTACTTTTATATTATACTTGTTTATTTTATACTTTGTCCAGATTTCGTTATATCACTATTTGCACAATTTTACTGTTAACAGTAAATCGTTGAGATTGTGGATCTCTTTGTTATTCCTTAGGTAAAATGTACTCTTTTGAAGACGTAATTGGCTTGCCGGATAGATAGTGGATATCACAACGGTGTTCTAATTGATGAATTCGTCCTTCATTGAGGTACATAAACATTGTCCTTTTACGATATCAGATTAAATCAATGATCATTAATTGTCAACATTTTGTTTCTGAAACAACTTTAATATCATTTCTGAGCTTATTTATGAACTCTAATTAAATAAAATTAAATAAAACTAGTGCAATTCTATGCAATGCAAATATACATTTAATCTCTGGATATGAAATTTAATAAAACACATTTTATATAAATTTGTGTCTGTATGTAAAATAATGAAGTGCATATTCAATACAGGTTATATATTTAGCGTGAATGTAAATATTTAGGTAATGTTAAATGAAAGTGGGTCAGTTTGTATCAAAAACATACTCTACTGATATATTAAATTTCTCTTAAAAAAAAAAATGGATTAGGTTCATAGAGGAACATAATTTTTACCCTTCCCTTTTCAGTACATCAGGACAATAGAATAATGCCTCATTTAGATAAGTTTTATACCTAGAGTGATTGATTCATTATAAAATAAAAATTAGTTTAATGTTTTTGATTATTTTATATATTTAGGAAAATACGCAAATTAAATTTACTACGCGTTTGGTATCAAATCTATAGCATATATTATATTTACGAGTACAGATTTCATAGCATTAAAAAACCTTGAATAGAGACTTATTCAAAACTATTATTACTGCTCACTTTTAGACTTAAACCTCTATAAATTTTAAACAAAGAGTTCGATTCCAATTAAATAAATAAAATAATATTAATTCATTTAAAATACTCAGGGATACATTTGAAGATCAATTTCAGATTTCTCAGTTTATTACAAGGAATTATATTTTCTAGAGTGCAAAATGGCTATAGTTTCTTTAACAATTCCTTTTCATTAAAAATCCTTTTTTCACTGATTACTACTAAACTATGGATATCAGGTAACAATGTGAAAAAGATACCTGAAAAATAATGTGGTATTGTATTTTGTATTTTATAAAGGAAGAAATAATAAAGATTTTTCATTTAAAAAAAAGAAAAAAAAGATACTTTTACAAATTTGAAACAATTTCAAAAAAATACTTCAATTGTTATGGGTTCGAAAGTGTGGGTTCAAATTTGGAAATAAATGAAATCGTTTTCTTCAATACCAAGCATACAAACAAGTCGGTCTTATTTTCCACTTCATTTTGAAAAGAATGCTTTCCTAGTATCCTTGTATAATGAAGGGTACATATTTTGATCATAAAACAATAATTTATTTTTCAATGCGTCCTTAACATTAGTTGTCTACAGGTATTACAAAATATTTACATATTTTCGCACACAAAGACGTCTTTAACTTGTTTAAAATAACGATTTTTTTACCACAATTTGAAACCAAAAGTCTTCAAAATATAAATAAAACAAATGTTTATTTTGTGTGACATTTCCTTTAATAAACTCCCAATGTATGACACTACTCAACAGATGTGTACACCAATTGCAGATAGACTGTAGAAATTGATTACGCATAATTGAACTATAGAAACAGATTGAAGACATGGATATGCAACGTAGAATAAAACCACTTTTATAGACCAAAAAACGAATTTACTTATTTGTTTGGAATTTTTATTCTCAAAAAATTTATGTGATTTCGATTATATTACACGTATGTTACAGTATAAAAACAAGTTTACAACAAGTAACATATGCTTTTAATATATACGTAATACTCTTTATATTATTATAATTCTCATAATTATATACAGCTTTAAACTTTAAAATTTAAACACGTCTGACTGCAAAATAATCCCAATAAAAATTAATCCGTATCAACAATACAGTTTACAAATAATGAAACTACTCTAAAATCTAAATCTCTCGAAAAAGACCTCCAAACCCTTGTATCCCCTACATTCATAAACCAAAGATAAGATCGTCACTATCAATAATTTCATTTAACTTTCATGGATTTTTGTTGCCGAGAAATCTCTTTATCAGGACTTATATAGTGACACCGATCCAATATTATATTGTTGAAACCCTCGGGCTATGTTTTACATAAAACCTCCACAATAGAATTTGGTAATCCCTGAAAAGGAATTATGCAAATTTTTATCAGAAAACTGAGAAAAAAAATCAGCAACGATATTTATAATGTTAAAGTTGCAAATATTTGATACCAGAAGCAGATTAACGTTTAGAAAACGGTTTTTATAATTTCTTTACACAATTTCATTATTTATAAAATTTAGGATTGATGAATGTTAACTAAATGTAATCTTGCTTTATAAATCTCAAGTTTAAAACAATTATATATTTAGTACAACGAATAAACAATAAATTGAGATAATTGGTGCAGGAAAAAATTCATTTATCTTTATTAAATAATTTGGTAGAATAAGTTTGAAAGAATTAAAATTAATCTTTTTACTCACCCAATATACAAATTATACGGTATGTTTAGTAGGCTAATCATTAAAAATTTCCACGTCCTTTTTTTAACCTTAACGTTTCATTACCTGATGAAAATGAAAAAAAGATTTTCAACAATCCGTATGTCCGTCGTCTGTAAGTAAACAATATAGAGACCACAAAATGAAAAAAGGAACATGAAATTTGTACAAAATGCTAATTTAAATTCTAATTGAGATATTTAGAAATATATAATTAAAAATGACGACTTTTAAAACAGTTTTGTGTTGATATCTCTTCTGTTATTCAACTTATAGCACTTTATACAAAATTATAGATTTTATTTCTGCATATGTTGGTACCAACCCACTACGCTGACAAATAACGAAATTATCGTTAAAAATGTATTTGCGAACCTGGATCGTCTTCGAATATGCTATATTCGTATGCAGATACAAACTCTGGCAAAGTCCTGTAACCTGGGAAGACTTCCTTATTATACATGTACAGCTTCAAGACCCTCTAGGCTCAGAAATATTCACGAGCGAAACAAGTGGACTCATTTTAATGTATACTCATCTACATTTAGCCGATATCAAGAAAGAAGTGATACGCATAGTTACAAAGTTCAGAAAACTTGTGTAATAACCATTTTAACCAAACTTAACCTTTTGGGTAGACTCTGTGATCTACCGCTACAATTTAACGTTTCCTACTAATGCCCAAGAAACACAATTTTGGGCATTAAATTTAGAAATTTAACTCTTATTTTGTATGATAGTGCTGAGTAAGAAAACTAATGGCGCCCATCAACTTGTTTACTTTTTTTTTAATGATTTATTAAAAAATATAATTTTAGATCTTATTAAATTATTTGATTTAGGAATTTATTTAGTGTATAACAATTATATTTCGGACATTTGCCATGATTTGTGTAGATATATATGATCTTTTTTTTTTTTTTTTTTTTTACGATTATGGATCACCTGTGTCGTTATTATGTGAAAACTAAATCATGAGTAACACAGCTAATATGTAAAACGTGTAATAAAAAATAATTTGATTTTAGAAGAGTGTTACTGTATAGTAAAAACTTTAATTTACAATGTATACAGGAAACAAAGAAAAATGTAATAAAAACTAAACAAGAGTCGTAGTTATTACAAGTGTTTTGGAGAAATAGAATTTTAATTACAAAAACATTAGAATAGAAAAGTTTTCATGTACATTGAAAACCAAGAGCTATGGCTAGCTATTTATATTTTTGTTGATTGAAATGTAAATCACTGTTGTTTGCAATCAATGTAAAACTACACAATTTCAATTATACGTCTAGAGAAAGAGAATTATATAGAACACTCTTTTAATTACAAATCGAAAATATCAGATAGTTTAATTATAAAATGAGATAATATTCTATAGATAGGCACAATTGATTTGTCCACTAATAACGATTAACTTGATGTTGAATTTTATGAAGGGAGACAAAGTTTTTAAATTGAAAAGAATAATTTTAACAGTGAAAAATCATCCGTGAAATATCCAAATTATGCGCAAGAAGTTTTTATATAAAATGATTTATTTATAAAATTAATAATATATGTCTTAAATATAATTCTGGAGGGTTACGCATTTATTGGAAAATAACTACTACAATAAAATACATACAACATATACATTTAAATTATCAAAACTTCTACTGTTCAAGTAAAATTATATTTCAAAACTTGTTTCCTTTTATACCACTTAATATCACTAACTTAAAACACCTTCTATCTTACCTTGCTAGAAATAAATTTGGTTAAAGTCTTCTCTTTCTTCGATTTAATAGTACACCCACTAGATCAAGCTTACACTAGTTTTTATGTGGTTTGATTGTTATATGCAACAGTTTTTTTACAAATTTAGCACGATAACAATATCTTACACTCGTAGAATTGTAGTGCTAACTATTGAATTATGGTGTAAAATAAATAAAATAGATCTTATTTTATGTGCTAGATCTTATTTTATTTCCCGATCTTATTTTACGGGGTTGTCTTTAGATTGTTTACATATTGTTTGTTGCCTTTACATCCCAGTCTTACAGTAATAGGTTAAAGACAATAATCTTATCAATAACGAAGTCATGGAACTACTTCGTGGAGAAGAAAAAGTGTACCTTAGTTTGGACAAGGAAATCAGTGACGGTACAGAACAACTTAAGTATCCAACAGAGTTCTTAAATACACTTCAAATTAGCGGTCTTCCAAGATATAAAATGGTGTTTAAGCAAGGTGCTTTAGTTATGTTGATTTGAAATTTGGATGAGAGTTGTGGACTTGATGATGGAACGCGTTTGATATCATGCGTCAGAACCTTATTGATTGTACGATTTTAACTGGTGCTTCAGCAGGTGAACGAGTTCTTATTCCAAGAAGAAAACTTTCTCCCTCAGACTCTTCTATCCCAATAAGTTTTTCACGTACTTAGTCCACTGATTTTGGCTTTTTCCTTGACCATCAACAAATCACAAGGTCAATCTTTGTCACGTATCGCACTATTTTTGCCACGCCCTGTCTTCTCCCATGGTCAGCTTTATGTAGCTCTCAGTCGATGTCGTTAGTTTTCAGGAGGGAAAATTTTTGTTCATTCAATTGAAGGACAGTCAATTACAGCTGATGGTGAAATAATCACACGAAACGTTGTTTTTAGAGAGGTTTATGAATATTGATAAATACATTTATAATTATGAACCTATATCTATTAATAAACGTTTGAATCTATGACTAGTATATATTTTCTTAATTAGTTTGAACTACTGAACAAAGATAAATGAGTTTTAGACTCATTGTAATCGATCACGTGAAATGACAGATGATCAAATTTGAACATTTTTATACATCAATTTCGCCTTAAGGATAATGAACTTTTTAAAATTTTTAACCGTAGCAACACGGGTACGCCGGTCGCTTGTTTAAATTAATTTCCTAATTGAATGATGAGTCTATTTTTTTTAACATTGACTATACATTTACAATATCACTTTAGTTATTAACATTCTGTGTACCGTAACCTGACAAAACGTTTTACATGCATCTGACAGATATAAAGCTGAATACACTTCAACATTTCCAAACAATTTTTGAAATATTATCAAGTGTAAGCATTCTATTTATCCTTCCATTAGGAAATTTGTTCCTTTCGCACATCAGCCACAAGGTACGAAATTATAAATGGTTTTATGCTATCAGAGATCATCAGGAAGACCCGAAAGCACCATGAAATTCAGAATATTTCAAACATGGTTGCCTTGAGAGATTGTCCGTCTCTTCAGTTTTTGTAGCGTTCTTCAGAATATATCCCCTTCTAATCAAAGATGCGGACCGCTTGGCTCCCGAGCCCACATAACAAAACTTTAGTAACTGAATTTTAAAACGATATAGTGACATGAAAAGCCCATCCCGTGTAAACAGTTAGGGCACGAAACGTAGGTTGTATTGAGCTTGACCTAGTTAGGTTAGGTTGTGTACCAATAGTATAGTTTCTTGGTTAGAAACCTATTTTCAGCATATCCTATATTTTATTTTCAGTCGTTTTTATTAATTCGTATAACTTGTCTAAATTTTGTATTTATTTCTTTTTTTATAAATAAAGAAGCGAATATAATAAAAAATTGTAAAAAACAAATGTTCATACATTATTACTGGTTCAACTATGGGGCGCAGCTCAAGTAATGTTTGCTTTTAGGAGGATATATCTAAGTCTGACAACTCAAAACTTCAAAAGAGTGCACAATATCTTGGACTCATTATTACACGAAATATATCAAGAACTAAACTGCCACTTTTTACTTAAATTTGATATTATGGATTGCCATATATATATATATATTTTTTGTTATATTTTGAATAAAATTTAATAAAGTCTAGTAATTAAGAAAATGTATTGGGTGGCGCATGCATGTGCACATATTCGGCACATTGAATATTGTATGCACTTTAATTCAAACATTTTCTTTTAGTTCAATAAGAAAGTCTTTTAATCATAAGTTTAAAAATTATTTAAAAGTTATTTATAATATTCTGTAAACCGTCAAAACTATATTTTTGCAACAAAAAACATAGATTCCTTTTATAAAGATAATCAAAATAATTGTTTTGTGAAATAAAAAAATTAAATTAAATTAAAATGAATTTAATGAAACAGGAAATAAATCCTGATTTTGCTCGTTATCAGTTAAATTTTGTTAATTTCAAAAAAATAAAATAAATCAGGTCTAATTCAATGTATTTGTTGATTGTAAATTTTAATCAATTTTTATTACTAATAACTTTTAAAAAAGTACCTCTAATTGTTAGCAGTTCTCCGGGTTGTTAAGTGTTTTATAAACATTTTGTGTCTTTGTATGAGGCAACGCAAAGACAGCTTCTCGATTTGCGAAACATTCCTTCTCCTTTCTGTTCGTCTCATGTTAACATTCTAAACTGTCATATTCGTTCAATACCTTCTGTTATTACATGAAATATCTTATGGTTGATATTGGTATATTAGTCGTTTAAACCGAAAGCACCCCCTTAACAAAATACGTAATTTTTTGTAATTTCGTTCAAACCATACATATTGTTTTATCAATTCTAAAATGATACAATGGAAGTCTGGTTTTTACTCTTTTAGTTACCGGATTTTAATGTTTATCAAATAGAGAGTTTTTTAATTGGTTTTTTGTACATACGTTCGGCGTAAAAATAATTTTTGGTTTATCCTAAACATAGCGACGTCAAAATATATAATTCTACAACATTTCAACATGTAAATTTAATATTTTTGATACGGAATTTTTTGTTTGTTTTGATAAATTTTAAAAAAATTGTATTTTTTTTAAGGGTGTGGATGATCCTGTTATTGTACCACTTCAAAGCCCGGTAGGGTCGAGACACCGATATGAGCGATGCGAGGTGAGATTTATTAATATACTTATCTACGAGACCCGTTATGAACTACCCGATTTAAAAAAAAGTACTGATGTTCACATTTAATTATGACGTTCAGTAAACTATTTAAACAGCTGTTTAAACAATCTTTACCTACTACTAAATAAGATCTCTTGATCTACCAACACGTAACATTCCTTACAATTCTCAAGAAACTATTTCTTGAGAATTACATTTTGAATATCCGCTCGTATTACATTGGAAGTTTGATCTTACATTGTAAGTTCCATCAAGTCGTTTTACTTTCTCACATAATCTTCAAATAGGAAAGGACAGTGAATAGTTAAAGTAAAAATGGTTAAAAACATAAAGTGACATCTTATTATATTCACTACACTGTGAAATACATTGTTGTGTTTTGTGTTCCGCGAAAAGCAATTTGAAAAACGTTGATATCTTAAAAGCTTTCTTTACACACATAGAGTGCCGTGGGAACTGTGTTCAGTTATTGTATCAAGGGAGATGGAAATAAATGTATATACTGGAATTTATTCTTATAAATATATATATACAAAATATGTTTATCATTTATTTTTAATTGTCCTGTGAAGACATTTTAATAATAATTCCTTTATTTATAAATGTATTTTTATTTTGTATTAACTGTTATTGAAATATATATGAGAGAGAGAGAGAGAGAGAGAGAGAGAGAGAGAGAGAGAGAGAGAGAGAGAGAGAGAGAGAGAGAGAGAGAGAGAGAGAGAGAGAGAGAGAGAGAGAGAGAGAGAGAGAGAGAGAGAGAGAGAGAGAGAGAGAGAGAGAGAGAGAGAGAGAGAGAGAGAGAGAGAGAGAGAGAGAGAGAGAGAGAGAGAGAGAGAGAGAGAGAGAGAGAGAGAGAGAGAGAGAGAGAGAGAGAGAGAGAGAGAGAGAGAGGATAATAATGTTATATATAATCATATCTATAACTCTCTTAATCATTAACATTATTTTGATTCAAAAATTAGAACCATTCTTTGATCAAACAACTTGCGAATGGTGAAATAGTTCAAAAATATGTGGCAAAACGGAGATACAACCTTTGTAGTTATATTAAATGCATTGAGAATCGGAGAGTTAACAGGAAACCACATCGCTGTGTTGATAGAAAGAGTGAGTACGGATATGGAAGGAGAATTTGCATTAGAAAAAACGATGCTAAATTACCCGACTAATGACGAAGTGAATTTTCACAATAAAAGGATAATAGAATATTTCAGATAGAAACATACGGAAATGTTTACAATCGCAGCTCAAGACCAACTTGTGGATGCTATTAGAAAACTTGGAAATACTGTTAGTATAGATTCTATTATTTCTTAAGATGTAAATAATACGGGAGGATCGCCTAAAGAATTAGAAATATTTGTGGGAGCTAAAGTCATGTTGCGATCAAACATAGATGTCTCGAAAGGTCTTGCTAATGGAGCTACGTGACATAAATCTGAAATTAAGTGGCCTCTCTTTCGTCAAGGCCAAGTTTACAAGGAGGATATTCCGTCAGTTTACATTGACCATGGCATAGATGGTATTAACAGGATAGATCCCAAATCAGTCCAGTTTCTGCTAGACTATGGAACTGCGCGAGAAAGTTTAATGATTTCGGAACTTCGCAAGAATACGCCCCATGCTCTTTGGGTGTGTTATTTTTCATAAAACGTATAATGATTGCACACTAACAAGTCTCATTCCAATATCAGTTTCACTAAGAAAGAATTAATTGTATCTGAGAATATTTTTTAAAATTTTTAGTTCAAGTTTATTCATTTTATTCAAAGGTAAAAAAGCATGTTAAATTTTTTATTTTTAAATTTATTTATTTTTTTCATGTTGTCTTGGGTGGATTCTCCACTTTCATCTTTCCTATCAGGTTTCTTTTCACCAAAGAATTATTTAGTAAACCTTAATAAAAGTATATTTGTAATCAAATTAAATTTATTTCTACTAACAGAATATTATTGATGCACCATAGAAGTAAATACATTCTCTATAAAAAAAAATTACTCTATTCAGTGCTTTGGACCTTAAAATTAAACGACCTTACTTAAAATTCTTCTTCTTAAACTAATTAAGTACATGCGAAGGACTCAAAAGCAAGCGGCTTCGTAATATAGGCCTATACATCTACTTGTTTAATTAACAAGTTAATTTGCAAACAAGTTTCCACTGTGGTTTCGACTTGATCCCATCCTATAAATATAATAGCATGTACCTTGGATTGGTACACCTTTTCGTGATAGTTTAATGAAAACCCAAAATTAATCTATTCTCAAAATAAGAAAAAAACTAATTTTAATTTATTAAAACCTATGTAATAACTCACTTTTGTCTTACATACCCAGAATACGAAATGTATAAAGATTTTAGTAATCGACTTCGTAATCTCCACGTAATCTCAGGAAAATGAAAAGTATTTTTTTTACACTCCGTTCATCTTTTGTCGTTGTCGCCGTTGTCTTTGTCATCTGTACTTAAATACGCGAGATGCCACAAAAAAAAATAATAAGAAAGGAACATGAAATTATTAATAAAGGACTATAGTGTGTTCAAATAGATCTCTATTTTAATTCGGAAAAAAATAATAAAAATTTCTTAAGATGGATATTTTAATAAGTTTTTACAAATACCGGGTGCTCCACGAAGAGGTTGCTAATTTTGAATTTTTATGCCGGACATAAGGAACACTCTAAGAACTTGACACTTTAAAGTTATGTTACATAGATATTTACAAAAATTACTCTCGAACTTCACTTTTTTATGGTCAATCAAACCATTTTAAGGGTACGTTTTTACCAAAATGATTGAATTACCATAATCTCTACAAATTGTTGATTTAAAGATAACATATCATGATGCCCATCAATAACTAAGCACTGACAGCAAAGAAACATAAAGAGTCATAAACGTTTTTTAAAAATTGCTGAGGGATCATTCATTCATCATCTATTGCTATAGGATGAAAAAAAAAATTCTTTTCAAAAGCTCTATAGAAAAAAAAAACAGTTAGTTCTGGAGTTCCTCGAGGGCAGTCCATGAAGTTGCTGCCACAACCTGTCCAACGGTTAGGGAGATTCCGATCTACAACTTTCCTTTGGCCATATAAGCATGATAAAGAAAGAACGTCATCCTGTCGGAAAAAAAGCCGCTCATTTCCAACTAAGATAAGGAACTGATTGCACACAACTATCAAATTGGTTCACTCTTGTCTGTTAATAAAACAACAAATGATCGAAATTCAACAGATGACAATGCATATTTTAATTAAATTGCATTGTATGAGGAAAAACATCCATCTAGAAGATTATTGTTGACTTTTAATACTCCGCCATTTTGTATTCATTTACCATACAGAAATGAAACTCAAGTGTACTTGTTTACATATCTATGTAATATAAATTGTAAAGTGTCAAGTTGTTGAGTGTTAATATGTCCGGCATATTAATGCAATAATAGTGAGATCTTTGTGGGATGATATAATATAATCGTCTATTATGCAACATAAACACATTAAATTAAATACAAAATTTAAAATTTAAATTCTTTGTGAAATAGTACCCACCTCTCTCCGATGAAAACAGCGAAGTTATTGTAAATAATGTTAAATCAAAACTTGACCTCCAAAGAAAATGTTATATCAAATAGTTGCGAGATCAGTCAGAGTCGAATCACAGACATGAACATAAAAGTGAAGATTGTGAACTACATTTACACAACAACGTGAGTTCCTAAGGGCATAACCAAAGTTAAGAATATAATGATATATTCAAATATAAGGATCAGAGAATTTGAGTAACTTCAGTTTTAATCAAACCTACTGTACTGGATAGACCTCTGACCTACAAGCACCAAAAACAAACTTTTTGCTTTAAGTTTAGATGTTCTGCTGTATTACAATGTATGATGGGGCTGGGTAAGTACCACGGTGGCGACGATTAATTTGTTTATTGTATGTTACTATGAGTTTGCTTGAGATGAAAATTTGGAATTGTCATCATCTACCTTAATGTTCTGCTAAGTAGGCTATTATTAGAAATTTTTGAAAAATTAAAAAATAAATAAAATAACGCTACTTTTTCTGCAATTTGCGATTGAAATATTGTCATCAGATGGAGCAAAGAGAAAACATGATTGATTTTGCATTTTTTACTGTAATTTAAAACCATGAGCAAAGTTGAATTAAATTTTCCCTCATTTTATATACCCATTTAGGAAGTATAGGCAAGTGTTTCTAATTGCGAAAATTTAAAAACTCTGTTTTTGATTGATCTTCACGTTTCAAGGGTTCAGAAAACAGAAAAAATCAATTTCGCCGTGCTGTCCAACTACTGTCGTTGCTATCTATGCGTAAGCGAACACTAAAATGAAGGCGGGAACATGACATTTAATATACGTTACTATAATATGTTCACGTAGAACCTTTTTTTAATTATAATAATAAAATTTTAAATGTCATAAGTGCTACTAATTAAAAAAAACGTTTTTTTCATATCTCGTGTTTTATTTAGCTTATAACACAAGAAATTAGACACAAATTTGCATGTATTATTACTAACCGCACATCTATCGGCAAAAAATAGTATAGTTTAGAAATTTGGCCTCAAAAGACAATAAAATGCACTGTCACGAGCTATGAATGTGGAGAATTTTTAAAATAGCTACATATCTACTATCCAACAACAAGAAAGTAGTGATATACACAATTATTAGGTTCATATAAACTCGATAACAACTCTTTCAAAGAAAACTTACTTTATACTACCTAAGCTTCCTTCATGCAATTACACTCTCCTTCAAAGCAAAATAAACTAACTATTAAGCATTATATTTAGACGATCTGCTTGTATTAAATTTTATGATGAGGCTGTAAAGTACCATTATAGCGCCAATAACTTGTTTTACCTATATTTTACATTTAGCGAACATTAAGAATATACAGTTGAAGATTAACTTTTATTTAAGAAAAAAAGGTTTGAAAATCTTTTTAACTTTGCGCTAAAGAGAAAATAAATGAAATTGTTCAAAGTATGATAAATCCAAATTAACTAAATTTATGATCCGGCTGTTGTTATATACTCAATGAAAATAATACATTTTTCAACGTTTTGGTAATTTAACAGTGTTTTACGTCTAAAAAGGGTTTTGTTTAATAGATATAAATAATGTGTTGGTATGTAGCAATATTTAAGACTTTTATAAATTCTGTACATTTACACCATAAAAGAAATGCCTTCCCCCCCCCATTTAACGATCAAACAAACAAATAGGTAGAAATTTTTTTAGAGTTTTTACTTTAAGATAGAAACAAGTTATTTTTGTAAACTGGAGATGGAATGAAGGCTTGGGTAAGAGAAAAATTGTTTTAATAATTTAGTAATGTCATAGACTGAGTGATATATTCCTCAATTCAAATAGTTGAGGTTTTTTGCTTTTGTATGTAAGGTTTTGAGAATATTTTTTATAAGGAGTAGGGAAAAGAAGGGGTGTTCAAAATGAGTATATTAAAAATTTAAGCGGTTGTAAAAAAATTATTATTACAGAATAACACGGACTCCGTGCATGGAGAAAGTCCATGTGCTAATAATTTTTTATCTTCCGCTTGTTCCTTACCTAAAAGATAATAAAACCTTAATCCGCACTTAGTAGAAGTGTTTTGTTTTATTATTGTTTTTAGTGTGGTTTTGGAAATATGGTTTTGAAGCAGCTTTGCGAGTACCTGTTCGTTTTCTCACCATTAACATCATGAAATAAACAAACATCGGTCTATTCAACCCTGCTACTCTTTCTAACATATTTAGTTGATATTTTTATGAATCACAAAAAGTACCAAATTTAATAATTTAATAGTGTGTAGGCCTTTTTAGTATTAACTACTGTTAGTTTAATCCACCATGTTAGATTATGTTAGATTATTTTGTATGATTGAATTTAATCGTGTGAGTCAACTTTATTAAATCAGGTGCTTTCACCATGTAAGACAATTTTATAAGTTTCTGGGGGTTTCTCCTTAGACTCTACTATTGATTCAAATTTCGCTTGGCTGTGGGCTGACTCTAAAAAAATGAAACTGGATAGGAAAAAAAATACAGATTTTGATTTAGAACAAGTTTAATAAAATCGAAAATGTTCATGAATACCCTTTCACATGAAATCTCTATAAAAACATTAAACTTTTAGATTCGAGTTGGCCATTCCTCGAATTAATTAAAATTTATTGAACAAATTAACTTAACAAATTTATTGAACATTTTCTAGACTGCCAATAACAAATTTCTATCACCCTAATATTACATCTAAATAAAGCCTTAACAAATGTACAATATTATCGTTATCATTATTTATTTACTTAAATTGTACAAAATTGTCCCTCTTCCCTTTTTGTTTTAATGAGTTTATATTTTAACCTTATAAAGTAATGAAATAAAACCCAGTATATGACTTCGTTTGATAATATTGTATTAACCAATTGAGATCTGATTTACATTAATAAAAGTTTAAGATTACTTACATTACACTCCACCCTTTCTTCACACTTTCACTAAACACTTTATTTTGATTTTATTTATTTCAAATTTTCACAACACTTCACTGGTGTAGATTTAGTTGATATTATTTTATTATTTTATTATTGCAGGTTAAATACGGACTGAGTTTGTTATTGAATTTCTTTACTTGTTCCCCCTCTGAAGATTTATTTTTTACTACCTATTTTTCACGCGTTGTTCTCCCCTCTTCTTTTTTTGAATCCCTCGTGTTTCTTTCTCATTGGTTAATTTTGAATTTTTGTCGTTCTCATTAATTTTCCTAATTTGCAATCTTTCACACGTAGAACACTTGTGCAATGCTTAATTTGCTATTTGTAAAGTTCACTGCCTCTGCTTCTGTTAGGTGAAATTCGAGATGCCTTGCGCGTGTTGTCTCACATCCTGTTTCGGTATTTAAGTTGGTGTTTCAAGTTAATTATATTTTTAATAAAGTATATATAATAAATTTATAATAAATGTTGTAATATTGGTGTTCACCAATCTCTCTATTACACTCCTCCTCCCAGTTTTAAAATTGTACCACCAATTTTCTTTGGTCGTTTTCTGCTTGGTTGAAGTTAAGATTTTGAAGTTGTCAATATATTACATCAATAGTGTCACGCCTTGTTTACGTTTGATAGTTTATGTGGAATCGCTGAGTGGAATGTTCATTGAGCTTTGAAGATTTGCTGGCTAAGTGGAATGTCTCATTATCCATTTTTATTGTTACACGGTAATGTGTGTTGCCCGACTTTTGCTGTGGTAGCACATTGAAGTGTAGGCTTACTTCAATAGTACATTGTTGATATTTGTGAGTTGAAATGTTTATGCTATGTATTCGCTAGAAGTGTCAGCTGTGTTTGTCACTTTCGCTCGTTGAAATTTATGGCGTGATCAGTGCCTTCTTTTCACTGTAACGAAATTGACTATTGCTGTTGTAGAAGTTTAAGAGTAATAAGGACGTCCACTCATTTCTCTTAAATTACCTAGAATATTTATTTCGCAGTTTCAGTTGTTTACTACCGTTATTATTATTATTATTATTTTGTTGTTGTCATTCTTAATGTTTACATTACTTTTTATTGATCAGATCCCAACGGGTTATTTTTCTGTTAAACTTTACTTATGGAATCTATGTTTTAAATGTTGTCTTATTGCTTAAAGCTAATACATACTTATTTCTATTCTATTTGTACAATCTAAAATTTTATCAGATCTCAATTACTCTATTTATTTACACGTAACTAATAAATTATGGGTTTCTGGTACACAGATATATATATATTTTATAGTTATATTGACCTTCTGTGATACATTTTCATCCTAGAAATGTGTATTGGCTCACCTTGGAGTCGTCCATATTTTAATATCTCTACCAAATATGTTAGTCTGTTTATTTTTTTTATAATTGGGTATGGGCCAGTGTACTGCATATCAAATTTCGAGGTTGTTTTTCCATGAAATTCCCTTTTTATTAATACCTCGTCCCCTTCTTGAAATTCAAAATCTGTCCTCTTCTTATCATAATAGAATTTTTGTTTATCTTGAGCTCTTTTTATGATTTCTGGCAAGGTTTGTCTAATTTCTTGAATCTGTTTTATTTGTTGTTTGATGTCGTAATTTGGGTTTTCTAGAATTTGTATTATGTCCATAGGGTTGTTTGGTTCAAAAGCGAACATTAACTTGTTTGGTGTAAATCCCGTACTTGTTTGTTTTGTTGAGTTGTAACAGTATACAATTTTGTCGAGGTATTTTGACCATTCATTTGGTTTTTCGTATACGTAGTGTGATAACATATTGGTCAATGTTCCATTAAATTTTTCTGTAAGCCCTTGTGTTTGGGGTGAATATGCACTACTTAGTATTTGGTTAATTCCTAGTGTTGAAGTTAAATTTCTTATTATTTCGTTATTAAAATGTGTACCCCTGTCAGACTGTAATATTCTCATTTTTCCATATTTTAATATTATTTTCATTAAATTCTCCGCTACAGTTTTCGCGTCAGCTGTTTTACACTTAAAAGCCCAAGCGTATTTGGTTGTTGCGTCGGTACACGTTAAGATGTATTTATAGCCAAACGATGAGTTTACAGGTCCTATAAAATCAATAATTAATCTGCTCATCGGTTTGTGTGTCGGAAGTATTGATTTCAGAAGTCCATAGGGTTTTCTGGTTGGTATTTTTCGTTTTTGACAAGTGTTACATGTTTTTGTATAATTCTGTACGTCTGTATGTAAATTTGGCCAGTGGTATCTGTCATTGATTTTTGACATTGTCTTGTAATATGAGTAATGACCTCCTGTTAATGGGTCGTCGTGAGCTTGTTTTAATATATCTGACCTTAGTTCATACGGTATTGCTAAAAGTTTTGTTATTTCTTGACCATTGAATTTTTTTTAGTATAATATTCCATCGTCTAAAGTGTAATGTCTGGATGCTCTGTTAATTTTATTGTTATCTGTCTCTATATTTAAGAGTGCAAGTTTAATTTGTTTCAAATATGTATCTTTTGATTGTAGCAATTCTATGTCCGGTGTGTTTGAATTGATTAAGAATACATCTTCAAAATTTTGGGGAATTTCGTCTCCTGTTTCTTGTCGAGACAGGAAATCTGGGAGACCCATTGTTTTTCCTTTCTTATACTGTATGTCTAAATTGTAATCTACTAATTTCGTAGCTAAGCGTCCAAGTCTATTCGAAGGGTTTTTAAACGTTTGAAAATATTGTAATGCTGAGTTGTCTGTAAAACATGTTATTTTTCTTCCTAATAAATATTCTCGCCAGTATTCTACGGCGTATGTTAATCCAAGCATCTCTTTTTCAACAGTTGAGTATCGTGTTTCATGTAATTTTAATTTTCTTGACAAATATGCTATTGGATATTCTTGATTATTGTTTGAGTCAACTTGTGTTAAAACCGCCCCTATGCCTATATTTGACGCGTCTGTGTAAACTCTTGTACGTCTGTCTTCTTTAAAATGCGATAGCAATGGTGGATTTGTTAGTATCTTTTTTATTTGTTCAAAAGCTTTGTTACATTTTTCAGTCCAAATTATTTTTGAATTTTTTTGTTCTTGATTTTTGAGTAATTCTGTTAAAGGGTGTGTTATTTGTGCATAATCTTTGATAAATTTTCTGAAAAATCCTGAAACTCCTAGAAAAGCTCTTATGTTACGTAATGTTTTTGGTTGCTTGAAATCCAATATTGGTTGAATGTTTGATTTTAAAGGCTCTATTCCTTCTGTTGAGACCTTATGCCCCAATATTTCTATTTCTGTATAGAAAAATTTACATTTTTTTGTGTTTAATTTCAAATTTGCTTTGTCTAATTCTTTTAGAACCGATTCTAAGTTATCTAATTTTTCTTCAAAGTTTGGTGCAAATACAATGGTATCGTCTAAATAAGCTAAACATTTTGAAAATAGGTGACTTGCTAGAACTTTGTTTAGGTTTTTCTGGAATATTGCACTTGAAACTTTAAGTCCTTGTGGTAATCTAGTATATCTAAGCATTTTATCTTGTGTTCGGATTGTTAGCAATGGTTTACTTTCCTCGTGTACTTTTAGTTGGAAAAAGGCGTTTTTTAAGTCTAATTTCGTGAAATATGGTGAATTGCTTAAACAGCTAAACATTAATTGCAAACTCGGTATTGGGAAATTTTCATTTTTTATCTGTTCATTGACCTTTCTAAAATCTGCTACTAATCTATGTGAGTTATCTTGGTTTTTAACTATAATTGCTGGCGATGCAAATTCTGTGAAGTTTGGACATTCTTCCAAAATTCCTGCTTGTACTAAGTGTTCTAGCTCTTTATTTAATACCTGTCTTTCCTGATTACTTTGGCGATATGGCGGTACTATGATACCTGATGTACCCTGAACTACTTGTATTTTGACTGGGTTTATATTTGCTGGACTGAGATCTCCGACCTCCGTAGTGAATATATGTTTATATTTTTTTATTATTTTTACTACTTGACTGTGTTGTTTTTCTGTTAGTTGTTCGGAAATTTGGAATTGTACTCCACTTTTGTCTGCAATTTGTTCTTTGTTGGAGTTTCTTTGTTGTGTTATTTGTGTAGGTGCTATTTTTTTGTTTATTGTATCATAAATTCGTGGTTCCTCTTGATTTCTGTTTATATGACCAATAAGTGTTCTTGGCATTATTATTTTTGGTGTTTTTGATGCGTTATATATGTGAATATAGTATTTATCATCTTGTCTTGATATGTAAGCATGAATTTGTTTTTGCTCCCTTAAGTGTCTATCCGTTTCAAAATCCATTTGTTCGTTATAATTTTCTATCTCTCGTACCCTTAAACTCTGTCCTGGTGCAATTCTTATTTGATCGAGTGATCGTATTTCTGGGTTGCTTATTATATTGTTATTTATTATCAAACGTATGTTTTTTAAATTCTCTAACCATGATTCATTCATATCTATTATACATTTTTGGTTGTTTGACTGCAGAGTTATTTGTTTCTTACCGTAATCTATTTTTGCTTGATTAGCTAGTAAAAAATTATTTCCTAGAATCATCTTAGCATTTATTCCTGAAGCTACATAAAATTTATTTGTGAATTTTATTCCATTTATTTCAAAAGGTAAATTTATTTCTCCATGAATTTTTAAATTGTTGTCTGTGGCCGATTTTATTATTGTCTTTGTGTTATTTTTTATTGTTTTATGTTTGACTAGGTCATATTGACATATCGAAACATTTGCCCCTGAATCTAAGATTGTTTCTATATCCTGACTGTCTAATGTGTTGAATGTCACTTTAATTGTGCATACTCTACAATTTTCGTTTTTATTGATGAACAGTGTATTGTATACATCCCATGTTACGTCATTCTCCGATTTTCTTGCTTTGGATACCCCATTTTTGTTTAAGTATTGTTTGTGGAAAATGCTGTATGAATCTAATGTACATTGCTTTCGAACGGCCTGGTTTAATTTCGCTGCATCGACTATCTCTTCATCACGCGTCACAGCGCCATGTCCTATTTCACGACCTAGGTCAACATTGGTAACATTACTCTGTTTACATTGTGAACAGACTTTGTTTGTAGTTATTGTTATTTCGTTTTCTACTTCTGAATCCGTGGTGCTGTAATCCTGGGGTGAATATTGTGTTGTTACATCTAAATAGGTCCTTGGAGTTTCGCTTTCTTCATATGACTCGCCCTTGCTTTGTTTAAATTTAAGATTTCTTAAAGCCATGGAATAATGTTTTCTGTCGTTTAAGTGTCCGTCAGTGTTTTTGGTTTGTCGTTGTGTACCCAAATATAAGGTTGTCTTGTTTTGCGTATCTGATGGTTGAAATGTGTTATGATTTTGACATATGTATGTTGGAGTAGTATAGCTTATACCGTTAGCTCGTTTTTTGTTGAATTTTATTTTAGATTTATTATTAGAATAGCGTTGACTGTCTTTGAATTTGTCGTTCATTTTGCTTTTGTCGAGCATGCATGAATTCTGCTTCCGCACATTTTTTATGTGTGGTTGTTGATATTTAGCATGGAAACATGTACTTGTTTCTTGTGGGGTTGAATAGCTATTTGTTCTTATAATAGCCCCCCATTTAGCCCGTTTTTTTGGTTGTAAGTTTGTCTAAAGTTGTTATTTGAGTAACATTCTTGCACTGAGTGTCCATTCTTACTACATTTTCTACAAAATTCTTGATTTCTTTTGGCTTTTGGTCTATCTTGGGTTGTATTTTGGGGGTAAGTATTTGTATTTTTATTGAAAAAGCAGTGTTCGGTGGTGTGATTGTCCATTTTACATATTTTGCAGTTGTATTGTTTGAAGAAACACCTGCTTGTTGGATGATTTGTTTTATTGCAAATTGTGCATACTTGACTTGTCCTCTTATGTCCATTAGTTGGAAAATATGCATTTCTAAATTTTGGTATTATCTGATGTTGCCTATTTTGTAATTGTTGGTTGGTTTGGTATTGTGGTTTTGTTCTTTGGTCGTAATTTTGGAATGATTTTACTTCATTGTCCCTTTGTTGTATATTTATACCTAGCGTGTGTACGATTTCCGTTAGTTGTTCTATCTTTTCCGACATTGTGTTAATCGTTTCAAAGTGTCTGTTTTCTCTGTCATTCTGGCTACCCTTATTTCTAAGGTATCTCTGTTTGTTTAGTGTTTTTTGGAGTAGTTGTTGCTCTATTTTTCTTAAATTTTCCTCTAGTTGTGTAAGTGTATTATTCTCCATTGTTATTATACATTCACAAATTTCCGGTTTTAAACCCTGTATAACATGTGATATTATCTGTTTATCGTCTATGTTGGGGTTCATTCGTCTGCAAATGGCCTGAATTTGTAAATAAAAGCTTATTGCTGGTTCCGATTCATTTTGAACCTTATTTTCTAATAATGTCTGTAAGTTTTGACATTGGGCTATTGGAGTAAATAGGTTAATTAATTCTGTTTTTGCATTTTCCCAGGTTATGTCTACCTCTTGGTTCCTTTTAATAAAACTGTTATACCAATCTAAAGCCGATTGTGCCAGATATGTTGGTAATAGATTTATTTGTGTTTTGTCCGACCACCCGTTAGCTCTTGAAGCTACTTCGTATCTCGATATGAAAGTATGTATATCTTCTGAGGGTAAACCGTGATATTGGTAGGGTTGAACTAATGGTATTTTCTCTTTCCTTTCCATTTTAGTGGTTGTTTCTGTTTTTGTTGGTATCTGTGGTGTAGTGACTTCGTCGTAAATGTTCTCTTGTGGTTGTTTTACGTTTACATACACATTATCAAAAGCTACTGGATCATATATGTGTGTGGTTGTTGCTAAAAGTAATTCTTTATTTTGCTCTGAGTCGTATGTAGGGTGTATTAGTGGTTTAAATTTCTGTGGGTTTCTTAAAGTTTCTAATTCTTCTAACTGTGGATATTTATTTCTTTGTTGTGGGGATAGTTTGTTGAAATCGATTAGATAATCATATGCTTTTTTGTATTCTATGTCTGCTGTTAATTCAGTGTGTATTTTTTTTATTAGTGCTAAAATTTTCCTAATTTCATCAAGAGTTTTATTTTCTTTACCTTCTATTTTAAATGCCTTTAAAATTATTATTGCTTCCTCTTTTTTAAACTTATATATGTCAGTGTTAACCAAATCCATTTATTATTAGTTAGAACCATCTCTTAAAAAAAAACATTCAAACGAAATCATATACTCTATATATCTTTATATTACTTATTATCATATATTACTTATTCTCTAAACAAATGCACATCTAATTTTATATTTCTGTACTTTTTTCCCCCTTTCTTTGTTTCTTTTCAATTTGGCGCCTCCACCATGTTAGTTTAATCCACCATGTTAGATTATGTTAGATTATTTTGTATGATTGAATTTAATCGTGTGAGTCAACTTTATTAAATCAGGTGCTTTCACCATGTAAGACAATTTTATAAGTTTCTGGGGGTTTCTCCTTAGACTCTACTATTGATTCAAATTTCGCTTGGCTGTGGGCTGACTCTAAAAAAATGAAACTGGATAGGAAAAAAAATACAGATTTTGATTTAGAACAAGTTTAATAAAATCGAAAATGTTCATGAATACCCTTTCACATGAAATCTCTATAAAAACATTAAACTTTTAGATTCGAGTTGGCCATTCCTCGAATTAATTAAAATTTATTGAACAAATTAACTTAACAAATTTATTGAACATTTTCTAGACTGCCAATAACAAATTTCTATCACCCTAATATTACATCTAAATAAAGCCTTAACAAATGTACAATATTATCGTTATCATTATTTATTTACTTAAATTGTACAAAATTGTCCCTCTTCCCTTTTTGTTTTAATGAGTTTATATTTTAACCTTATAAAGTAATGAAATAAAACCCAGTATATGACTTCGTTTGATAATATTGTATTAACCAATTGAGATCTGATTTACATTAATAAAAGTTTAAGATTACTTACATTACACTCCACCCTTTCTTCACACTTTCACTAAACACTTTATTTTGATTTTATTTATTTCAAATTTTCACAACACTTCACTGGTGTAGATTTAGTTGATATTATTTTATTATTTTATTATTGCAGGTTAAATACGGACTGAGTTTGTTATTGAATTTCTTTACTTGTTCCCCCTCTGAAGATTTATTTTTTACTACCTATTTTTCACGCGTTGTTCTCCCCTCTTCTTTTTTTGAATCCCTCGTGTTTCTTTCTCATTGGTTAATTTTGAATTTTTGTCGTTCTCATTAATTTTCCTAATTTGCAATCTTTCACACGTAGAACACTTGTGCAATGCTTAATTTGCTATTTGTAAAGTTCACTGCCTCTGCTTCTGTTAGGTGAAATTCGAGATGCCTTGCGCGTGTTGTCTCACATCCTGTTTCGGTATTTAAGTTGGTGTTTCAAGTTAATTATATTTTTAATAAAGTATATATAATAAATTTATAATAAATGTTGTAATATTGGTGTTCACCAATCTCTCTATTACACTACGTACAGGCCTATCAACAATATTTTAAAAGTTAATTTGTAATAAAGTTGGTAATGATACATTTCTCCCGTCTGAAAATACATGTTCCAACTCTCCTAAAATTTAGTGGTCTAACTCTCCCAATAGTCCGGGAGAGATGGGCCACTTCGTGTTTCATATTTGAGAAAATGCGTCGGTTTTGTTGCGAGGAGCATTATGTTGTTTTTCTATTTTTTAAGATAATTATGACTGTTATTATTTTTATTTGACTGTATGTGTACTATGCAGTCGGACGTTAGTATTTGTAATTTGAATAGTTGTCGTCTTATTCTGTTCACGACAATAATTTTATTACGATATATATATATATATATATATATAATTTAAATAATTAAGGTTTATTTATATATGAGAAGTCATTTTTCTATTTGCATGTTTGTGATATTTAATTTACAAATGTATAGATAATACAATATATAATTTAGATTTGTGGTTATTTATTACGAAATGTAGAAAATGTTTCTTTTGAAAAAGAGAAAGGTTAATATGTCAATGGAATCCCCCTGTGGATTGGATTTGATTCAGCTGAGACAGAGG